>OY776256.1:8748616-9984490 GCA_963675405.1 Cosmorhoe ocellata | reverse complement strand
ATACCTACCCTTTTTTTGGTTTTAACAAAGTAAACTGACTGGCCTCACAGCTCAGTTGGTAGTAGCTCTGCCTTCTGCGCTGCAGGTTGTGGGTTCGATCCCCACCCAGGATAAACATTTGTGTGACGAACGCAAATGTTTGTTCTGTGTCTGGGTGGTATTAGTATTCTATGTATGTATTTACAAAAATAAAAGTATTTAATTAATCTATCAGCTATCTAGTTCCCATAATACAAGCTTTGCTTAGTTTGGGGCTAGATGGCGCTGTGTGGAATGTCCACCAATATTTATATTTATTATATTTATAAAGCAAGAATAGAACACTCCAAAGTTTTGTCTTCTGATGATACATCATCAGATTGTATCCATGTGGTAAATTTTAAATGTTTATCTAAACTCATGCTATATAGAAGGTAGTAGTAAACTTGTGTTTAAAAACAATATGCACATAAAATCATTTTTTTAGTTTTGACGGTGTCCTGTGTACCAGCTCTTTAATGTTCATACAAAAGTTCTAGCTTGCTTATTTCTACTCTGAGATTACAACTAATAGCATGGTTAGCTAGCGTAACGGAATATTCAAGCTGAGTAATCATTTTCTTTTTCTTTTCAGTCTATTTATAATTTAATATTATTTATTACTGATTAAATTATTTTACTGTTGTCTAAATTTTAAATTGTTTAATTGTTATTAAAATGAATAATATTATGTTGTTAATTTACTGTGCAATATCAAATCATAACGTCCCAAATGGCCATTGCAATTCAGGTGTTGCCTAGACCAGATGTAACGAACCGTTTCCAACGAGAAGAGAATATCTATACCTACTTTTTTTGATGAAACTCTCGTAACATCATACTTAGATAAAAAATTCTTTGAATCTAAAATTATGCTTACGTGTGCAGGCGCTTTGCACACGGAGCAACTGTAATTGAGGCAACTATCAACTTTTTGAAAGGTTTCTTTACAAATTGCTAGTTGCTACAGTTGCTGTGTGCGCAATCCCATTTGATATGTAAAAAGGTAGTTGCCAGTTGCTGCAATAGTTGTTCCATGTGCAGAGCGCCTAAGTGTTTATTTATAAGTACCATAAATTAAAGATCATGAGTAGATCCTTACATTAATTGACTTGATGGATGCCAAAGGATCAAACCAAAGCTGAAAATTTAATGTTTAGAGAGGCTTTACGATAAACGTCAGTTTTGCAATGTATTTTACGATGCATCCCGGTCAAGGCACCACCTCTTGACACTTGTTGCTTATGCAAACGACCTCTATGGCATTGTGTGAAAGATGAATATTCAGATGCGACTTTTGGTCGCTCAGTGTACGAAGAAAAGTTACTGCGATACAGATTAAAACCGTTTGTTTGCCAGATTGTGATTTAGATGTTACACAATTAGTCTAATTCAGTGAATGGAAAAAACATTCAGCATTCCTTGAGCCAAAAAATTCACTTAGGAAATAAGAACTTGAAACTTTGAAAATCATGAACTTCATGGAAACATTCATCGACTTTCATCGCTGTTATTTTCAAAATTGAAAATTTATAAGTACTTAATTATGTGAGTAATTATAAGTTTTGAACTAAATTTCAACAGGGTTGACAAAAATATCAAGTACTTAGGTAATACTAAATTTTTGTTCGTCAATTAAGTTTGAACTAGCATCTCTCAAGTCGCGTCTGATAATTTTCATCTAAAACCACTGATGCATTTTCCATTCTTTAAGACGGGTATATTTTATTTATTATACTTAGTAATCTAATTTCTAAATCTTTTACTCTAAGGTCCTAAATCATAAACCTCACTAAGCCCCGAAAGGTGAACGAAATGATCCGTCCGATGTTGCTAGACCCCCGTGTCGCGACCTCACTGTGGTCGTCCCAATGGACCCCAGGTGCCAAACACAGCCCATGGCTGGCACCTCCAGAATTAGCCAGTCTCAGCTTGTGAACTAATCTGTAATCTGGCCTTCTCATTCTTATGATGCCAATGTAAGATAGGTTATTTCACCGAGCTTTAGGTCTATGTCGATACAGATGAGTTCACAGCTATCCTGGAATAACTCTTGTATACTTACTCCTAACCCACCTGATTGTGAGAATGGGGAAGGCAATTTGCTGGCGAAGGGATTATTTCGCGGACAAAAATCTAACCTAGAAATTTATACTTTTTAGGTTAGATTTTTATCTTACAACAGTGTATATAAAGCTATAAACCGATAGATTTCAAAATAAATAACGTAGTAACTTGAGATCTGTTCTATTTATCAAGAATCTCTGGTCTTTTTAATGTATTTTCGCGGTTTTTACGTCTCGTAAGGACCAATTTTGCACAGCGCCATGTATCTTGGTATTGCCTTCCCCATATTTGGTGCGATATTTTTAACCATTTCAATAGATACTACCTACATAATATTTGTATCATGTGTGTAAATGCTGGAATATCTGAAGTCAGCATCGATAGAGGTTTCTTAGTAAAACGGTACTGTCTACGGCTTTCCAATGTCGATATCGCTATCGTGTTCTGTGACGACGGTTGCCGTTTTTGCATAGATATTTTCCGTTTTTATATTAGTATAGGGAGGCACCTATAGTGACGCTCGTAATACAGTAGCCGTTTCTAGGAAATCATTAGGTTTTTTTGAATGTTACACCGTCACAGCGCCAACGCAGCTCTAAAAACCATATCCTTAAATTTAAGGCGCGTGTAAATCAGCACAGATGTGCGTAGATTATTTTAATTTAGTTGTGATATTGAACGACACGCGCTTGGCGGGCGCATAGTTCCAAATGTGCAATTCTTTGCCTCACGCTCATTGATATCGCAAAGGAACAATATTAAGTTTTTTTTTACCAACCGATAACAAAATTCCAAAAATCTTTACGATCACGCGAATTTGAACTCTACGTTCTATAAGAGTAGGTAATTATTAACAAGTTATATATTTATTTGCCGTCTTCAATGAGCGCCGGGCATAAGACAGTAATGTATATTAAACGTAGTTAGAAAAGTTAAGTGACGATACGATGCATTTAATTTATGTATATAGGCTCCGGCGCAGTCGGGATTTGAAATTTAAATCAGTTCTGGTTTTTATCTTGACGCGAACGTTTGGCTTTTGCGGAAAATGTTTTTACTTTCTATGCGTAAAGACTGTTATTTTAACAGAAAACCCCGGCAGAAAGATTAATGCGCGATTTCGATACAATATCCTCTAAAATATACAAACTTTCTAACTATCATTGGTGTAGTAGGTAAGTACCTAGTTATGTTAAAAAATACTTTGTGTAATTGAAATTTGGTAAATAAGAATTCAAATCCAACCGGCTGCGCCAGCTTATAATTATTATAATAGTCATAACTGCAACTCTCAATATACTTATAACTAGAGATGTTACAATGTAATATAATTATTAATATATCTACCTGGTTAAAATGAGTATAGAGCAGTGTAATGATCTCTATTGCACCTAATTAACATGACATATTTATGTAATTATTTCATAGATTTTATAATCAGCTGTATTGTATTCGCATGTATAAGTAAAGATACCGTAAAGATAGGGTTGCCAACCATACTTTATAATAGAGTATTCTACTATATTTTTGGTATTTATACTTTATACTTTTGCATACAAATAAAGTATGCGAAAATACTTTATTTCCAACCTTAACTGTGATGCGTAAAACAACACACTCATTATCAATTATAATAATATAATACCGTTAAACGAACAATTCTTTTAAGTATATAATATAATACTAAAAAACAGTATAAAATAAAAATTTAAGGGGGCTCCCATAAAACAGACATGACTTTTTTTGCTGTTGTTATAGACCATGGTACGGAACGTTTTGTACGCGAGTCCGACTAGCACTTAGCCGGTTTTAAAAGACACTAAAATACGTTTTGCAGGCAATAAAAACGAAACTTGAAAAATATACTTTTTTTTTCTTCCAAATACTTTTTTTTCCTATTCCAACGATTTTATACGTTTTTTTTGTCAAAAAAGTTGGCAACCCTACGTAAAGAGTACCTTCCTAGTTTGATCTGTTTCATTTTGAATCCTATGTTGATGACATATTATGTCACTCTTCTTTTATTGAACCGACTCCGTTCAAAGGAACCGCAAAGCGGGTGCGCACACGGGTTACTTTTGTCGCCGTGACGTGACTGTTTCGTCATTCTATGTATGGAGATGTCAACCAGTGTCACGTCGTAACGTGCGCGCATCTCTATACAGAACCACGAGTGACGAAACAGTCACGGCGACAAAAGTCACTCGTGCGCGCTATAGTAATAGCGCGCACGACTTTCCAGGCCTTAAAAATTAGGTTGTGACGTCGTAATTAGACCAAACTATGAAAATGGATGAAAAATTATATTTCGACTCGGAAAATTTATTTTTTAACTTGTATTTAACGTTTTGTGGATATAATACAGTTGTATCTCATTTTAGCCAGTATTAAGTATGTGTTAGCGACGTATTTTACTCCGAATATCATCTTTATGACTTCAGATTAATCGTTTAACTTTAATGCAAGAAAATATTTTCACATACTATCGATGTCTAGAGTATTAATATTGCAATGTGTAATATATCATCTCGTTATAAGATGTACCTATGGTTATTTAAAGTTAGTCATGTCTACGGACGCAGATTCGGTATACGTTTATTTTTCAAAATAAAATGCTATTTATTTTGTTATTGTTTTAAGTTTTCGATGATTTTAATTGTTCTCGTTACTTGGAATTTTTATCGTAGTATTTACTAAGTACATTATTCATTGTGAGGCGGGGATTGATATTACGAGTAATACATTCTTGTAATCCTAATGCTAGTTTGATGATGATAACATTATATCCGAACGTCCGATATCGGATAAGTTATTTATTGCACTATTAGTGATAGCGCGCACGGGTTACTTTTGTCGCCGTGACTGTTTCGTCACTCTTATCAAGTTCGTGGTTATGTATGGAGATGCGCGCATGTTACATGACACTGGGTGACATCTCCATACTAACCTAAGAGAGACGAAACAGTCACGGCGACAAAAGTAACTCATGCGCGCTATCACTTATCCGTTGGAAATCGATTCAATAGTCTTTTGACAGTCTTCGTAGTGACAGTGATGTACAGAAAAGTAGAAAATCAATTGAAATCAGATGTAGAATAAATACTGGATTGAGCTTTGAAACTCGGACCTACCTATCAATTTGCCACTTCTATTATCGTGGGTATAAGAGATAGCGTTACTTTTGTCACCGTGACTGTTTCGTCACTCTTATCAAGTCCGTGGTTTTGTATGGAGATTTATTTATTTATTTTATTATTTTTTGGAAAAATTACAGCTAGATTAAACATAGAGATAAATAATTAAATTAACATGTACCTATTTATTTTATGCGCGCATGTTACGACGTGACAACTGGGACATATCCGAGTGACGATACAGTCACGGCGACAAAAGTAACCCGTGCGCGCTATCTCTAACTCAAACAGTTTTAGATAACAATTTGGTATAAAAATGATGAATGTCCGGTAAAAGGCAATTTTATTATCCGCATATTATATTAGTTAGCTAATTTAATAAAAATTGTCCAGTTCTTATTTGGTATCGGTAATTCTAATACCTTTTCCGTAAATACCAGTTTCACTTAAAAATTGTCCGGTTCGCACGCATGAGTTTGTCCGGTTCTTATTTGGTATCGGTAATTCTTATTCCTTTTCCGCAATTTCACTTAAAAATTGTCCGGTTCTTAAATGGTATCGGTAATAATTTCTCCTTATCTGCAAATTCACTTGGAAATTGTCCGGTTCTTATATGGTATCGGTAATTCTTATTCCTGTTCCGCAATTTCACTTAAAAATTGTCCAGTTTGCACGCATGAGTTCGCCCGGTTCTTATTTAGTAACCGGTAATTCTTAGTTCCATCCCCGTCAGGTATTACAGTTCTTACCTAACTTTCTTGATGTATTAGTAATTTATTGACTAAAACAATGACGCTTCTAAAGTGTACTGTGTTATGTGTAAATATAGTAGGTACTAACTAATATCTATAATAATAGTGAATGTTGTAATTTGTATATAAGTAACGAAAATTAAATTTTAAATACATAGATATTCATTGTGTGTGTTTTTTTTCCTCTTTCCTTTGCCCGTTCCTAGTCCAATACCTACTCTTAAGGGTCAGTGTCACCTAACTTTAGTTAGTAAAGCATCAAAATTAACAAGAATGTTAAAGTATTGTTATCTATTTTACGTCATTTCATTTTACGGAAGATAATCTTTTGTAATTTTTTTCAGGACATGGTGGAACACAAAACAACGTGTTTAAATTAGTAGTATTGACAATGTCACAAAGGCAATCAAATTTTAAACGAAAGATGTCTGTTTTGTTGAAAATTCTCGGGATTTTTCCGATGGATTTAGGAACTATTCACTGTAATTCACATATTTTACACTCGCATCAAGAATTCTGTCTTTAGTGAAAAATAACCACCAAAAGGACGCAATAAAAGTCAAAACAATACGAGAAAATATATCAAAACTAGAGCGCCAAAGTTGACAGTCAAATACATCGCAGAAAATCCCAAGTATTTCTAACCGAATCACCCGAAGGGTAGGTTATGTTTTTAGCTGTCGCTCATTATTGTATTTTTATAGATAGCGCGCACGGGTTACTATTGTCACCGTGACTGTTTCGTCACTTTTGTCAAATCCATGGTTATGTATGTCACCCAATTGTCACGTTGTAACATGCGCACATCTCCATACATAACCACGAACTTGATAAGAGTGACGAAACAGTCACGGTGACAAAAGTAACCCGTGCGCGCTATCACTTATTGTCACTTGACCACTTTCAGCTCAATCGGGACTGTCGAAATATTGTTAAAAAAAAAACATAAAAGTTAAATACAGATTCTATTATTATTTTATACTTTGTTAAGATTATAGTCATAAAAATGCAATAAATATAAAACAACTAATACATAATACGTTAAGGTACAAGTACATTATACTAGCTTCAGCCGACGGATTCTCCTGAATAACATGGAAGTACTTGATTAAAAGTAGCATGTAAACTACTATTGGGACGTTAGAATCACATTCAAAACCTTGACTGTATAAACAAACAAACTTCCTCACAAACTATCATTTATAATAAAGGATTTAAAATTAATGGGACGTATGCACAGAATATACATTATGTATTATCTATACTTAAGAATAAATTATTAATTAACAAATTATAAAAATAATTATCAGGTTATCATAAAACTTGAGAACTATAGAATACTATACAGTGACGGGCCTTTCTACTCAACGGTTTTGTCATTGTTCTCACTTTCGTCATTGTTCGCAACAAACAATTTTGTTATCTCGTAAAATATTAGTACTTTAAATGTACCCTTCGTGAAATAACTTATTATCAACCCATCTTTTATTGCTCCACCTTCATGCTATCAGCTTGAAAGACCAGCTCTAAAATAAAGGTTAAAAAACTTATTAAAATAACGGTTAAATATCAAATTGAGTAGAAACGTCCGACGCGCGAATACTTAAACGCCACTTGAAGATTACTTATTTATAGATTTGAGATCATCTCAAATGGTTAAGTAGCGTTTAAATATTTCAGCATAAGTTAGGTTAAACCTACTGTTATATTACATCAATTTATTAGCACATTTAAAATACATTGCATAAACCCTTATTTGGTATAGATAGGTATGAAAAAATGAAAATGAAAATGAAAAATGAAAAAAGTTTATTTTTCATATAGGTATAGGTATAAAATTCACTTAAGTTGTGTGTGAAGGCATATTTTTAGTTTTAAATCATCATTCTCCTGCCCTTATCCCACGCGTGGGGTCGACACAACATGTTTTCTTCATCCACTCGCTCCTATCATTTTTAGTTTTAAATAATAATCTAAATATAATAATAATTTAAAATCACAATTCCAACGAGCCACAACATTCTAATACTCATATTTCTATTAAGCTAAGTTATAAATAAATAAATAAATATTGGTG
Organism: Cosmorhoe ocellata; assembly: GCA_963675405.1. Taxonomy (NCBI): domain Eukaryota; kingdom Metazoa; phylum Arthropoda; class Insecta; order Lepidoptera; family Geometridae; genus Cosmorhoe; species Cosmorhoe ocellata. The sequence continues at coordinate 9,976,442 of OY776256.1, read as the reverse complement.
GACAGTTCACACAACGCCATCTAGCCCCAAACTAAGCAAAGCTTGTACTATGGGAACCCGATGGTTAAGTATTGGGGGAGTATTTTGTCCAGCAGTGGGCAAAAGAAATGTTACTTACTAAATTCTGCCTGCGACTAAGGAAGTATAAAAGTAGCCAATGGTCTAGGTCACAGATTATACTACAAATTTCATCAAAATCGGTCCTGCTTTTGCTGCGTGATTAAACCATCTAACTAAACTTATAAACATCCCTCTAACTTTCGCCTATCAATATCATCATCATCTTCCTGCCCTTTTACCACGTTACGTGGGGTCGGCACAACTTGTGATCTTCCATTTCCCTCTGCCATTCGTCATCTCTTTCTTTTTCTCTTCAACTTTCGCCTATAATATAATACTAATAAGATCACGAAAAACCTTTACTTTTTATTACCTACACAATTACAAAAACTATAAAAATACTATGATCTAGAATCTAGACTCATAGAGCGTACAGGCTAGCAAAAGTTAAACCAAGTTAAACTAATTACTAAGTCAAACCAGGGGCCTCACCACGAATTCATAATACAATACCGAATTAATATTACATTGTTATTTCGTACCATGCATGAACTATGCAAATTGTATGGAAGTAGTAACGTTTCTATAATTGAATCGTTACGACTTACGAATCGAACGAATCCCTTTTAGAAATTTTAATAAAATTTTTATTGGTCATGGTACGAAATATCGAAGTTATATTACTTTGATATTACTTGTGCTTGTGGTAAGGCCTCTAGCTAGGTTGAGTTGTCTTTAGTTATGAAAAATGCATACTTACACGTTTCTTAGGTACTTATTCTTTGAATGGTGACAAACTCACTAAATTTAGGTTTGAACCCACTCTGTTAGGATTGAAAAGCAGAATTACTACCACTATGCCACCAATATTTTAAGTAAATACTTAAATATAAATCACACAATTCAGTTTAACCTTTACAAATAAATAAACGTTTTAAAATGGAAGTACAGCGATAAGACCGCCTGAGTCAGTGGCCAGTTGTGCTGGAGTTAGTAGGCCGCCTCAAGGCCGAAAGCGGTCAGATACAACTGCGGTCACTCATCCAAAATCTGACCATACAGAACGTTGCTAGATGATACGAATTTCTATAAAAGATGGCGCCACTAAGCCGTATAGCACTATCGGACAAATAATAATTTATAGCGTAGTATTAAGTTATAAGTACATTGGAAAATCCATATTTTCAGCTAAGCTCGGATAGTGCCTTGTTTACACCAGGCGAGTTACTGGGCCGAGAAGCTCGAGTGTTGTTTTTATGTTGACTAGTAGCTACTTAGCTAGTAGATGGCGCACACTGGCGATAGTCTATGCTAGTTATGTGGGGCTGAGTTTATTAATGATGCTTTGGTATGGTCAAGATATGGACCCCAAAATTTAATAATACAAAGATTTTGTTTGCGCAATCACCGTACGCGTATATTATCTAGCAACGCTACCAAGGATATCCCGGGACCATACCACAAGCTCTTACAAACAATCATGTTTCAGAAACGTCAAATTTCAAGCTTGAATTAGCACTATTTTAATTCAACTTTCATAGGTCATGGTACGAAATATTATAGTTATATTACTTTGACATTATCCGTGTGGTAAGCACCCAGTGCTCTGGCAACTTATTATTCTTGCCTAAGCGCACGCTAAGTTATATAATTTTTGATCATTTATAACAAAAAATTAAGTGTACGAGCGTTTGAACTGAGCCAAGTCTGTCTTTGAGATTTAGTGTTTAGTATTTTAGTATTAGGCCGAGTGATCAATCTCTGCCGAGTACTCAGCTAGCGTAAACGAGGCTGGAATTACATTAAGACAAGGGTAAGTACGAGTATATTTTAATATTATTATTTACATAAACAGATAAATAAATATCAAGCGTTTCTACCTAAGTCCATTATACACTTACATTATTATAATATATCACAATGAGAAGATAAATGTTATTAAATTATGTTTTATTAAATATTGTATATTTTGTGAATTGGGCGAGCCGATCGTATATATACCTACTACTTACTCAAAACAAAATAGGGCTACTACTAATTTTTTTATGTCAGTATTTTTTACTGTGATTGTTTAAATTTAAAAAATGATTTTTGAATTTATTTTAATGAATTTTAATGCAAAGAGAAAAATACTTAATCTTAGGATGTTTTTGGTATTTTTCACCATGAAAACAAAAATACTTGTGTATTATTATTAGTATTAAACGGGTATTTATCGTGTTTTATTTACCTATTTTTCCCCAACGTTTCACACCGTCGTAATACTAATAATAATGTATTCAGATCGCGTAAGTTTAAAAATATATACTTGTATATTTATTACCCTTATTTTGTTTTGAGTAGTATATTAAACATTACAACAGACAAATAAAAACCATAAATTGTATATTAGCCGTGTCACGAGTTCTTTCCGACTAGTGTGTTTAAAGGTATACATAGGTCTTTATAAATAAAAACTTTTTAGTCCATAAAAACCTTAAAACAGTCTATACTATAGACCAGCGGTCGGCAACACGCGGCCCGCGGGTCGCATGCGGCCCGCGGACGTCTTGCTGGCGGCCCGTGAATGTTTTTTATATAAGTTAAATATCAAGATAAATGCATGAACGAACCACGATCGACCGTATAGTGTGGACCCAGCCTTAAAACACGCTTCGCTCTGCCCGCGAACGAACAAATGAGCGAAGCGCGAGTTCATTACAATTTTTGGTAGCACTTATAATTTATGCGAACAAACTTTTTCAATTGACAATTACAGAAAAAATAAATTTGCTTCTCGTCTCACAGATGAGAATTTGAGAGCCATATTTTGAGCTTCTAGGGTTAATATCACAAGTGCGGCCCGCCTTTAGTTTATTTTGCCACTTTGTGGCCCTTGCCTGCCAAAAGGTTGCCGACCCCTGCTATAGACTACTATAAGACTCTATAGCCACTGCTATAGAACCACTTGCTTGGGAACCACTGTTCCCAAGCTCTTTTGTTTCATAGACCACTTTCAAAATTTTGCTTGATCCGGTGAACCCCCTACATCTACATTACTACCAATTTCTAAATCTTGAAAAAAAGGTGATTATTAGATCTATCTATCTATGGAAACTTGCGTTGTGGCTGAGTTTCAACGACGATTAGGTAGGTAACAGATTTCGAAAATATAAAATCTTTTCCATTTCCAAATTACAATTTTTTTCTTAATTTATTTATAAAATGTCTTATAGAGAAGGTTTAATTTAGGTATCATATTATTTAAAATAACAAGCCAACATTTTAGTTCTTCACTATCGAAACCAACTTAATTTTCATGCACCCCTTGCTTACGATTGTAGACGCCCATTTTTTGTCACGTCAAACGTAGACCCCCGTCGAGTCTTCCGTGGACCCCTGGGGGTCCACCTGGACCACTTTGAGAATCACTGCTCTATAGTCTAATAGTTATCTAATGTGATGAAAGGTTACGCCTTAAAAAGATATTTTATAAATATACATAACCTTATACATTAGTTATTATGATATCAGAAAAAAAAATCCGTTATATTAATAGGGCCTCCGGATATTCACTACAGCCAGGTCATATTATACAAAGTGCACGTACTGAACGTTGCTTAGATGCTTAGTTGATATGTTTAAAACGACTAGGCAAGCCATAGTGGCCACACTTAACATGAAGTGAATCTCCAAGACGGTATTTGATTATTAATAGTATGAAACGGGTATTTATCGAGTTTTATTTACTTATTTTTTCCCGTTTCGACAGGTTTACACACTGTCGTGGTCACGGGTAGAATGAAACGTTTACACGCTGTCGAAACGTCGGGAAAAAATAGGTCAATAAAACGCGATAAATACCCGTTTAATACTAATAATAAAGTGTTCAGATCGCGTAAGTTTAAAAACAAGGTTTTTGATGTATAATAATCAATCAGACTGCAGGCGAAGGAATATTATAACAACCCACTTTTTAACATGATCACGACTTTAATCCACAGCAGGGCTAACATGAACGCAGCAACAACATTTTGTCGACTATTTTCTCTCGCTTTTTCTCGTGCGAATGAGACAGCACGCTCGACAAAAACGTCGAGAAAATTTTGCCGCTGACAACGCTGAAACAGCTGAACGGATCTGGATGAAATTTGACACAGATATAGATTATAGTCTGGAATAGCACATAGGCTACTTTTTATCCCGGAAAAATTTACGGTTCCCGCGGGATAGACTTGTTTTTGTTTTTCAAGGTATCATGCGGGCGAAGCCGCGGTCGGAAGCTGGTAAGTAATATATATTGGTGGACATTTCACACAGCGCCATCTAGCCCCAAACTGAGCAAAGCTTGTACAAAGCTTAGATTATTTTTCAAATACATACTTGTAACACCCGGACACAGAAAACATCTGTGTTCATCACACATGTTTATCCTGGGTGGGGATTGAACTCACAACCTACAGCGCAGTAGGCAGAGCTACTACCAACTGAGCTGTGAGGCCAGTCTCTAGTTACTTCGATCTTTGAGGATATCTAATAGGGTAAGGCAGCGGCAAGTCCAAACTATTCTAGACACATATTCCGCACGGTAGGTTGATAATTGTGTGGGCATGTCCCAAATGTCATGTTTGGACGTGCTGACTACCCTCTTTAGATATCCTAAAAGATCTAAGTAACTAGAGATCTGAGGAGATATCTACCGAGCCTGGGGATTACAGTCGTGACCATGTTGTCTAGGCTCTGGATATTTCAAGAGAAAATGACATAAGCAAGTCTTCTTTTGGTTTGGACGCTGTTTTGTTACTTTTTGTATCTGAAACAAATGTTTTAACTTAGTTGTATAACCTTTGAGAGTACGGGTAAATGATTGACTCAGGCGTGAATTTGCGGAAATCCATTACAAATACTGAAAAGGACGGAAATGTCTAGTACTTTCCCGCTGAAACAATTATCTAATGAAAATAGAAACTCGACACGTCCTTTTCAGTATGAGAGTACTGGTGGTCAAATGGCAAAGGCCCTGCCTTCCGATCCTAAGGTCGTAGGTTCGAATCTAGTCGTGCACCAATGGATTTTTGTGTTCGGAAAATTTATGTGACACCGCCAGAGCTCTTAAACGGTGAAGGGAAACATTTGAGGAAGCATGTGCCCTTGAACTAAAAATGTATTCTTATTAGCGGCGATGGGCTTGCAACTTGTCACGTAAAATGTGTGCGAAATATTATGTTTGGACGTGCCTCTGACTACCTTCTTTAGATATCTCTAAAGATTTAACTGAAGGAGTGGATGTAGAGACTTGGTGCCTTAATCAAAAATAGTCAAGCATGGTTTACCCAAACGTGGCCACACTGTTTTTTTTTGTTGGCCGCCATTTTGGGCCCAACCATGTACGAAATTTGAAAGGCCACTTTTGTCTATCTATACTAATATTATAAAGAGGAAAGATTTTATTGTTAGTTTGCATTGAATGGGCTCCGATACTGGACCGATTTGAAAAAATTTTTCACCAATGTGTAGAATGAACTTTCAGGATGAACATAGGCTATATTTAATGTAGGTACTTCACGGGCGACGCCGCGAGCGGAAGCTAGTCGTACATAAACGTACCACTATTTATCCAGAAGCGACAACCGAAGCGCTTCGTCCAACGCTCGCTGCTCGGCCGCCAGTTGCTCGTCGATGGCGCTCTGCTCTTCAGCGGAGAGAGCCAACGCCGCTTGTAGCTCCACGTCGCTCTCGCCCACGCCCACGATGCCCACGTCTGGGACGTCAGGTGTCTCGTTGTGAGACAGCAACGCGAGCGACGCCTCGATCGCTCTGTGCAAATATCTAGCTGTTACTTTCTAGCCTACAGCGTGATATACATACTATCTATATACTTATAATAAAACTGTAATGGGTCCAATTCAATTGAAGATATTTTAAAAAGATATTTTTAAAAAATCTTATTTTGGACACTCTATAATGGATACTGAAGTCAAACCTGTATTTTTTTCATTTTTGTCTGTCTGTCTGTATCTGGGCTGAGCTTCACGCCAACACTACTGAATGATATCAAATGAAACTTGGCATGGTTTGAGTTCATACTACGAGGTAGGACATAGGATACTTGTTATCCAGAAATTCAGCAAGGTTTCTTTGGGAGAGGGGATGAAAGTCAAAATGTGTACTTAGCTGTAATTCAACAACGCGTGATCCGATTTCATTTTTTTTTTATAGAAAGAAGGTAATTTAAATAGATACGCTCATAAAAATTATAAGGTCATCGATTTTGTAGCTCAGTATCAAGCAAGATTATCGATTTTGTAAATCAGACATCACTAATCAGTATCTGCGGGGCAGGGGTGGAGAAGGTGGGGTCTTAGTCATTAGTCTAAACTAATATTAAAACTAATTTATAAAAACGTTCCATTTCACTTTTTCGTCACGAAACAATAAAAATACTACGTCAAAATGCGAATATATTATCTAATAATATTTCAACATTGGCACACATCAAAACTCAAACGCACACACTAATCTACAAACGCCAGCGCCTGCAAAGATTGATTAATATCTTATCATGTTTTTTATCCGACTGCGAAACGAAGAAAGAGGGTAATGTGTTTGGGGTGTATGTATGTATGTATGTTTGTAGTATGCGAGTTCGTTTGGCTGTCGCTGTAGCCCAAACGGCTGGACGGATTTTGACAAATGAGGTGGATCACAAGAGTGACATAGGCTATACCAAATGTCAAAAAATGCAATATGGCGGCTGTAAATGTCAATGTTTAGTTACGTTCAGTAAAGCTTGTATGTGTACAAGTAAACTAGTTTTTGTTGTAGTTAAAAATACCTATTAGTTTTGATTTTACAGGCATTTAAACTGCGATAAATATCGAGTCCTGCTAACAGTCACGTGACCGCATGTGACGTCAACTGCCAACGCTCCGCTTAGGAGTTGTGTTGTGCGATGACGTCACACCGTCACACGCATCGTACGAGTCCGCATCGCACGTTTACTTCTATAAATAAATCGGAAACTAATTGACTTATCGAAGTAATTCTTTCACCTGTACTTTCTTTTATTTTTGACCAAGAATATGGAGAGCTAATATTCAAAATTAGTTAACATTCTCCATTGCCACCATAGTATAGTTGGCTCAATCTAGGCATTCGTGAAGTTAGCCGCAAGAGCTGCGCAGTTTCGTTTTTCGGGAGCAATTGGAGGTATGAGGAGGGGGGGAAGGAACTGTACATGCGCAAACTCGCACCTGTGGCTAACTTCACGAATGCCTAGATCCGTTGGATGGACTGTAAAAGGTGTGTAGTGTGATCCCACTCACCGCTGCAGTTGGCGCTCCTCGTGCGCTAGGAGGTCCTGCGCCGCGAGCGCCGGCGGCGACGAAGGCCGCGCGCCGCGTAGCGCCTCCCACACATCAACCTGCACCAACAACCACAAATGTATACACTAGCAACACGCCCCGGCTTCACACGGGTAGCAAAAGTATCTCTATTTTTTTATAAGTACTAATGTTATAAAGAGGAAAGATTTGATTGTTTGTTTGCATTGAATAGGCTCAGAAACTACTGGACCGATTTGAAAAATTCTTTCACCAATGTGTAGAATGAACTTTAAGGATGAACATAGGCTATATTTTATGTAGGTACTTCGCGGGCGACGCCGCGGGTGGAAGCTAGTATATAATATAGCTTATGTTACTCAGGGATAATGTAGCATTATAATGGTGAAATAATTTTAGAAATCGATCCAGTAGTTTTTGAGTTTAATCGTTTTAAACAAAAATACAAATCTCTTTATTCAATACTAGCTACCGCCCGCGGCTTTTCCCGCGTGGTACCTAGTTAAAATATAGCCTATGTTTATCCTGAGAGTTAATTCTACACATTGGTGAAAGAGTTTTTCAAATCGGTCCAGTAGTTTCGGAGCCTATTCAATTCAAACAAACCAATCTTTCCACTTTATAATATAAGTGTAGAAAATCACTGGGATCATTTTGAATCTTACATGTTAGGTGAGTTTCCAATTCCAGTCCTATCCCCAGTCCGAGAAGAACTGACAAGAATCTCGCGCTTTTATTGTATGATCTAGGTATGTTAATATTGTTAGGGACACCTAGCAGAGTTGGAGCTGATTTAAATAAAAAAATAGCACTTTTAGATTTTCCAACATTCCCAGCAACTTTTCTCATTTTTTTCCTCTTATTAGGTAAAACACTCTCAAAAAAGACACAGGGGCGACAAGCTCTTAAACCATCATGATTCAGAAACTTCCCGTTTCCACTACTTTAATACTATTGTCATAGGTTATGGTACGAAATATAAATATATTACTTAGATATCGCCTGAAGAGTTTGTGGTAAGGCCCCATGTCATATATACCGGGTGTTACCAGAAAACTTCAGGGGGTTAAAGTACCCATCAATATAAACAACTTTTTCTAAGAAACCAACACTGTGAGCGCGAAAAAAAACAACTGTTACATACAATGACGACCTCAGTGGCGCAGCGGGCGAGAGTCCGCCTGCGACGCAAGAGGTTGCGGGTTCGATTCCCGCCACGGAACAAATTTGTGTACGATCTGCAGAAATTTGTTCCGTTGCTCTGGGTGTTTTCTATGTATAATAAAAAATATCTATCTATGTATTAAATATATCAGTTATCTAGTACCCATAACACAAGCTTTGAGTAGCTTACTTTGGGGCTAGATGATGCTGTGTGGATTGTCCAGCATTATTTATTTATTTATTTATTTTAGCCAAGTAGGTATTGAAATTTTGTATGAAACAGCTGTTTTTTTTCCGCGCTCACAGCGTTAGTTTCTTAGAAAAAGTAGTTTATATTGATGGGTACTTTAACCCCCTGAAGTTTCGGAAATAGCCTAGTAAAAATCTATATAAGAAAAACATCATAAAGTAATCTAACATCAATAGTTAAAATGATTATAAAGGACGACACAGATCAAAGCTGAGTTGAATAGCAGACCAGACTACCCTTACCTGGTCCTCATGCGTGCCGGGCTCCATAAGGCTCTGTTGGATCGCGTACTGTAGAAGACCTTCCTCGCCATCTTCAGAACTTAATCTATCGTCACTGCCTGCTTCTTTGTACCCTCTGAAAAAATATAACTGTAGGTCTACCATGAGTTTTCACAATCTACACTCGCTAGCGACTGTAGTTAAAAAATTGTATGAAAACTTGTACAGCGCCTCTAGCGGATAGTTGGGTACTAAAACGTCACGTTAACTATCCTACGTCACAGCGTACTACAGCGACTGTAGTTTGCGCTTCATTAATTTGCTTAGAATTTGGTACCATGAGTAACAATTTTGACAGATGTCATAGTAACGTACTATTACTACTGTAGTAACGTCAGCCGATCTAAATGTGACAACTCATGGTAGACGTACTGGTCAAGGCGTGCGCGCCTGGCTTCCTCCATCTTTTCCTATGCCTGGTCTAATTTGACTTTAAAATGGAGGTTCTCCTTCGTCGGAATCTTTTTTAAACACCGACGCGAATATTACGGGGTTTATAAGTTTGACGTGTCTGTCTGTGACATCGTACCTCCCGAACGCATGAACAGATTAAGCTTTTTTTTTTTTTGTTTGAAAGGTGAACTAGTCAGGAGTGTTCTTAGCTATGTTTGATGGAAATCGGTCCAAGATGGCCTACTAAATTTATTGAAAATCGTCGAGGCAGTTTCAGAGATTCAGATTATATACACACATACATATAATACAAGAATTGCTCGGTGAAAGGTATTATTATTAGTATTAAACGGGTATTTATCGCGTATATTTACCTATTTTCCCGAAATTTCGACAGGTTTACACACTGTCGTGGTCACGGGATGACATGGGATGGGAGAGTCATCCCGTGACCACGACAGTGCTTAAACCTGTCCAAACGTCGGGAAAAATAGGTAAATAAAACGTGATAAATACCCGTTTAATACTTATAATAATGTGTTCAGTTCGCGTAAGTTTAAAAATATACGATGAAAGGTATAAAATTAGTAAACGAAATGCAAGAAATATATAAGAGATCGATTTGCTGTCTCTCTTTAGTATTAAGCTTTACGCTGGGAGTGAGCGAGCAAGCACTGTGCAATGTTATGACTGTACAAGTGCGTTGTTTGAGTGTCAAGTCACTAGCATTACTACGAGTACATACTACCTACGTATGTATAATTTTGGCTTTTTAAAGACTTTAACACTAGTTCTTTTTAACCAGAGACTCCTTTGGTGCACTAAGGATATATACAGGCTTTTTTTACGTGCGGCGAAAATGGACGAAGTTCGGCAACTAATCTACTGACGTACCTTTAGGCAGTGACTGGCGCCAGTAGCTCGCTGAATAACATTTCTGAAAATTTCTAGCTACGGAAACCTTTTGAGCAAATACTAACAGATAAAATAACACGAATAAGTATTTATTTAAACAAAACCATATTAAAAGTGGATTTGACCAACTTCTGGTACTTATAATTTATTTTAAGAATAATGAAATGTCAAATAAGATAAGATTGAGAATTTGCAAGTAAAATGTCAGTTTATTCTGGGAATAGTGCTTAAACTAGTTAGGTCGAATCCGCCTTGAGAGAATTTTAAATAAGCCTCTTACAGCCGCCATAATAGATTTTTTACATTTTATATTAATATCTTATGTCACCTTATTTTTCAAAATCATTCCAGCCGTCACTCATTGTGTAATTTTATCTTTCAGTATTTGCTCTGACCGAAATAAAATGATTTCACATACCTGTACAACTTAAAATTTACTGCAACGGTGACATCACAATATCGTCTCTGTCTTTCTTGCAAATTATTATCGTCTCTTTCTTTCATAACCAGTGTGTTGAAAGGCAGTTATATTCTCACCTGCCGATATTGAAGCACTGGTCGTCGATAATGCAGGATAGTCTGTCTCCCTCTTGTATGCTCTCGACGAGCGGGACGGGTGTCTCGGTGCTGAATATATTGCCGAAAGTTATCCGCGCGTTCATTATGTGGAATAGCGGGATTTCTGAAAGGTATAATATAAATGAATAAATATTGGTCGAAATTTCACACAACGCCATCTAGCCACAAACTAAGCAAAACTTGTATTATGAGTCGAACTTATTTTGAAATAATACGTAATGTTTATTTTGTTTTACTAGCTTTTAAGATGTTATGTGTTTTTGCTAAAAGTTCAACTTATTTTGACAGAAGTCAAACTTATTATGACAGAAGTTCAACGTATTTTGACAGAAGTTCATCTTATTTTGACAGTAGTTCAACTTATTTTGACAGTTAGTTCAACTGATTTTGACAGAAGTTTAACGTATATTGACAGTAGCTCAACTTATTTTGACAGTAGTCAAACTTATTTCGACAAAAGTTCAATTTATTTTGACAGAAATTTTACCAATTTTAACAGGAAATCCAGAAGGCAGCTGCATCTGAATGAAGTCTTTCAGCTTCGCGAAGTGCGGGGACGCTATCGCCGTCATGAGGTCCAGGATCGGCATTATCTGTTCTTGCAACTGAAATATATAACCACGACATTAGGTTTAAAGAATATTTATTTCCCTAGGAGAAGAAATTACATTTCACTTTTTATGAGAAACATTCTAGATTTAGATAAGTTGAATAGAGCTTCGAGCGTCAGTTAATGTTAATCGTACACAAACGTTTTACAAATAACCTTATACAAATAATAATCACGTAACAATAAGACAGATAACAAAGAATTAGTAGATGTAGTGAAAACCTTTCAATACTACCCGCAAATCCCACCAATTCACTAACTTCCATTGCACATTTCATTACATTATTAGAACTTATCTATACTAATTAACAAGGATCATACAAAAAAAGCGCTAGGGCCCAGCGAGTTTCTTGTCAGTTCTTCTCGGACTGGGGATAGGACTGGAATTGGCACCTACACTCACCTAGTATGTAAGACGTTTCAAACTGATCCCTGTGATTTCATTGAAAATAAATATATTTTGATTTTGATTTTGATTTAATATTATAACACTGAAGAGCTTGTTTCTTGGCACATGACCACATTTTACATATATGGACGTCTGACTACCCTCTTTATATATCTACAAAGATCGAATTAGATCTTAAGTCTAATTAATCTTAGTCACTTAAGTGACAAGATATCTGGGGAGATATTTAACGAGCCTGGGGTTTAAAGTCGTGATGTAACTGGTAAGTAACTAAAACTTACCTCAAGTGGATAATCTTCGCATAAACTCAAAGTGGCTTTGAACTTCTGCACTTTGGTAGTCATATCCTTGGGGCGGCCGATGTCCGACGCCATTGGCTCCCCGGAGAAGTACTCCTGCCACGTGACCGGCGCCGGCGCAGCTGACGCCTGCGCCGCCTCTTCGGACCCGCTGGAATCTTCGTCCTGGAATATTTAATTTTTCTATGTACGTGTGGATATTGAATTTTATTGATTTCAAGCACAATTTCATAAATGTTTTGTTGCTATGAGTACCTACCTACCAAATTACATGCAGATCGGATAAACAGTTCACGACTTAAGCTCGAACCAACATACAGACAAACTATACCTCTTTATATATGTCATAGTTTGTCTACCATACATAATTAATTTCATTGATTATTTCACACTAATTTCTGACCATATTTACTGACCCTGGCTTTCATGAAGTTTCATCAATGAAAACACTCTTCTTCTTCTTCTTATGCTGTTAATAGTTCTTTCGAACCAGTGCGGTCAAAAAACAGTTGTTTCATACATTTTGGCCAAGTAGGTATTGAACTTTTGTATGGAATAGCTGTGTATAATGGGTACTTTAACCTCCTGAAGTTTTCGGTAGTCGTCTTTTTACACCCCGTATGAAGAATAGTCTACTGGTGGAAATCATAGTAGAATGGTCCAAGAGACTTACCACAAGCTCTTACAAACCACCATGTTTCAGAAACGGCAAATTTCAAGCTTAAAGTAACACTTAATATCTTTCTAGCTTATATCGATACACATCTCAGCCAGGTATAGAAATTTCGTTCAAAGCACATTCATTTCGCGACTAAGTCAAAGCGTGCTAAAATAACGATAAGTCAGACACAAACGATATGTAAACATAGAAATTTACGACGTGCATCGTAAAAAAAATATTACACGACGTCGCACCGTGAGACAATGCACAGCTCTTCTCGTACTTGGGTTAGGTTGGAATTGGCAGATAGATTCACCGCATGTAAGACGTTTCAAAGTGATCCTTGTGATTTTATTGAATTATTTTATTTAAATTTACAATTTATCGCTTAAATACCTCAGCCATTTTATTTAGCGAAAATGACTTTATTCAACAAATCATAAAGATATTGGAACTTTATATTTTATTTTCGGAATTTGAGCAGGAATAATCGGAACTTCTCATAGATTATTAATTCGAGCAGAACTAGGTAACCCAGGATCTTTAATTGGAGATGATCAGATTTATAATACTATTGTAACAGCCCATGCTTTTATTATAATTTTTTTCATAGTTATGCCAATTATAATCGGTTTTCAATTTCAATTAAATTTCAATTTCAAGCACGACGTGCTTTGTAAACTGACGATGCAATTTAGTGCCGCAGATGATGTATATTAGTAAGATGTTGTACGTCTTGCAGTGCGTCGTCCTACGTTGCGACGTCGTATGTTTCTGCTCAAAGTTGTACGAAATAAAAAGACATTCATAATAAACAACAATTTATTCATGCATAATATACAACTAAAAATAACTGATACAGACATTTATATTATGAAAAATTTGATGTTTGTAAGTTTGTTGTTCAATAACATTGCATTTGGCTGGATAGATTTTGAATACAATAAAATAGTCTGTGACCTGGAATATAAGCTATTTGTAAGCAGGTAACACGCGTGCAAAGCCGCTAACAAAAGCTAGTAAGTATAAAAGAAATATTTACTATAGAATCGCAAGCCTATCCTAACGTGTACAATACAAATGTGGATGGATACAGCGGTAAAGGTAGCCAAAGAAAATGTATGGAGTGTGTGAAAGATGACATGGATAAGAAAGGAGTGAGTACTGAGATGACGAATGATAGAGGGAAATGGAAGATCACATGTTGTGCCGACCCCACATAACGTGGGAAAAGGGCAGAAAGATGATGATGATGAGAATGTGTGAACTAAAATTAACTACAAAATTGAAAGCTTACGATACGCTTGCGTGCGATACGACAGATGATTCTGAATGCTATTGAATAATCACCTTAAAAAGCACTAAAGGTGTAGTGGTGGCACTCCGCCTTCCGATCTTAAGGTCGTGGGTTTGAACCCGGTAGTGTTCTGTGCTCAGTGCTCTCAAAAGTAATGCATCTGATATTTTTTTATAAATAATACGAAAATACTGTAGCAGTTAACAAGAATGCGTGTACCTGTTTCTTCTGTCGGTCCTGTAGCTGTTGCAACTGTATCTGTTGCAGTCGTTCCTGTTGCTTCTGTAATTGTTGCAACCGCTGCTGGCGCGCCTGTTGCTGCCGCTGCTCTTCCTGTTGCATCAGCTGTTGCAACTTCTGTTGCTGCCGCAAATGTTGTTCCTGCAACTGACGTTGTTGCTTTCTCTGTTCTCGGATCCTCTCTTTCTCTATTATTTCCGGTTCGTAGACACATCTGCCGATATCATCTTCGTCAGTGGAAGATTCGTCGGAGGAATTATCACAGGATATTCCGGCTAGTTTCTTCTGAGATGTTTTGTTCTTGAAGGATTTGGGTCGGCGGTAGGTCCATATTGTTTTTGGTGGTAGACCGCTGGAGTTACCACCGAGTTTCTGGACGTAGCCGCTGCTGACTTCGAGTGGTAGTGATGGGGTTTTCATCTTGGTGATGGTAGCTGCGATAGCTGCCTTCTCGGCTCGCTCTTTAATGGCGGGGTTGGTCTGCTCCGCAGTGACGAGCGGCTGTTCCATAGTCATAAACGGGTTGGTTAACAAAAGTACCTACTTTCATATTAAAATAAGCTGTCCCGTCGAACTCCGTACCGCCTTAGAATTAATACAAATTATGTTTAATTTTCAAATGTTTTAGTAGTTCTGCTATTCGGGACGGAGATAAATACAACAAATCAAAAATTATGAAAATCGGTCCAGCCGTTCTAGAGTAAGTGTTCGAACAAACCCGATTTTGTTTTATATAAATAAGATAAGATAAGATTACTTGATAAAAATTTGTAATTTTGAGATTACAGCCAAATAATTTTGTTGTTAAAATTTTGAAGTACTTACATAAAAGAAAGTACCTGGATGACCGAGCTTTGCTCAGTGAAAACAGGGATAAAACGACGTTTTCCAAAAATGAAACATAGCTAGATCGATTTTTTGCCCTCAAAACCCCCTACATACTAAATTTCATGAAAATCCTTGGAGCCGTTTCCGAGATTCAGATTATATATATATATATATACAAGAATTGCTCGTTTAAAGATATAAGATAACATCTCGAGAATTGATTCGGAGTTTAACCAACGCTTTAAATCAAGCTTTTAAGACTTCATCTACTAGAGTAACGTCAAAATCTACCAGCTTTATTCATTGACATTAGAAAGACAAGGATAGACAGCTGTATCTTGACTGGATTTTGAGTAAGAACTTATATATATACTCTGTTTTCACCCGATTTCAAAGAAGGAATTGTAATGTGTTTGGAGTGTAGTATGCATGCTAGTTCTTTTGGATGTCGCTGTAGCCCAAACGGCTGGACAGATTTTGACAAACCAGGTGTCGTTGGATTGTCTAAATCACCAGAGTGACATAAGTTATACAAAAATGCAATATGGCGGCTATAAAGATGCTATTTTCAATGATTTGTCGGGGTTTTTTGAAAAGTAAATGCTAATTTGTAATGTTTTTGGTCTCACCTTAAGGTCTTCCTCAGACTGCAGTAGGCTCAGGTCTTCCTTGGGGTCGTCGAGCCCCAGCAGGCCGGCGATGGGCGGCGGGCGCGGGGTCCGCTTCGCGCCAGCGGGCAGGTGCTCGCAGCGCGTCTTGGACACTATTTCTACGTTATTCGCACTGAACACTTTGCATTCGTAGCCGTTCACCTCCTCAGTCTTGTCTTGTCGCCACCCCCAGATGCCGCTTTTATTCCTGGTAAAGTATGTAAAGTCAGCGGCGAAATCATTGTGATAGATTTTGAGTGAGTGAATTAGTAAGTGCGGACAGTGTATTGTGAGAAATGTTTGCATGAGTGAGTGAGTGAGTGAGTGAGTGAGTTAGCGAATGAATGAATGATTGAATGAGTGAATGGTTTAGTGAGTCAAACTCAAACTCAAAACAGCTTTATTCAGTTATATCACAGGGATCATTTTGAATCGTCTTACATACTAAGTGATTCTAGGTGCCAATTCCAGTCCTATCCTCAGTCCAAGAAGAACTGACAAGAAACTCGCTGGGCCCTAGCGCTTTTATTGTATGATCCTTGTTAATGAGTGAGTGTGTGAGTGAATGAGTGGGAAGTGGTTGAGTTTTGTACAAGTGTTCTCACCGTTCAAAGCTAATCTTGTCTGTGTCCAGATAGTTGATGGCCAGCGGTTCCTCCAGCCTCCTCCTTAGTGCCTTCGCCTTGGGCACGGGGTTGTGCCACAGGTCCGTGCCGTCGATCGCCTCCGTCGTCACGGTGCCAGTCTCGTGGTTCAACTCTATAAACTTGGCAGTAGTTCCTGTAACGAGTATTACGAACGTGAGGCCATTATTATTAGTATTAGACGGGTATTTATCGCGTTCTAATTACCTTATATTTGTCTACCCGTGACCACGACAGCGTGCAAACCTGTCGAAACGTCGGGAAAATATAAGGTAATTTGAACGCGATAAATACCCGTCTAATACTAATAATAATGTGTTCAGATCGCGTAAGTTTAAAAGTACATTATGTGAGGCCATTAATATGGCACAAGGGTCTAATGGCTTTTGAATTGACCCATGCCATAGACAAGCCAGTCGCCATGTCAAATAATACCAAAATAAATATATTTATTTTTTGAGTTGTAAAGTAACTAATAAAATATTGGTGGATATTTCACGCAACGCCATCTAGCCCCAAACTAAGAAAAGCTTGTATGGGAACCAGATTGATAGATTAATTATATACTTTTTTTTGTAAATACAGACATACATAGCATACATAGCGACGACCTCTGTGGCGCAGCGGGCGAGAGTCCACCTGCGACGCAAGAGGTTGCGGGTTCAATTCCCGCCTCGGAACAAATTTGTGTATGATATGCAGAAATTTGTTCCGTTGGTCTGGGTGTTTTCTATGTATAATAAAAAATATCTATCTATGTATATAATGTATTAAATATATCAGTTATCTAGTACCCATAACACAAGCTTTGAGTAGCTTACTTTGGGGCTAGATGATGCTGTGTGGATTGTCCAGCATTATTTATTAAAAAAAAAAAAAAAAAAAAAATACTTAATAACACCGAGACAGAAAAAACATCTGTGTTCATCACACAAATGTTTATCCCAGGTGGGGATCGAACACCCAACCTACAGCGCAGAAGGCAGAGCTACTACCAACTAAGCTCTGAGGACAGTCGGAAGTTCTAGTGAATTACTGCATTCGGTATCTACAATCCAATCTAGAGGTAAAGTTTCTTAGTTTATTTGTATGGAGTAATTTTTTAAAGTATTTCACTGATCTACATTTCTCGATAGATTATTCTTGAGTGCCCTAGCTGTTTCAATAGGACTAACCTTTACAGTGTGAACGAGCAGATACCAGAGCCTTTGCGAAATGGATAATCAAAATGTTACCTTGTCCCTTGAAGATATAGCTGATATCCCCTCGCAGCCAGTTCCGGTTCTCGAAGCCAATGAGGGTTGTGTCCACTCTGACATTTGCACCTCTTTTATAAACTTTGTATGTATCGGAGGGGCAGATTCTTGATATCAACGGCACTGCAAAAAAAACGTGATCACGACTATAATCCCCAGGCTCGGTAGATATCTCCTCAGATCTCTAGTTACTTAGATCTTCGAGGATATCTAAAGAAAGTTAGTTATTTATTAACGTTAGTTTTAACCGGATATTTGAAGCCTTTTAGATATCTAAAGGGGTTAGTCAGAGGCACGTTCACATGATATTTGGCACAGGCCGACATTTTGCACAGTAGTTAGTATCCTGTACGTGACAGGTTGCAAGTCCATCGCCGCTTATATAAGAATATTAAACTATGACACACCGACGAATATTAAAATTTGGTTCTATCTAGGGTATGCCGGTTTCCTCACGATGTTATCCTTCACACTGTCATTGTGCATATTAATTTTAGGATTGGAAAAACTCATTGGTACACGACCAGGTTTGAACCCACGACCTCCGGATCGTGAAGCAGGAGTGCTAGGGGTGCTACCACTGCACCAGTGCTATTCAAAACATCATCAGATAAGAGAAATGATTGATTCAGGCGTGACTTTGCGGAAATCCGTTACAATTGCTGAAAAGGACGGAAATATGTAGTACTTTCCCGCTAAACTATTATTTAATGAGCTTAACAAAACAAACTCCAAAAGAGAAGTACAACTGTTGACTTTTCTTTCGCGCTCGGTGGAGCAACACCAGTGCGGAGCGAGTCAATGGTCCTGACGATGCTTCGTGGAGAAGCGAAACTCGTGTCGAATTTATATTTGAGTTTGTGTTGTTAAGCTCATCTATATATTATATCTATATAAGAGCTTAACCTGACTGACTGACTGACTGATTGATCATCGCCGAGCCGAAACCGCTGAAGATAGAAAGCTGAAATTTGGAAGGTGGCTTCCTTTTATAACAAAACCACCCACTAAGGCGGGATTTTTGGAAATTCCATCTCTAAGAGGGTGAAAAAGGGTGAAAACGTTAGTATGAAACTTTGGAACGCGTGGAGCGATTTTCATGAAACTTTGGTTGTGCACTGTAAATACAAAATGAATGAACACGTGTTTCAGGATTTTTAAATATAACCTTTAAAAAGGGGTAAAATGGGGTGTCAAAGTTAGTATAGGAACTTTTTAACGGGTAGTGCGATTGGTCTGAAACTTTGTTTGTGTACTGTAAATGCAAAATGAATGGATACCTGTTTCAGGATTTTTCAATATAACTCTTAAAAAGGGGTCAAATGGGGAGTCAATGTTTGTATAGAATTTTTTTAACAGGTGGTGCAATTGGTTTGAAACTTTGTTTGTGTACTGTAAATGCAAAATAAATGGACACCTGTTTCAGGATTTTTCAATATAATCTTCAAAAAGGGGTCAAATGTCGGGTCAATGTTTGTATGGGAACTATTTAACGGGTGGTGCGATTGGTTTGAAACTTTGTTTGTGTACTGTAAATGCAAAATGAATAGACACGTATTTCAGTATTTTTCAATATAACCTACAAAAAGGGGTCAAATGTGGGGTCAATGTTTGTATGGGAACTTTTTAACGGGTAGTGCGATTGGTCTGAAACTTTGTTTGTGTACTGTAAATGCAAAACGAATGGACACGTGTTTCAGGATTTTTCATTATAACCTTCATAAAGGGGTAAAATGGGGTGTCAAAGTTAGTATGGGATTTTTATGAGTTGTGTGATGTGTTTGAAATTCAGTTTAGATACTTTACGCGAACGAAGTTGCTGGCGGGACAGCTAGTTAGATAATAGTTGAGCGGGAAAGTACTAGTAGATATTTCCGTTCTTTTCAGTATCATTAGTACTGAGTTTTTGATAGCTTACGAAAACCTTTTCTCGTATAGTATCCTTTCATACATTTACCTCCACTTGAAATGTTATGGAACTATATAAGGTCAATATCGTGAAAGCTTAGTTTTAAAATCATTGCTGGGACTGCCGATTAGATATTTTTGATATTATCGACCTTATTTTAGTTCCGTATTATTCCCGATGGAGGTAAATGTATGAAAGGATACTATAAACTATTAAAAACTCATACTAGGGGTTCAGATATCTACACTTGCGTGCAAAAAAATCGGCCCATCCCGCATAGTAATTAAAGCCTGGAGTGGGCCGATTTTTTTGCACGCAAGTATATAATCTACTTACTCCAACTGGTGAATTGCCACTTCATCTCAACATAGAAGTCGGGGGCGAGACTCAGCCGGTTCAGCAAGTCTGGAATCCCCCGGGAACGGAACAGGTACCGCTGGTGGTCACGGCGGGACAACACCAGGGACAATAACTCAATGTCCCCAGTCGCAGTCGCCTCTTGGACAGCTGAAATCATAAATATAATTATATATTTCGCCCCGAACTTAGATTAGGACACGCACATAACGCTATCAAGCCCCAAAATCAGTTACATCGTGTATCTAGACACGCGGCAGCGTGTCCAGTCAAGTTCAAGCGAGCGCGCGCCGTGTGTAATATTACAGGAACCATTTGGGACATTTTTCACCCCCTCGTAACTCAAAAACTATTTCACATAAACAAATATAATTTGGCTCATCTATATTTTATACACAGCACAGGATAGAATTTAAAATAAAAAAGTCAAAGTTAAGTAAATTATGAGTTGTCCATTCGTCAATTATCGATTGGGAAATTCAAAAATGTAATTAAACAAAAACTGTCTCGTAAAGCTTATTATAGAATATCAGAGTATTTAGATGACAAAAAAGCTTGGGACGAATCAGCTCCAACCCTGCTAGGTGTCTCTAACAATGTTAACAAGGATCATAATACGAAAAAAGCGCTAGGGCCCAGCGAGTTTCTTGTCAGTTCTTCTCGGACTGGGGATAGGACTGGAATTGGCACCTAGACTCACCTAGTATGTAAGACGATTCAAAATGATCCCTGTGATTTTACTGAATAAATGATTATTGACTATTGTCTGTAAAGTGTGAATTGTGGCCGCCCTATGAACTTCGCTTTACTAGGCTGGCGTTACGAACGCGATCCAAAGCGTACCTGTCCATCCATCCTTCTCACAGTTGACGTCAGCGCCAGAATCGAGCAGCACCCTCACGGTGTCAATGTACCCGAGAGTCACCGCCAGGAGAAGAGGAGTCCGCCCTCTCGGATCCTTCTTTTCAATATCTTCTGTTGTGAACTGAAAAACGATTATTTTTAGAGTTTTGCCAGCCTAGGTGCTCATCACAATAGAAAGCAGCTAGCTAGTTGCCAGCGGCATACTGCCCGTTGCATGAAAAGTCTAATTTTATCCCTTCGAATTGTAATAATTTTTTTTTTTTTTTTTTTTTTTTTTTTTTTTAAGTATGATTTGCGATCAGTTTCCCACTATGAGCAAATGTTTTGGGTTTGGTGTCGGGCAGAGCACTCCCCCTGTCTCAGTCACAGTTGGTGGGTACTCTTCATTTTCAGTCAGCAAGTTGCATGACATCCTTTCTCTTCAGTCTCCTTATTTGTAAAGGAGCTATTAATCCGTGTGCCAGCTGATTTGGGTGGTGTTTTAATTTGATTTGGTAAGCTTGAGCAGCAGTTTTGATCTCTTCGGATACTGTGTTGACTTTCAGGATGTCATGCATCTCATTATTTTTTATGAACCAGGGGCCACGAGATATGTTTTTTAGAACACCGTTCTGGAAGCGCTGTATGCAGTTTATGTTGGAGGTGCAGGCCGCTCCCCATAGTTGGATGCCATAAGTCCAGATTGGCTTCAGGATAGTTCTATAAATGAGCAACTTGTTGTCTATCGATAGCTTCGAGTTTCTATCCAATAGCCAGTAGAGTCCTCTGTACTTTAGACCGAGTTGATCCCTTTTAGTTTGAAGGTGCTTCTTCCATGTCAGGCGTCGATCCAGGTGCATGCCCAGGTACCTGACAGTTTCGCTATGTGGAAGCGGGTGGGTACCCAGATTGACCGATGGGCAGTCGCCTCTTCTTAGTGTGAAGGTTATGTGAAAATTGTAATAATTTGAAATAATAATTTGTGTTAAATTTAAATAATAAAAATGAAACACACATTTTATTTATAAGTAAATTATCTACCCGTTGGTGTAAAAAAAATATGGAAATGACCTCAACTTTAGAAGGAGAAGCAGTAAATATTGATTATTTTCAGTGACCTTTCAGTTATTTTCCACTACCCTTATTTACCGAGGGTAAAGCATCTGAAAAACAGCAAAACTCCGCGATCAGCTGACCACCGCGCCTTAAGGAAGAGAAGACAAAGGATTTGTGACGTCAGAACTGACATTTCTGTAGGACAATCTACTGTTCTATAAAAAAAAATTGTCTATGGAGCTTATGGAGGTGCCCTTTGAAAAAATAATTGATGCACAACCAGGTTTGAACCCACAACCTTCGGGTCGTGAGGCTTAAATGCTACCACTATACCACCAGTGCTATATATTCTATATTTTATCAAAAACCATCTGTTTCAAAACCAAACTTTAATACAATGGACTACGGTTCAAAATCCCATTAGTATAGTAAAGCCAATCAATACTATAGTATTTTGGTGAACAAAGTGGTCACTTCCAGACTTGTATGGTTTCTTTGCAAAATGGATTACTTTAAGCTTTATTTGGCTTCTCATTAACCATACTAAACTTAATTTTCATTATAGGTAGGTATTGGTACTGTACTGGGTAGTACTTATATTGTTCCAAAAATCTTTAGGTACCTATGGCTTTGGTTTGGGCACGTAGAAAGGATGGATAAGGAGATTGGCGAAACAGGTGCATAAGAAGAGTGTAAATAAGATAGTTTGAAGGGGAAGACCTCGGCATAAAATATGTAACTCAATCAAATTGGGCAGTTTTAGAAAAAGGCCAGGCCCCTATTCAATAAAAATTACAAGTCTACAAATTTGTAAAAAAGTGACAATATTGTCGAATTTTATGACAAGTGCTGTTTAATAAAACCTACAAATATGTAGAATTGTAAGAAAATTTTACATATTTGTAAATTTTCCTCGAGTAAATCGTATTATTTATTAAACAGAAACTTGTAGAATTGTAGCCGCTTACAATAAATTGTATTTTACAATTTTGTAATGTTTATTGAATAGGGGCCAGGTCAAGAGTACCATAAACTGAGATGCATGTATGAAGAATATAATGAGACTGAATGAAACAAAAGAGGTATGTCAGGATCGTAGCAAGTGGAGACCAGTGGTCTCAGTGTCTCCGTGTTACCCTTCGGGAAACAGGTGTGATTTTATTTATGTTTTTATGTACCTATAGCTGACAATTAAGTTGTAGATTGAAAAAATATAGGTAGGTATGTTTACCTTTTGCCAATTTGAATAGCATTGGAGTAGAACGGATATTTTTTTAATCAGATCCCTCTTTTCAAAATTTTCACCCCTTACAACTGGTTGGTTGATTACATACTATACAAGTCTGGAGTATCAGTTCAGCACAGATTAGGTACTAAGTAATTTCCAAAACTTAGATCCTTAACTCAGATACATAACTCATCTATAGGAAACCAAAGTCTTAGTTATTTCATCTGTTTGTAATTCATTTACCTTTTAAACATAAAGACTTTCAGAATTGAAAGGGATCTCAACCTTCCTGAGCATATTTTGGTGATTGGATTCTTACCATGCCACTAGATCTTTCAACCAGTGACATGGTGAATGATATGTGAGGAGTTAGCTTAATGTATGGTAAAAATCTTAAATTTCAAAGTTGGATAGCCGATAACCACTATTGCAAGATCGTTTTTGTAAGACTGTGGCCACGGCAACATCTTAGAATATGTTGGCTAAGTAAAGTGTTATGATAATTTTAACACCGCTAACTACATGTACTTAGTTGAATGAATCATGGCAATTTTTACTGTAATTTTTATGTATGTAGATAGGTGCATAATATATAAGTGAAAGGAAAGTTTCACACCACAACTAGATAATAAATAAACTAGAACATTAATTTTAAAAGCTGAATTTCGTTTTATATATTCTAATTGGTCTAATTACGACGTAAATACGGCAATACGTAGGTACCGAAGAACAAAGGTGTGAAATGCGAATTCACTAAAAACAGAGCGAATTTGAAAGTCATTTTGTAGGTCAAGTGTTGTGGTAGAATAATTAATATTTAGAGTGTTTACTTATTAAATAATTATGTACTTACTTTTTTAGAATCCAGAGCCTTTTGCAGTTCTTCATGTTGATCATTCCAAACCAACCAGTGGATAGGGTAGCGCTCACGGACTTCATCGGCCGATAGCGCCATTGCGATGGATATGCAATGGTTACGACGCGAAAATAAATAAAACTAATGGAAACTCATAACATAACACTTAAAATTAGCAATATCTTAGCGTTGTGCGGCATAAAATTGCAACAAAAAATGCAAATCGAGACGCCCGCGATTCAATCCCGTCTCGTCTCGACCGACCGCAACCACAGACTCCTTCTCCCTCGCTACAACCAAAGAGAATATAATCACTGTTAATCACTAGCCACAACCCACAACCACAGAGAGATTCCTTCCATCCATATAAAAATTATTAAACATACTCACTCACCAACAGAGTATAAAAAAAAACTTTCCGGTCTAACTCCCAAGAGTCAGTGATAGTACATACCTACGTAGCGTACGTAGCGAACGCTGGGTAATGAGAGAGTGTCTGTCTATCACCGGTTACACAGGGTAGACGTGCGTGCTAAAAATAATCAGGGTAATCTAGAATAGAATAGATGGAGTAAATAGATTAAATGGATCAATGGTAAACTTTATCTTATCTGTGGACAGGGAGACCTACTGTTTAAATAATGGCAGTCTTAACAGCTGTTCTGTCAAATCTTCAAACCAAAACAAAAATCAGCTGATATAAAAGCGCGCAAAAAATATTTTTTTGCGATACAAATTTTCATGTTTACGTAATTCTTATAATTTACCTAATAATCAACAGCCATCATGAGTAAGACTTTACTGTATCGTGTAAAGCGTTTAGATCAAGTGACTTCTATGAATGTTTACCCTCTTGCGATAACTACTAAAACAATTAGTTCAAAGTCTAATGAAAAAAAATTAGAAGTAAGTACCTACTTACCCATTAAATTACCTATTTACAAAGCTGAGTTCAAATGCTCCAGTATCTAAGTTGCCATCCATTTTTAATCAAAAGCAAAAATTTAAACATCAACTTTATTTTTCTAGAAAATAATGTCTCAATTCTCATTCAAAGACCTTTTAGAAAACCTCTTCAGTTTTTTTTTTTCGTTGGTTGAAAATAAAAATATATTTAGGTATACCGTATATCTAAGTAGATAGACGTAATTTTCTGATTGAAGATCATTAAATGTATTTTTTTGTTTGCATTGATAACCAACTAAAAAAAACGATAACTGATAGTACCTAAATAAACCGATGTCCCGTTTTGAGTAAAAAAATAAATGTTTACGAGGAGTACGAAGTTTTACGATAGTAAGTACCGACCAGTACCTACCTACCTTAGTACCTACCCTATTTTAATTATTGATTCTCAGCAAATTATTATATAAAACTATAAAACAGGAATGCTACAGTCTTCTAAATATCCCCCAAAACTCGAAGCAAGATGCAGTGCACCAAGCCTTCCTGGATCTTGCCAAGATATACCACCCCGACTCCGGCTCACCTGATGCAGATATGGATAAGTTCATTGCAGTGGAAAATGCATTTAGAACTCTATCAAGGCATAATACTGGGAAAAGTAATCAGAAGGAAGTGGAGAAGATAGTGTATGATATACAGGTGATATTTAATCCATCATCATCTTCCGCAGCCCGACTTCACTCACTACTAGGTATAGGCCTCTCCTTGCACAAGCCATTGTCCACGGTCTGCTGCTAGCTTCATCCAGGTCCGGCCTGCTACGGATGCTGTCGTCAGCCCATCTCGCTACCGGACGACGAATGCACCTATATATATTTAATTAATATCCGATAATTATAAATGTGAGAGCATTGGTGCAATGGTAGCATGTCCCACCTTGCAATCCGAAGGTCATGGCTTTGAGTGTGGAAGGTTGCAGTAATACATCAAAAGGCTTCTATTAAAAAATTATGTGCAGAATACCAAGAATCAAACGGTGAAGGAAAACATTGTAAGCAAACCAGCACACCCTAGAACCAAAAGTTTCAACCATTCCATTATTTTATGCAGAATGCTTGTAAATTATATTTCCAGCATACAGCACCACAACACCGCCAATACCTAAGCTTTGAAGGAGTAGGCCACGGGACTCCCTTCCAAAGGCAGAAGCAATGGGCCCAAGCCCGCGCTCAAAGAGCTGCCACCAACGTAATGGAGCATAGATTATCAAAATCAATGGCTGCTGAAAATACACTCATGAAAAAGGGTGAAGGTTATAGGAAGAAACATGATATCAAAACCAAGTATGGCTTCGACAGGCTGGTCGAAGATCTGATACAAGAGTCCATGTCCAAAGGGGAGTTTAATAACTTGAGTGGGAAGGGAAAGCCACTGAAAGATCAGAATACTAACCCTTATGTTGATTTTACAACGCATAAGCTTAATGAGGTATGTAGTTAAGTACAGTTGGCCCAACTAGTCGAGGCATTCGTGAAGTTGGAAGAACTGTACACAAGTTTTTTCTTATTTATCTTTTTTAGAGCACTGTTGGTGTAGTAGCACACCTGCCTTACGATCCCTAGATCGTGGGTTCAAATCTGGTCGTGCACCAAGAGTTTTTCCATTCGAAAATTGTATGTGCGCAATGCCAGTGCTCTAACAGTGAAGGAAAACATGTGCTCTTAAACGGTGAAGGAAAACATCGAACGAAACCGGCATACCATAGAACTAAAAGTTCGCAGGTGTGTGTCATAGGTTAGTATTCTTATAAGCTTGCAACCTGTCACGTACGGAATGCTAACTACTGTGCAAAATGTGGGCATGTGCCAAATATCATGTTTGGACGTGCCTTTGACTACCCTTTTTAGATATCCTCAAAGATGTAAGTAACTAAAGGTCTGAGGAAGATATCTACCGAGCCTGGGGATTACAGTCGTGATCATATTTTTTTTTTACATTTAATGACAAAAGAACCAATGTTTTTAAATGAAAGAGGGTGAAAATTAAAAATATTCTTTCTAGGTTTTAATAAACAACGGGTTTACGCCAGAATGGATAACTATGAGCAAAGAAATAGATCAAGATAAAGAATTATTGAAAGGAGACGTTGCAAGAGAAAGAAAGCATTTAGGACCATATCCTTTGAACGAAATAGAGTTACAAAAATGGGAAAAGATATGCGAAGACCATAGATATTTAGCACAAACACTGAATAGTAAAATTAATAAATATAACTTAATAGTGCCCTTGATAAATAAACAAAAATTCCATGTACAATACAACGAAATGTGCGAGGAGATACTAAAGAACGGCGCTCACTCAGAGAAGTTAGAAATTGTCGAAGAGAAAATATATGTGGATGAACCTACTGATAAAAAAGATGATATTATCGCATTGTTTTTCAAAACTATCGGTGATTTCTTGACTTTTGATAGGAAAAAATAAAAGATGTGTTTGAACACTTTACAAGGCTCTGTGAGATTAATAATTATTTTTCCCCTGACATCTTGACATCAGCTAAAAACAGTTCAATAAATATTGCATATGCTTGAGATGAATAGTAGATAAATAAAGTAGAAAATATAATTAAATAAAAAAAAATTGATCACTATCAAAATAGATCTTAAAAGAGACGGATTCCATAAATAAGAAATAGTGTGTGGAGTCCCTCCGCGCGGAAGAAGTGAAACTTCTCGTTGCTAACGCTCGCGCTGGCCTGTAACAGTATACTACGCGCATGCGTCCAAGTGCCACGCATTCACTCTTGCTCTGTCTCTTTCTAATCCCCTTCCTCTGGAGCGTTAAACGTTAACGCAACCTTGTTGGAAGTCGCATTAGAAATTTCACTTCAAAAAGAAGACAAAATAAATATAAAGTGAACTCACTGGTTTATTTATACTATGTATATGATACTTATAATTAAAATTGTATAAAAATTATTAAAAAAAAACAAACTTAACATACAAGATTTTTATTTCAAACATACAATTATACCTATAACTATGATTTCAACGATTTGTTTAACTTTTAGCAACATGATAATATTCAATAACTAAACTTATGACTGATAAGCCTTTCTATACTTCCTTATAATTTTAATATCCAATTGTATAAATCGAACGCTAAGATTCAAAGATGAAACTAAGCGTATTTTTGTCATAAATAATTGCATTTTGTCATACAAATGTGGTTTTGAACATTATTTGTTCGTTGCTTAAAAGGCTAATGCGGCAGTAACATGGGGATAATATTAAGCTCCGTACTCACATATGGTATAACTCGATAGTTTTACTCGAAATCGAGTAAAAATTAACGTGTGGACCGCAAAACTCACGGCTCGATCGAAGGCTCGCATCTAGTAGTAATCCGCATCAAATGTAGGCTCGACATGATAGCTCGATCGAGCAAAACCGTATGTGAGTACGGAGCTTTATGTTTGCGACGCATTGGTAACGTTTAGCTCGATTATATGCGAGGCAGACGTTATCTTGAACAACACTTCTTAGTCTTCTCCAGGCATCACGATCATCTCTAAGGGTCGATTTGACCAACTTGGTAAACTGGTATATCTATTCTCAGAAGAATATAATGTCAAATGCAAGTAAAATATCACTTTACTCTTTGATAACTACGATTATCCCGAAGATTGATTGTCCTTAAATTAGTTTGGTCTAATCCACCCTTAGAGGGTCAATTTTTAACTCTCAGAATAATGGAATGTCAAATACAAGTAAAATGTTAGTTTACTCTTCAATAACTACGATTTATTCTAAGGATAATGAGTAAACTAGTTATGTCGAATCCAGTTTAATGTCATTGATAAGATTCAGTGAAATAACAGGCTGACAGAACCAATACTTAGCTAAGCCAAACCCGTCTTGGAATAGTTTGACAAAACGTTAAATCTTTATTCAGCAAGAGCTAATGTCACATAATGCCGTCGGACCACTTGTACCATTGATGGTACAAATCGGTGCCAATTGTACCATCAATGGTACTCACTAATGGTAAAAGTGGTCCAACAGCCACATAATTCTATACTAAGCTTAGCAAAGTATTACTTAAGTGTACGTTATTTATTCAATCTGACATGGCACAGTGAATAAAATATCTCACCTTATAAAACACATAAGATCTGCTAATAAAAGTAATTGAACTTTTATTTCTATAAATATATAATTGCTAAAATAAATTCTATTTGACTTGGTCCCTATTATAGTCGGATAAAATGCAACTTTAAAACAAATTGGTCCCTTTTCGTAATTTGTGATCACAACGTCTTTATCTAGACTCCTTAGCATGAACATTGTAGACGTTTTTCTCTACGGAAGACACCAAGTGACATTTGTGACGATAAGTGTCATCTCAAATGTCAAAAAATTACGGAAGAGAAGTCAAAGTAAATATAAATGACACTTGTCGTCACAAATGTCTCTTCATCTTCTCTTTTCTAGAGAAAAACGATGTTTAAGTAAAAAAAATGACACTTTGTCGTCACAAATGTCACTTTGTCTTCTCTTCTTTAGAGAAAAACTATGTGCTCATACTAGGGGAGCAGTCATCCTACTGGTTCTACTGAGTGTACCATAAGTTTCCCTTGCTATGCTAATGAGTGCGTGAATAAATGACAAACTTTAGTACTATGCGGCTAGAAATATCTAGCTAATGTCAGTGGCGATTGCGAAGGAGAATAATATATTTGGGGTGTATGTATGAGAGTTCTTTTGGCTGTTGTTGGATCCCAAACGGCTAGACAGATTTTGATAAACAGGGTGTCGTTAGATTCGTCTCGATCACAAGAGTGACAAAGGCTATACAAAATGTAAAAAATATGACTATAGTAGCTGTAAGAAGCTATTTTTAATTACTTTCAGTCCGGTTTTAAAAACGCGAAAGTTTGTAAGAATGTATGTGTGTACATATGTTTGTTACTCTTTCACGCCGAAACGTCGGAACGGATCTGGACGAAATTTGGCATTGATATAGATTATAGTCTGGAATAGCACATAGGCTACTTTTTATCCCGGAAAAATGTACGGCTCCCGTGAAAAAGATTTGTTTTTGTTTCTTGGGCGGAAGCTAGTAGTATATTTCTAAACTAGCTTCCGCCCACGGCTTCGCCCGCGTGGTACCTTGAAAAACAAAAACAAATCGATCCCACGGGAACCGTACATTTATTCGGGATAAAAAGTAGCCTATGTGTTATTCCAGACTATAATCTATATCTGTGCCAAATTTCATTGAGATCCGTTCAGCCGTTTCAGCGTGAAAGAGTAACAAACATACATCCAGAAATCCATACATTGTTACAAACTTTCGCGTTTATAATATTAAGTAGGATTGTCATTTCTCGCTAGCAAGTTTGTAAAGTGAAAACTCATGGTAGCTCGCTGTGCCGCCTAAGGCATGGGTGAGTGCGAGGGCTGCGCGCGGGCGCGGCCGGTGGCCAGCAGGCGGAGGGCGTGCGGGTAGGCGCGGTGCTCCGCCTGCAGGATACGCGCTGAGAGGGACTCCGCCGTGTCGATAGGCAGTACTGGCACCTTTTCTTGGAGGATAATAGGCCCGGTGTCCACTCCCTCCTGGAAACAAGAAACATGACTGTAATCCCCAGGCTCAGTAGATATCTCCTCAGATCTCTAGGTAAGATCTTATGAGGATATCAGAAGTACGACCAAACATGATATTTAACACATGCCGACATTATGCACAATGGTCAGTATTTCGTACGTGACATGTTGCAAGCCCATCGCCGCTTATAAGAATACTAGCTGATGCCCGCAGCTTCGCCCGCGTGATGTCGATTATCGCGACTTTTCATACATACTTTCATTCCCTATTTTATCCCTTTGGGGGTAGAATTAATCAAAATCCTTTCTTAGCGGATGCCTACGTCATAACATCTACCTGCATGCCAAATTTCAGCCCGATCCGTCCAGTGGTTTGGGCTGTGCGTTGATAGATCACTATGTCAGTCAGTCAGTCAGTCAGTCACCTTTGAGTTATATATATTTAGACTTACCCATGACACACACCTTCGAATTTTTGGTTCTAGGGTATGTCGGTTTCACGATGTTTTTCGTCACCGTTTAAGAGCATCATCACCACTTACGTCAACGAAGTGCACGGTGCAGCCGCTCTCCTTGTCCCCGGCCGCGATGCACTGCTGTTGCGCGTTGAGGCCCGGGTGGCGGGGCAGCAGCGACGGGTGGATGTTTATCATCCTGCCGTACCACCTGGAAACAGCATATGAGCTCATGAGTCAATGACTTCAAGGTCAACCGGCGCTAAACTCGTCCACGGACCGCCTTCCGATGCTAAGGTCATGAATACTAACCTATGACTCACCCCTTATTTTGGACTATATTGAACTAGTGTGGTGAAAGGATGAAATTGCGCCTAAGAACTTGTTTTGTGCTCTAAAATCAGGGCTTGGAACCGGTCAACAAATTACCAGAAAAAAACGGTATTAACCGGTATTTCAATAATAGCGTTCGGAGCGCAACCTCTTCCAAAACCTTAACTACGAACTTAAATTAACCGGTTAAAGCGAGCGCACACGCAACGAACGCATTTCGAAAATCTAGATAAATCGGCCGGAACTCATGAAACATTTGGCCGGATGGCGAATAGTAACAGGATATTTATTTTCTACGTACTTTTTAACAAACTCTCCAGATAGTATTCGCATGTAGCCCGCGAGGCAGACGATGTCTATCCGGTGCGCCTCGAGCGCGGCCGAGATCGCGCGGTCGAACTCCTCCCGCGACCCGTAGTCTTTGTAGTTGAATACCTGCAACAGAATTTTATTATAACGAAACATACAGTAAGTAGATGGGAAAAGGCCTCGTGAACGCAGTCTATTACGTTTTCCTACCAGATCCGCCGGGTTATTAGGTTAAACTTTGCAGTAGCGACAGCAGCAGCAACGCGACAGCGATCGGTTGCAAGTTGTTACCATAAACGGTATCACGGAAGGCAGTCACTCGCCTATCGTTAAGTGGTTGCTGAATGCACATTGCCTTTGAACACTAGCGCCACTAGCGACAGAACAGAAATTGGTGGAAACAAATATTGTTCACCGATTGTCCGGCAGAGTGAGACGTAGTGTTCGGTTGCTGTTGCCAGTTAGCTAATACAAAATTGACGTTTGACAGCGATAACATTAACATTAAGCAGCGCGAGCGCGGTCGCGCGGTTGGACACCACGAGCGCCACCTCGGCGCACATGCACTGCGTCACGTTAATGTTAAGTATCCGGCACACTCACGAGCGTGGGCACGCCGGCGGCCGTGGCACGGCGCAGCGCGGGCGCGGTCGCGCGGTTGGACACCACGAGCGCCACCTCGGCGCACATGCACTGCGTCACGTTAATGTTAAGTATCCGGCACACTCACGAGCGTGGGCACGCCGGCGGCCGTGGCACGGCGCAGCGCGGGCGCGGTCGCGCGGTTGGACACCACGAGCGCCACCTCGGCGCACATGCACTGCGTCACGTTAATGTTAAGTATCCGGCACACTCACGAGCGTGGGCACGCCGGCGGCCGTGGCGCGGCGCAGCGCGGGCGCGGTCGCGCGGTTGGACACCACGAGCGCCACCTCGGCGCACATGCACTGCGTCACGTTAATGTTAAGTATCCGGCACACTCACGAGCGTGGGCACGCCGGCGGCCGTGGCGCGGCGCAGCGCGGGCGCGGTCGCGCGGTTGGACACCACGAGCGCCACCTCGGCGCACATGCACTGCGTCACGTTAATGTTAAGTATCCGGCACACTCACGAGCGTGGGCACGCCGGCGGCCGTGGCGCGGCGCAGCGCGGGCGCGGTCGCGCGGTTGGACACCACGAGCGCCACCTCGGCGCACATGCACTGCGTCACGTTAATGTTAAGTATCCGGCACACTCACGAGCGTGGGCACGCCGGCGGCCGTGGCGCGGCGCAGCGCGGGCGCGGTCGCGCGGTTGGACACCACGAGCGCCACCTCGGCGCACATGCACTGCGTCACGTTAATGTTAAGTATCCGGCACACTCACGAGCGTGGGCACGCCGGCGGCCGTGGCGCGGCGCAGCGCGGGCGCGGTCGCGCGGTTGGACACCACGAGCGCCACCTCGGCGCACATGCACTGCGTCACGTTAATGTTAAGTATCCGGCACACTCACGAGCGTGGGCACGCCGGCGGCCGTGGCGCGGCGCAGCGCGGGCGCGGTCGCGCGGTTGGACACCACGAGCGCCACCTCGGCGCACATGCACTGCGTCACGTTAATGTTAAGTATCCGGCACACTCACGAGCGTGGGCACGCCGGCGGCCGTGGCGCGGCGCAGCGCGGGCGCGGTCGCGCGGTTGGACACCACGAGCGCCACCTCGGCGCACATGCACTGCGTCACGTTAATGTTAAGTATCCGGCACACTCACGAGCGTGGGCACGCCGGCGGCCGTGGCGCGGCGCAGCGCGGGCGCGGTCGCGCGGTTGGACACCACGAGCGCCACCTCGGCGCACATGCACTGCGTCACGTTAATGTTAAGTATCCGGCACACTCACGAGCGTGGGCACGCCGGCGGCCGTGGCGCGGCGCAGCGCGGGCGCGGTCGCGCGGTTGGACACCACGAGCGCCACCTCGGCGCACATGCACTGCGTCACGTCGCGCGTCGTGTCCAGCAGCGCCTGCAGGTTGGTGCCCGCGCCCGACGCCAGCACCGCCACCTGCGACCACAGGGAAATTGAAATTGAAAAATATTTTATTCAGTACAATCAGGATAGCACTAGGGATAAGGGCAGAAAGATGATGACGATCACAAGGATCACTTTGAAACGTCTTACATGCTAGGTGAAACAATAGGGCGCCTGATACAGACCTCGTGCTTCATCGACAGGGACAGCACTGTACACATACGTATTTCCTCATTGACGTACGACTAGGTTTGAAATTGAAATTGAAAAATATTTTATTCAATAAAATCACAAGGATCACTTTGAAACGTCTTACATGCTAGGTGAGTCTATGTGCCAATTCCAACCTAACCCAAATACGAGAAGAACAGACAAGAAACTCGTCTCGGTCCTAGCGCTTTTTTGTATGATCCTTACAAAAAATTTAATCGAGATACCTAGTAATTAACTTATAACAAAAGACAAAACACTACACAAAAGAACCCACGACTTCCGGATCGTGAGGCAGGGGTGCTACCCCTACACCAGTGATGTCCAAAGAAAAATGAACTAGTATTTATTGTAAAAATAAAAAATAGATTTTTACAGCCGCCATACTATATTTTTTGACTTGTTGTATAGGCTATGTCACTCTTGTGATCCAGGCGAATCCAAAGAAACATAATTTGTTAAAATCCGTCTAGCCGTTTGGGCTTCAGCAACAGCCAAAGGAACTCGAATACTACAAACATACATACACCCTAAACACATTACCCTCCTTTTTCGCTTCGTAGTCGGGTAATGAAGAATGAAGATTTTATTTTAATTCGAAAGTGTGTATCACAGGTTAGTATAGTATTCCTAAAAGCCGCGATGGGCTTGCAACCTGTCACGCACGGAATACTAACTAATGTGCAAAATGAAGGCATGTGTTAAATATCATGTTTGGACGTGGCTTTGATTATCCGACGACCTCAGTGGCGCAGCGGGCAAGAGTCCGCCTGCGACGCAAGAGGTTGCGGGTTCGATTCCCGCCTCGGAACAAATTTGTGTACGATCTGCAGAAATTTGTTCCGTTGGTCTGGGTGTGTATGTATAGTAAAAAATATCTATCTATGTACCTATATAATGTATTAAATATATCAGTTATCTAGTACCCATAACACAAGCTTTGAGTAGCTTACTTTGGGGCTAGATGTTGCTGTGTAGATTGTCCAGCATTATTATTATTATTATTATTATCCTCAAAGATCTAATTAGAGATCTCATGATATATCTACCGAGCTGTGCAAAATTTGAGCATGTGCCAAATATCATGTTCGGACGTGCCTCTGACTATCCTCAAAGATCTAATTAGAGATCTCAGGAGATATCTACCGAGTCTGGGGATTACAATCGTGATCATTTGTTCCCACGTTGCTTTTTTAATGTTTCTTGTGTGCTGTTGGCGTTGCCTAATAAATCTTATTTATATATACCTTTAAACGAGCAATTCTTGTATATATATATGTATATATATATATAATCGGAATCTCGGAAACGGCTCCAGCGATTTTCATGAAATTTAGTATGCAGGGGGTTTCGGGGGCGATAAATCGATCTAGCTAGGTTTCGTTTTCCAAAAACACGATTTACCAGAAAAAAACCCGAGCAAAGCTCGGTCATCCAGGTACTAAATAATAATTAAAATAATCATGTTCGTTTGTCTTACCTTCTTGTTGGGTAACAGCGGCATCCGGCGAGTGAAGTCGACGGCTGAGTCGAAGTTATCGACGATAACCCTAGCGCCGGCCGGCGGGCGCGCTTGCAGGGAGCCGATCACCATCGCGCCGTACGAGCGAGTCAGATTCATCACCTAAATACAACAATACACTAAAATATTTTCAACTAAAAATTTCTAGGTGTATATTGCAAAAAAAAACCCGACTGCACGTAAATGAAAATATACTTTTACAGCCACCGTATTGTTTTTTGTAATTTTTCTACACTTCACGGTACTGGTGGTTATTTTGCCAATAAAGCCCGGGTTCTTGACGCGAGTGTAAAATATGCGAATTAAGGTGAATAGTTTCCCTTCAAATTCCATCGGAGGAAATCCCGAGAATTTTGAACAAAACAGCCATCTTTTGTTTAAAATTGACTTGACAACTTGACTATGACTCTGTGACGTTGACAAAAAACTTGAGAGGTGTCAAGGGACACCCGGATGGAACGAAGTTCCTTTCCTTGTTTTTTTTTGAGAGAGATGACAGAGAAATACGCGCACGCCGCACGGCTTACAACTATAGCAAAAAGTGTCGTTACAACTTTTCGTGAGATTTTTTTCCGTCTAGCCCCCTTTCACAACGCGCGATAAGGAACTTCGTTCCAATACTTATATAATATAAATACACTTGACACTGGCAAAATTGTTCTCTAAGAGAAAGAAGACATACCTCGGCCTGGTGCTCCGGGGCCACGAGCAGCACCATGCCGACGCCGCAGTTGAAGGTCCGCAGCATCTCATCATCAGATACTGAGCCCGCGTCCGCTATCCATGCGAACACCTAGGGACAGAATCAAAGTCATTTAGAACATTGTTTCCCAGACAAATATTGCTGGATCTGGTGGACAACCCCCCCCCCCCATGTACATTACTACCAATTTCTAATTTCTAAATCTCGAAAAAAAAAAAAAAAAAAAAAGTAAATATTAGATCTATCTATGAATGGAAACTTGCGTTGTGGCCGAGATTCAAAGACGAATTAACAATTTTCGAAAAAAATATCTTTTCCATTTCCAAATTTCCAATTTTCACTCAATTTATTTATAAATTGTCATAATGAGAAGGTTTAATTTAGGTATCATATTATTTAAAATAACAAACCAACATTTTAGTTCTTCACTATCGAAACCAAATCTAGACACGCGGCAGCGTGTCAAGCCAAGTTCAAGCGAACGGCGAGGCGCGCACCGTGTGTAATATTACACGAAGCATTTGGAGCCATTTTCACCCCCTCGTAACTGAAAAACTACCTTCACCCGCCCGCTGAGCAGCGCCCCCACCATGCTCTGGCCGTATATCTAATACTGACCGGATGTACGTGCCACCAGTGCGCGTTGAGGCGCGCGCGCACGTGCGCGGGCAGCACGCGCGGGATGTTCTCCAGCAGGCCCCCGCCGGTGATGTGCGCGGCGGCCTTCACCCGCCCGCTGAGCAGCGCCCCCGCCATGCTCTGGGCGTATATCCGCGTCGGCTTGATAAGTTCCTCGCCTAGAATGCAAAAATCATGATAAAAGTTAAATTAAACACTTAATTTTGTCCGCCATTTTGAGGCGGCCATCTTGGACCAATCGATCGAACCTAGCTAAGAACATTCCCGACTAATTCACCTTTCAAACAAAATAAAAATCAGTTCATTCCACAGACAGACACACACACACACGCTCACACCCTGAAACGTCTAAGTTATAACACCCCGTCGTTTTTGCTTTGTGGGTTAAAAAGTAGTATTTATTGCTAAAATTAAAAAAAACCGACTGAAAGTTGTAAAAAGTAAAAATCTACATTCAGTTAAGTATGTTTAGTCTAGTTTTTTGATTTTTTCAATAAATGCTAGTTAAAAACTATAATCTGACTTTGACATTTAATATGACATATACTGACAATAATAAACATAAGACTTGTTTAGACATTCTGTTGTTCTTGTGTATCAAATATATTTGCATATGTAAACTGGGTTAAGTACTCACCCAATGTGTGTCCCTCTTTACTGAAAGGCGCCTTGTCGCTCAGTGTGAGACCGGCTTTCTTCATCAATTTGTGGATTAAACTGAACCCGTTGCTGTGTACTCCGTTTGAGGGTAGGCCTATGATGATGTCACCGACCTATGAGATAAATTTCTTTAGGGTGGACTTGACCAACTTCTGCCAGCCTAGCATGAGATTGTAAACAGTATTTTTCTCTATTTCATAACAAAATTAACAAGGATCATACAAAAAAGAGTAAGAATCAGTAAAGATAAAGTGACTAGTTTGCGATTTGGTGAAAGAACTATATCACTTTTTATCGTTACAAAATGTAACTTTATCTTCTCTTTTGTTTAAATGGACTTGACAATTTTACTATGACTATGTGACATTGATAATACGATACTACTTTGATACTGGCAATATTGATCTTATAAGAGACACAGGAGAGTGTTAGGTATGAATGTGGATGGATACAGGGGTAGAGGTAGATCAAAGTAAAGATGGACTGTGTGAAAAATGATATGAGTAAGAAAGGTGTGAGTACTGAGATGACGGATGATAGAGGGAAATGGAGGAAGAAAACGTGTTGTGCCGACCCCACATAGCGTGGGAAAGGGACAGGAAGAAGAGACAAATGTTTGTTTGTAAGATACTCACATTGATATCGTTGATCTTGGGGAGGATGTGAGCTCTCTCGACGACGCCGAGAGCGAAGCCGGCGATGTCGTACACACCGGGCTCGTACATACCCGGCATCTCTGCCGTTTCGCCACCTGTCAAATATTCACACTTATTAAAAAAAAATTAAAAAAAACATGATCATGACTGTAATGTTCACATTTTAAGAGCACTGGCATTGCGCACATAAACACTACACCAACAGTGCTTTTTTTACGATATATCTAACGGAAAACATCGTGAGCAAACCGGTATACCCTAGAACCAAAAATTCGAAGGTGTGTGTCATAGGTTAGTATTCTGATAACAGGCGATAGGCTTGCAACTTGTCACGTACGAGGTACTTTTACACTACTATACAAAATGTGGGCATGCGCATAATATTAGTTTGGACGTGCCTCTGACTTTCTTTACATATCCTCAAAGATCTAAGTAACTACATATCTGAAATGATATCTACTGAGCCCGGGGATTACAGAAGATAACAAAAAAAAATGACCACGACTATTAATCCCCAGGCTCGGTAGATATCTCTCCAGATCTCTGCTTACTGAGGTCTTTTGATATATCTAAAGAGGATAGTCGGCACGTCCAAACATGACATTTGGATCATGCCCACATTTTGCACAGTAGTTAGTATTCCGTACTGACAGGTTGCAAATAATAAATAAATATTGCTGGACATTTTACACAACGCCATCTAGCCCCAAGCTAAGCAAAGCTTGTACTATGGGAATCAGATAGCTGATTGATTAATTAAATACTTTTTTTTGTAAATACATACTTGTAACATCCAAACACAGAAAAAACCTCTGCGTTCATCACGCAAATGTTTATCCTGGGGATGGAACCCACAACCTACAGCGCGGAAAGCAGAGCCACTACCAACTGAGCTGTGAGTACACTTGTCACATCGTTGTAATAAGACATACCAATCAGAGCAGCAGACGCTTGCCTGCAGCCCTCAGCAACACCGGCCACGACGTTCCTCGCTACATTCACATCGAGCGAGCCGCACGCGAAGTAATCCAGAAAGGTGAGCGGCGTCGCACCGTTGCACAGTATATCGTTAACGCACATCGCGACCAGGTCGATACCGATGCTGCTGTGCTCGTTGTACTTCTGGGCTACCTTCAGTTTTGTGCCGACTCCGTCCGCAGCCAGGACCAGCACCGGATCCTGAGGCAACGAGAACAAACGTGATCATAATTATCTACACTAATATTACTGCAATGCCAGTGCTCTTAAACGGTTAAGGAAAACATCGTGAGGAAACCGGCATACCCTAGAACCAAAAATTCGAAGGTATGTGTCATAGGTTAGTATTCTTATAAGCGGCGATGGGCTTGCAACCTGTCACGTACGGAATACTAACTACTGTGCAAAATGTGGGCATGTACCAAATGTCATGTTTGGTTGGACGTGCCTCTGACCCCTCTTTAGATATCCTCAAAGATCTAAGTAACTAAAGATCTGAAGAGATATCTACCGAGCCTGGGGATTACAGTCATGATCATATTTTTTTAATATTACTAGTAGTTCGCCCCGAACTGATATTTCACGCGCGATGTCCACAATACTCATTTGTATTCACGCCCTGTTTTTGGACACACTTTATGTACTTACTACATTCGTATGTACGTGTCTATGACTACGTAAGTTGGTTCTAATCAAAAACAAATATTTGATTATCCTACCTAGTATTATAGTAGATTATACTACCTAGTATTTATACCCGTGCTAATACGTCAGCGAGTTTCTTAATTTTACTATTAAATTAAAACATTTTTGAAATTTACAAGTAAATGCCTTTCATTTAATATCCCTCCATCAAAAAAAATTTTTTTTTGTTCGACTTTGGAACCCAATTTTCATGCAAATTGGATCTTCCAAGTTTCATGCAAATTGTATTAACGGTTCTTAAGTTATGCTCAACAAACATATACATAAACATACAACGCCAAATCGCCCTACCCCACACCGAGATTTTCGCTCGCTTCGCTCGCTCAATCAATTACGTACCTTATAATCTTGTTCCACCGCCTTCAGTTGGAAGCACCCGCCGAAACCACCGAGTCCGCCCAAAACACCCGACCTAGTGGTAGACCTAAGCACAATTTTGAATTAATACGTACATAATAATATAGTTTTATATGGAAAGATTTATTTGTCCATGAAATCTTTTGATGTGCAGTATCTTTTACTGCCCGAGGCGCACTTTAATCCTCTCACCACACTGGTTCAAAGGAACTAGACACGATAAGAATATTACAGTAGTAGTATGTAACTATAAGTATGTATTGTATGGGTCTGAATGTTGGGCCACCAAGGGAACGGACGAGAAAAGAGTGCATGCGGCGGAGATGCGAATGTTGAGTGTGTGGAGTGACAAGGATGGATAAAATAAGGAATGAGTATATTAGAGGAAGTCTGAAAGTGGCACCGGTAACAGAAAAGATGAGGAGTAATAGGTTAGCGTGGTATGGGCATGTTAGGAGAAGAGATGAATGTCATGTGACGAAGAGAGTGTTAGATATGAATGTGGATGAATACAGGGGTAGAAGTAGGCCAAAGAAAAGATGGATGGACTGTGTGAAAGATGACATGGGTAAGAAAGAAGCTAGTTTTGAGATGACGAATAATAGAGGGAAATGGAAGAAGATCACATGTTGTGCCGATCACACTAATGTGGGAAAAGGGCAGGAAGATGATGATGATGAGTGTGTAACTATAAGTATTTCGTTTATTGTATGCTATAGTTTTAGATTAAGTTAGATTTATACGTTCTTATTATGCTGTATGCTCTTATTGTATCTGGGTTTGTAGAAAATACCCCTAGGCATTAAGCTCTCCCTTTGTCACACATATTTGTAATCAGTACGTCTACCATGAGTTGTCACATTTAGATCGGCTGACGTTACTACAGTAGTCATAGCACGTTACTATGACATCTGTCAAAATTGTTACTCATGGTGTCAAATTCTAAGCAAATTATGAAGCGCAAACTACAGTCGCTGTGGTACTCTGTGACGTAGGATAGTTAACGTTTTAGTACCCAAATATCCGCTAGAGGCGCTGTACAAGTTTTCATACAATTTTTTAACTACAGTCGCCAGCAAATGTAGATTGTGGAAACTCAAGAGGTTGTACTACTGGGTACAAAAAAGTATAAATAAATTTTAGTAATTACCTAGCTAAAGGCTTGATCATGGAGACCAGCGAGTCTCCAGCCTCGATATCGACCCCGCTGTCCTTGTACGATAGAGACTTGAAGGGCTCGTGCTCGCCCGTTGCGTAGGGGGCGATTAGCGGCGCCATCGCCTCTTTGAAGTTGTCCACCACGACTTGATGACCTCCTGAGAACATGTGAATTAGTAAGGTATTATCCAAGACTACTGCGCCAGTTTAATATTAATTAACTAGCTTCCACCAACGGCTTTGTCCGCGTGGTACCGTACATTTTACATATCAGAGAGAGATTCATCAGTTATGCTGACAAGAGACAACTCTAAAATTAAGAAGAATTTCAGAGGCCTACAAACGTTCGGGCATATCATAGTAATAAAAATAACTATGAGAAACCAATAACTGATAGACTAATTATATAATTTTTTTTTGTAAATACATACGTATAATACATAGTCACACCCAGACACAGAACAAACATCTGTGTTCATCACATAAATGTTTAATCCTGAGTGGGCATCGAACCCACAACCTACAGCGCAGAAGGCAGGGCTACTGCAGCCAGTTCCCATTGCTTTACCATTAATTTTAAATCAGACATTTTAATTTGTCGATAGGTACCAGATACCAGGATAGCTGAAACGATGGAGAGGTATTTCACTATAGTTCCACAAAGAGTCGAAAGATCACGCACGAGGCGCGAAAATCTCTCCCTAGTTTATGTATTCCTGGTACATGGAAATACTCAAGAAAATGGTTTTCATTGTAAATTGTGTAAGTAGTGTTATGGTCAGGAAATTGGAATCCTATAGTTTGACACTTTCAATTTTAATTATTTATTTACTGACATTGGCCAAATATGATAAACACTGTTTTGTAGAGTCAGCGTAAAAACTACTGCCAAGACTAATCTTTTCAAATTGAGGAGAATCCTACTACCAACTGAGCTGTGAGGTCATATAAAATTGTAGTATACAGTAACATACGCGAAATGCGCTCTGGATCAATGTACAGGTCATCCAACGGATCTAGGCATTCGTAAAGTTAGCCACAGGTGCGAGTTTGCGCATGTACAGTTCCTTCCCCCCCGCCCTCATACCTCCAATTGCTCCCGAAAAACGATACTGCGCAGCTCTTGCGGAAAACTTCACGAATGCATTAATTAATTGCAATTTAACATTTGGTGGTAGCTTTAAACTGAGAATGGTCCTATTCAGCCACGCGACTTGCATGCAGGAAAGACAATTAATATATTTTTTATTTTTATTTCACTTTCTGTGTTACTTAATCTAATTTTGTTTGATTTTACCTTTGTTTTTTTTATCTACTTTTATTTTCCTGTATGTGTCCGTGTCTGAATAACAATCTATTCTATTCTATTCTATTCTAATGCCTAGATTCGTTGAGCCAACTATACGCACTTGACGCACCTTCCCTGCCCATGTCCTGCACTGAACCGACGACCGCGAGCCCGTCCACCGTGGCCAGCAGCTCGTCCACCGCGCCCGCGGCCGCGATCACCACCATGCCGACGCCGCAGTTGAACGTGCGAAGCATCTCGAAGTCCGACACTAGTCCTGAAAGAAAAATAAACCTTTTTAGAATAGAATAGAAAAAATAATATAAAAAAAAACTTGAGAGGTGTCAAGGGACACCCGGATGGAACGAAGTTCCTTTCCTTACTTTCTATGAGAGAGAGAGACACAGACAGAGAAACACGCGAACGCCGCACGGCTTACAACTATAGCAAAAAGTGTCGTGACAACTTTTCGTGAGAATTTTTTCCGTCTAGCCCCCTTTCACAACGCGCGATAAAGAACTTCGTTCCAATAGGAAAACAGAATAGTTGTTCCTAATCAAACACATAATATTTGATTATTATACCTAGGCAGGTACTTATTATCTTACCCGTACTTAGTAATTTACCCGTGCGTATCAGCGGTTTTCTTGATTTTATTTTTTTCGTTACATTTCAAAAACTATGCATCCTAGAATTAAAATAAAAACCATTTTAGAATTTACATGTATGTCCTTGAAATTTCCCAATGAACCAATATCAATAATTTTATAATTAACTAGCTTCTGCACGCGGCGTCGCCCGCGAAGTACCTACATAAAATATAGCCTATGTTCATCCTGAAAGTTCATTCATCACATTGGTGAAAGAATTTTTCAAATCGGTTCAGTAGTTTCGGAGCCTATTCATTTCAAACAAACAAACAATCAAAGTTTTCCTCTTTATAATATTAGTATAGATTATGTTATATTGATGGATTTTGCGGACGGAGTCGCGGGTAGCAGCTAGTGCATATAATAAAACAGTAGGAACCCGCTGTCCGTACATTGAGAAAAGTTATAAACTGAAAATAGATTTCTACAGCCTCCATATTTGTTTTTTTGACATTTTGTATTTTATAACCCATGTCACTCTTTTGATCCAGACGAATCCAACGATATATCATTTGTCAAAATTCGTCCAGCCGTTTGAGCTACAGCCAAAGTAACTCGCATATACATACACCCCAACCACAATATCCTCCTTTTTCGCATCGCCTTAAAAACTCTAACTTTACCTTTAGCTTGCAGCCAGCCGAAAATCGGCTTTATCTTGAACTTCGTAGCGTCTAATTTCACTCTGGTCCCGGGTAATAGGACCCTGGGTATGTTCTCCAAGAGTCCACCTCCAGTGATATGGGCCAGGGCCTTGATGAGACCGCTCTTGACGGCCGGGAGTAACTCTCGCACGTAGATACCAGTCGGGGTCAGGAACTCTTCACCGAACGATTTGTTTGTGGTACTAAATGGTGCTGTCTCGTTGTATCTAGAAAAAACATGATCACGGCTGTAATCCCCAGGCTCGGTAGATATCTCCTTAGATCTCTAGCAACTTAGATCCATTTTGGACAGTAGTTGTTATGAGGTAAAAAGTATCATATGTCCGTCTCCTGGTTCTAAGTTCCTCCCCTCCAATTTTCAGCCAAATCAGTTCAGCTGTTCTTGAGTTATACTCGTAAATACTGTAACTAACACGACTTTCTTTAATATATAGTATACTAGCTTCCGTTCGCGGCTTTGCTCGCGAGGTAACTATATAAAATATAGCCTATGTTACTCAGGGATAATGTAGCATTCTAACGGTGAAAGAATTTTTGAAATCAGACCAGTACTTTTTGAGTTTATTCGTTACAAACAAAACTTTCCTCTTTATAATAATAGTATAGATAGATTATTTAACTTACTTATATCCACCTTGGGACATGATCTTCTGCACCAGGCTGTACCCGTTGCT
Source organism: Cosmorhoe ocellata (assembly GCA_963675405.1). Taxonomy (NCBI): domain Eukaryota; kingdom Metazoa; phylum Arthropoda; class Insecta; order Lepidoptera; family Geometridae; genus Cosmorhoe; species Cosmorhoe ocellata. Next base: position 9,931,859 of record OY776256.1, on the reverse strand, counting down.
GTGCACGCCGGTAGATGGCAGCGCGAGCACCACGTCGCCATCTTTGATTTCGCAAGAGCGAGGCAGTTGCTTCTGATTGTCCACCACGCCCACAGAGAAGCCAGCGAGGTCGTACTTCCCGATTTCGTACATAGATGGCATTTCAGCCGTCTCGCCGCCTGGAATACGTTATCTTATACTTTTAAACGAGCAATTATTGTATGTATATATCCTACTAATATTTAGATGACGAGTGATAGAGGAAAAATGGAAGAAGATCACATGTTGTGCCGACCCCACAAAAGGGCAGGAAGATGATGATGATCCTACTAACATTATAAACGCGAAAGTTTGTATGGATGTCTGGATGTCTGGATGTATGTTTGTTACTCTTTCACGCTAAAACGATATCTAGTATCTCGATATCTAATGATATCTTCACTATAATCTGAATCTCGGAAACGGCACCAACGATTTTCATGAAATTTAGTATTCAGAGGGTTTCGGGGGCGATAAATCGATCTAGCTAGGTTTCATTTTCCAAAAAGACACGATTTACAAAAAAAAGCGAGCAAAGCTCGGTCAGGTACCTACTATATTAAATACTAGCTATTACCCGCGACTTCGTCAGCAAAAAACAATCAATATAACATTCTATCATCAATAGTTTCCGCAGCGCATGCGATGAAAGACATATTATGGCAAAAAAAATACACCTTGTGTTACATTATTGAAAGTTTTAGTAGTATGAGTTTTTGGTAGTTTGCGAAAACATTTTTCTAATAGTATCCTTTCATACATTTACAGGGCGCAATGGCGCTCATTAGGGGAGGCCTATGTCCAGCAGTGGACTGCTATAGGCTGATGATGATGATGATACATTTACCTCCATTGGAAATGTTAAGGAACTAAAATAAGATTTATATCGTGAAAACTTGGTTTGAAAATCATTGCTGGAACAGCCGATTAGATATTTTCGATATTATCGACCTTATTTTAGTTCCATAATATTTCAGATAGAGGTATATTATACAAGGACACTATTCGAAAAAAAAATCCATAATCTATCAAAAACTCATACTAGGGTCTACTGATAAAAAATATTCAAGACTGATTTCCCGACATTGGGCCCAAAGTGAATGACCTTAAAAATCTTACCCAGCAAAGCACATCCAGACAACAAGCACGCGTCAGCAATGCCCTTGACTATAGTCGCAGCCACATCCACTTGAAGCCTGCCGCACGCCATGTAGTCGAGGAAAGCGAAGGGCTCTGCGCCCGCGCATAGAATGTCGTTAACACACATAGCGACTAGATCCTGACCGATAGTGTCGTATTTCTCCATTATTTCTGCTATCTGTGAACATAAATAAATAATTGGTGGACAGTTCTCACAACGCCATCTAGCCTCAAACTAAGCAAAGCTTGTACTATGAGAACCAGATAGCTGATAGATTTATTCAATATTTTTTGAAATTTAAATCTAGACACGCGGCAGCGTGTCAGCCAAGTTCAAGCGAAGCGAACGGGCGATGCGCGCCTAGTGTAATATTACAGGAACCATTTGGGTGATTTTTCACCCCCTCGTAACTCAAAAACTATTTCACATAAACAAGTCAAATTTGGCTCATCTATTGCCACTTGCGAGTAAAATATGTGCACCGAATTTCATAAACACACCTCAAACGGTTATTTAGATATTAACGTCCAAAAATGGCTGGTTATGGAAAATTTTATCACTGACTGATCTATAGACGTTAATTATAACCCAGTTCTAGATGACCTAGAACGTTCAAATTTGGCATCCAGGTAGGTAGTGGGGTGGATACAAAGGAAAAAATCTGAAACTTGTAATTTTTTTTATTTTTATCGTACTTTTTCAATTAATTGATTCTCCTAGGAACCCTTACTAGCGCCTGTAATATAAGAATAGCAATCTAAATAGATGACAGTCGGTCATTATGTGGATTTTAATAGGGTCTTGGCGTGAATATAATAACGAGTGGAAGTAGTGTCTTGGATTGGTAAGTAGTACACTCTCGGTAAGTACCTACTATTATCGGGCTTACCTATCTACTTAGGTACCTAGGTATACAATGTGCTAATAGTTGAGCCGTCTATGTAGATAGGTAAGTATGACTAGATAAGTATTTAGGTTTAGACTAATAAAGTACTCTCGGTAAGTACCTATTATTATCGGGCTAACCTATCTACTTAGGTACCTAGGTATACAATGTGCTAATAGTTGAGCCGTCTATGTAGATAGGTAAGTATGACTAGATAAGTATTTAGGTTTAGACTAATATCTACTCTCGGTAAGTACCTACTATTATCGGGTTAACCTATCTACTTAGGTACCTAGGTATACAATGTGCCAATAGTTGAGCCGTCTAAGCAGATAGGTAAGTATGACTATAGGTATGTATACCTACAATGTGCCAATAGTTTGAGCAGTCTATGCAGGTAGGTAGATATGGCTAGATAACTATTCAGGCCTAGATTATAGTGTGTCTCGGCTTGTCGGATAGGTAGTAGGTAGGTATACTTATTCAGTAAGTACCTACTCAAGTACCTACCTACCTGCTTAGTATGTATACCTACAATGTGCCAATAGTTTGAGCCGTTTATGCAGGTAGATTATATAAGTGTAATAATATAAGAATAAGTACTTATTTACTAATAAGTTCTGTACAAAAAGTAATGATATCCCATCAAAAACATAAATGTGAAATGAGAGCCAAGTTCAATAAGTATGTTTTACTTAGTCGTTGACTTCAGCGACAAAAGAAGTGAGATCTAAACGGGTGCCAAGTACAATGGTCAGTCCTGAAACTTATTTATAACAATATGAAATATTTTTAACAACTTTAAAATATCATTTCATCTTAAAACTTAGTATATTATATTGAAGCCTAAGGTCTTACTTGGCTAGTTTTCTTAAGAGTACAAATTATATTAGGTATAGCCTTTGCAAGTTTTTATTTTATTCTTTTTAAAAATTTGGATTGCTGGTAGAAACTAGCGATTGGACATAGTAAGTAAGTAGTTAATTCCTATATGAGAACTAGCCAAGTTAGACCTTAGGCTTCAATATAATATCCTAAGTTTTAAGATGAAATGATATTTTAAAGTTGTTAAAAATATTTCATATTGTTATAAATAAGTTTCAGGACTGACCATTGTACTTGGCACCCGTTTAGATCTCACTTCTTTTGTCGCTGAAGTCAACGACTAAGTAAAACATACTTATTGAACTTGGCTCTCATTTCACATTTATGTTTTTGATGGGATACATTATACAGGTGGATTTTTGAGACGGAACTAAAAAGTTTTTGTTGATATTAGATTAGATAGATTTACTCACTGAGCGGCGATGGGCTTGCAACCTGTCACGCACGGAATACTAACTATTGTGCAAAATGTGGGCATGTACCAAATGTCATGTTTGGACTTGCCTCTGACTACCCTCTTTAGATATCCTCAAAGATCTAAGTAACTAAAGATCTGAGAAGATATCTACCGAGCCTGGGGATTACAGTCGTGATAATATTATTATTATTATTATTTAAATACCCCAGTATGTCAACCATGAGTTGCCACATTTAGATCGGCTACAGTAGTAATAGTACGTTACTATAACATTTGTCAAAATTGTTACTCATGGTACCAAATTCTAAGCAAACGAATGAAGCGCAAACTACAGTCGCTGTAGTACGCTGTGACGTAGGATAGTTAACTACGTGACGTTTTAGTACCCAACTATCCGCTAGAGGCGCTGTACAAGTTTTCATACATTTTTTTAACTACAGTCGCTAACGAGTGTAGATTGTGAAAACTCATGGTAGACCAACAGGTATCTGAGCTGCCGCTGGAGCCCAAACGGCTAGACAGATTTTGACAAATGAGGTGTCATTGTTGGATTTGTCATCACGGATTTGTCTGGATTCCAAGACTGGAAAGAAGATATTATATACCTTGAGCTTAGTCCCGACCCCGTCGGTCCCTTGCACCAGCACCGGATCCTTGAGACTGGGATCCATGGCCGAAAGCTGGAACAGGCCGCTGAAACAGCCAAGTCTACCGAGCACCCCTTTCCTGTGCGTGCCGGTGGCTATCGGCTCGATTTGCCGGACCAGAGTGGCTGCTGCGTCGATGTCCACTCCGCACTGGAGGTACGAGAGCCCGTTGATTCTGAAACCGGCCACTTGATTGAACTTCTTTAACTACTGGTGGTATTATCAGCTCTTATGTTTTTATATTTTACAACCTTTTTTTAACTAGAGCGTTGTAGTGTAGTGGTAGCACCCCTGCCTCACGATCCGAAGGTCGTGGGTTCAAATCTGGTCGTGCACCAATGAGTTTTTTTATTCGATAAAATTACGTGCCGGAATTATGGAAACCGGCATACCCTAGAACCAAAAATTTGATGGTGTGTGTCATAGGTTAGTATTCTTATAAGCGGCGATGGGCTTGCAACCTGTCACGTACGGATTACGATCTACTGTGCAAAATGGGGGTATGTACCAAATGTCATGTTTTGACGTGCCTCTGACTACCCTATCCTCAAAGATCTATGTAACTAAAGATCTGAGGAAGATATCTACCGAGCCCGGGGATTACAGTCGTGATCATATTTATTTATCTATTTATTTAACTTGCAATGTATGTATGTTTGTCCGGAGGGGATCTTGCAACTGAATTTTAAATCTGAAATTTAATTTGAGTAGAAATTTGGTATACTTACACGCTTATTCTATGTATGTATATGTATATGTATTATATGTATTTTCTATATGACATTCATTTATTTGTTAATTTTGATATTATGATGTACTTATGTGGTTTTAAGAGTATGCATCAATCTACACCGTGAAATTTTAATGGTTGTTTTCCCGCGGCAGAACAACTTGCCATAAGGAGTACTTTCGAATTATAGAGTAAAAGTAAAAATATTAAGATGTTTTCGTTTTAAAATAATTTAAAAAATATTCATCAACTCGAAAACGCGAGGAACGATAGTAACATTAGACGTAACTTGTAGGTACTATTCGAATCGCACGCGCCGCCGGCCGCCTTCGCGTAGGTATCGGGATGAATTACTATTGGTTCGTGTTCGCTTTCGAATTAAATTTTCACAATGTTATATCTGTATTTTTTGTTTCTAGTATTTAATTTGTTTATACAACGATTGTATTACCAAGACAAAACCATTTCGCTGCGGGAAAACAACCATTAAAATTTCACGCCGTATATGTTATAAAGAGGAAAGATTTGATTGTTGTTTGCATTGAATAGGCTTCGAAACTTCTAGACCGATTTGATTTTTTTTTTACCAATGTTTAGAATAAACTTTACTTTTTTTACTTCGCGGCGAGACGCCGTAAGCGAAAGCTAGTGTTTTATATAATGTTTTATGGTTTTAATATAATCTGAAATAAATGAATAATACCTTATAGTATCTTACAGAGAAATTATATTATTTTTGTTTTTCAATGTACCGCGCACACCAAGCCGTGGGCGGAAGCTAGTAATGTCTAATTTCGAGTTAATGGTGGATAAAGGTTACATATAATACAGGATGGATAAGGATAAACGAAATACCAAACCAAAAATGATACATGCAAAATGGTTTATTGCAAAAAATAATATGTACAGAGTGTTCCAGAACTAGTGTGTTAAACCTATAATAATATAACCCATATTTGTCAACAATGTTTTTAAATATGTAAGTAGGCTTATAAATCTATATATTTAGGTGAAGTTAGGAGAATATTTAAAGAAACTTTGCTGCAATTTTTTCTGCAAAAATTATAAAATTCAGAAAAGGTATAAAACATTATTGTTCGCGTAAGTGTCCCCTTCTCGGGATAACATACTAGTTCTAGGACACCCTGTATAGAATCTGAACAGAAACTTCTTACCAAGCAATATTCCTTAGAAGATGCAAGCTAGGATTATAACATTTTTTAATTCACTTGTATTTGACATCTGGTTATTTTAAGGTGGCCGCTGTATGTATCCCGGTAGATAAGGACCTTTATGACAGCCAGTGAAAGACCCAATGTGGTGAAAGGATGCTGTGCGCCGTTAAGGCTCTTTTAGTAATGGATTGTGAGTGTGAATGACCCCATGCTGACGTCACTTACGTGCTGAAAAGGAAACCAATATTTTAAAACCACTTTAATGCCCGCCTTCCACTGCTTTGTTTTGTCTTTTGTTTTATGTTATAATTATTAGATAATCTTGAATACATATTTTATAAGAAGGATCATACAAAAAAGCGCTAGGACCGAGACGAGTTTCTTGCCTGTTCTTCTCGTACTTGGGTTAGGTTGGAATTGGCACATAGATTCACCGTATGTAAGACGTTTCAAAGTGATCCTTGTGATTTTACTGAATAAAATATTTTTCAATTTCAATTTCAATTTGTGCGAGCAGAGCGGGCTCCGTACGGACTCCGTTTAACTCGCAACGGCTTTCTTCATAGGAGTGCTTCTACTGTGAATGAGCGTATTTCCATACAATTTCAATCCGCTCAGATAAGTAGCTCAGTTTCCGCTCATTACCCTTTTTTAGTGGAAGGCGGGCATTAAACCTTCTCCGTAAGGAGAAGGTTCAAATATAATAGTTAAGACAGAACAACGTCTGTCGGGTTAGCTAGTACAATAATAAAAAGGAGTAAAATCTATATTAATATGAAATATTTTTAGTAAATAATTGGGAATTACTTTTAAATATTTATACGTAATTAGCATATAATTATATCCATAATATGGATATTTAGATCCATAACTTTTATGTTAAGCAATATTTCTTTAAAATAAAAAAACGTACTAGCCTAAATTTCGTTGTATCTAGAAAATATCCAAAAATTATAAATATTGGACTAAGTTAAAGAGGAGCGAATTATTACCGCTTTTTGTATGTAAATTTACAGCTTCACAACCCTCTTATACCTCACCAAGGGAAAGATAGGGGTTAAAAATGCTAAAAAAACATCACGTGATTAATGGATGGCCCCTTAGTGGCATAGGGGGTCGAGTGTTATTGGTACTCACTTTGAGAAGGCTCTGTGCGCTATGTCCTTCCTGTACTGGGCTCCTGGGAAGTCGATGACGGCGGCGGCTGCGGTGGCTGCCGCCGCGGCCGCCCGCAGCGAGCCGGCCCTCGCGCACACCAGCAGGACCCGACCCCCCCACGTCACCAGGGACCCGTTGGCCCCCCTAGCGACCCCGCTGTGGAACACCACCAGGCCAGGGTTGGATTGTACCTGGGATAGTCCTGGAAGAAACTTTTTGTTAAGGCGGAATTTTCTGGTGGTCTAGGAGATCCTAGGTTAAAAATAATGATAATAACATTAAAATTCAGTTTATTAAACTCAAAATAACATAACAGATAATAATTATCCAATGCGTTATGGAGGAACAGATAAAATATATAAACTTAAACAAACATTATCAACATACTTATGTAATTATTTAAAAATAAAACATGCTTAAATCATTCTCCTGCCCTTATCCCACGCATGGGGTCGGCACAACATGTTCTCTTCCTCCACTCACTCCTATCATTCGTCAACTCTGAGTCTACTCCTCTTACATTCATTCATCTTTCACACAATCAAACCACTTTTTCTTTGGTCTCCCTCTACTTGCGTAACCAGATACACGTCATGCTCGTATTAATATTATAAACGCGAAAGTTTGTAAGAATGTATGGATGTATGTTTGTTACTCTTTCACGCTGAAACGGGTGAACGGATCTGGATGAAATTTGGCACAGGTATAAAATATAGTCTGGACCACTAGGCAAAATGTTGGCATGTGTCAAATATCTTGTTTGGACGTGCCTCTGACTACCCTCTCTAGAAATATAGATATCTGAGGAGATATCTCCTGAGCCGGGGGATTATAGTCGAGATCATGTTCTTTTTGTTTTCAAATGAAGTATTAGAGAGAGACCTCGAAATATAGGGATGGTTGGCGTGATATGGGAGAGACCTTTGCCCAGTAGTGGGACGAAACAGATTTCAAAAAATCTGTTAAAACCTGTACTAAGACTCCAGAATACTCACCACTAATAACGCATCCTTTGGTAGAAGTTTCAGGGTAGCCCTTTGAAGCGATTACCACGCCCACTGAGGCTAGTTTGGTGTTCCAAGACACTTGCAGCTGTTTCAGAGTACCACTGACACAGGCCTGAAAAAAAAACAACAGGATATCAAACTATATCCTACTTATCCTTACTTCCTACTAATAATAGTAACGCGAAGGTTTGTAAAAATGTATGGATGTATGGATCAACACGTTTTCTTCTTCCATCTCCCTCTATCATCCGTCATCTCAGTACTCACACCTTTCTTACTCATATCATCTTACACACAGTCCATCCATCTTTTCTGTAGATTACAATCATGATCATATAATCATATTAATTGTCTACCACGGAAAGTGAACGCATATAAACATGGAAGTATTCCTTGAGCTAAAAAATTACCCCACAGAAATAGAGCCCTGGTGGGCGTGGCTTGGCAGTTTTGCCAAAGAATTATGAAAAAAATTACTGAAGCTTATTACACGGCAATTTAAACCCAAACGTCGAGGGAATAAAGTCAACAATACTAAATTATTGGCAAATCCACGAAAGAGTTTCGATGTGTGAAATTTGGTGTCACGTATTGCGGATATTTCCCTTGAAGAAATGCTTCTATGTTTATATGCGTTCACTGACCACAGGTCATACTTTAATACGAAATCCTACACTTAAAGAAATTCAAATAACTTTACTTTTTGACCTCTCACCGATATCAATATCAAAGTTGAAACGCGATATTAGTTGTCAGGCCACTTAGCTAATAAAAAGATATGGACTCTAAGATAAGGGGTCAAACACGTTAGTAACGAAAATCTGAGTCATGATTTGAAAATACATGTGTAATCAGAATCATGATTTTAAAAATACATACATAAAATCGCGCCTGTTTCCCGACGGGGTAGGCTGAGACCACTGATCTCTACTGGCTACGATCCTGACATACCTCTTTTGCTTCATTCACTCTCATTACATTCTTCATACATGCGCGTCGGTTTAGGGTACTCTGGACCTGGCCTTTCTCTAAAACGTCCCCAATTTAATTGAGGTACGTACGCCGAGGTCCTTCGCCCTTCGGACTGTCCCATTGACACTCTCCTTATACACCGTGAAATTTTAATGGTTGTTGTTCTGCCGCGGGAAAAGTAAGTAAAAAAATAAAGATGTTTCTGTTTTAAAATAATTTAAAAAATATTCATCAACTCGAAAACGTGAGCAACGATAGTAACATTAGACGTAACTTGTAGGTACTATTCAAATCGCACAGGCCACCGGCCGCCTTCGCGTAGGTATCAAGATGAATTACTATTGGTTCGTGGTCGCTTTCGAATTAAATTTTCACAATGGTAAATCTGTATTTTTGTTTCTAATATTTAATTTGTTTATACAACGATTGTATTACCAAGACAAAACCATTTCGCTGCGGGAAAACAACCATTCATATTTCACGGTGTAAATTGAGAAGGATAAATGTTACGATGGTTTGGGCATGTGAAAAAGATGGATGAAAGTAGAAAGGATGGATGAAAGGAGAACGACGAAACAGGTGCACCTGTTTTGTCAACCTCTTGGATTCTATATTCAACTAAATCTCGCGTGGAGATTATGGATCATGTATTTTTTTGTAATATTTGGAACTACTGAACGGATTGTAAAGAAAATTTGCTGATAGATAGCTATATTGTCTTTGTATGCTGGCCCCACAGCTCAGTCGGTAGCAGCTCTGCCTTCTGCGCTGTAGGTTGTGGGTTCGATCCCCACTCAGCAACATTTGTGTGATGAACGCAGATGTTTGTTCTGTGTCTGGGTGTTATTATTTTGCATTCATGTGTATTTAGAAAAAAAAAATGTAATATTTCATCTATCAGCGATCTGGTTCCCATAGTACAAGCTTTGTTTAGTATGGAGCTAGATGGCGTTGTGTGAACCGTACATTTTCCAGGGATAAAAAGTAGCCTATGTGTTATTCCAGACTATAATCTATATCTATGCCAAATTTCATCAAGATCCGTTCAGCCGTTTCAGCGTGAAAGAGTAACAAACATACATCCAGACATCCTAACATCCTGACATCCTTACAAAATTTCGCGTTAATAATATTTCCTAATATAAAGATGGTACTATTGTTTTATTAGGTTCGATTCCCGCCGCGGAACAAATTTTTGTACGATCTGCAGAAATTTGTTCCGTTGGTCTGGGTGTTTTCTATGTATAATAAAAAATATCTATCTATGCATATAATGTATTAAATATATCAGTTATCTAGTACCCATAACACAAGCTTTGAGTGGCTTACTTTGGGGCTAGATGATGCTGTGTGGATTGTCCAGCATTATTTATTTATTTATTTTATTTATTGTAATTTACCTCCATAACACTGTACAGGTCAGATTCCAGCAAGGTCATCAGGACTTGTGTCTCCGGATCACCGAAGCGACAGTTGAATTCTAAAGTCATTGGACCAGCTTTTGTCACCATCATACCAGCGTATAGGACTCCTGAGGACAAAAAATAGATAGAAAAAATTGGTTATTTGACAATATTAACGATAAAACATTTAATATATTAAATACAGTACCTTATACGTTCACAATACTCATACAATATGTTTTTTGCATTATAATAAATTGTGAATATTTTATTTTTGAAAAATAAATTAGAGTGTTTTACATCTGTGGATTACAAAAACTGAAACGCGGGAGGCCATGTTTGAGCATCGTGTGACGTGAGTGACGTAACTAGTTACAAAATAAAACGTCAAGTTGGAACGTATTAGCTTTACCCCGCTTTACTTGGTTTATTGTTTATTGACCCGTGACGTCACAATCAGAAATGTCACGTGATCAGCTGTTTTTGCGCGAATTTCAAATCACTGGAGGAAAATATTTATATTTTTCTGATAAATAACGCTTTTTTTGAGGAAAAGATAATTGCAAGAGGTTTAAAATAAACTTGTCTAATATCCAATTAGTACAACTTTAGTGGACATGCCCCTTTTACTTTATCACGTTCTTTCTAGTGGGTTGCATAACGACCAGATAATTACAGTGATAATTAAGTTTAAGTAGAATGAACCAGCTGAATCCAGTTGTAACTAACCAAATTCATATTTAACTATCATTTATTGCGTATCACCTTTAAAAAACAGGACAAGGGCGAGTCTGGCTTAGACTCGCACTTGTCCGGTTTTTTAAAGGAGAGGTGTGCGGAGAATTCAGCAAAAATCGAATCCTGGGTAAGTATAAACTATATTTATCTAAATTAGCAAATTTCATCGAAATTCGTTCAGCTGTTACAGAGTTAAGAGGTACGAACATAAACACAACAGTGAACGAATATAAACTTATTCGTTTACTTAACTTTCACTGACATGCGCTAAAGTACTGACTTTCACCACTTTTTAACACGTTTCAGCTCGTTTATAGACCCAAACAGCACCTTATAGCCATAAAGATAAGACACACTCTAATATGACGATATTTTTAGTGGGCATTATAGCAGATTCCCTTATTTCAAGGCAGTTTCAGAAACCCATCTTATCACCATGTCAATAGGGCACAATTTCGTTTGACGCAAGTTTTTCAGACGTGTTTGTTCGCTTAGTTTTATCACAGCAAGATTACTGAGGATATGTAAACAGTCGGGTCAGGGGGCAATGACATACGTAAATAGTTACTGACGTGACGTAACACAGCTGAGAAATTAATGTTTTTATTGTAAGACATTGAATGGCGATACTTGTTTCAGATGGTTCAAATTAAGTGTGAAAGGATCATTATTCTTTCACATTTTCCGAGAAAAATACAGTTTTACTGCTATTGATAAGTGTGATGAACGGTGAAGGAAAACATCGTGAGGAAACCGGCATTCATCATCGTTCTCCTGCCTTTATCCCACGCTAAGTCAGGTCGACCGACATCCATGTTTTTTTCTTCCACTCACTCCTATCATTCGTCAATTCTGAGTCTACTCCTCTTACATTCATATCATCTTTTACACAATCAAACCACTTTTTCTTCGGCCTTCCTCTACTTGTGCACCAGATACACCCATAACTTTTTGAACATAACATGAGAAAACCGGCACACCTGGGTGGACTACGGGTACTTCCTATGACCTTTGGTTAACCTCAGAGGTGGACCATGGGCCCGCTTTAAATCTTATACCCATAGTCGAAAGGACTATTACTATTTTGAAAATGTTTCGACCCTTGCTCTACTTCTGGGTCAAGCAACGAGTGCCCGTAGTCCACCCAGGTGAACTTGTCATGTGGACCACGGGTCAGAAACTCAAAAAGTCCAGAAATCCTCTTCACAGGAGAAGATCAAAGAGGATTTCTGGAAAAAGCCTTATTGTAAGACACCTTATAATAAGGGTAAGAATCTCATAACTCACTAACAATGTAACCGAACGGCACGCATGCGTAGATCTCGATTTATTGGGTTTAAGTTCCACGCATCCTGCCACGCACACTATCGCCTTTAATGCATAGAAAATAAAGGTCATTTCATCCTGCAGAAGGTGACTGATAGTGCACACGCGTCAAAACATATCGCTTTCGTTAAACTGTCAAAAGGTTACTGCATTTGTAATTAGTAATAAGTATTGATAGGTTCAAATAGTCTCTCAGATAGGCATTTCTCCTGCCATTTTAAATTCATCCGTAAGTTCAAAGTGGCAACGTTGGTATTTCCTTACGCAACTTCGTTATTGCGTGCAAACGAACTGACCCCATAGACATGTCTTTTTCCAATAAATCGTGAGTTAGTTGGAAGAAGAACACTTATTGTGGCATAACTATATAATAGACATATGCTGTCTCGACACTTTTTGTAAATAATGATGTGTTCTGCAAAGTCGTAGTACATTATTTTATTCTATCATCAATAGTTTTCGCAGCGCACGCGATGCAAAGAATATTGTAGATATTTTTTTTACACCTTGGGTTACATTATTGGAGTTTTAGTAAGGATCCCTAATTTTTTTTAAATATATTATTGCCCATGTCACCCGGGGATAGTGTAGCTTCCCAACAGTGAAAGAATTTTATAAATTAGTTCAGAAGTTTCGGAGCCTATTCAATGCAAACAAACAATCAAATCTTTCCTCTTTATAATCCTATACTAATATGAAAAACGCAAAGTTTGTACGAATGTATAAATAAAATAAAATAATTAAATAATGCTGGACGATCCACACGGCATCATCTAGCCCCAAAGTAAGCTACTCAAAGCTTGTGTTATGGGTACTAGATAACTGATATATTTAATACATTATATGCATAGATAGATATTTTTTATTATACATAGAAAACACCCAAACCAAGTGAACAAATTTCTGCAGATCGTACACAAAATTGTTCCGCGGCGGGAATCGAACCCGCAACCTCTTGCGTCGCAGGCGGACTCTCGCCCGCTGCGCCACTGAGGTCGTATGGACGTAAGGGTGTCTGGATGTATGTTTGTTACTCTTTCACGCTGAAACGGCTTAACGGATCTGGATGAAATTTGGCACAGATATAGATTCTAGTCTGGAATAGCACATAGGCTTTTTATCCCAGAAAAATGTACGGTTCCCGCGAGATAGATTTGTTTATGTTTTTCAAGGTACCACGCGGGAGAAGCGAGTATTAGTATAGATTAATCGCGTCATCGACGCTCTTATACATACGTGCTCATATACTTGCCTAAATTCATGAGGCTTGTGCAAAAACCTAAATAACCCAAAACCATGACCTCTGACTCCACAAAGGAAATTTCCTCCACCGATAACTTGATAAAAATATTGACCAAAATACTTTAATAAATTCAATAACAAAAGACGATAAAGGCAATGTCAAAGTCAAAACCTGTAGAGTCAGTGATCTGTTATAGTTACTAAAGTGAAGAGTAGATATCAATTTATTTTTATTTCCCGAAAATTTTAAGACCATCTTTTACGGCAATGGGCTTGCAACCTGTCACGGACGGAATAACTGCTGTGAAAAAGGTGGGCATGTGCCAAATGTCTTGTTTGGTCGTGCCTCTGACTACCCTATTTAGATATCCTCAAAGATCTAAGTTACTAGAGATCTGAGGAGATATCTACCGAGCCTGGGGATTACAGTCTTGAAATTTGTTTGTGAATTAACTTGACATTTTTGACTGCGACTTGTGACGTTGACAAAACTTAGGTAAACTACCTACACTAATATCATAAAGAGGTAAAGTTTGTTTGTTTGTAGGAGGAAATCTACGAAACTACCTATTTTATTTCAAAAATTCTATCACCAATGTGTAAAATTAACTTTCAAGATGAACATGTCTATATTGTATGTAAGTACTTTGCGGGAAAAGCCGTGGGCGGAAGCTAATAAAGGTATAAACAATAGCAGACCAATTGGACAAAGATACGTAATTAAATTAACAAGAACCAAATCGAATTGCGTTAATAGTAGATTAGTAGCCAAGGGCTGTAAGGCATCAATTGCAGCCCGAGATATTTGTAGCCTTTAGTTTATAGTTCGAGGGTGCAATTGATGCTTACACCCGAGCTAACTACTCTGCTTTACATCTCGATTGTGAGGTAAGTAGAAAAGAACCGGCATTACAAGAATAAAATATATTTTTTCAAGAACGAAATTGAGCTTCGCCGTTCGATATTTAAAATTGATGACTATTATGCTCATACGAAGACAAGGCTGAATAGCGAAGCGACCTCTTTTGTCATTGGGCTGAATGCATGATGTCTATTGCCAGTATGATGGTTAGATGTACGCGAACTTTTTGAAAGAGTAAAGTTTTTTTTAAAATTAATTACCGCCCTAGGGCTTTTCTAGCTACATTATTAGCCTAGAGCGCTAATTGGTCACTTACAAGCCCCATTTGGGGGTAATAAGGACCTACTTACCAAACATGAGAGATGTAAATAAACATTATTATTGCCTTTACCTCAGAATATATATTTTATTACGAGTAGGTACAATACTTGGACCGTTCTACTCAACAGTTTCGTCATCTCGTAAAATATTAGTTAATTCGTCAATATTCGTAACAAACAATTTTGTTATCTCGTAAAATCATAGTTAATTTTGAATGTAACCTTCGTGCAATAACTTATTATCAACCAATCTTTTATTGCTCCATCTTCATGCTATCAGCTTGAAATACGGGCTCTGAAATCAAAACTAATATTTAAAAAAAAACGGTAAATTATCAAATTGAGTAGAATCGAGAGGTAGTTGGAAGAACTCACAATTTATTAAGAAAAGACAATGTCTTTGGAGTCAGCTAGTTTGCTCGCAATAACGACTGACAACTGAAATAAAATGGCAGGAGAAATGCCTATCTGAGAGACTATTTTGAACCTATCAATAATTATTACTAATTACAAATGCAGTTTAACGAAAGCGATATGAATGTTTTGACGCGTGTGCTCTATCAGTTACCTTCTGCAGGATGAAATGACCTTTATTTTCTGTAATTGTGTTTATTTAAAAAAAATAGTGATTTTCATAATGTTAATACCAGACATAAAAATAAACTAGCTGTTCCCACGGTTAGGCTCACTAAAGTAAGCAAATCCTTTATAGGGCAATGTGTACGCTTCTATAACAAGATCCCAAGCGACATGCTTGATCTATCGATTGCGAAATTCAAAAATGTAATTAAACAAAACCTGTCTCGTAAAGCTTATTATAGAATATCAGAGTACTTAGATGACAAAAAAGCTTGGGACGAATCAGCTCCAACTCTGCTAGGTGTCCCTAACAATGTTAACAAGGTTCATAATACAAAAAAAGCGCTAGGGCCCAGCGAGTTTCTTGCCAGTTCTTCTCGTACTGGGGATAGGACTGGAATTGGCACCTAGACTCACCTAGTATGTAAGACGATTCAAAATGATCCTTGTGATATTACTGAATAAAGATTATTGACTATTGACTATTGACTATTGACTATTGTGCACTAAAGACACGACAAACTCATAACACCCCGTCGTTTTGTTGCACCTCAAGCTAAACTTAAACTTACCAACATATTTGATGCCTTCAGCCTTCATGCCGTCCACCGCCCTCTGCAGAACCTGGTCCTTCACATCAGCGAGCTGGTCGGGTGTGATGAGGGGGCAGGGGGAGTATGCCCCCATCCCGCCCGTGTTAGGCCCGGTGTCCCCTTCCCCGATACGTTTGTGGTCCTGAGCTGGTGGCATCATTGACACCGTCTCACCGTCCGTGAAAGCTAGCACCTGAAATAAGGGTTGGATAAGCGACAGTCACCGACAAAAGTCAATTAACACTTTAAAAAACATGATGAACAGAGCGCTGGTGGTGTACAGAGCGCTGGCTGTGTAGTGGTAGCACCCCTGCCTCACGATCCGAAGGTCGTGGGTTCAAACCTGGTCGAGCACCACTGAGTTTTTCCATTCGAAAAAATTATGTGCGTGAAGGAAAACATCGTGAGGAAACCGGCATTCCCTAGAGCCAAAACTTCGAAGGTATGTGTCATAGGTTAGTATTCTTATGAGCGGCGATGGGCTTGCAACCTGTCACGTACGGAATACTAACTACTATGCAAAATGTGGGCATGTACCAAATGTCATGTTTGGACTTGCCTCTGACTACCCCCTTTAGATATCTTCAAAGATCTAAGTAA
Organism: Cosmorhoe ocellata; assembly: GCA_963675405.1. Classification (NCBI taxonomy): domain Eukaryota; kingdom Metazoa; phylum Arthropoda; class Insecta; order Lepidoptera; family Geometridae; genus Cosmorhoe; species Cosmorhoe ocellata. Next base: position 9,915,159 of record OY776256.1, on the reverse strand, counting down.
CTAAAGATCTGAGGAGATATCTACCGAGCCTGGGGATTACAGTCGTGATCATATTCTTTTTTTTTTTTTTAAACATGAACACGACTGTAATCCCCAGGCTCGGTAGAGGATATCAGATATCTAGTAACTGAGATCTTTGAGGATATCTACAGAGCCCGTCCGTGATATTTGGCACATGCCCACATTAGTTAGTGTTCCGTGCGTAACAGGTTGCAAGCCCATCGCCGCTTATAAGAATATGTATGTACTTTGAAACTTTCAAGCCTTGTGTTTAAAGAATTGTATTTCTCACTAAAATATGGCCTATGTTCATCCTGAAAGTTCATTCTACACATTGCTGAAAGAATTTTTCAAATCGGTCCAGCAGTTTCGGAGCCTATTTAAACAAAGAAACAATCAAATATTTCCTCTTTTTAATATTAGTATAGAAAAGAACACAGCTCATGGAATGTATCCTACGAATATTATAAACGCGAAAGTTTGTAAGAATGTATGGATGGATGGATGGATGTATGTTTGTTACTCTTTCACGCTAAAACAGCTGAACGGATCTGAATGAAATTTGGCACAGATATAGATTATAATAATAATAATAATAATAATGCTGGACACTATCACACAGCATCATGTAGCCCCAAACTAAGCAGAGCTTGTATTATGGGAACCACATGACTGATAAACTACATAGATACATTTTTTTTTGTAAATACATACATATTATACATAGAAAACACCCAGACCTGCGACAAATATCTGCAAATGATGCAAAGATTTGTCCCGCGGCGGGAATCGAACCCGCAACCTTCTGCGTCTCAGGCGGTCTGGTTATGGTCTGGAATAACACATAGGCTACATTTTATCCCGAAAAAATGTACGGTTCTCACGGCATAGATTGTTTTTGATTTTCACGCGGGCAAAGCCGCGGGTAGAACCTAGTATAGAATATTCTTAAGAGTACTATCTTAATTATAATAATACGCTATAATAGTAATATACTCGTATGTTAGCTAGTATCTAGTTTACAGTAATGTTAGGTAGGTACCGTTTGTTTAAAAAATGTCATAAATATATTGTTTTAATCTTTTCTTAAATATATCCATTACTAAGCAGTTATTAATGTCATCAAGTTAAAACCTCCATGATATATACACCTTAAATAACAAAAGTCGCTGTTCAGTACAAGCCACAAAATGCTGAACATCATGGCATGTTTAGCAAGTTTTGTCGCTACCATAATGTAATGAAAATTAAAAATGATTATGAAAAAATATATATTTACAGCAATCACAATTTCATAAAGTACATATTTTTAAAAAAATTTGATCTAGGACTAGGCTTGTATTGCTGATGAGGATCTATGTAAGCAAATAACAAACATGATTAAATGTAATAGAGGTCATAATTTTCATTACTTATAATTGAGCTATTCAATTCATATACCTAAGCTAGCATGACGAAAACATACGCAAAAGATTGACAAACAAGTAAATTATGTTAATTATGTTTATGACAAAAAATTATCGTTCGAGCTTCGTCTGATTGATAACTTGGTATGGGGGTCAAGAATTCTCGCGTTATTGACTGAGTTATTGCGTTCATTGGGGGCTTGATAGTGCCGATAAAATTAAAAAAACACAAGTTCGAGCAAGCCTTGTGAACTGGGGGTTCTGTACTGTAAACTATTAAACTCGTACTGTTTCGCGCACTGTTTTTTCTTCACACTTCCCAATTTTGATGGTTAAAAGTCGATTTTTAGTTTTGTTGTCTCAAAAAATCCTAGCTTTTCTAGGATTTCAGAATTTGAAGTAATGAGTAGAGCTTAGATTTATAGTGATCAGGAGTGCCTGAGGAAAAAGGTCTTTAAAGGCAGATATAGGCACCAAACAGGTTTTAGAGTACGGAACTCTAAAAACTCTAATTACTCTAGTGTTACCATCCGCCAAGTTGCACAAATTTCCCGATGTATCAGAAATACGGCATTTCAATCCTAACTTAAATATTATTAAATCACGAAGCATAATTAATCAGACGATAAGAAAGCACGGTAAAGTAATGGTTAAAATCAAGTCCAAAAGTCACATTGTATGTATCGAAAAGCGATAAACATGTTTATCTTCGATTACACATGGTCATTTTACGCTTTTCTTAAACTGTAATGTACATTAATGCTACGTATATAAGATCTACACATACGCAACTATCGTACACAAGTTTATCCATTCACACTCGCGAGTTTCGTCATCTAACTTACCGACACTTCGTCTCCCTCTAAAAGTTCTTCAATCACCACAGTTTCCCCGGCAGATCCGTATTTAGCGTCGGTTAGTATCTCATCAACTGCCTGACAAGCCTCTTCTTTAGATGCTGCTACGACTACACCTTTGCCAGCAGCGAGGCCCGAGGCTTTCACCACGAGTGCTGGGTAGGGTGCTCTGTTGACAATGTTAGTATGAATAGCCTGGTGTCAGAGATAACAGAACTAAAGTATTTTACATCATGCTGGGCGTATGCTGATATTGTAGGCAGGAGCCTTCTGAAAATACCGAATGGATTTTGGTGTCTCACAGGCTTTGAGCTTCTTGTAATGAATGTATGTCTAGTAATTTAAAAAAATCTAATTGGAATTCATTCACAAGGATCATTTTCCACACACCCGACAGAGACTTCTTTGTAAAGCGATCACGAATTTAGTTCAAAATCGTATTCACGATTGAGTTCGTGTAATTGAACGTCGAAAGATTTCAACACTGGAGCAGTATCAGTCAATAAGTTCAAAACAACAAACATCGCGAGAAAATAATGCCTGTCCAAACAGCCTAAATAGGAAGATTTAGTATAACACCGCGTTGTCAAGGTAAAGAAGTACACAGGCAAATAAAAACATTGACTCGTTCTTAAGTTCACTGGCAATCAAGGATGCTGTGATATAATTTAAAAATAAAAATAAATGACATTGTCCCACATTCTCTTAACATCCAACAAGCAATCGTCCGACCCCAGCGTGATTAAATCACAATCAAGACCATCCTACTTTAATGTTTAAATTAAGATTTGCGTACAATTTTCACGTATTTTTAAAACTCCAGTTATATTACTTACATAATGTATTACTACCATAAACATTTGTCGCTGGTTGACCGCCTATAGACAAAAACGTGGACCACAAATGTGTTTCACAAAAGCTCGATTGCAATTTACTTCATTTAAACGCAAGACGTTTAGCCTACCACTTGATTCTGCTGCTCCATTTTAGGGTTTAAGACTGCTAAAATAAGATATACTTTTGTGTCTGTAGCTCAAAGTATTCAAGTTACTTAAACCAGGGTCCACACCCTGGTTCCATGAAGCATGTCACCAACAACAGTTTAAAACCTCCACAATATAAATGCTGAACTTAAGTCTTTTCAATGTACAGCATATTTTGTAGCTTGTGTTGATCAGCTACTTTTGAGGTGTAAGGATCATTGCGATTATAAAGTGTCCATTGATTTTTATTAGTGACTGTACCAACAGTTAAATTCAACTTGTATGTAAGTGTTTAATTAACAGAGCATGGTGCTCTGTTAATTAAACAAACATCTTGTTAGCCTTTTAATCGCCTGTTAAAGTTGTTTTGTGTTTTGTGGATTATCTTCCGTAAAATGAAATGACGTAAAATAAATAACGATACTTTAACATTCTTATTAATTTCCATGCTCGATTAATGCTTTGTTAACATAAAAATGTTGAAATCGGTTGTGATTTATTTTATAAATATTTTAAGATTCGATAGACTACTAAACTTACGTTCGAATAAACTCCTTAGCGGCAGCGGCATCAGTAAAAGACTTGTGCCGTGCAGTTGGGATCTGGTATTTGTTCATAAAAGCCTTCGCCCAGTCTTTGTTCGCTTCAATCTCTGCGCCATCTTTGGTGGGGCCGAAGCATTTGATGCCGTGGGCAGTGAGGGCGTCGACGATACCGTCGGCGAGAGGGTCTTCTGGGCCGATGATGACCAGCTCGATAGAGTGCTCTTTGCACCATTTTGCTAGGGCCTGTGTTGATGAATAGAATAGTTAGCCAATTGAATTTAATGTAATCTGTGGCATTATGCCTACAACATTGTCTGCGGTTCTATGTTTGCTATCTCTCTCTCTCATCTATGTCGCGTTGATTACAAATTATAAGAAAAATTAATTAAAATAGTTTTTTGTTATTTATAAACTTCTTGTGTCTTTTAGAGATATTTGAAAGAAGTCAATGTGAATTGTGGATGTGATCACAATCAAAAAAATTTTAGGTTAAGATGTGCCAGTTTCTGTAATGTTTTTCTGTATTTCAAGATTATTTTTAAATGAAAATATTTATACTGGCCAGTGTTGACATGATATTTTCAGTAAAGAAACATAATAATGCATTTCCATTACCAGGTAATCTTTTTTATCTTCATTTAAGGCAATGGTGTCTTAGTAAAGATAAATTTGCCCATGCCAAGTGATTTGTTTTGATTAATTATTAACTTCACGTCAAGAATCATAGACAATCATTCTCATCTTATCAGACTTACTTACATACTTTCCAGCATGAGCATTGTATACAGAATTTTACTCTATAAAAGAGAAGGCAAAGTAACACTTAAAGTCATCACAAAATAATGTCAATTTTTATCACCGAAAAAGTGACTGATATGGAAGTATTGTGTAAGGTAAACGAGAAATGGAATCTATTACAAGTTGTGGTGAACAGAAGAGGAAAGATTATTGGTCATGTTATATGACATGGCAGTTTCATCACGAACATTATAGAAAGAAAAATAGAAGGAAAGAGAAGAAGACGTAGACCGAGGATAAGCTATAGGAGCCAAGTGAAAGAGTAGGTAGCTGTCAAGGAGGGCGCCCTGAGAAGAACTAACTGAAAAAATATTCATCAGTTATGCCGACAAGTTAAACTCTTAAATCAAGAAGTTTTCACCATAGAGATTTACTGTCTACAATGCTATGTAATGTAATAATGTATATTGTGACGGATGGCAGTTAATTACACACACCCAAACGACTAATATCAGTTGTTACATAATTTGTTTACATGCAAAACTCCGTTAGCTAATACGGGCATGCCCCATGCACCTAGTACCTACTATGCCAGCTAGTAAAGGTTATCACCAGCTCTTTATCTGTTGAAATTAAATTGATGTATGTAATACAGTCAGGGACATTACTAAGTTTTTTTTTTAAATGTAGGTAATAGTCAAATTTATGAGCAGTCCTAGTATAAGCACCATAGACAGAGAGGAAAACCAAGTTTTTTTTGTGGCCATAAAGAGACATTTTTGTAGATGCAAATTAATGGCTTTCAAATTAATACTTTGTCTTATCTTCAGTGGAGAAGAACGCTAGGGGGACTGTGTAGTGTATAAAAATTTTGAAAGTGGATATTCAACTCATATTTAAACATAAGTTATTTTTTATTAAATATTTTTTTACCAAAACTATAGGTAAGCTACTGGAATGAACATTGTTTTGTAAGTACATTTAATACACAGCTCCTACAAATAACATTTTAAAAATAATTGCTGAATTAAATTTGCGTGAAAGCTATTATGTAAAAGTTCCTACATAGATAGGTATTAGGTAGATAAAAAGTTACCATAGAATTTAAAAAAAAATGTATGTATTGTTTTTTGTAGGCAAGTATATAGAATTCTTGTAAGAACATCCATATTAAACTAATGATTTTTTGTCTATATATGTCTATATGTCTATATATTTTTTGTCTATATTTTGAGTGTTGCATAGCTTTGGTTTATCTGATGATATAGTAATTATTATGCTGTAGCTCTAAGTAAATAAATACCTAAATAAATTACTTTTTCTAACTACCAGTTAATGTTTAAAGAATTGATCTAGCTTCTAAATTATACAGTACATTGAAAACAATGTAAAAGCTTACCGTGTCAATAACAACACATTCCACTTTATCGGCGGTCGCGATCCCAACACTACCGGGCGCGCAGTAAATCTTCTTTACGAAGGAGGATTCCGCCAGTTTCCAGCAAAGCGCGTGCTCCCGGCCTCCGCTGCCGACCACCAGAATATTACATTGCTTCATCTTCAAAGAATAAACACTTCGCTTGAATCGCAAAAAGTTCACGTGTCAGACTTGTTAACTATGGTTTTCATACAGTGGTTAATTTCCTTTGATGAAACGGATGTCTCAGTTATAGTATTGCGGACTTTGATGAATAATGATAGCTGTTATTGTTAGAAATTTTATTTATTTCCAAAGCCGCGCGACTACGCGAACCACGCGTAAACACTCAAATGAATGTGTTTTTTTAAATAATTTTGTGACATTTGGCGTGCTGGCTGCTGTCTGATTGATAAGATCAAGCAAGTTTGTTTGAAGTTTGTAGGGTTGTCACTCGTTTCCAGTGAAGTGAACAAACCCGTTCTGTAAATGTAGGTAAATGTAAAATTAAATCATATCATAGGCTAGGTATGTGCTATGCTTTGCGCTTCGCAGTCTTTATACTGCGCTGCGGGGCAAAAACCAACTAAAGTTTTCTTATATAAAAAAAAAATATTTTCCAATTCGCGGCGTTTCATAACAGCCAGCACCTATCATGCAGTTCGGAACCATTTTATATAAGGTAGGTACATAATCCGTAATACTTGTGCACAAAAACACTCTACTGGAAGTCGATTAACTCTGAATTTTACAAAATGTAGGTACCTATCCCAATTCAATTAACATTATACAACGGTTTGTCGCATCGATGAGTTTCAATCAAACACGCACTGTCTTGTTATTAATAGATGTATGTTTGTCAATCACAGGACCGGCTAAACGGATTTGGATCAAATTTGGCACAGATATAGATCATATTCTGGAATAGCACATTAGCTACAACTTTTCGTTTCGGAAAAATGTACGGTTCCTGTGGATTGATTTGTTTTTTGTTTTGACGCGGGCGAAGCCGCGGACTGAAGCTAGTTTAGATATAATATAAAAGCGCTGGTGGTCTTTTTGTGGTGTAATGTAGTGATGATAGGTACTAAATAGTGGTACGAACATGAAGCAAGCAAAAATATGAATCAATCAAACATGACTGACAGCGACTGAAGGAAACGGATTTTCCAAAATGGCGAAATTAGTCATTTTGCTGTGATGCTAGCTCGTTGTACAAAAACTCATATTTAGTTCTAGTTGTTATAAAATGGCTGACACTGGTCTACGTATGAATTTTGCTGCGCTAAAGAGGGCAGATCCATACGCGAAAGAAATATTAGACAGTGCTACCCACGTTGCACTTTATACTTTTGAAGAAAACGAATGGGAGAAAACTAACATCGAGGGTGCTTTGTTTGTGTACAGTAGAAATGGAGAACCGTTTCACAGTTTAGTGATTATGAACAGGTTGAGTACAAACAATCTCGTCGAACCAATCTCAAAAGGAATAGAATTACAATTGAAGGAACCGTTTCTCTTGTATCGGAACGCTAAGTCGCGTATCTACGGCATATGGTTCTACGATAAAGAAGAGTGCGTAAAAGTCGCTGCCAAGTTGAACTCACTGGTGAAAGATTGCGTGAAACAGCCGGGCAACGAACCAATGGCGCACAATCCGAATTACGGCTCTGCGCCGGCCAATGCACCCGTGGATATATTTAGCATGTTGAGTAAGGCGCAGGACGATTTCAACTCGAACCAGAGCGGAGGGCCCAACAAATGCGACGTGACGCCGTCCAGGGCGCCCGATGTGGCGTCGCAGAGTGTGATGGACTTCTTCGCAAAGGCGGGCGGAGGCGCGGCGGTGCAGATGCCGGCGGTATCCTCTCTCCCCTCGCCCGGCATCTTCGGGCCGCGGCAAACAGACGCGAGGGAAGTCCCGCAACTACTCCAGAGACTGATGAGCAATCCTGCACACTCTGTGGAGCATATTGAAAAGCAACAACGATCGGTCACTCCCCAAGAAGGGCAAAATGGACATGTCAATCTATCTCAAAACTGTGGATTCCAGTTAAATTCATCACTGATTGAAAATCAGAACCAGCAGAGGATACTGTTGAATAAACCACCAGGGTTAGATACAAGTGACATAAATGGCCTTATCCCTTTGGAGAATGAGCTAAATTTGATGCATATGTCATCACCAAAGCCTACATCTCCGCTGGCTTCATATATGAATCAGTCACAGGATACAAATCACACAGTAAGTATGCTGTCCTAACTGCTCCACTCAGATGTTTTTGTCTAACTATGTTATACTTACTTTCAATTTTTCAACAGAAGCCAGCGTTGATGCCACCAACTATGTTCACTTCTACTTCGGGTGGAGATATACATCAGTCCCAGTCTCCAGAGCCTCTCACTAGGAACCAACTTCTTCAAGCTTTCAATTATCTATTGAAACATGATGCAGAATTTGTGAATAAACTGCACGAAGCCTATGTGAAATCATTTACAGAAAAAGCATTTTCTGTCTCGTAATAAAATTCATTCTCTCGACGAGCGCCTGATTTTGCCAGCCGCTAACATTGTACAGTTGTAATTTGAAGTATAAAATCTCCTAAAGAATGTTGTGTAGACTAGATCCTATAGTTTTTTAGTGACTCATTGTTTGAACTGTTTTAAACTAAGTTTTAAACCCTTGACTGTATTATTTATACCTGTAAAGAGAATGAATTTTAGTAAATGGTTTATAATTATCCGGAAGAAGCTTTTTGTGATATTTGTATGTATTGGCTTCAGCTTGTGCTTCTCCAAACAGCAGTAAAATTTATCATTGCATATCTAATTCGTCCTCTTATGTTTCTTGCAATATTTGTTGCAAAACAAGAAGAATATAAAAGACAATACACACATTTTTATAAACATTATATTGTCTCTCAGAGATGTAATACTTCATATCTTTATATTTTGTTGCAATGGATTATTGAAAGTATTTAAGGGTATTTAAAACTGGACATGTAACACTAAGGACTGCAAAACTTTGCTATTTCTTTACAAGTATAATTTCTATCTATTACAGTGTAGGCATCAGTTTTATATGTTTATTGTAAACATTTGTTAATCCTTTAATTTTTTTCCAGTCTGACTTTAAAATTAAGATGTGTATCTTTAGTTTTATAACTTGAATGTTCCAATGTTCAAATTAATTGATGCGTTGAACAGTAACTTTGAAAGACTTTATAAGAATAGATACAGATACAGGGGAAATAAAACGACAATGGTTGTAAACCTCTCGGTAAATGATTTGAATTGATAAAGGAGGACTTAATTTTTTAAGTTTTACATAATGTTTCTGATAAGAATCAATTTTGCTAGAGAATGTGCGAAACGGCACTGAAGACGACCCAATTATGGGACAAACACCATGAGAATGGTATGTTTATGCTTACCTGATATTTGTCATGATTATTAACCTATATAAGGATGCTAAAATTTTTGTTGATTTCTAGTGATATTTACATAAATACAAACTTTCCCTAAAAGTTTGGAACAGATTGTTTCTGGGAGCTTCACTATTATGTTTAGCCTACTAAATAGTTTTTGTTTAGTCTATCGTTTCGATTATAAAACTGTTTGCTCTTAGCTCCTATAATATTAAAATCTTACTAAGTTTATAGTGTCAATTTTGGGTATTCATCTGTTGGAATTACTTATAAACATCAAATTAGTCAAATTAAAAAGTTCATTGAAGAATTTCTGTATTTTATTGGTCCTGTGCAACAAGTGGAGAACATGAGCCAAATATGTTTGGACGTCCTTCTCCCGTCTATTTTTGAAATTACGTGGACCGGAAACGTGGAAACAAAAAAACCCGTGGAAACGGGACCCTATATTAATAAAACTCCGCTGTCCGTCCGTATGTCACCAGGCTAGGCTGATCTCATGAACCGTGATTGGCAGTCAATTTTCAGATATTTCTATTGCCGCTATAAAAAATACAAAAAATAAATATTAAAGGGGGCTCCTATACAACAAACGTGAATTTTTTGCCGTTATTATAGAGTAGGCGGAACTATTCGTGAGCTACTCCGACTCGCACTTGGCCGGTTTTATTAGAATGTCTCTTCTATCTAAGGGGTACCTACAGGGTTTGTGACAACATATTACGAAATAAGACACTTATATTTTAAATCGATTTTAATATTGCTATATTACAAATCGTTTTTGAACTTTGAACAGCCAGTTGGGACCACGCTGCAGGACGCGCGTCAACGGCTCACTACAATCCATGTTATCTAAATAACAGTAAATGTTTACAAAATTTCACTACAGTTTAAACACTTTTAACTGCATTTTCAAACATAAGTGAAATGTACCGAGAGACAATAGCGAGGTACACGCGAAAGTACATAGTCATGAAAATAGACAATAATAGTTCTTCCAACGGATCTAGGCATTCGTGAAGTTAGCCACAGGTGCGATTTTGCCCATGTACAGTCCCACCGCCCCTCTCCATACCTCCAATTGCTCCCGAAAAACGATACTGTGCAGCTCTTACGGCTAACTTCACGAATGCCTCGACTCATTGGGCCAACTGTACTTGTACAATACTTACAAACTTATTTTACTAACTAACTACTACCTGTGACTTGGCGGTAATATCTAGCCCCATGATATTTCAGTCCCCTAGCATGAGAGAACTATAGAAAGCGTAATTCACTACGAAATAGAAGATCAATGTGACAAAGTTAGTAACGCCAAAAAAATTAAACTATTGTCTTCACAAATGTCACTTTGCCTTCTGTTCCGTAGCGAAAAACGATGTCTATGGTAGGTATTAATCTAGGGTGGTCTTCAAACATCGAAATCTATACAGCATTTATCATACAAACTTTTACATCAGTATTAATTAGGTGAGGTGTAATCAAACATTTAAATCAATTTTGATAAAGCTTAGGTGTAGGCACATATTTTTATGTTTCAAAATGCACACAATTTCACAATAATATTTAGTAACATTTTAGGGAAAACCTAGAGTAAGTAGACACCATCACAAATGACAGAGCAGTGTGAACGTAAGGAGTGAATACTTTGAGATGAAAAACAATCTCTCGAGTATTCGAATTGCTCATATGGTGTGGAATATCTTCGTGCTTGGGATTCTATTACTTACCAATAAGTAGTCTGATCAACCACAAATCGCTTTTTGTTGCTAAGATATACAAGCAAAGTAAAAGTTTCACAAAAATAGAGATTAATTTGCCAGTAGTGGTGTAGATTTCATATTTGTGAGATTAATATTTTAGAAGCTTGGCCATTTTGATAAACACTGATTTGTCTTTATGTACCTACTTATAAAATGTCGTTTAACTTAATCACAAACAGACAAAAATAATTCTGGAAATAGGGTCAGAAAGCAAATTGACTCTATTTGATACCTTAATAAAACGAATTAAAATGTTGATAAAATAAACACCCTGTATCATAAACATTATTGTAAGAACTTAATCTTCCATTTCAACGTCTTTTTTTCGACTGAACTTTGCTGAGTAAAAAACATTTTGTACCGAACACTGATTTATGCCATTACATTCATAAATCTTAGATTCACTTGTTTGTATTTACATAAGAATAAGGGATGCTCATTCATTGACTACATTCACACCAAGATAATTTCCCAAGCAATTGAACTTAAACTTTATAAAGAGTTACTGAAAAGGACGGAAATGTCTAGTACTTTCCCGCTAAAACTATTATCTAATGAGGTTATCAATTAAGCTTATTAATATTAATGAGCCCCACAACAATTTGAAAATTGAGTTTCTATTTGAGGTGTGGTGTTGGGATTATTAATATTAATAATATTTCTATAAGGCATTTTGTGGGGCTCATTAATATTAATAAGCTTAATTAATAACCTCATTAGATAATAGTTTTAGCGGGAAAGTACTAGACATTTCCGTCCTTTTCAGTATTTGTAATGGATTTCCGCAAAGTCACGCCTGAATCAATCATTTATTTTATAAAGAGTTGCTTCAACATCTATTATTTTACAATTCCTGTTTCCGGATATTAAAGAAATACCACAATGAAATACATTCTTAGTAAACCATTTAGACCACTGGATTGACTGTCACTATTGATAATTTAATAGGACTTATATAAACACAAATAAAATCGGTTTGGCTATTCAATGATATAAGACAATGTGACTTTGAACTTTGTTAAAACAACTTGTTTTTTTAACGTTTAAACAGCGGAGTAACCAATCAAATCACAGTAGGGTCACACTTGAAACACAATTTTAGTTTTTTGATAGACTACTTTATGTACACAGCAGTTTTACAAAACGTAGGTATATTATTGATTGCACTAAAAGTGTATCACCACACTCTGGTTTATTAAAAGGAGTTAAAACTATTAGGACTATAGAGTTAACATGATTTCAAGAATATTTGACCTCTGACCTTATAAGCAGTGATGGTCTTGGACGTCAATTCCCTTTTAAATGGTTAAGTTTTATCTCACGTAAACTAGGCTCATGGGCCCAGAAACTGGTAAACCTAACTTAGGTTTTAAAAGGGCCAAAACACATGCACACAATAAGTCGCATCGTGGCACGTTGCGACGTTTCATGTTGCGATGCGATTTCGTGTCATGGAAATCTATGATATGCATCGTAAAAACCACGACACAAGACACATGCAATCATAGAGATTTACTCTCATTTGAAGCATTCACGTCGTATATTTCTACGACGCGATATTGCAACGTTCCATGATACGATGTGTTTTGGCCGTAAGAGGCTATTGTGGCTGATCTAAGCCAACATAGTGAATAATATTAATTTAGATAGGCATTACTGATAAGCTCTCATTTTGCTAAAATAGACACAGAAAACTGAAACAATTTTATGTAATTAATTATCCTATTGTCATTAGTTATCTTATTACATGAGACGATTTATTTATAAATATGACAAATATTGGTAAACGTTTCACACAACGCCTTCTAGTCCCAAAGTTAAGTTGTTTTTTTTATAAATAGGTACATAGAATACATAGTAGGTACCAGCCAGACACAGAACAAACATCTGTATTCATCACGCAAATGTTTACCCTGGGTGGGGATCGAACCCACAACCTACAGCGCAGAAGCAGGGCTACTACCAACTGACCTGTGAAGCCAGTAAAAAAACTAGAGTTTATTATATATCTGTTTTTATTTACAAAAACAAAAACAAATATGATCACGACTGTAATCCCCAGGCTCGGTAGATATCTCCTGAAATCTCTAGTTACCTAGATCTTTGAGGATATCTAAAGAGGGTAGTCAGTTATTATTTATCAATTATTTCACAGTTTTAAGCGGATTTTTGTCTGACGAGCTGCCAATCCGCGACCATCGTCCGCCACAGACAAAAAAGTCTTATTCCACATAAATATAAAGGCTAAAATTAACTTATCTTCAATTAACTACTAGTTGACTACCAGTGAACCTGCGTTAGACCGAAAAAAATAGAAACTCTAGGAGAGGCCTTTGCCCAGCAGTACAAATCAAAAAACGCATCGTGGAAATGTTGAGCAACATAGCTGGAAAAAGTTTGACAAACGCTACCCCAGATTGTCAAATAAATTAAGGTTTAAACCTAGGTTAGTTTAAACCATCTCATGTAATATGCATATTGTGATTTACAAAATATATTCCGTATATAGGCCCACTCATTATTCCCCAAGGGACTTACCACAAGCTCTTCAAGCAATATGAAAGTAATATAACTTTGATATTTCGTACCATGGCCTATAAAAATTGTATTGAAATAGTATTACTTCAAGCTTGAAATATGACGTTTCTGGAACATGATGGTTTGTAAGAGCTTGTGGTAAGACCACAGGGTATTGACGAATGTGAGCAAACCACAGCGCATACAAATTCAACTGATAATAGTACTATGATTGTAATCTCCATATTAAGTTTAGTAGGGCTAGTTTCACCATGCTCTGTTAATTAAACTAACAGCTTGTTAGCCTTTTAATCGCCTGTTAAAGTTTTTATCTGTTCTACCATGTCCCGACAAAGGATTATCTTCCGTAAAATGAAATGACGTAAATAAGATAACGATACTTAAACATTCTTGTTAATATTGATGCCCGATCAGGTAATGCTTTGTAAACAAAAGTTTGGTGAAATTGGACCTAAGCGTTTTACAACGCTGTCTTTACTAACTATTTCTAACAATTCTACTCAATTTGATATTTTACCGTTATTTTTAAAACTTTTTATTTGATTTTAGAGCTCGTCTTTCAAGCTGATAGCATGAAGATGGAGCTATAAAATATTGGTTAATAATAAGTTATTTCACGAACCATACATTTAAAATTAACTAATATTTTACGAGATAACCAAAATTGTCGCGAACAATAACGAAGGTGAAAATAATGACGAAACCATAGAGTAGAATGGCCCAAGACTCCTTACAGTCAAATGCGTGTGTTTTCGAAGCGTTTATGCTTCGCTTTGGTTGACAATGGCCCTTAAAATATACCGGTACCAGGCGCTTAGTGATTTGCCGATTTTTAAAGCGACATATCAAAATCAAAAAATAAAAGGGTTTTTTTATTAACGTTTTATTTCATGACGCGTGAATAATTCTGAATCTTAATTTCAATGTTATAAAGGTCAATTTGTATCTGATGCTAGTGTAGATGATAGTATTCTTAAAATAATATGCAAATTAAACCCTTTTCTGGATGAATTTTGAAGAAATAATCTAAAAGTTTCTATGAAGCAAGTTAAATCTAAAGAGATCAATCATGCATAATCAAAAATAGGCAAACCACTTCATATTATGAGCTAAAAATATTTACAGAAATAATGTTATTTATGAATCGCTGTGAGTACCAATTTAATTTCATGCTTGATTTAACGATTGGGAAATTCAAAAATGTAATTAAACAAAACCTATCTCGCTTATTATAGTACTTAGATGACAAAAAAGCTTGGGACGAATCACCTCCAACTCTGCTAGGTGTCCCTAACAAAATTAACAAGGATCATACAAAAAAAGCGCTAGGGCCCAGCGAGTTTCTTGTCAGTTCTTCTCGGACTGGGGATAGGACTGGAATTGGCACCTAGACTCACCTAGTATGTAAGACGTTTCAAAATGATCCCTGTGATTTTATTGAATAAAAATGATTTGAGTTTGAATTTGAGTTTATTGCTCTGTTGGACTTATTTTTGTCCATATAAATTCGCTACATCAAATTAATAAAAAGATATTTTTTTCCTGAAAAAACATAGTTCTCCAAAGACTAGATAAATTTTTAAAATGCTGAAATTAAATGTTTAAATTTTTATTGATGCTGTAGGTGCGAAGTGGCTACAAAAAAAAAACATGATCACGCCTATACGATAATCCCCAGGCTTAGTAGATACCTTTTCAGGTAGGCTAACATGCCAGTCGCGACAAAATTTTGTCAAGCATGTTGTCTCATATTCACACGAGAAAGAGCGAGACAAATTGTCGTGGCACTCATGTTAGCCTACCAGATCTCTACGTCAAGTAGTATCGACTTTTTAATGGCGTTAATAGACTGGGGCCTCACCACGAATTCATAATACATTACCGAATTAATTTGAATGTTTGTTTGAAATTTGAAGCATGTACATATTTACATGCTTCAAATGTGACGTTTCTAAAACGGAATCGTTCTGGAAGACTTCGTGTTAAGGTCCCAGTATAATAGTTTTAGACATTAACCTTTAAATTGTTGTATGTATATAAATAATGTATATATATAAATAATGTATATAAATATATAATGTATTAAAATATTCAAAATGTGAATGATTATGAAACAGAAACTGGTACAAACATTATAACTTTGAGCATTAGGTACCTACACCTCAATTTTGTTTCTGTATGATTCAAAATTTCAGTTATAAAAAAAAAAACAGCCGAATTGATAGCCTCCTTCTTGTTTGAAGTCGGTTAAAAAGAGTATCGTTTCAATAAAACCTTATTTACGATAGTTGTATAGTTTATTGTCTACAAAATCAGATTCAGATGTAAACTGTTTGAAACAAAATAGAGGTGTCTAGAAATGTATAATTTAGTATTAACCGTATTTGGTGGGCCTGTGGTCTTGTTAGATATTGTTATATTTATTCATATTTTACAATATAAAATTCAAAATATGTTACATAATTTATTCACAATTTCGTTTTTAAGATTCACTTGAAAAGCTGCCTAGCGAAGCGGTGTTAATTTTGAACATAATTTTTTTAAGTTAAATTTTGAAAAGTCTTTTAAGATGCACTTTAATACTTTCACCACACTGGTGACATACACGATAAGAAAAAGAAGTAAAATCATTGTCTATTTCTCGCTAGTTACTTAAAATAATATTAAAAAATATTTATTGCTAAACAATCTGTTGTCTACTAATGACACATCAATAGGCAGCTTATACTTTGGTTGGTTTAAAATATTCTTTATTGTTCTTAAACCCAAACTGTTGAACGGAGAGGTATTTTAAGTGATATTAATGTAGTACACACTGAGAGCGATTTATCAATAAAATCACATATTTAACCCGAAATGTTTTAAGAGTAGGTTTACTTATACTTTTTGGTTCAAAAGCGTATTGAAAAACTAATTTCGATTTTTATAAAGCTAAACTTTTCTGTCATGGAAAAATCTATAACTAAAAATAACTGCAGAAACACAATTTCAATCGCTCACAGGGAAACCACACATTCACTTATCATTTGCACTTAATTTCACTGAAAACGGCGTTTCAAAAACGCCATCTCCTACACAAGTAGGTAACTAACTACATATATACACAAAAGTCTATGTATACACGTGTTTAGTATATTTTACGTAAAACAAAACTTAAAAAAATTATTCAACTATAATATTTTTAACTATTATGTATATTTAGAATACAAGCGAACGGCTTAACGAGTGAAAAAAATAATAATAAATAAGATCAGGAGGCCTGTGGCGTCCCACATTTGTACAAAAGCCGGTATTTATCTGAAAAGAACAAAAAAAAATAAGTAGACCACTTTTTATCTACTAAAATTTTAAGCAACCGTAAAATCAAAACCGCCTGCGCCAAATTGTAGCTACTACCCAAGGCTTTGAACAAGTACTACATATCTTTTGTAGAAAACGTGTCAAAGATAAATTTGTGTACGATCTGCAGAAATTTGTTCCGTTGGTCTGGGTGTTTTCTATGTATAATAAAAATATATCTATCTATGTATTTAGCGTATTAAATATATCAGTTATCTAGTACCCATAACATAAGCTTTACGTAGCTTACTTTGGGGCTAGATGATGCTGTGTGGACTGTCCAGCATTATTTATTTATTTTATCCTTTATAATAAAAATAGTAGGATTTGGCGCAGCCGTGTGGATGAGCAATGAGTACAGACCTGGCTACCACAGCCGGTGCAGGTGCAGGTTGCGCGAGAGCACGGAGCGCACGTCGTGCGTGAAGCGCAGCGCGTCCAGCACGGGCAGCAGGTTAAGCAGCGACACGTCCAGCGGGTCCGAGAACCACGACTTTATAGGAATCGCGTTGTCTGGAAGAGAAGAAAGAAAAATATTTATTTTGTTTACAAAATGACTTAAAATCTAAATTACACAATTATAGTATGTAATTAATATTAATTACAGTATTTTCGAAAAAAAAAGTGATAATTTGTGTTTAACATAGTGTTAATCTGTGATAAATTACCTATTCGTGAGTGTTTACTAGGTAATTCTAGCTATAGTAGTTATGTAAATATCATGCAAAATATAAAAAGTGCATTAAGTGCAATTTTCAAAAAACCGGCTGGGCAGTCCTGGGGTGTGCAAATTCAAAACGCGGACGCGCAAGTGTGTAGGTAAACAAAATAGGCCACCACTCAGCTTAGTGCTTAATTAAGTGAAGAAACTAATCAGAGAAATTCTCTTTGTATGAGTCTCACTGTTACAAGTTTAATCACAAACTATCCTACTAATATGAATGCGAAAGTTTGTAAGAATGTCTGGATGTATGTTTGTTACTCTTTCACGCTAAAACGGCTGAATAGATCTGGATGAAATTTGGCACAGACATCGATTATGGTCTGGAATAACACATAGGCAACATTTTATCCCGGAAAAATGTACGGTTCCCGCGGGATACATTTGTTTTTTCAAGGTATCACGCGGGGAAGCCGTGGGTGGAAGCTAGTATTAAATACCTGGGAAGTCCCGGTAGGCGCCGGGCGAGTTGTCCAATATGAACACCCTGTTAAGGTCGTCACATATCGACGACAGGTTCTTGGTGTAGGAACCATGCTCGGCTGTACAGTGTTGCCTGCAAACAGAAACAATTAACCTAATCAGCGGTCTGTTTCACAATAGTTCACATAGCTTTGCTTAATTTGGGGCTAGATGGCGTTGTGTGAAATGTTCACTAATATTTATTACTAGCTGACTCTCACGTAATTTTATCGGCGCGTTTTATGTAATAATTTTCCCGTTTTTGCAACATTTTTTATTGCTCTGCTCCTATTGGTCTTAGTATGATGTTATATAGCCTATAGCCTTCCTCGATAAATGGACTATACACAGAAATAACAGTTGAACTCGAACCAGTAGATCTTGAGATTAGCGCGTTCTACCAATCAAACTTATAACTTCAGTCAGCTCTATACTATTAGTACCTATAGATTTAATTTATTCAATTATAGCTAGTCCAAAAATACAACAAAATCACCACCATTACAGTTAAAGAATACAATAAAGAATAAAGATTTTATTTCGTTGCACACACAGATGACGAGGGGAAAGTAGCGAAAGAACAACAAAGATATCTTAGGGTTTTCAAACTAAACATAGTATAAAGTTAGACATTTCAGAGCACATTGAGTAGAAAAAACGAGCCTCTGAGACGCACTTCAATCCTTTTACCACACTAGTGATATAAATACTCTTATAAACAAGAAAATAGTAAATAAACTCTTACCCCAACAATTATCAGACGTACGTAAGTTACCTGTAAAACCGCCGCCTCAGTATACCGCGACCGTTATCCAATTTATCCGCAACGGCTGCGCCATATATCTCCATTGAAGCTGTGAACACAACGAGCTCGTACCACTGCGATACCTGAAAAATAGGAATCTATATCTATATAAGAGCTTAACCTGACTGACTGACTGACTGACTGACTGACTGACTGACTGACTGACTGACTGATCATCGCCCAGCCGAAACCGCTGAAGCTAGAAAGCTGAAATTTGAAAGGTGGTTTCCTTTTATAACAAAACCACCCACTAAGGCGGGATTTTTGGAAATTCCACCTCTAAGAGGGTGAAAAAGGGTGAAAACGTTAGTATGAAACTTTTTAACGCGTGGAGTGATTTTCATGAAACTTTGTTTGTGCACTGTAAATGCAAAATGAATGGACACGTGTTTCAGGATTTTTCAATATAACCATCAAAAAGGGGTCAAATGTGAGGTCAATTTTTGTATGGGAACTTTTTAACGGGTGGTGCGATTGGCCTGAAACTTTGTTTGTGTACTGTAAATGCAAAATAAATGAACACGTGTTTCAGGATTTTTCAATATAACCTTCAAAAAGGGGTCAAATATGGGGTCAATTTTTGTATGGGAACTTTTTAACGGGTGGTGCGAATGGTCTGAAACTTTGTTTGTGTACTGTAAATACAAAATGAACGAATACGTGTTTCAGGATATTTCGATATAATATTGAAAAAGGGGTCAACTGTGGGGTCAATGTTTGTATGGGATCTTTTTAACCTGGTGCGATTGGTCTGAAACTTTGTTTCGTGTTTCAGGATTTTTCAATAAAACCATTAAAAAAAGGGGTCAAATGGGGTATCAATGTTTGTATGGGAACTTTTCAACGGGTGGTGCGATTGGTCTGAAACTTAATTTCGTGTTTTAGGACTTTTCAATATAACTTTTAAAAAGGGGGTCAATGTTTATATGATTTTTTTTTTAACAGGTGGAGCGATTGGCCTTAAACTTTGTTTCCTGTTTCAGTATTTTTCAATATAACTCTAAAAAAGGGGTCAATGTTTGTATGGGTTTTTTTTAACGGGTGGTGCGATTAGTCTGAAACTTTGTGTACTTACTGTAAATACAAAATTAATAGACACGTGTTTCAGGATTTTTCAATATAACCTTCAAAAAGGGGCCAAATGTGGGGTCAATGTTTTTATGAGTACTTTTTAAAGGGTGGTGCGTTTGGTCTTAATTTTGGTTTGGATACTTTAAATGCAAAATAAATGGAAACGTATTCCTGGATATTTCAAAATAGCCCTCTAAAGAGGGTAAAATTGGGTGTCAAAGTTATTATGGGATTTTTTTATTAGTGTGATTTGTTTGAAACTCAGTTTAGTTAGATACCTACTTTAAGTGAACGAAGTCGCGGGCGGGACAGCTAGTTAAATATATAAAGATAGCAACTTTTAACTGAATGGAAACAGCAAAATACTATTTCATTTGAATTTTTTTTTCATTATGCAGATTATAAAAACATTGATAGACAGATCCAGCATAGATTAGCAAAATACAGTCTTACGCTACATACTGTTAAAATAATATTATTTCCTTAGTATGTTCATAATATGTTGTAATGACACACCCTCCAAATCTCTAGTCTCTATGAACAGCTGTGAGACTGTGCATTGTTTTTCTCGTGCTACTTATAACATAAAACTTTGTAGCAGCAGATTCAGACTAAGATATTTAATTTCATCCAAATCTGTCCAGCTGTTTTGACATGACTGACAAACATACTTATTTAGTTTTTAACACATTTAAAATAGTGGTCAGGCGATTACAGATTGCTATCTTTCTTACTAATTCCTTTATTTTAGATCTATCACATTACATTAAATAAAATGTCTTTTAAATCAGCTATTATGATAACATGTTTGATAAAATTCGACATTAATAATTTGTGTTATCATACCTACTTATACCTATTTATTTATCCTATTTGAGCAGCCAATGCAGTAAACAACGTAACACCTCCTTTTATTAATAGATTTCTAGGAAGTTTCAATTATAAATTACATAAATATGTACTCCCATCTGAAATGCACTTCTTCTAGTTTGAATAAAAGATAAGCAAATCTTATTACGAAACTCAAACAATATATATTTGTAGGTACTCACTAGGCAACTTCTCGTTTAACTATTCTTAGAATAATGGAAATTTATGGAATAAGTTGTCAAATGCAAGAAAATTGACTGTTTACTCTTTGATAACTAAGATTTAATCTGGCTATCTCCAGAATAAATCTAAATGCTAAGACAAATTGTCTCTTAAACATATAAACTTACAATATCCAAGAAATAGTCCACATGTGGTCTCTTGTGCACAAAGAATCTGACAGGATGTTTGTCTATGGTGACTTTTAACACAAAATCGGGTGGCGTTCCGGGTTTCACTGTCGGCCTAAGCATTGCATCGTGGTGCGAGTGTATTAGTGTTTCATCTAGATCTAGAACCAGCATTTTTCTTTTTACTAGACCTGAAATTGGAGATAATTACAGTGTTAATAATGAAGTAACTGGATGACCAAGCTTTGCTTGGTTTTTGTTGGTAAACAATGTTTTCTAAATATGAAACCTAGCTAGATCGATTTATCACCCCTGACACCCCTTGCATACTAAATTTCATGAAAATCGTTGGAGCCATTTCCGAGATTTATATTATGTATATACATACATATATACAAGAATTGCTCATTTTAAGGTATAAGATTTTAAGTGATGCTTTTTGCTCACAAGACACTGTAGTATCGATTAAAATTAAGGACAGGTTGAGACAGAGGGAGAAATGTAAAAAAAATATCTCAATCTCAGTGATCAAGACAGAGAAAACCAGCATTTTTTTTTTAGAATCTAACAGTCCAACAATTATGTCAATAGTAAGTAGATAAGTAGAAGACCCAGAGAAAAAGGTGTAAATACAAACAAAGTTTTACAGGAAACAGCAAATATTATATATTATGTGGAATAACAATGCTAATGATAAAATAATGACTCAAATGCATATTTACTACGGCATTAAGGAAAATATTCTGAGGAAATTGAGTTTTGTTTACATAATTTTAACTTGTACAAAGCGAGTTATTGGTCAGTTTAATGCCGGCACCCATGTAATCTATAACTGTAACCCTACTCAAAAAAAAATATATAAATAATAAATCTATTTTTTTGTTAATAGTTATAGTAGTTGCTATATGATGAAGAGTATATTATATAGGTATGCAGCAGTGTGTGAATCTAGGTTTGAGGATGGAGATAATAATATGAAATATATGTCTCAAGGAAGCTTTGTTATTAAATTATCATCAAAGTAGAATAGAGTGAATTTTGAAAAGCTGTCTAATTTCATAATCCTTTGTTATTACAGAAATTAAACCAAAATTCATATCTTGAATACACTACTATCACTATTGATATGACATAAACATTTAACAAAGTTATCATCCAACCAACTTTGCAGATAAATAGAGTAGTAAATTATGTGCGATAACTGAATCAGATAAATACTCACTCAGCCTGTGTCTAGATACTGGGGAGAGTGGGTACATTTCATATTTGACAGATTGATATTGTGCCAGCTGAAAATAAAACACCACACGATATATTTATAAGACTGAATATTTGCACACAAACAAACAATCCTCCCAACACCATAGAACAATATTTACCGCCCGATATTGCTTCTTAAACATATAACAAAAACAACTCCATACTTTAGATGCGATTAGCATGAACGTGCGAAGTCCCATTTGCAAGCGTTTCAGCATTTGAACTGATTAAGAAAATATCGCTAACGCACAAATAAGCTTAGAATTACACAAGAATGTTGAATGTGAGCTCATTTATGGTGTAATTCAATGAAAAATCAACAAAATTCAACTGCCGCAAACATCTAAACCCGCCATGACATAATCGACCCAGTTCGACAACCACAACCATAGACAAAAATTTGACGTCCTCGTCCTTTTCATTCAAATCTAGTCTATCAAGTTTGTCTTTGGCGTAGGGAAGACGCAAACCGATGACTTACGAAAAATTCGATCTTATATATTTTTCAGTTCCATGGAAATGCATTAAAACCTAAATAATTTTATAAGATTATGGCAAAAACGTGGCCATCATCATCATCGTTTTATTTAATTAGGTAGGTATACAATGATGAATTCTGAGAAAAGATTTAAACTTAGAGGAGAGTGGGGAAACGTTTGAGAACGTGTGAGTCATCATTATAAATCGTTGTGATGTACATAGGTACTACTTATACTAAAATAAATTAAATATTTTTATATCGTAACTCTATAATCAAAGTATCAAATGAATAAAATCAACATTAAAATAATAAAATGAACGTGATCAATCTATTGGTTACCCCACCTCATGATGCAGACAGGTTCATGTTAAATCTTAATTTAGCTTATAGCAAATTGTACCTACATAACAGTGATCTGTTATAGTTACTAAAGCTACATAATGACAATTGTTGTTACTTACCCATAATGTTTTCTAGGCAAATATTTTTACTGACAGAAAACACAATTATATTTTTTTTCAATCAAAAATCCACGGTAATAATGTACCTACCTACTTAAATGAAAAAAAAAAACAAAGGAAAACTATGTAAGTAATAATATTATAAACTTACAAATTATAATAATATTTATAATCATAATAGGTATTGACAGTTTATAATATTTATTTTTCCATTTGCCATAATATTTATTTTTAACTCAATCACACAGTGCAAACAAATGCGAGAAATAAAATAGATAATATGTACAATAGGTACAAAGAAAAATATAAGTACGTTTTTTATTCAAGTTTAAGTTAAGTTTAAGCCTACGTTTGATTATCAGAATTGGCTAAATCAGTTATCGTATTGTTTGATCTTCAGCTAACAATAATATAAATTGCATTTTAATATAAGATATTGTACCAAGCCGTGTTAATGTAGGTAACATAAATGGGGTAGCCAATCTATGACACGCACTGTTACGAAATGCTAGTAAATATGAAAAAAATGATTCATGCAGATCCCGCTGCTACTAAATCACCCCCAATACAGAAACTAGGGCCATTAGGTGGCTGAGCGCGGATGCCTCGACGATTCATGCGACACGTGTGCTCCTCTATACGATGGTACACGCTTGTGGGAACGTTGTATAAGTTCGTGGGTGGACTCCATAGCTTTTCTGCTACGGCACTTGCTCGCGGCCATACTCTGAAATTAAAAAATATTGATATTGATGGATATTTCACACGACGCTATTTAGCCCCGAACTAAGTTATTACCTAGCTAGTACCACCTACTATGATTAATCATATACTTTTTTTGTAAATACATACGAAGAATACACAATTACACCCTGACACAGAACAAATCTGTGTTCATCACATAAATGAAAGTCCTGGGTGGGGATCGAACCCACAACCTACAGCGCAGAGAGCAGAGCTACAACTAACTGAGCCAGTTATCTTCATATAAAACAGCAAATTTTATTTAAAAAACTACAGGGAATAAGACTTCATAAAACAAAATACCTTAGAGTCATACATAACATAAAATTATAAAAACACATTTCTTCGCTATCATAAAAGAAATATTTACATTCCACTTGATCATACGTATGAGTCAGTGTCAGTGGTTAACCCTGGTGACGAAGTAGATAAGCCACAAAGATCTTCGTCATGATTTGATAACTTTTTCAAACAAGCCCTCCGCACGTATGCTCTCAGATGAAAATACTAAGTTAGCTATGCTACGACTGAACACAAGGCCAAACTTGGCATTTTATGGCCTAAAACTTTTAAAAATCAACTGGTATGATATAAATTTACACGATAATTTATTTAAAATAATTATTCTATATCGACTGCAAAGCAATGCATCCCCTACATGGCTACAATAGCCTCTTACCTGCTGATTATATTCATATCATCAACCACCTCGCCCCACATACAAGCTTCACCCCCCACAATATTCTCCAAGTCAATGGTGGGACCGGCGAAGCGGGACACGAGCTGCCGTGGGTCATTCTTATAGTAGTCTTCCCAATCACCGCCAGTTTTCAAATGATCCAAGTACCAAGCACTTGAGTATAGGAGTTTGTAGCCAGCTGATAGGATCTGTTGGGAGAATTGAATTCTATGATAATATAGGTACGCTAGAATTAATAATCTTTCATAAAGAACATTTTTATATATTACGTATATAATTATACCAAAGTGTACAAATTAGTAAACGACCTTACTGGTGGTCTAGTGGTAATGATTCCTTCTGATCCTAATATACAGTCGTGGGTCAATGGACTTTTCTGTACAAAAAATAAACCTACTTAATTTATGTTTCTATTCTTGATCTTGAAAATAATATAGTAAAAACTGTACCTAAAATCGTACCAAGTGCATAAGAGGAACCTCTTTGGTGCTAGTATTATGAGAGGAAAAACTCATATGCTTTTCTGCAGATAAAAGAGTCAGGTACATACTACTTACAGCAGTCATTTCATATATCTCTCCACCCTTCCAAACTTGGACTAGTGTATCCTTCGATAAAGGCACCCCTTCATCGAAAACTTCCTGTGGAAAAAACATCCAAATCTATTGTAAATGTTTCCAGATGATGAGTAAAAATGGACAAGTGCGTGCGATATCTTTGACCTTAGAGTTCCATACTGTTATGATTAAAGTCTTATCAAAATTTCAGCTATTTTAGGTCTAAAATATTATATCAATTTTAGACAGGAAAACGACGAAGTGATCATAATAAGTGATCCTATTTTCCTTTTGCGGTACGTAACCCTAAAGATGAATAAGTTAGTACGAACCTGCCATACAATCGGGGTAGATCTATTACTGAGAAGAGGAATAACTTTTTCCATGAACAAAGCATGAAGTTTATTTGCGGACGTCATGTTATTTTCCTTCATATACTGTTGCAACTCGGGATTTGAATACCTGAAAAAGTAGTTATTACAAAACAACAATGTAGTAGAAACATGAACAAAGCTAACAGATTAAGTTAGTCATCAGTATCATCATCATTATGATCATCATCATCATCATCATCATCATCATCATCAACGACAACATCATCATCTGAAACTCAACTTCACCCACTGCTGGGTATAGGCATCCCTTTCTGTTTGCCATTGTCCACGGTCCAATGCATGTCTTATCCAGGTCCAACCCACAATGGTTGCTCAAAATTTGAGTAAGTTAGTCACGAAAACAATAATTTAGGTTTAATGATCTCATTTTAAAACAATCTCTATTTATGTAGGTCCATAATTTTAATAACAGTTCAATCCATACGGTTAATGAGTACATATCACTGGCTTAGTGATAAGAACGTCAAAGATCAGGAAGAAAATACTATTGAACCTGAGATTGTGCTTGAACTGCGGACGTAGATATTCAACTAACAATATGCTCATTAAAGAATTAGCGAATTTAAGTACTACATTACAGCTTTACTCACCAGCAAGCCAAGTCAACTTCATCTCCACCAACGTGAAAGAATGTATCAGGGAACCATTCTTGAATTTCCGTAAACAGCTCCTTAAGTAGCTTGTATGTACCGTTTCGGAGTGGATTCATAGGTCCTAGATCTGATGGGACACCGTAGCTGTAGCAAGTTGTGAGTAAATTTGGATGAGATGCACCCCATGAATTTGTATGCCCTAAAACAGTTAGATAGGTATAGAGATCATAATAACTAAGCACTTTGTTGAAAATCTGGAAATCTTGAATGCAGCTTGATATTTACCTGGTACATCAAATTCTGGGAGAACTCGAATTCCTCTGTCCCTTGCATAATTGATTATCATTTTGATGTTTGCCTTAGTATAAACTAGGCTGTTGTGGTAGGCTCCTAGGCGGCTGAAAATTTTAAACATACCTACATTTTTATGTAATAAAACATCAAATCAACTAATAGCTTTAGCCCGTACCATAGTAATTGGCTAAATCCGAGCTTATCAGTACACTACAGAATACATAATTGGGTATTACAATAACATAATGTTTATTACCATGATTATAATAAAAAGTCCTTGGAACATAGTTTTTTGTAAATCTTTGGGAATTAATAGTAACGAGAAAATAAAGCAACCTATTTCTTAAAGATCTCGGATGCTTAAAGTATAACTAAGCTGACTCGAGTAGAAAGGATTCTTTCAAAATAATAAAATCACCTCAATTCAGGAAACTTTTCACTTTGATACGGAAAACTCTGGTCATCAACAATATGCCAATGCAATACGTTCATTTTGTTCATCGCCATAGCATCCAAAGTCTTCTGAATGTTTGATAAAGATATGAAGTGCCTTGAGGTATCAATAAGCAACCCCCTGTGTAAATACCTCGGAGCATCTACTATGTTTGTTTTGTTTATTCGTATTCCCTGAAAATATTTTTTGCATTTTTAAATAAAATTTAATGTTGTTTTAATAAACTTTGAAACTCAACGGTAGCTAAATAGCGGTCGAAGATTTTCTTTAATGTTATTTAGAGCATCTTGCTTGAATGAGTCTTTGATTATGCTTACAGTTTCGCCATCTTGTATATAAAACAAATGAGTCCACGTCTCCAATCCTCTCAACACGCCCCATATTGAAGAGCTCTCGAGGACAGATATTGACGTAACCGTTAGATTATCTATAAGAAAAAAAAATATAATAACACTACTAAACTGGGTTAGATAAGCTATATTGTAAATACTTTAGTTTGATTAGTAGAAAATGCAACTTTGCTAAGATAGCAATAACAAATAACTCACTTGTATGTGATAAATAATTCGCTGAATTCAAGTTGTTTTATTTAGAGGTCAAGAAGTCGTAATCTTCAATATATCTATCTTGACTTGAAGAGCCGAGTGTTTTAGATTTGTAACAACTAATATAATTTTAGTGCTTGGTTAACTACTGAAACCATTATTCACAGAAATATTCATATCTAGCTAACATGCAAACTAGTCATACAAAATACATGTGAAACAGTTGGGCTACCTATCTAAGGACCGTTACTAACGATTTATAGATAGCTCAGCTGATCCTGATCACTACCAGAGGTAGGCGTCTCCAAGACACTCGCAGCATTACCACTTTGAATGAATTATACCTACGTTGAGCCAAATATGAGCCAGATCTGGGGATCTGTGTCGATTCGACCGGATTGGTATAAGTTTGAAAACGCGACCTCAGTGGACCTCAGTTCCTTTTGAGCCTAGCTAGAGTCTCGACCGAAAAAGCGTAAATAATGTATTTTCTATCGAAGCTCCAGCGACTATTGAATTACAAAATATTATAAAATAATACAAAATTCAAGCATTATTATTTAAAATGCATTTTAACATTTGCTGTAACTATAACTCAAACTCAATGTTCATCTTATTAACTTTGCTGAAATTACTGCCATTGTTCAGTAAGTTACTGTTATTGTAATCATATTATTTATTTATGCAACTGTTTATTGTGCAAATGTTTGAACACATTACCTACAATGATACAACTTGATTGCAATGCAACAATACCTACCCAACACATTTTTTAAGCAGCTGTTTAGCGATTTAATATTTTTTTATTGAAAGATAATGAATCATGTCACTTGGCAAAAGAATAAGGAGAATTTGTCCGGCTATGATGATAAATAGGTAACATTAATAACAATACTTACAGCTTTCATTCATTCCGAAATATGGATAATCTTCGCATGGTGCCGTAAGTTTCACTTGCAGTGACTGGATTGATCCCCTACAGTTTGGATCGGTGGATCTTTTTGTATGATCTACATTCTTGTTTCCGTTTTGTCTGGCTAGTCTTTGGGTGTTTCTCATGAAAAATGAATATCGTTCAATCGCATTTGCGAGAATGTTGCATGTTTCACCGCTCACCTGTTGCGAGAGTATCAGGATGGTTATTGAACATCAATAAGGCCATTATTCGTTCATGGTTTGACTACAATACTGAAAATTATATATGGGCTGGTACTCCAGGTGCCAAATTTAAATGGGACAAAAAATCTAAACCGATAGAACTCGAATTTGTGTCTTTGCTTAAAGCCAGCCAATGCACTGCTTTTGTGCTTTTTTTTAGAGTAAGTACCTAATCGTTACATGGCTTTACAATCATTAACTCTCCTAGATGGTAGTCAGAGGCTTGTCCTAACACGGTACAATAAGGTAAAACCTCGGCTACTATTTTAATATACCTAAGTATTATAAATAACTTTACCTACTTACTACATGTACCTAAATGTAATCACTGTCGAACATAATTATACAGAGTAATGAGATAAATAGGTACGGTGCAAAATTAGATTAAGACTTTAAGTATATTTTATTTGAACTACCTACATAATTATTTAAATGAATTGGTTAGGGATATTACAATAAATAAATAGTAGGTACCTACCTACCTATGTAGGTACACTACCTACACACTAAATGCTAAAATACTTAACCTTGATAAAAATAATAAAGTTAATGGTAGGTAATTATGTAGGTAGGTACATATTAAAACTTACCGTAATATAAAAATTTCGAGCATTAATATTGTAATAAATATTTTCCGTGACTTGGTGTTTTGGTTTTGGCCATACTTCCCCTTTGGTCGGCAGATACTTGGGTCCGAAGCTATTACTGGTCACGAAACAGGCGCTAGTAGCTGCGAGCACTATGTACCGTATCATCGTGTTGCCTAAACATAAATAACACGAATAAAGAAACAACTGCTAACGTTCATGACTTGTACGTTAATAAATGTGGCGGGGCCGCGAAGTATCACAGTTATTTAATAGTTAAAGATAAGAAGATTGGTTACTCACTGTATTTACAAAATCCCATTGGGTTTCAAAACAATATTTTTATACACGCATTGTTTTACGATGCGACTCATTAGGTAAAAGTTGCATATATAATAAGTTAAAACTATGTTTGTAGTGCTGCTTAGACTACTTTTACTGTATTTTGTAGCATTTATACCTACCTACATTATATATTTGTTGTACTTACACCTACAAATATTGTTTTAAGTTGACACAAAATCAATAAGCTAACATAAAGGCTTAGATCGTGCTATGAAAGTTCACCGGTTTTTTAAACTTACTTTTCCCATCACTCATAAACTATAGATTAAAAATTGAAACATTTTCTGTCGTTGTCAACTTTTTCAAGGGATGTGCGTTGAAATATATTTGGATCACAGACTACTAATTAATCGATTTAATGATTCGATTTCTAGGAACTTTGGGAACATAAGTTACAATGGACAAACGTTTTCATGTAGATAAAATGAAAGGTTTTTTTGTGTTATTGATCAAATCTGGGGAGTTATTTCTTTGTGTTTAAGTTTTGGCCAACATTATAATATTATTTCAAACTGGTTATATTTAATGCAACTACTTTTTACCTAAAATCACTACGTATTGGGTGCTAAAGATAATTATATTGGACCATGACCTTACTTGCCTTATGATACATATAAAAATAATAATGATGATCGGATATTACCTACTACGATAATCGATCCGATTTCCGAAAAGATTGGAACCTTAGAATCGATGAAACTGGCGAATCCCTAATGTAACGTATTGACGTTTCATTCATCTTCCATTCCTCATTTGGGGGCGGCTCTAGGGATTTTTCAGTAAAGTTTTAATTAAAATGAGATTATCTATCCGGTAGACATTGATACATAATGAATTAATATCTTAGATATCTAATGTTTCAGTGAGAATACTAACAGGTGAGTCATGTCAATGTATTTTCAATTCGGTTCCAATCAGGAGGATCGAATCAGCCCATTTCTTGACCGTATCCAGTTTTATTGATTCGTGGTCCAGGAAACTTAGTGTAACTATACTTACAGTGTGGAAATACGCACATCAATTTAGTTAGAATCATTCTCTCAAGAGGGTAGTTATTAAAATGTAACCCACCCATTTTACGTCATTAGTTCTGGAGTTACGCGTATTCTGAAAATCATAGACCAGTCATAGACTGAATAGAGTAAAATCCATTCCTTATTTAAACTTAAAGAAACCTATAAACCACTAAATCCTTGGAAAACTGGAATCATGAAATTTTCCTTTAATCTGCAGGCCTATTCACAATGATTGGCGGCCTGTTCGTTTACAACCATAAAGGGGAGGTGTTGATATCACGGGTGTACCGTGATGACATCGGGCGAAATGCCGTTGATGCGTTCCGGGTGAATGTGATCCATGCGAGGCAGCAAGTCCGCTCGCCTGTCACCAACATTGCTCGAACCAGCTTCTTTCATATCAAGGTGTGTAGATACTAAGTACCTGGATGACCGAGCTTTGCTCAGGTTTTTTGTAAAAGACGTTTTCTTAAAATGAAACCTAGCTAGATTTGTTTATCGCCCCTGAAACCCCCTGCATACAAAATTTCATGAAAATCTTTAGAGCTATTACCAAAATTCAAATTTTATATCATGCATAATGTCAAGGCTTGCTTGTTCAAAGGTGCTTAAAAGATTAGATGTTACAAACAAATACACAATACCATCAAACAATAATTTTTTTTTCTTTTCTTTTTGGGAGCTTTAATATATTTGATTGTCAATAATATTCAAGGATATCTAAATGAGGTAGTCACTATTGAGAGGCATGTCCAAATATATTTGGCAGACACCCATATTTTGCAATTTTCTTATCATTTCAGCGAGCCAATATCTGGCTAGCGGCAGTTACTAAGCAGAATGTCAACGCTGCAATGGTCTTTGAGTTTCTGCTCAAGATTATTGACGTCATGCAGTCATATTTCGGAAAGATTTCAGAAGAAAATATTAAAAATAACTTCGTTCTCATCTACGAGCTGCTTGACGGTAAGCTTTGTTATAACTGAGTGTATCACTATCACTACATACTATAAAACAAAGTTGCTTTCTCTGTCCCTATATCCCTATGTATGCTTAAATCTTTTAAACTACGCAACGGATTTTGATGCGGTTTTTTCTAATAGATAGAGTGATTCAAGAGGAAGATTTTTATGTATAATACATCCATGATAGTAGAGCAACACTGATAATTTTAGAGGTTTTTCTAATGTGATGTCGTAAATAAGCACATTTTAGTGTATTTATTATCAGCATTGCACCCGTGCAAAGCTGGGATGGGTCGCTAGTATTAGAATTATAGTAATTCTGTGCTGCAATTACGTAATTCTGATACTATAAAAACATTGTTACTAACAGCTTCTAGTCACTAGTGGTGTATTGTATTATGGAATGATTATAGCCATAAAAATATTATATAATTTGTTTGTTACTAAACAATATATTTTGTAAATGTCCAAATTAGGTAATCACAGCACAGTTGCTGATAGACATTTGTTGTTATTGATGGTAATCAAAGTTTCATAATAGCCACTCTGATCATAAGATACAAAGACAACATCTTCAATTTCCTATATAAGTTACATAAATAGGGTAGTCAGACGCATGTCCAAACATGATATTTGGCACATGTCCACATTTGGCTGTATTAAGATACTTGTTTGTGTATTTTCAGAAATCCTAGATTTCGGCTACCCTCAGAACTCTGACACTGGAGTACTGAAAACTTTCATCACCCAGCAGGGGATAAAATCCGCATCTAAAGAAGAACAAACCCAAATCACTTCACAGGTAAATAAATGTTAATACATTTTTACCTGCAATTGTTGTAGGCTCTACAACAATTGGTAAATTTTATTTAAAATATTTTGTTGTAATAAAGTTGCAATAAAATATTTTGTTGTAATAAAGTCGCAATAAAATATTTTAAACTTGCTTCTGCCCGCGGCTTTGCCCGCGTGGTACCTTGAAAAACAAAAACAAATCTATACCGCGGAAACCGTACATTTTTCCGGGATAAAAAGTAGCCTATGTGCTATTCCAGACTATAATCTATATCTGTGCCAAAAATCATTCAGATCCGTTCAGCCGTTTCAGCGTGAAAGAGTAACAAACATACATCCAGACATCCATACATTCACACATACATACATTCTTACAAACTTTCTCGTTTATAATATTAGTAGGATAAAATTTTAGATTAAAATCAGTAAGAGACAAAAATGAAATAACAAAGAATACCAAGCAAATAGGTATACAACTTCATGCTGGCTCCAAATTATCAACAATCTTATTTATGACTGTTATCAGGTGACGGGTCAGATCGGGTGGAGACGCGAGGGCATCAAATACAGGCGCAATGAACTATTCCTGGATGTACTGGAATATGTTAACCTACTTATGTCACCTCAAGGTATTTTATGAGTACATTACATAGTATAGAAAAACATTAGATACATCGTGAGGAAACCGGCACACCCTAAAACCAAAAATTCGAAGGTTAGTATTATTATAAGCGGCGATGAGCTTGCAACCTGCTAACTACTGTGCAAAATGTGGGCATGTGCTATGTAATTTTTGGACGTGTCTCTGACTACCCTCATTAGATATGCTCAAAGATTTAAGTCACTAGAAGTCTGAAGGGATATCTACCAAGCCTGGGGATTACAATAATGATCATGAAAATGAAAATAGAGACATACATGATTACAACTGTAATCCCCAGGCTCGGTAGATATCTCCTCAGATCTCTAGTTACTTAGATCTTTGAGGATATCTTAAGAGGTTAGTCAGAGGTACGTCCAAACTTGGCACATGCCCACATTTAGCACAGCAGTTATTATTCCGTATGTGACAGGTTGCAAGCTAGAAAACTAACCTATGCTGCACACCTTCAAATATTCCTTTTTCACTGGCATCATCATTCTCCTGCCCTTATCCCACACTAAGTGGGGTCGGCACAACATGTTTTCTTCCACTCACTCCTTTCATTCGTCAACTCTGAATCAACTCCTCTTACATTCATATCATCCTTCACACAATCAAACCACTTCTTCTTCGGCCTTCCTCTACATCCACACTCATACTCATAACTCTTTTGGTGACATGGCTTTTTTCATATTCCTTTTTCACTGGCATTTGATTAAAAGCCTTTATAAAATTCAAACAAATTATTTTAATATTCTATTTGTTTAGGTCAAGTCCTGTCAGCTCATGTGGCAGGTAAAGTGGTGATGAAATCTTACCTCTCTGGTATGCCGGAGTGCAAGTTTGGCATCAACGACAAAATTGTGATGGAGGCTAAAGGCAAGGGAAGTGGTATGTAATTTGTAACTTAACCTAATCATAAGTAAATTAAAGATATGACTTTAATATAAATCAGTAATTCCCAAAGTGGTCCAGGTGGACCCCCAGGGGTCCACGGGAGACTCAACGGGGGTCTACGTTGGACGTGACAAAATATGGGGGTCTACAATCGTAAGCAGGGGTGCATGAAAATTAATTTGGTTTCAATAGTGAAGTACTAAAATGTTGGCTTGTCGTTGAAAAGCAGCCACAAAGCAAGTTTCCATAGATAGTTAGATCTAATTTTCACTTTGTTTTTGAGATTTAGAATAGAGAAGAGAATTGGTAGTAATGTAGATGCAGGGGGTCCACCGGATCCAGCTAAATTTTGAAAGTGGTCTATGAAACAAAAGAGTTTGGGAACCACTGATATAAATGATTTCGCCCGCTTGGTACCTTGAATAACAAAAACGATCTATTTCGCGGGAACCGTATATTTTTCCGGGATTAAAAGTTGCCTATGTGCTATTCCAGACTATGATCTATATCTGTGTTCAAATTTCATCCAGATCCGTTCAGCCGTTTTAGCGAGAAAGAGTAACAACATCCAGACATCCTCACAAACGTTCGCATTTATAATATTACTAGCTTCCGCCCACGGCTTCGCCCGCGTGGTACCTTGAAAAACAAAAACAAATCTATCCCGCGGGAACCGTACATTTTTCCGGGATAAAAAGTAGCCTATGTGTTATTCCAGACCATAATCTATATCTGTGCCAAATTTCATCCAGATCCGTTCAGCCGTTTCAGCGTGAAAGAGTAACAAACATACATCCAGACATCCACACATCTATACATTCTTACAAACTTTCGCGTTTATAAATATTAGTAAGTAGTATGGATATTATTTGGGCAAATGTAATCATGAACTATTAGCGATAAGGTATATTAATCAACCACAAAAAAATTGTCCTTTTATGAACTGGTACAATAAAACCTGGTATATTGTGAACTTCACAATAAAAACTAGCATTTGTAAAATTCTGTAAAATATTGTAAAGGATTACTAAAATGCGCCACAGAGGTTCCTTCCGGGCACGTGTGAACTCATAAAACCTACAAATTTGTGAATTCTCACAATCAGTGCAGTGCAGTGCGCGCTCGGAAACGGACGCGCTTCATTCAAGCACTGTCACGAATTTTATAATTCGCGGTACGCGCGGCTCGCGCCGCTGCCCGGTCCTATTGCGATGTCTACTGGCAAGGCGGTCATCGTGAACGAGCTGTTGGCGTTCATACAGAATGCCATCGACACAATGGATGAGATCAGCATCCTGCAGATCTGTAAGTCCAATTTCAAGGAAGAGGAGATCTGCAGTGGGAAGGCGCTGATCTTCCGAACGTTGGGCAAAACTGCCCAGATGCCATCCCGCAGGAGGGATGGAGGAGAAAGAAGTCTCCAGGACATCATCACCGTTCTGAAGGAGACCGACCCAGACGACGTGCCGGATTTCGTCGCGAAGGAGCTGCACAAGCTTCCACCGGTGGGATTCGACCACGTTGACGTCACCAGGCTTCTGAAGGACATCACATTCCTGAAGGCAAGCTTGGTCGAAGTTCAGGCTAGATTAGAGGCTTCGGATAATACCATCTCTGGGCTGCGTGCCGAGCTGGTGTTACTACGTAACACTAATTCGGTATTCAGGTCACCCGAGGCCTCTAATAATGTGAACACACGTCGCGGAGCGCTAAATGCTTCGGTCTGCAGTTTCAAGTCAGCGGATTTCGCGGAATCGTTGGAGTCGTCGGTCGCTGTATCTAGTGCAGCGAACGTGAGCCCACGTACCGCCGCCCGCTGCCCCGCGCCCTCGTCGGTCACTGCCACCGCGGCCCTGCACCCCGCGCCCTCCGCCCCGCACGTGCCGTCCCCCGCGACGACACCGATATCTGCATCCACCTCACGTGGATACGCTGCTGCTGCCGCCAGCAAATCAAACAAGCGGCAATCGACGACAAACGGCGGGAGGGAGATTCGTAAACCTCCTCGCAGTGCGGTATCCCAGGGTCCTCAAAAGACCCAGGAAGATGATGAGGGTTTCATCAGGGTTGAGAAGAAGAAGAAGAAGGTGCCCCTTCGTCGCAACCAGTGTGGAACCGCGCCGACCGGACCGAACCATCTGCTGCGTCCCGCTCTACCCATGACGTTGCTATACGTGTCCCGACTGCACTTCGCCACTAAGCCTACTGACCTGGTGGAGTACATGAAGGTGAAGACCAACGTCATATTGAGGGTGGAGAAGTTGCATTCGCATAACAATGTGAGTTTCAATTCATTTGTTGTGCGAGTGCCGACTTCAAATCTCGCCCTCTATATGAAAGAGGATTTCTGGCCGAAGGGTGTCATATTTCGGCGATTCCGTGGAAGGCTTGGTGACACCCCCCCACTTCCAGCTCCCAATAATTAAATAATTAGTTTATTATATGTATGTTAGACTGTAAGGTATATATTTTATATGGGCCGTAGTTTTTAAGTATTTTCCATCTTGTACACTTAGACTAATGTTGCCTGAAATAAAGTTATTATTATTATTATTATATTATTAATAAAACCTAGAATTTTGTGAACTCACACAATATAACCTTGCATTTTGTGAACAAACAAACTAATACCCGCATTGTTCCCAGTGTTGTCACCGGGCGGCGGCATATCCGGGAACACGGACAGCGACCCGGCGCGCTCCGGCAAGCCGGTTGTTGTCATCGACGACTGTCAGTTCCATCAGTGCGTCAAGCTCAGCAAGTTCGAGACTGAGCATTCCATCTCTTTCATACCTCCCGATGGCGAGTTCGAGCTTATGCGGTGAATAGTTTTATTTATTTCTTTACCATTCTTTTGCTGACGTTTCGAAGCTATAATGTTGATACATTTATTCGTTGCAATAACATGGATTACATATTTAAAAAAAAATAAAAAAAATACATATTATTATAGATCAGACGCTATTAATCTATAATACGTTTAAACGAACAATTCTTTATATATATATATATATATTATATTATATTCATGGGATCTCGGAAAGACTCGATTTTCATGAAATTTAGTATGCAGGGGACGGGGGCGATTAATCGCTCTAGCTAGGTTTCATTTTTAGAAAACGTCGTTTACCAAAAAAACCGAGCAAAGCTCGGTCATCCAGGTACTAATCTTAATATACACAGTTTTAAATCTCAGTGGATCGACTCGCACTTGGCCGGTTTTTCTATGTTGTTTACAAGTCGATTTTCTCCTCAGATACCGAACAACAAAGGACATATCGCTCCCGTTCCGTGTGATACCTCTCGTCCGCGAAGTTGGTCGCACCAAGATGGAAGTCAAAGTTGTCCTGAAATCCAATTTTAAGCCGTCCCTACTCGGCCAGAAGATTGAAGTTAAAATCCCCACGCCCCTTAACACGAGCGGAGTCCAGCTGATATGTCTCAAAGGCAAAGCGAAGTATAAGGCGTCGGAGAACGCTATTGTATGGAAGTAAGTAAGATTTCTTAGTCAAAAACTAAATAAATGATTGATTCAGGCGTGACTTTGCGGAAATCCATTACAAATACTGAAAAGGACGGAAATGTCTAGTACTTTCCCGCTAAAACTATTATCTAATGAGGTTATTAATTAAGCTTATTAATATTAATGAGCCCCACAAAAAGCCTTATAGAAATATTATTAATATTAATTGTGTGTGTGTGTGTGTGCTGTTAGGATTATTATTTTATATTAAGATTATTAGGAAACGGTTAGTCAAGAACGATAAATTCAAAAGGGTTTCGCTCAATTAACCGGTCAGAACGAAATTATTTCGTTCTGTTCCATATTAGTTCGTTTCGTGTGCGCTCGCTTTAACCGGTTAATTAAAGTTCGCAGTTAAGGTTTTGAAAGACATTGCGCTCCGAATGCTATTATCAAAATACCGGTTAGTACCGTTTTTTTTCCGGTAAATTGTTAACCGGTTCCAAGCCCTGGCTTAAATTAAATTTTTTGTTCAGGATAAAGCGAATGGCTGGCATGAAGGAAACCCAGCTGTCAGCTGAGATCGAACTGCTGGAGACGGACACCAAGAAGAAGTGGACACGACCCCCCATTTCCATGTCATTTGAGGTTCCGTTCGCACCTTCCGGGTTCAAGGTATGCTGGTTTTACAAATCTACACTAATATTATAAAAAGGGAAAAGTTTTTTTTTTAATCTTTATTAATCTCTTCGCTGAGCGAATATGGGATTAGGTGGAAAGGTATTATACAACTATATACATCAAAAAACAAATTAATAACACTTCAGATCTTAAATCTAAAAATAGAAAAAAAGGGAAAAGGTGTTTGTTTGTTTGTATGTAGGAGTTAAAAAAAATCTTTTCCAATGTTTAGAACAACTTTCAGGATGAATATAGGTTATATTTTATGTAGGTACTTCGCGGTCGAAGCCGCGGGCGGAAGCTAGTATCTCATAATGTCGACTTGCAACAGCTGTTTGGTATATAACTACTGTGCAAAACATGGCCATGTACCATTTCATAAAACTTTACATTATACTAGCCTACAATATAAAATAGGCTTTATGATAATGTGTTAATTTTTCTATTCAGTTCTTGTCAGTTCTTCTCGCACTGGGGATAGGACTGGAATTGGCACTTAGTCTCACCTAGTGTGTAAGACGTTTCAAAGTGATCCCTGTGATTCTATTTAAAATAAACATATTTTGACTTTTGACTTTTGACTTTATTGTTCTCAGGTCCGCTACTTGAAAGTGTTCGAGCCGAAACTCAACTATTCCGACCATGATGTCATCAAATGGGTCCGCTACATCGGCCGCTCTGGACTTTACGAGACGAGATGCTAAGCAAATGGAAAATTGGAAATGGACAATGTAAGTACGATAGCAAAAATGTTGTGAGAAACTCACAATATAGAGGCAAAACACATAATGATGTCGAAATCACGACAGAGCGTCGCAATGGGGCAAGCCTAGGTATTTACTCCCATCTAAACATTTTATTTATTTTATTTTGGTATTTTCGGAGGACAAACAGTTTTAACCGCATGTTCAAATATATATTGCGTACTGTGAGTAAAAGTTTCATTGGATCTTTAAAAATATCTAAAGAGGGTAGTCAGAGGCACATACAAACATGATATTTGGTATATTGATGACCGAGCTTAGCTTGGTTTTTTTTTGTAAACGACGTTTCTTAAAAATGAAACCTAACTAGATTGATTTATCTGCATACTAAATTTCATGAAAATCGTTGGAGCCGTTTCTGAGATTCATTTATACAAGAATAGCTTTTTTAAAGGTATAAGATAGATAGATAGATATTATAATGTATGTAACAGATAACTATTCATGTATAATTATTATTATTGTTTAATTTTCCAGGAAAATTCAGTGATTGGATAACGAGATACGACGGGCATATGAATATAATTAGTTACATAATAATATTTTGTATATAATTTGATTATGTATCAACCGTGAGATTCCTTTCAAAGATTTTATTTTTTTATTATCGATTATTTTATAGACAGCAGCAAGTTTTATTTTTTATTTTGATTTTAATAGTTTTAAAGGATATTAATAAGTGCACATTGTATTCGTTAGTAAATTACTTGCATCGAATCTCAATTGTATTACATATAGCTGCTTGTATGTTAACCTCTTGTATTATCATCAATTCTATCTATATTGATACAATTTGATATTTTCAACCGTTTTTTGAAGAAAACAGCGGTTTTATTTTAAATGATTTTCTTAAATTACTTGATTTAATAACAACATTTCAAAATATATGAGTTTTTATCGAATTATTTTTGGTCAACGGTTTAAACAGTTAAATTGAACGTTTGAAATCTTTACTTAGATATATTTTTTATCCAAAAACCACATATATACTAGTAGCTAGTAATTTGGGCTATCGGTTTTCCAATGATTGAAACTAAAGCACTTAAATTGTTAATTACTAAAATGTATTTAGGTGTAGTGTGTAATATCCCTTATATATTATTCTTGCGCCTAACAGGTGTAACCATTCCTTTAGATTTGTATACAAATGTTTCCTAAAAATAAAGCTTTGTTCACACCATTGCACATAAAAAAAAAATGATTTATAAATGTTATATACAACTTTTAAATAACTTAGTGTTTTCTTGCTTTGGTGTGTACGATACTAAATATAATATTCAATATATAATATTAGCTGTTAGCTATATCGTATTGTATTTGTTGAAACACTATCTAAAGTTACGTAAAATAGTTATACAAAATATAGTATTAATTTAAAGTTAGTTGATATAAATCACATTCTATGTAACTACCTCCAATTGAAAAAACCGCTTAATGCTAGAGGCCTTAAGGCCTTTTAAGAACTTTAAGAACTTTAAGAACTCAAAAGTTAATACAATAGGCCTTTAGCCCTGGCTACCCGAACTTATTTTCTT
Source organism: Cosmorhoe ocellata (assembly GCA_963675405.1). NCBI lineage: Eukaryota > Metazoa > Arthropoda > Insecta > Lepidoptera > Geometridae > Cosmorhoe > Cosmorhoe ocellata. The sequence continues at coordinate 9,874,533 of OY776256.1, read as the reverse complement.
GAAAAGTTACGTAGTCTGTGGTTGACTATTTTGAGGTTTTGGAGTAAATATTATCGATTGAGGATTTTAAAGTTGCGTGCATAAAAACTGTTTCATTATCAAGGTTATTATCATATAAAGGTGGCGTTGAATATTTTTTTGTAACTGGCTAGCATTTAAACAGCTGTGCTATTTTTTGCATTGAAATTAAATCCTAACTTATTCTATACGTTTGTTGCTATATCGTGTGACATAAATACTTAATATGCAGAACGAATCTATTTACTAATATTAAACAATCGGAAGCTTGTGTAGATATTTAAATGTTTTTGATTCAATTAAGCTTAAACAGGTGGATCGATTTCGATGAAATTTGCATTAGATAGCCTTAATAGCCTAAACGTTTATTTTTACATAGGTACCATTCGTGTAAAGCCGTAGACAGAAGCGTGTAATAGTATGAGCTATTGAATTAATGACCATGTCTAGGAAAAATATGATATGTCGCTCAGTGCGTGCCTTCAAGCATTACTCAAGCAAATGCCTAGATTTATTCATCACGTATGAGACAGTTTTCATGCACGTAAGTGTAGTTGTACTGCATGATGTTATATGGAATGCTTACTTATTAACTTTATTGTAACGTGTTAAAAATGTACAATAAAATTAGGAAAAAATCATGTTTTTTTTATTTTCCCCTGACCCACCATAACTGATGGATGAGTTTTAGATGAAGTTTAGTATTGCTATAAATAAATAATGCTGGACAATACACACAGCATCATCTAGCCCCAAAGTAAGCTACTCAAAGCTTGTGTTATGGGTACTAGATAACTGATATATTTAATACATTATATACATTGATAGATAATTTTTTATTATACATAGAAAACACCCAGACCAACGGAACAAATTTCTGCAGATCGTACACAAATTTGTTAAGTGACGGGAATCGAACCCAGACCTCTTGCGACGCAAGAGGTTGCGGCCTTGCCGCAACCTCTTGCGTCGCAGGCGGACTCGCCCGCTGCGCCACAGAGGTCGTCAAAACTAGGCTATACCCTGGATTAGGCTCTATATCCTGAAAAAAAAATTTAGGGGAAAAAAGGGGATAAAAAGAGGGAATACTTCGGGAACGAAAGTACTTTACCACTAATACTAAGGATGGAAAGCTATGCCACGAATCTCTGACCGTTTCCACTAAGCTATGAAAATGACAGCAACATAGCACATCTTAGGTGGAAAACCTCCCTAATAAACACCTAGAAAGAAACCTGCCATACAAATTTCAGCTCTCTGTTATAGGACTTATGGTTTTGTTAAACTATGTTGATAATGTCAGTCAGTTTAGTAAATGTATAGGTATAGGTAGACACACACCTTCGAATTTTTAGTTCTAGGGTATGCCGGTTTCCTCACGATATTTTTCTTCACCGTCTAAGAGCACTGGCATTGCGCACATACGTTTTTCGAATAGAAAAACTCATTGGTGCACGATTAGGTTTGAACCAACGGCCTTCGGATCGTGAGGTAGAGGTGCCACCAGTGCTCTAATAGTCCAGTAACCACATAGCTATAAGTTAGCCGTGCTCAATTTTTTTTAAAAGAAGTAAGTACCTATATTTCGAAGACGATCACAAAGAAACATATTCGTATCAGAACCAAGAAGTAGGTATTTGTGTAGGCAAATAGATTCCCAAGGCACCAGGCAGTATAACCAGACTTTCCCAAACTCTCCCCATTACCTAATTATTCAGCGCGACAAGAATGCGGATGTTTATGAAGCACAATTAAGAGTTGCTGGAGAGTCTGATATTAATTAATTATACAACAGTGAAGAGGGATGGAGCCAGGATTTATCAGGGGCAAGGCCGTCTTAAACTATGCTGGGGCCCTTGGGCACACAAGAATTTAGGGCCCTTTTTGTCAATATAGCTAATTATACTAACATTTTTATATTATGATCTTCTACTTATTATGTAATCAAATGATATTTATTACCTACTTAGTTTACCTACTGCTGCTTTTTTGGCGGTGGCGCTGTTAGGTACTGTGCTCGACAATAATGTTTTGAGAATAAATGTGAGATAAATTGACGGTCATTTGGGGCCCCCTGAAGATGGGGGGCCCTGGGATGGGAGGGCCCGTGTGCCCTTATGGTAAAGACGGAATTTATCAGGGATCACGCAGGGTAGTTTTTGGAACACAGAGCACTTGATGGTAGCTTATGATCCGAAGGCTGTGGGTCCAAACCTGTGGGTAAAATTATGTGCGCAATGCCAGTGCTTGCTTGGTGCAGGAAAACATCGTAAAGTAAATACATAACCAGAATTTAGAAGTAAAAATTTGAACGTAGCGCGGATATACGATTATACCTACCTAATAGAATAGAATATAACTTTATTGTTTCACTATGTACAAAATGTAGATGTAGTTTTATTTTTTTTGGAAAGTACCTACCTACCTAACCTTATTAGGCATAAGTACCTAGGTAACTTAAAAACAAAAACAGGTGCCTCACTACAGCTCTTACAAACCATCAGTTTTCAGAAACGTCAAAGTTTCAAGCTTGAATTAACACTACTTCAGTACATTTTTTATTTTAAGTAGGTACCTACCTATGACATTGTACGAAATAATCAAAGTTATAATATTACTTTGATATTGCTCAAAAAGCTTGTGGTAAGGCCCCAGAAAACATGAAAAAACAATACCATCTTAAAAATTACTCTAATAGGTAGGTACGAGTTTCATACTCCGCAATGAACGGCATCCTGAATTTTTTTACACTAGCAGCAAAGAGTGATAACTTTGCCCCTGACTACACCCCTGAATATACTCACCTCCACACACAGCCGCGACAGCTTCTGCATATTCTGTGGTAGCTGGAAATGTGCTTTCATGACCGGAATTTGGGTGTTGGTATTATTACTTGATTGTTCTTGGAAAAGATTATGTAAGTATTTTCTTTATTAGAATATCTCAACAATGTAAGTGGAGAGGACTTCTGTGGCACGGCGAGAGAGTGCCGATACGAGACTAACGAGTTCGATTCCTGCCAAGGGATTACTTAGGTAGGTACATAAACAACTCTCACGCATCTAGGGTTACCATATGTAAATAGAGGGATGCCTGTCTATGGTACCTAAAATGCCTGATTTTTCAGAAAAATGCCTGTCTAAAGCAAAACGCTGTAGGTAATAAGTAAAAGCCAACAGATAATACCTAATGAAGAAGGATATTTATTGCTGATATTTGTAAGAGGACATAATTTTTTTTAATGTTCTTTCTTTTCTAAAACATAAACGTAAAAATCTTCACTTATACAGTTTTGTAATTTTCCTGAGTAATCAATATTGCTTTTACTGATATAATTGTCAGCCGATTTCTTTCTTTACTCCACTGGGCGTTGACGAGAGAAAACATACGTTCTACGTTCGCATTGTGTGCCAAATTTTAAATAAAGAACACAAACTGGCAAATTTTCACGAATTCTGTAATGTCACCATTCACTTCCCTACTTTTGAAAATTGCACCACTGTGTAGTTAAGCTTTCAGAAAAAAATATGTTATCTGAAGTTCTACAATATTCTTTTAGAACTTCGAAATTTAAAAATGCCTGTTTCAGACCAATGCCGGCGGCACGCCTGTCTTTCCGTTAAAATGCCTGTCAAATGCGGCAAACGCCTGTCATATGGGAACCCTACACGCATCCATTCTTCGGATGGCATACTTAGATTCAGGTCATCATGACGTGAGGTTCTTGGCAGATACCTACGAATATACCAACTTTACATAGAAGTAGGTATATACCTACCTAATCTGACAAAGCATATAGGGAGCTTTATTTCCTACTAGCTTCCGCACACGGCTTCGCCCGCGTTGTACCTTGAAAAACAAAATAAATACCTATATCCCGCGGGAACCGTTAATTTTTCCGGGATAAAAAGTAGCCTAGGTATGTGCTATTCCAGACTAAGTGTAATCTATATCTGTGCCAAATATCATCCAGATCCGTTCAGCCATTTCAGTGTGAAAGAGTAGGTAACAAACATACCTACATCCATATATCCACACATTCTTACAAACTTTCGATTTTATAATATTACCTAGTAGATAGGATATAGATATTTTGTAAGTACGTTACGTAATTATTAGTAAGTAAGGTAATTGGGCAAATAGGTAGCCACGTGAGTAGCGTCATAACCAAGCTAGAAGAAAATATAATACTCGTAATATCAATTCGCTAACTATCGATTCTCGTTACTGCTTATCTATTGAAACAAATGTATGACATGCGACCTCTATTGGCATTTCCCGGAAACAAAAGTTGCCATTCAGCAAAGGTCTTCCCTAATTCATTACTGAAACAAAAAGGCATTCACGTGACCTCAATGCTTGTACCTTGGCAACGAAATTGGGTACCACAAGGCAAACGAACACATCAAAGAAAATTATAACCTAAGACCTAACACTAGGCACTGCCTAGCAGCAACGTTTAGCATTAGTTTATGGTTTGTTTTGTTGAAACAAAAATGTCCGGCAGTCAATTCCTTACCGATCTATCCCTACTGGTAGGGAAGAATTGATATTTTTCCCACCAATTTCTACTAGGGGATACTTTTTAAATTACTTAAAAGGAGGGGGTTTTCAATTCGTCCCTATGTTTTATTCCCTTTATGACTTTATTCCCTCAACGCTTAGGTTTAAATTGCCGTGTAACATGTAGATCTTATATGCTGCTGTGTGTTTGTGAGTTTTTGATAAAAAAAATTGGCTTAATTGACAAGCCCCGCCACCCATAGCACAATTTTTGTGGAGTAATTTATTTGCTCAAAGAACGCTTCCATGTATTTTCTGTTCACTGATTATAATAATTAATTTTATTCAGTTTTTGTCACAATGTCAATTCTTTTTATCGTGTTATTCGTTCTTTCGAGCCAGTGAACACTACCAGTGCCTTGCCTTAGCACTTGAGACAGCATTTTTCTGTACGGAAAAGATTACAATGTGACAATTTAAGTTTGTGGTTTGACTAAACAAAAATTACACCTTGTCGTCACAAGTTAAGTAAGTTTCTTGACTGGCCTCACAGCTCAGTTGGTAGGTAGCTCTGTCTTCTGCGCTGTAGGTTTTGGGTTCGATCCCCACCCAGGATCAGGGTTGGATTCAGACCCTTGAAAAATTATTCTACATGGAAGTTAAAAATATACCTACTACTTTGACTAAAATTATACTACGTTTCTGTTTTCATCGATTTTGTTTTGAATTAAAATAAAACAGCATTTGTTAGTGAAATTTTGTTGTATTAATTACTAAAAAAATTCACAAAAAATATCAAATTGAGGCAACTGGATGCCTATTTCAGCCAATTCCTCAATCGGAACTTCGTCCTTTGCATTGACACGATGTAAAATTTTCGATCTTACTTTCTTTTATAGCATCATCGCATGAAAGAATCAGTGAGTCCCCCCCCCCTGTTTGTCTTTGCCTGATTTGATGTTGCCATACGTACAGAAAATCTCGATACTGTAGGGTAAATGTTCAAAATTACTACCAAATAAACAAATCGGCTTGAACATAAAATTATACTACTTTCGCGTAGTATACTTGCATTACGATACTACATACTACACATCATGAAATTATGGTACAAATAGTATAATTATACTACGAAACCAACCAACCCTGCCCAGGATAAACATTTGTGTGATGAACGCGGATGTTTGTTCTGTGTCTGTGTATTTATGTATTTATTTGCAACTAGCTTCTGCACGCGGCGTCGCCCGCGAAGTACCTACATAAAATATAGCCTATGTTCATCCTGAAAGTTCATTCTACACATTGGTGAAAGAATTTTTCAAATCGGTTCAGTAGTTTCGGAGCCTATTCATTTCAAACAAACAAACAAACAAACAATCAAAGTTTTCCTCTTTATAATATTACTAGCTTCTGCACGCGGCGTCGCCCGCGAAGTACCTACATAAAATATAGCCTATGTTCATCCTGAAAGTTCATTCTACACATTGGTGAAAGAATTTTTCAAATCGGTTCAGTATTTTCGGAGCCTATTCATTTCAAACAAACAAACAAACAAACAAACAAACAAACAAACAATCAAAGTTTTCCTCTTTATAATATTAGTATAGATTATTTGCAAAAAAAAGTATTTTATATTAATCCTTTCAACTATCTGCTTCCCATAGTAAGATTTGCTTAGATGGCGTTGTGTGAACTGTCCATGAATATTTATTTATTTATGTAGAGTGTTTTCATCAGTGCTCAGGCTACACAGTCGCCGTTGCCGAAACTGGCTAAGATCATCATCATCACCGAAGCAAGGAGTCTGTTCTGTCCTCCATTGGTAGGTAAGTAGTAAGTACTACTGCTAAAGACATTACAGCAAATAAGTCAGTAGGAGAGCACTTTAACAGGTGTTCGATCATCGATTCTGGCTGCGCCATCGAATTTTATAGTGTTGGGGTAGCTATCTTACATGAATATATCGATATCGATACTTCTTCTATTCCGTTATAACGCATTGTATAGTTATTATCTGTTATGTTCGTTGTCTAAATAAACTGAATTAGAATTTATTTTTTAAGGCATCTATCTCTTTAGAGATCGTTTTTGCCAGTATCAAGTATTTTTTTAGTACTGCCAACGTCACAGAGTCAATCAGATTAAACTTTTTAAACTTCCGTGATTTGATGACATAATTATAATTGAATAACGGGTATTTATCACGTACCTATTTTGTTTTTATTCCCGACGTTTCGAACACATTACAGCGTTCGTGGTCGCGGGCAGACTCACCGCCGTGGTCCCGTTATTCAATTATAATTATGTCAATCAGATTGTCAAGTAAATTTTTAAATTGTCAAGAAAAACAATTATTTTTAATTATCATAATAACCATATTATTCAATTATAATTATGTCAATCAGATTGTCAAGTAAATTTTTAAATTGTCAAGAAAAACAATTATTTTTAATTATCATAATAACCATAAAAAATCATAGGTTGGTAGCGGCAATGGGCTGGCTACAGTGATCTAATAGATACAACGATAGCTGGCAACCTTTTGCACAGCAATTAGTTTTCCGTAAGTGTTTACTAATGTAGGCATGTGCCAAATATCATGTTTGATCGCGTCTCAGACTACCTTCTTTAGATACGCAAAGATCTAACTACGCAGAGATCTGAGGAGATATTTAGCAAAGCACACAAGGATTACAGTTGATCAATGTGTTTGTTTACTTTTTTTTATTATTAGATTAATATTATATTTCCGGTATGATAGAACTGATATTCAAATAGTGTTAATCTCGTTTTGAACAAATCCCAGAATCACCTTTTCCCAAAATTACAGATTTTCTAAATGCCTTTTTACATGAACGTCGTAAATTCATAATGTCTCACAGAAATGGTACATTCAGGCGCGTAATACTAATAACAAACTCTACATCTAACTATGTACCGTCTAGTGATAATACATAATGACGGCCTCTGTGGCGCAGCAGGCGAAGGTCCGCCTGAGACGCAGAAGGTTGCGGGTTCGATTCCCGCCGCGGGATGAATGTTTGCATTATTTGCAGATATTTGTCTCAGGTCTGGGTATTTTCTATGTATAATATGTATGTATTTACAAAAAAAAAAACTGTATCTATGTAGTTTATCAGTCATGTGGTTACCATAATACAAGCTCTGCTTAGTTTGGGGCTACATGATGCTGTGTGCTAGTGTCCAGCATTATTTATTTATTTATTTTATAATATTGTCAACAATTATTTTTATCGATAATTTTTCACCCCAACACTAGCTTGGCTCTCCAGACGGCGTCGTCAGCGGCCGCGGACCGAAGATTAAAACAAATCCCATTATTGTGGAGATTGCAACATGATGGAATGTCGAATTGCATATTATTTTTAGGGTTCTTTTGAACTGCCTTAGAAGCATAAGTACCTAGTTTTAATTTTGGATTACAGCGACAGCCAAAGGAACTCTCATAAATCCTACTAATATTATAAACTCGAAAGTTTGTAAGAATGTATGGATGTAAGGATGAATAGATGTATGTTTGTTACTCTTTCACGCTGAAACGGCTGAACAGATCTGGATGAAATTTGGCACAGAGATAGATTATCTGTAATAGCACATAGGCTACTTTTTATCCCGGCAACATGTACGGTTCCCGTGAGATAGATTTGTCTTTGTTTTTCAAGGTAACACGCGGGCGAAGCCGTAGGCGGAAGCTAGTGTATCTCTAAATGTACATAACATAATTATGTAAATGTACATCATTGAAATTATTTCTTCATAAAAATAAAAAATATCTTTTATGATAATAATACTCTCATTAATCTCAAGGAGAATAAAAGTCAAATTGTGTGTAAGTCAATAAACAACAAAGTTGCGAATATTTTCCTTCCCATCTAATAAATTATGTATACGAAACCCTTCATTTAATTTAAGTACACTCCATCTTATTTTATCTCAAGATTTCTCGTAAGTTTTTTGTCTATATTCATCATGAAATGTTTTCAGTTGGATCAGGGAAGTAGATTTGTTTTTGGAAAAACTAAATTACGCTATCTCAATCTTGTTACTACGTCATTACTTTAATAGATTTTTCTGGACGAATAAGTTTTTAGATTAAGAGATTGCAGTCTTTGTGAACATTGAATGCAGTTGGCTATAGCAGTACTCCCGAACGGTGAAGGAAAACATCGTGCGGAAACCGGTACATCGTAGAACTTAAAAAGTTTTAAGACTGGTCAACTGCATGGAGCCTCTGTCATCATCATTATCAGCCTGTAGCAGTCCCCTGCTGGACATAGGCCTACGCTGATGAGCGCCATTGCGCCCTGTCCTCAGCTCGACGCATCCAGCCTCCACCAGCAGCCTTTCGCAGATCGTCACCCCACCTGGCCGGAGGGCGTCCTACACTACGTTTGCCGAGCCGCGGTCTCCACTCAAGAACTCGTAACTTTATTCCTTTCACCACTCTAGTTAGACAGAACTAAGAAGAAGAAGAATAATAATGATCTTTTATAAAAAAACATGATCACGACTCTAATCCCCAGCTCGGTAGATATCTCCTCAGATCTCTAGTGACTTAGATCTTTGAGGATATCTAAAAAAAGTAGTCAGAGGCACGACCAAACATACCCATATTTTGCACAGTAGTTAGTATTCCGTACGTGACAGGTTGCAACCCCATCGCCGCTTTTAAGAATACTACTAACCTATGACGTGCCTTCGAACTTTTGGTTCTAGGGTATGCCGGTTTCCTCACGATGTTTTCCTTCACTGTTTAAGATTAGAGCACTACCATTGCGCACATATATTTTTCGAATAGAAAAACTAATTGTTGCACGAACACTTTTAAACTCACGACCTTCGGATCGTGAGGCAGGGGTCCTACCACTACACCACCAGCGCTCATATCTATATATCTTAGTTCTTTTATGCTGGTTCTATTTCTTTCACCACTCTGGTTAGACATAACTAAGAAGAAGTAGAACAAAGAACAACGCAGACTACTTTGCTCTCGCTAGAGACGAGTTTCTTGCCTGTTCTTCTCGTACTTGGGTTAGGTTGGAATTGGCACAGAATCACCTAGCATGTAAGACGTTTCAAAGTGATCCTTGTGATTTTATTGAATAAAGTATTTTTCAATTTCAATTTCAGAGCTGGCCACTGGTTCTTTTATTAGCTGTAAAACTGGTGCCTAGATGCGTTACAAGGTCATTGCTCCGTTCATAGCTTATTCGCAAAGCTTACTCAGCTGTTTGAAATTCAGAATTTCATTAACGAAACTACAGGATCTGATGTTTGAGCTAGATAACATCAACGATAGCTAGTTAACCTGTACTGTTTCGCCTGGCTCAGCTAAACTCGTACCTATCTTTGATATTACCATAGAAATATGCTGTAGTAAAACTATACATTTTCTTAGAAATCATAAGGTTTAAATCACTGCAAACTCCACTCAGGTCTCTTGTACTTAGATCTTTGAGGATATCTGAAGAGGGTGGTCAGAGGCACATCTAAATATGATATTTGGCAAATGCCAAAATTTTGCACAGTAGTTTATATTCATACGTGACAGGTTGCAAGCCCATCGCCGTTTATAACAATACTAACACATGACACATCTTCGATTTTTTTGTTGTAGAGTATGCCGGTTTCCACACGATGTTTTTCTTCATCGTTTAGGAGCACTGGTATTGCACACATTTTTTTTTAAATAGATACTTGTTTATAATAACAATTGTATAAGATACATGGATAGTTAAGGAAGATATCTAAGGACACTTCCAAAAGATCTATGGATAGCTCAATTGATCTAAGCAATATGCCTTTGACCGGTTATTTATAAGTGACTGTAGCAAAGGTGTGTTCAAATATAACAAGTTTTCAACTAAGCATTTACTAAAACCACGGGGTATCCATTTGTAGTGAGAATCCATTGGGAGTTTGGAAACTGAGACAGCTGCATATTTTGTTTCATTATTAAAAAACTACTGGACCAGTACGAGCCCGAAGGATTGCTACCTTTCCTTCATTTATCGATTGGAAAATTAAAAAAAAACTGTCTCGAAAAGCTTATAAAATATCTGAGTAGGTACCTAGATGAGAAAAAAGCTTGGGACGAATCAGCTCCAACTCTGCTAGGTATTCCTAACAAAACTAACAAGGATCATACAATAAAAGCGCTAGGACCCAGCGAGTTTCTTGTCAGTTCTTTTCGGACTGGGGATAGGACTGGAATTGGCACCTAGACTCAAATAGTATGTAAGACGATTCAAAATTATCGCTGTGATTTTATTGAATAAAAAGATATTTGATTATGATTTCCTGATAAACTTATGAAACGTCATCTCTTGGATTATTTTAGTTTCAATGGCTGCGGAAGTTCGTAGAGGAGCTACGAGTTTGTGTAGCTAACCTCTACGCTTCGTAGCACGTAGCTATGTGCAGCTATAGCTTTATATTATGACTGAAAGTTAAAGTTTCTATAAAATGAAAATGCATTAGATAATGAAAATGAACCAGAAAATGGTTTACTGCAAAAGTTTGAAACTTCGCTAATAAATAACTGATCTAAATTGCTAAATTGGCGGATGTTGGAGAGTTTCCGTTTGACGTGGGAGTCCCAGTTCCGTTGTTTGAAGTCACAGTTTACTTTCATCATGATGCCAATCATCAGTAGACATCTTTCCACCAATTTGATTTTATCCATGTTATGGTAAGGTATAGGTTTTCGTAAAGTTAGGGTAAAGTGGAGGTTTTGTTATAACGGAGGTTTGCGTAAAGAAGGCTTTGATGAAGTGTTGGTTTCGATAAAGCAAAGGTTTTGGTACAACGAAGGTTTCAGTAAAGTGGAGATTTAGTATGCCTTGGCAACGTGAATTTGAGTCACCTTAAATCTCACATAGACAACACATTAATAGACATGATTGATATATATGGGGTTGATTCTAAAATCATTAAATCCACAGGTGTGGAAAAATAGTCGTCAGTACCGCCTCACCTGAACGATACATTCATATTCTCCCTTCCTGGCATACTTGTTGACTGTACATTGTACAACGACGTTGTGATACGATCGATGATCAGTAATATCGATGGATTCGAGAATCATCTCAGGTGTAATTAGATCTACAGGTGCGAAGAAGGCAGTCGTCAGCGGCGCCTCGCCGTCTAAGAAGACAAAGGTTTGTTTTCGCGGCGGTGGGTGGCTGCCGACGGAGCGCCCGGCGGAGCGCCCGGCCCAGTGACCGAGTGTGCGATCGACCGGGCCGCGCACGCGCGCCCAACATCGACAGCCTTCTCAGTGCCTGCCCGCGCCGCGTCCGGATCGCGCGCCCCGCATCAACCCTCAATGCTATTTGTTTACAACACCTCACTCTCACGTGGATTGTAATGGCGGACGGGAAAATCACGTGATTTCATAGAAACAGAAAATTCGGTGAGTACTTCGCTGATCGATGTAGCGTCCGCGGGCCGGGCCCGATTCCACAGAATCCAATCGCTGAATCGAGTTGTCGCTCACAATACAGACGCCTGCTTATCAATTTAGATCGCTTAAGGTATTCGTGGCACAGCGTAGCCTGTTCTGAGGTTACGCTGAATAAATTCATAGTTCAGCCTTTGATTGGAGGCTTGTATAAATAAAGCCAAGTTCTGTCCTTCAGACTCCATTTAATTAGATTACACGCGGAAGTCTACGGAATATCGCCGACGGATTTTGTAGATATAAGTGAAATCGTTTCAGGCAATGTTCATTGTCGTCACATATTTTTATTGTAAATCTAATTATTTGTCTAGAGTTGTGAATCATTGCGTTTTGTATCTTAATTCATTGACTTATATGTCATCGGATGACTCTTTATTTACTGAACTACACGTGATTTATTTCATTCATGTTCGCTGTCTGTGGCATTCATACTGAGGCTACGGCGTTGTAGTGGGGATTTTTGGAAAATACTTGTGATTACCGCAAATGGGGAAATGTTGATGGGAATTTTGATGACTTTGTTCTTTATCTAGCCCGGCGGCTTCATCTGGTAAGCAGGTTCTATTTCATCGTCCGTTTTATTACGAACAATACCTGTGTTTTCTTTTTTTTACAATAAACCAGTTCTTTTCTAGAGGTCGCTAACTTTACGAATGAGGTTTTATTTTCTAACAATAATAACATGATTTATCTCATTTTTGGGAAATTAATGAATTTAATGAAGCCAAAATCTGAGACTCGCCCGACACTGAAACACAAATTGGCTATTTCAGTCTATTGTATTTGAAACGTCAAAATAAGTTGGTCTCATATCGTGTCTTTAGTTCTTTTGAACCAGTGTGGTGAAAGGATTTATATGCGCATGAGAGGCTTCTTTCGTACAGACTTTCTTACCGTTTCAATTTTATTTAATTTTATTCGGAAAAATACCTACAGTATTTTAGACTAGCCAAAAACAAATGAAACAAATTAATTACCAACTATATTGTTTTTTAATCTAAGAATTTAAAAGAGCTTATTGACAAATAAAAATACTACTCAATTTATTCGGAAGAATAGAGATAAGTAGAAAGATTCGGGAAAACATTAGTATTTTAATTATATTCATAATATTTTGAGGTTTCATACAAAAAGTTCTCTTATAAACAAACAAAAAAGTTTTTTAATCATGTACATATATTCGATACCGATCTTTGTTGGCAAATATTATTAATAAAGCTGATATAACATCCATAGACATTGAAGCTGATATAACAAATTTGTTTGTTCGTATCACAACTAAACGGCTAAAGACAAGGAGATAAAATAGTTTTCTATATCTTTAGCATGAGCATTGTAGATAGTATTTACTCTACAGAAGAGGTAAATTGACTTTTGTGACGACAAAAGTGCCATTTACGTTTTGAAAGGTAACAAAAAAAAACTCTATTTCCTTCTCTCTTATATATAAAAATTAATTGTTTTTCGTTAGTCTCGCTAAAACTCGAGAACGGCTAAACGGATTTATCTTATCTTGGTCTTGAAATGTTCATGGCGGTCTAGGGAAGGTTTAAAAGGTAAGAAAAATTCAAATAACTGCCGGGAAAACCCTAAAAATAGCCCTTTTATATTTCCCATACAAACGTTTTCTAAATAAGTACGAAGTCTGCCGGGTCAGCTAGTAATTCAATAAAGATTAAAAAAAACAATGCGGAGAAAGTCACGGACAACAGCTAAGCTAGTAACATCCATATTTTAATTAGCAGACCTAAACAGCGGAACTTCTAAGCCATACCCGAACTTTGGTGAGTTCGGCGGACGACGCGAGTTGATTAATATACGTAGTGTGAGATGAGCAAAGCTAACACTCGTTTTTTACGTTATCGACACGCTTTAGAATCATTTACAGGACGCTGCTGTAGTGTCTAGGTCAGTTTTGACGTCTGTGAAAAAGGAGGATCGATCTTCAATTTACATAAATATTTTTTGATGAAATAGGTACAGCTTGGTCCCTCAATTATATTGCGACGATTTTATTTTCATCATGACTGTCTTAAAACGTGCTTGACGTATAGCTCATTGGACGAACCAAGTATTAGTTGTATTTAAGAACTTGACGAATCACGTATTTGACAAATTTAGGTTTGGATCAGTCTCTAGTTTGATAAATCAAGAATTTGACGTGTCTTTATTTTGACAAATAAAGATTTGACGAGTATAAAATTTGACAAATCAATAATTTGACGACTGTCTGCGTAATCATATTTGGGGCGGATGTATGTAAGTGAGTTCTTTTGGTTATCGCTATACCTACAGTGAATTGTTATTGTTACTAAAGTCGCTATAGCTCAAACGGCTGGATGGATTTTGAGAAATGAGGTACAAGTACAGTAGGTCTACCATGAGTTTTCACAATCTACACTCGCTAGCGACTGTAGTTAAAAAAATGTATGAAAACTTGTACAGCGCCTCTAGCGGAGAGTTGGGCACTAAAACGTCACGTAGTTAACTATCCCACGTCACAGCGTACTACAGCGACTGTAGTTTGCGCTTCATTAATTTGCTTAGAATTTCTTCTTCTTCTTCTTCTTCTTCTTCAATTATGGCATCTGTCTCTTAGAGAACAATTTTGCCAGTGTCAAGTGTATTTATTTATAAGTATTGTCAACGGTCACAGAGTCATAGTCAAGTAGTCAAGTCAATTTTAAAACAAAAGATGGCTGTTTTGTTGAAAATTTTCGGGATTTCCTCCGATGGAATTTGAAAAGAACTATTCACTCTAATTCACATACTTTACACTCGCGTCAAGAACCCGGGCTTTATTGGCAAAATAACCACCAAAATTACGCAATAAAACTCAAAATAACACGAGAAAACATATAAAAACCAGAGCGACGTAGTTGTCAGGCAAATACACCGCAGAAAATCCCCTGCTTAGAATTTGGTACCATGAGTTTGACAGATGTCATAGTAACGTACTATTACTACTGTAGTAACGTCAGCCGATCTAATGTGACAACTCATGGTAGACGTACAGATACGTCTGTATTACTGACGTATCTAACGATACCTCACTACACAGACTCTGTATCACAAGAGTCATGTCAATAATTACATCATGGCGACTGTAAAAAGCTGTTTTACAATACTTTGAGTCATTTTTTTTTATATTTATTAAATAAACTGGCTGTCCCGGCAGACTTCGTACTTATTGAGAAAACGTTTGTATGGGAAATAGAAAAGGGCTATTTTTAGGGTTTTCCCGGCAGTTATTTGAATTTTTCTTACCTTTTAAACCTTCCCTAGACCTCCACGAACATTTCAAGATCAAGATAAGATAAATCCGTTTAGCCGTTTTCGAGTTTTAGCGAGACTAACGAACAGCAATTCATTTTTATATATATAGAAGGTAGAAGAAGAAGATAAGTACCTACCTACTAATTGTTTGTTGGACAATTGGAAAGGGAAGACCTCGGCGTACGTACCTCAATCAAATTGGGGACGTTTTAGAGAAAGGCGAGGTCCAGAGTATCCTAAACCGACGCGCATGTATGAAGAATGTAATGAAAATGAAAGAAGCAAGAGGTACCTATGTCAGGATCGTAGCAAGTGGAGATCCGTGATCTCTGCCTACCCCGTCGGGAAATAGGCGTGATTTTATGTATGTATGTATGTACATGTATGTATGTTTGTTTGTTTTCAATACATACATGTGTATAAATACGAATTGTTAGATGGAGTAGATTTACTTAGCACCTAAATCTTCCATACATCATCTATACCTATATAAGAGCTTAACCTGACTGACTGACTGACTGACTGATTGATCATCGCCGAGCCGAAACCGCTAAAGATAGAAAGCTGAAATTTGGAAGGTGGCTTCCTTTTATAACAAAACCACCCACTAAGGCGGGATTTTTGGGAATTCCACCTCTAAGGGGGTGAAAAAGAGTGAAATCGTTAGTATGAAACTTTTTAACGCGTGGAGCGATTTTCATGAAACTTTGTTTGTGCACTGTAAATGCAAAATAAATGAACACGTGTTTCAGGATTTTTCAATATAATCTTCAAAATGGGGTCAAATGTGGGGTCAATGTTTGTATAGGAACTTTTTAACGGCAGGTGCGATTGGTCTGAAATTTGGTTTGTGTACTGTAAATGCAAAATGAATGAATACGTGTTTCAGGATTTTTCAATATAATCTTTAAAAAAGGGTCAAATGTGGGGTCAATGATTGTATGGGAACTTTTAAATGGGCGGCGCGATTGGTCTGAAACTTTGTTTGTGTACTGTAAATGCGAAACGAATGGACACGTGTTTTAGGATTTTTCAATATAACTAAAAAAGGGCTAAAATGGGGTGTCAAAGTAGTATGGGATTTTTATGAATTGCGTGATGTGTTTAAAACTCAGTTTAGATATTTTATGTGAACGAAGTCGCGAGCGGGACAGCTAGTCCCACATAAATTTTCGAATGGAAAAACTCATTGGTGCACGATTAGGTTTGAACCCACGACCTTCGGATCGTGAGGCAGAGGTGTTACCACTATACCACCGTACTCTTTGTTGATTCTATTGATTAGATTGTTGTTTCAATTATGTTTTATAGATTTGTAGCTTTAGTAATATTTATATCGATGTATGTTGGTACGAATAGATGTAGGTACTACAGTGCTTCACTGACCGTCGGTGCGCACGGTCGGTCCTTACGATACACACGGACCGACCGTCAGTTTGTATCATTCAGTGCTCTCCTGACCAACAGACTGACCAGATGAAAATTGATACAGACATCCGTCGTAGGTCCGTACGGTCGGTCCAACGATCGGTGCAGCACTGAACGCGTACATACGTTTCCATAGCGCGTCGGCCGACCGACGGCCGTATGCGGACGCGCTCGACCGACGGTCCTCGTACGCAGTGCGTAGCAATATACGCGTGCGTACGGTCGGTCCAGCACTGTACGAATTATGGATTTTCATATTAATGACAAGCGCGACTGACATACGCACCGACGGTCAGTGAAGCACTGTAACCGGCCTACTCGTAATTATGTTATACTTATTACATTATACAACTCAAACGTTCTAGATCACCGCCAGAGGGTAGCCTCTTTGTTATTTGTTTCAATTACATATTAAATTGACTGTTTATAAAAAGCGAATCCGGTAGCGTTCCTTATAATAATTACCTTTTTTTGCGGTAACAACGGTTTCTTTAATTTTTTTCCCTCATGTTATATTATAGGTTTTATTCTTATGTAATGGTCAGGTACAAACATTAGCCTCTCTTATTTACAATTCTGCTCAATTCCTCTGAAGCAAATTATTTCCAATCTTACTAATATTATAAACGTGAAAGTTTGTGAGTATGGAGGGATGTTTGTTACTTTCACGCTGAAACGGCTGAACGGATCTGTATGAAATTTGGCACAGAGATAGTTATAGTCTGGAATAGCACATAGACTACTTTTTATCCAGGAAAAATGTAATTGTCCGTGGGTTAGATATGTTTTGGTTTTTCAAGGAACCACGCGGGCGAAGCCCTAGGCGGAAACTAGTAATCATAATTATTATATTCTATTTATTTTATTAATTCCTCAATCAGTTATTATTCTTGAGTTCATTGATTTTTATCTACTTATTATCTTAATAATGTTTATTAATAATAGCCAAAATCAATTGGAAAATTTTACTGTATTCTTACTTCTACTCTAATTAGATAGGTCCTTTAGACGCTATCCTCTGGCATTGATCTGGATCAGTTGAGCTATCTAAAGATTATTAGAACCTGTTTTATAATTGCAATAAACTAGTCATAGATAGGACTTCAGGTCAGTGACCGCAGGTACCTACCCAAAAAGGAGTATTGACGTTACCTCGTTGGATAAGTATCTATACTGATCCATAGTCATAAAAATAAATAATGTTTTGAAATCGTTAGCCAAAAACCTTATAATGAAACAATCTGAAATTACTTGTATCAGATAACAATTGTTATCATAATTACAGTTTACAGTTTTGCTAATTTGCTGAAAAAATATAAACAAGCATTATCTTTATCTATATGATATAAAAACTAGAGATGTAACTGACGGTTAAAATTCGGTATCCGACCGGATATGCTATCCTATCCGGATACCGAATAGCACAAAACCTATTAATAGTTGAATCAGGATGATTGAAAGAAAAGATGGATGGACTGTGTGAAAGATGACATGGGTAAGAAAGGAGTCAGTACTCTGATGACGAATGATAGAGGGAAATGGAAGAAGATCACATGTTGTGCCGACCCCACATAACGTGGGAAAAGGGCAGGAAGATGATGATGATGAGTTGAATCAGGATGATTGAATTTGTAAAAAAATCTATTCAATTATGCGAATCAAAATTCATTATTAAGTGTCATACAAAGCAATGATCTAAGACAAAACAGTACCCCTCACTCTTCTGCAGGTTACAACTTGAATCGAGCCACGCGGGATCACACAATTTATGCGCCGGATATCCGGCGCTGGCCGAAGTCTAGGCCGAATGACCGAAATCCGTTCTCTGGCCGAACTAGTATTCGGTGCATCTCTAATGAAAACTATAAACAGTGCATTAACTTATGCACTTATTATCAGATCTTTAGTTAGGTACTTAGATCTTTGAGGATATCTAAAGGGGGTAGTCAGAGGTACGTCCAAACATGATATTTGACACATGACCACATTTTGCAAAGTGATAAGTATTTCTTACGTGACAGGTTGCAAGCCCATCGCCGCGTATAAGAATACTTATCTATGACAAACACCTTCGAATATTTGGTTTTAGGGTGTGCCGGTTTTCTCACGATGTTTACCTTCACTGTTTAAGAGCACTGGCATTGCGCACATACATTTTTAGAATTAAATACTCATAGGTGCACGACCAGGTTTGAACCCACGGCCTTCGGAGCGTGAGGCAGGCTACCACTATACCGCCAGTGCTCATTTCCAAACGTTCACAGTTACCTAAAATTCAGCTAAAAATAAATTTGATTGTGTCATGTCGACCAAGCGTGACACATTCCTAATCTTTTTTCATTCTTGTTTGCTCTGACTTAAAATGGTTTTGTGAACCTTATGATATACCGGTGAAAATATTTATTCTGCTAAAACAGTTTACATACGGAACGGTGTAATAAATGTGTACAAATATAAGCGTGAAAATAACCTGGCTTAGGCGATATCCGCACAGGAAGGGACGTAAGGCGTAAGACATAAGGTGAGGATGAAGACATAATGTCGCCTGCATCGTTTTTGTGTGTTTATCAGAGATTTAGGCAATGCATTCGAATGTCAACTTCATCGTTCCACTTTTTAATTTCTTTTTTTTTTCCTAGATGCGAATGTTGAGATGGATGTGTGGAGTGACAAGGATGGATAAAACAAAGAATGAATATATCAGAGGAAGTCTGAAAGTGGCACCGGTGACAGAAAAGATGAGGAGTAATAGGTTAGCGTGGTAAGGACATGTTATGAGAAGAGATGATGTCATGTGACGAGGAGAGTGTTAGGTATGTAGATGGATACAAAGGTAGAGGTAGACCAAAGAAAAGATGGATGGACTGTGTGAAAGATGACATGGGTAAGAAAGGAGTGAGTACTGAGATGACGAATGACAGAGGGAAATGGAAGAAGATCACATGTTGTGCCGACCCCACATAACGTGGGATAAGGGCAGGAAGATGATGATCGTTCTAGTTTTCATATTTATTCTCGTGTTATTTTAATAAGTAATTTTGATGGTTATTTTCTCAATAATGCCTCGCTCGTGACGCGTGTGTAAATTATGTGAATTAAAGAGAATAGTTCTTTTCTAAATCCATCGAAGGAATTTCCGAGAATTTTGAACAAAACAGTCATCTTTTGTATAAAATTGACTTGCCAATTTGACTAGCACATCAAGTGTTTTTGATTTTTTCTGTATGAATCGCGTCGCGTCCGCGCGTATTTGCGACTTACGGCTCTTTCTGTGCGGATCCGCCTAAGAAAATACTATTAGCGAAGTTTAGCCAAGACACCCATCCAATTCGCGCTTTGTAAGTCAAGGGATTTTTGATTATGAAGAAGTGTAATAATTATTATACTAAGCAATTATATTGAGCTTATATTGAACAAGAATTGAATTGCATTGACGTTGCAGTGTATTCATAGTATACAAATAATTTGAAGTCGGTTCTCAACTTTTTGTAAAAATCACCTGTCAACATTTTTTGTTTTTAATTTAGGCGGTGATCAGCTCTGGTGGAGTTTTCATCCCACTAGAAGTGTTTTCTTGTGGGATATAAAGTTGTACAGAATTATAATCAATTCGTAAAAAAAATATGAAAGAATCATGAAATGATCCTTGTTATATCAATGAACAATTGAGTATAAACGATTGATTATGAACGGTCTAACAATGAAGGTTAGGGCTATTAAATCTGTTAACATCTCCCTTTTAAGTCAAGCCTGATTAATTAAAGGCGACGGTTTTTGAGCGACGCACTTTGAATTCTTTTACGTAGTTATAAAAGTTGAAAATTATTTAAACAGTTTAACTAAATGAGAAATCTTAGATACTTTTAGCTGGACAATACAAAACTGGATAGATATTCTTGAACCTAGTTGAGTTTAGTCTAAAGTGATCGCGGTTAAGCATCGTTCACCGCAATCACCGTTCGACCGCTTGTGTAATTTTCAGTTGGAAGTTTGAACACGTTAGAGTTTAGAGCAAGCTTATTGATAAATTTATTTCTTTGCCTTATGAAATAAAATAAGGACTTTTTTATATATTTTTTTGAAAAATTAACATTCATCAAAATAACATTGCAATACTCTAATAAGTTTTTTTTAAAAAGAAATACACCGTGACTTGTGAACTTATTTTTTTTATAAAATGGTTAATACATTATAAGATATTTTTTTAAATAGATTAAGTACTTTTTACTTGATACCTCTTTTTTATCAAACAGTTAAAAAAAAACTTAAGTACGTATAAAAACTTTAATTATCGAGGCCGGTACTAAAACTACAACGAGCGCGATTGCAAAAAAGAAAAGTACACAGAAGAACAGATAAAATAAAGGCTATGCCTCTGATGGGTCAATTGCGTGTCTGGCAACACTCAGCCATTCTAGGAAGTAGGACCTAGATTTCTAGGTCTAGACAGGGCCGGAGCCAAGTGGAAAACTGGGGCAAAGTTTATTTAAATATAGTTGACCGGCTTGTTATTTTATCGTCTGCTTTTTTATAATGTTATTCTCTATTTTTTTGTTAGATTTATTAATAGAATATTGAATGTTCTTGGATTTATTACATGGACTATTCTCAGAATAAATCTTTACTAGTGTTAGCTCTGCTAGGCGGTGGCTGAATGGAATTTTATGACGATAATAAGTTCTATTAGTTACTAGCTGTTACCCGCAACTTTGTCCGCAGAATTTTTAAAATTGGACCATTAGTTTTTGAGTTTATTCGTTATAAACAAAAATACAAAAATACAAAAATTTCCCCTTTATACTTAATATTAGTATAGTATATTATGTTGACAGGTAATTAATTGATATTTACTTACTTAGTTATGAAATCATTTAAGTTCACATTTTGATAATACAATGTTTAATTAGATAATAATTCACAGTTTCACAGTCAAACAAAATTCAAATAATTCACAATTATAAATATTTCCTGCGTTCGCTACATAATAATAAAGAAAAACGTAGTTTTGCGATCGCAAACCATTTTTACAACGTATTAAAAACAGCATTTGTTTTAATTTCACGCCTGAGCGTGACAAACCTTAATCCCAGTTGCCCACTTTGATTCACCCTTATTACGTCTCTGTGCCCAAATTTAAATAAAACCGCTTTGACGCGGCTGGTGTGAAACGGGACTTTTGTTTTAAAATAGGAATGAATTATGTTTTGTACCTCTGGTTGCATTATTTTATGTATGGTAGTGCTGTCTCTACGTCTTTCCGACTCCTGTTTTTGCTTCAACGCAAACAGCTAGCGCATGCTTTATTTAGACGCGTTACACTGGTGTTAGAAAGAGACAATCGTATAAAACTAATTATACGATTTTCTTGTAGTAAGTTGTTTTTTTTTATCAGTGATCTGTTGTAGTTACTAAAGTTTTTTATCCAATAAATGAAAAGGATTATTAAAAAAAATCTTACATGCTAGGTCATTGATATTTAAATAGAATTTAAATATCAATGACCTAAATTAAATACCAATTTTAATAGAATAGTGAATATGTTATCACTAAAGTGATAACATATTCACCGTAGGTGCCAAATCTAGTCACCTAAGTCCCAGATATCTCGGTCCTAGTTCTTTTTTGAACAGAAAAGAAACCCGTTACGGTCCTAGCGCTTTTTTGTATGATCCTTGATCATATTTATGTAACATTCAAATGTATGAAGACTGTTTGTGAACTATTTTGACGTTTGTTTTTGACAACTTTAACAAATTTTTCAAATAATTACTTTTCAGCTTACGTTTATGCAAAAATATTTATTAAAGATGTTGAAAAAAAAGCGTCAAAATAATGTTTAAGTTCTTCTTCTTCTTCAATTATGGCATCTGTCTCTTAGAGAACAATATGTTTAAGTTCACAGCCAATCTTCATAATGTGACTCTGTGACATTGACAAAACTTAATCTAAAAATATACTTGACACTGGCAAAATTGACCTCTAAGACAGATGTCATAAATAAAGAAGAAGATGAAAAAGAGTCTTCATTATGAAGACAGAGGTAGTCAACAAAATATTTATGTAATTATAATTGAATAACGGGTATTTATTACGTACCTATTTTGTTTTTATTCCCGACGTTTCGAACACATTACAGTCTGCCCGCGACCACGAACGCTGTAATGTGTTCGAAACGTCGGGAATAAAAACAAAATAGGTACGTGATAAATACCCGTTATTCAATTATAATTATGTCATCAAATCACGGAAGTTTAAAAAGTTTAAAATATTTATGATCTTTGGAGTTTTCTCATGCTAAAAGTTTTTTCGCTGGACAGGAAAATGGCGGTTAGGTTAGGTTAGATTAAGTTAGATAGAAAACGGAAGAAATTAATTTACGCAACCTTAAGCTATATGACTATAAGCCTGCTCAAATAAGCGAATGCTAAAATTGAGTCAATAAACCTTTGATGTTGTATGTACTTACCTCATATTCCTCACTTCGTTACGTCATTAAATTCGATACACTATAATATTAATGAAGATCATTTGACGCGCGTCGGTAGGCCCAATAATTCCATACATTATAAATTAATGCAAGTTCGCTACTATAATCGAAACCTTAACATGATTGTAATAAAACACATTTTCCTACATATCCTTTAAATTTCGTGTAGACTAAACCAGCTTAAATAGGAACGGGGTATGAAATATGGCTGTTTCAAAAGAGGTTCAAGTTACGCTGGTAAATCTTGACCCAGCCCTGACCAACGAAATAGGTAAGTTGCGTGATTAAATTAATAGCTACTGAAGAGTTTTGTTTAATAATTTTAACAGGGAGATGGCTGTTTTCATACAATTATGAGAGAACGTATGGGGAGCCAAGTTTATGTTTGCGTGCTCGGCTGAATTAGAAATGAATCGGAAGGTGGTATAACAGAGTTCAAACCTGGATAAGTACTCAGGAAGTACATAAAAATTGTGACGGTTTTATTTGAATTGTTGTTGAAAATTGCCTAAAGTCGATTTGCAAAAATGAATAATTAAATTTTCGATGAATACCAGTGTTCAAGTTCTGAATGAAACACCCTTACCAAAAGCTCTTCGGGTAAAATCAAATAAATAAATAAATAAATAAATAATGCTGGACAATCCACACAGCATCATCTAGCCCCAAAGTAAGCTACTCAAAGCTTGTGTTATGGGTACTAGGTAACTGATATATTTAATACATTAGTGATTAGATACATAGATAGATATTTTTTATTATACATAGAAAACACCCAGACCAACGGAACAAATTTCTGCAGATCGTACACAAATTTGTTCCGCGGCGGGAATCGAACCCGCATCCTCTTGCGTCGCAGGCGGACTCTCGCCCGCTGCGCCACTGAGGTCGTCAAAGTAATAATCAAAGTAATAATAACTTTGATATTTCGTACCATGACACGTAAAAGTTGTATCGAAATAGTGTTACTTCAAGCTTGAAACTTATATGGTAAAGCCCCAGAATGGAATTTATTTATTTGAATCTGGCACAGACTTTACATAAAAATGATTGGATGATTCTAGAACTCTCTTTCTAACAACCAATCAGATAACAGTATTTTTTATTTTGAATGGAGAAAAATTACGATAGTTATTCTTTTGACCAAATTGATATTTTGTAATTTTCCACCATATCCTTAGTCAACACCAATTGACATGGTTTATACCAATCACACGTCAGTTTAGTCATTTAGAACTGTCCTTAAAAATGTTTACGCTAATTTAGTCTTTCTATCGAACAAAATAAGATCGTGTGTAGTTAAACATTTTTTAAGTTAGTCCGCGGAACAAGAGAATTTCCACCAACGTGTTTCTTCTAACTAGAAATATTCAACTAACGTATTCCTATCCAATTGAACTGATTGCCTCAATTCAATCTGAAAACACGTCAATAAAAATATATCAACGAAACATTTAGGTAACTCTTCGAAATGCAATTAAGCTACGAAAAATAACATATTTGAATAATGTAAATATCGGACCGCCCTTCCCGAGTTGGGTTTGTTAATGAAAAGTCGGAAAAAGTTAGTTAAATATTTTTGTTCTAGACAATCACGATTTCATTTGTACGTTTTATTTGACCTATTTCCTACTAGATAAATACAGACAGACGTTGTCCTGTCTTAACTATGAATATTTTTCTTTTTTTTATTAAACTTTCTCCTTACAATAACAAACACAACATATATAATTAGCAAAATCGGTCCAGCCATTCACGCGTGATATTCGTGACCAAAAGAAATAGGGATTCATTTTCATGCGAGTTTAATAATATGACTGTCGCGCATGTTTGCGCGTTTTAAGTAAGTTATATTTTTTTTCTCGTTTTTGCAACATTGATGCTCCGCTCCTATTGGTCGTAGCGTGATATTATATAGCCTATATCTTTCCTCAATAAATGGATTATACAACACAACAATCATATTTCAATTCGAACCAGTAGTTTCTGAGATTAGCGCGTTCAACGAAACTCTTCAGCTTTATCTTATACCTTTAAAAGAACAATTCTTGAATCTCGGAAACGGCTTCAACGATTTTCACGAAATTTACTATGCATTACTATTTCGGAGGCGATAAATCGATTTAGCTAAGTTTCATTTTCCAAAAAACAAGATTTACTAAAAAAAACGAGCAAAGCTCGGTCCTAATATTAATGTACATAGTGGACTATAGGACCTATGTTCCATCGGCTATATCTTGCTGCCTTACGTCTGCGTGAAATGAAATGAGTAAGTACAAAAGCCGGACGTCAGCCAGCCCTACGCTCACCACGACCACATTCTGTTTCGTATTTCGCGTAATAGGAACAGCCAGGCTAATGTAATTGACTGTTTTTTAGTTTTTTCCATTTAAACCGAGAGAAACTGTATGTTATTGAGGTTAGCGCGCCGCTCTATTCACGAAAAATATTCTAAAACCTTTTATATACATACATAAAAATCTGGTGTTACTCGCTGACTATATGAAAGAATACCGTTAACCAGCTTTCCAACATGATATTCGGAGGCTCTTTTCTGGGTTCAGAGGTACACTAATCATGGAATGCCTAATTTTCAACCTCTAAAGGGTGCAGAGTGAGATTTAAGTTTGCACCAAAGAGTATTTTAACTAATAATAATAATAAATAATAAATAATGCTGGACAGTCCACACAGCATCATCTAGCGCCAAAGTAAGCTAATCAAAGCTTGTGTTATGGGTACTAGATAACTGATATATTTAATACATTATATACATAGATAGATATTTTTTATTATACATAGAAAACACCCAGACCAACGGAACAAATTTCTGCAGATCGTACACAAATTTGTTCCGCTGTAGTTACTTCCTTTTTAAGTTATTTTGTAGACACTTTTTATCTATATTCGAAGGTGTCATAGTTTTAGTATTCTTATAAGCAGCGATGTGCTTGCAACCTGTCACATACGGAATACGAACTACTTTGCTAAATGTGGGCATGTGTTTTTGACTAACCTCTTTAGGTATCTACTGAGCCTGGGGATTACAGTCGTGAGCATGTTTTTTTCAGTCATGAACGAAGTCGGGTTGAGTTTCAATATTTTTTTTATAAAACTTTCATTCAAGTTACGTTTCACTGTACGAGTCTGTTTGTAATAATGTAAATGAGAACAGAACGGCATTCAGTACCCCTAGTATGAGTTTTTGATAGTTTACGAAAACTTTTTTCGTATAGTATCCTTTCATACATTTACCTCCATCGGAAATTTTAAGGTACTAAAATAAAGTCGATATCGTGAAAACTTGATTTAAAAATCATTGCTGGGACTGCCGATTACATAATATTTTCGATATTATCGACCTTATTTTAGTTCCTTAACATTTCCGATGGAGGTAAATGTATGAAAGGATACTATTCGAAAAAAGTTTTCGTAAATCAAAAACTCATACTAGGGGTACAGGAGGCAATGGCAATGCCCTCGCGGCTTTTCACTATTTTGGGTACCGCTCTGTCTGGTAATGATCTAGTTCAAAGCTATCTTAGAATAGAATAGAATAGAAAATTTTGACACCATTTTCTATTCTATCTTAAACCTTTTGTGACGATTTTAGATAACATATCAACCCATATCGGAGTCACTACAGAAATACGTATTCAGAGTTAAAATTATTCGGATCACACGCTTAGTATATTTTAATCTGTTACAAATTAGAAGTAGAAAAGAAAATGGGCCAAAGATGTAACCTTGTGGTACCGTAGTGAAGGGAAAAGATTAAGAGAAGACCTTTCCGCAGATGGGAAGACGATTTAAATCAACAGGAATAATGTGGATAAACAAAGCTTGTGACCGCAAAATGTGGAGAAGTCCGAAGAAGGTCTATGACTGGAAAGTAAAAAAATCAGAGAAATACCGATGTTGTCACTGAAGAATAATGTATAAAGGCTTTTTGAATTTGAATATTAGTTTGTGTTTGTTTGTTTGTACCTCTACCTTGGATAAACTAACACGTAGACTACATTTTAAAAAGGTTCATTACATCAAAAAGGTTCTTAAAATTACGTTATATTTAATTATGCTTCAGGTCGTCCGAAGACCATTTCTTACATGCAGCATTACGAGTTATGGTGCTATCTCCATCACACTTTTAGATCAAGATCACTAAAATACGAATGGTTCCTCTCCTGTCTCACTCCCACCGCCTCAGTCCAGTCGACCTCTTACGTCATCGCCTGCAACTTGTCATTACTAGTTTTTGTGTTGTCGAAGTCACACAATTAATTATCTTTTTCTTCAAAAGAGAGTTTATAGGCATTTTCAGGATGTGAAAACGAAAGCGTACAGAACTTGGTGAAAGTGATTACCGAAATATTAAGAAAAAAGTTCGGAAACTAGAATGCAAACTCAAAAAGTGCAGACGACCAAGTAGCTCGTCATCTTCAGACACAGACCCTCCGCACGGTGAGGGGTCCTCATATGAATTAAATGATGGTGTTGAATATTATCAACAAGGTAAGGAACATTGCATTTTATAAAGTACCTTACGATATGATGTCGTTTCATACGTCTCCCTTTTTTGCCATGGTGATGTCTAACTACCCACATTTAAAAGAAAAAATGTACCTGTGTGGATTAAATATTTACAAGATATTTAATGATTATACTAGCCAAGGCTAACGCAGTTATATTATGGGTTATCGATAAAAAATCGCATGTATATCATGTCGAGAGTACGTATTATTTCGTCACGTAAATCGTGCTGAACGTAAGTATTTATACAAAATAATCGTACCCGCTTGCTTAGCTAAATCCGCGTTTATCGCAGCAAAGCAAGCCTATCGATCCTCGCATGTATATCATGTCGAGAGTACTACTATTTTCATTGCGTAAATCGTGATGAGAGTATCTCTGGATACAAAATAGTTGTGCCTACCTACAACCTCCTAGATACATTTTTAGCATTCCGCGTATACCGCGTTGAGTGCAGAATAACATCTACTTACCTATTTAACAATCTTCGCATGTATATCATGTCGAAGTAGATAGATACGCCTGATTAATTTGGAATGTTTAATGAACCTAACTACATTTTAAAATACCGTAATTATTTTACATATTTCACGTAAATCGTGTTAAGTGGAGTTGATAGGTACATCGTACCCCACCATAAAAACACATCGTGGTCAAGTCGTGACATGCACATAGATCTACCGTACCGTGGTACAATTAAGGGTACATAGTTAAATATACATTGACACTTACAGATGATGTACTTCCAGAAGAGGTCGAGTTGACCGGAACTGATGTACCTGTTTTGGAACCAATAGTATCGTCTGTAGAAGATACTGTAGAAGAATCGCTAGCGGTTCAAAGCCAAGAGGTTATTGACCCAGAAATTCTAATGATATTAGGCGAAGATCCGTCTGTACAAAAAACACATGGAGATGATTTGCATAAAGATGTTGCTGGCCGGTGGTCACATATCCTGACAAATGGTTTAGCCAAAGAAATTAAGACGGATCTTGTAAAACAATACCTGCCAGCTGAAAACTGTGTTAACATGAGGGCACCCAAGCTTAATTTAGAAATTGAGGCAGCGTTAACACCTTTGAATGTTAAGAAGGATATCTTCAGTCAAAGTAAACAAACTCAGCTATCTAGCTGTTTATCGGCGATAGGAACAGTATTGAATTAGGCTTTGTCGTCATCCAAAGAGGTGTTGCCACATGCACAAACAATCATAAGGCCTTTGAGTGACGCTGGACGTCTGCTTTGTGACATTCACTATAGGGAGTCGCAGTCAAGACGATACGCGATCATAAATGGTCTTAATAAGAAAACTCAAGATATTGTGAGAAATACAAAACTTGATGAACATTTATTCGGCACAAATCTTGCGGACCACTTAAAATCATCAAAAGCTATTTCCCAGTCGGGAGCGGAGATGAAAAATAGTGCGGTACAACGCACACCATTTAAACCTCCACCACCCAACAGAAGAACTCAACGGGGTGCTTTAAACTTGAGGGGGGTGCCGCGAGCAGTAGCCGGCGAGCCGCGTCACCATCCCAGTCCCCGGAAACCGGCGGCAGCAGCACCGCGAGACCAGCAGCGGCGGGACTCGTACCGCCGGAGCCACGCGGTGCGCCAGAGGACCACGAGACGTTAATGTCATCGTCACAGGTACCTATTGCAGGCAGATTGCAATTTTTCTATGACCAATGGTGTAATATTACTGATGACCCTGTAATATTATCATGGGTGCAAGGATACAGTATACCGTTTATTAAAGATCCCATACAAATGGTTAATTCCCAAAACTCATGTAAGTCAGTAACTGAAATGAAAATAATTGATCAATGCATTGAATCATTACTGCAGTCAGATTTTATATCAATTTGTAAACCGTGAAAAGGTCAATATTTATCACCTATTTTTACAGTGCCAAAGCAAAATGGCAATCATCGCTTTATATTGAATCTTAAAAATTTAAATAAGTTTATTCAGCTAGAGCATTTCAAAATGGAGGATTCTAGGACTACGCTAAAACTAATAAATCAAAATTATTTCATGGCAACATTAGATTTACAGGACGCCTATTTTTTGATTTCCATTGACAAACGACACAGAAAAAAGCTACGATTTGAATGGAAGTCCCAAATTTATGAATTTAATGTTCTTTGCTTTGGCCTATGCACTGCTCCCTTTGTATTCACCAAGCTACTAAAGCCGGTCCTACAGTATCTACGTTCACAAGGCTTTATTTCAGTCAATTATTTAGATGATTTCTTATTAATTGGACATACTTATGACGAATGCGTTTATAACGTCAACACAACAATACGTACTTTGCAATCCTTAGGTTTTGTAATAAACTTTAAGAAAAGTCAAATAACGCCAAAAATGGAATGTAAATTTTTAGGATTTATATTCAATACAATAAACATGACTATTTATTTACCGGACGAGAAAAAGCAACGTATTCTTAACAAAGCGACTGAGTTTTTGAATTTAAAAACATGTACTGTGCGGTATTTTGCCGAATTCATAGGTCTGTTGACATCAGCATGTCCTGCCGTTCGCTATGGGTGGATGTACACAAAATTACTTGAGAGGGAAAAGTTTTTAGCCTTAGGTAATTCGAATGACTATAACAAGAAAATGTTAGTAACTGGTTCATTAAAACAGGACTTAGAATGGTGGAAATATAATATTCTACGTTCTAAAAACCCCATTCAAAATAATAACTACTGTCTTGAAATATACAGTGATGCGTCCACTACAGGTTGGGGCTTAGCTTGTAGTAATCAAAGTTCACATGGTAATTGGACAGAGTCAGAACTTACTTCACATATTAATATTTTGGAACTAAAAGCTGCGTTCTATGGCTTAAAAATTTTTGCTTCTCAGCTTCGTGACTGTGATGTGCTGTTAAGAGTTGATAATACAACAGCTATCTGTTATATTAATCGTATGGGCGGCATACAACATCCCCATTTGAATGATTTAGCACGTAATATTTGGCAGTGGTGCGAACTCAGAAATATCAACATATTTGCATCATATATAAAATCTTCTGATAACATAACTGCTGATCGAGAATCCCGAAAAGTTATCATAGACACAGAATGGGAGCTTGCAAAATATGCGTTTACAGAAATAATTACTAATTTTGGTGAACCCGAATTTGACCTTTTTGCCAGTTCTCAGAACTTTAAGTGTTCAAGATATTCATCATGGAAACTTGATCCTTACTCGGAAATAGTTGATGCTTTTACATTTAAATGGAAAAATCTAAATTTCTACGCCTTTCCCCCATTTAGCATGATAACTAAAGTCTTACAAAAAATAATAGTAGACCAAGCTGAAGGTATTCTAGTCGTACCTTTCTGGCGGTCACAGCCCTGGTATCCGTTGTGGACCAAACTAATAGTATCAAACAAAATATATTTTGGGCCTGATAAATACTTGTTGCATTCACCTTTCAGAACGTATCATCCTCTGTGCGCAGATCTTGTCCTAGTGGCGGCGAGATTATCAGGCAAGCGATGATAGTTCGTGGGGTTCCAGAGACTTCTGTGAGTGTAATGATGGCATCGTTCGCAGAAAACACTCTTAATCAATATAGTTCTTCCGTCAAGTCATGGTGGACTTACTGCGACTCTAATGGATATGATACCTTTAATGCTACAAGTACCCAGGTGATCTCTTTCTTAACGGTTAAATTCATTGAAGGAGCTAGTTATAGTACACTTAATACGCATAGGTCCGCTCTATCAACCATTTTAGGAAAGAATATTACATTAGACGATGATATCAATAGACTCTTAAAAGGAGTATATAGGTTGAAACCCCCAACACCTAAATATGCTGTCACTTGGGACACCAATAAAGTGTTAAGTTATGTATCTGATTTATATCCTTACGCTAACATTTCACTAGAAGATTTATCTCGAAAAACTATTACACTACTAGCAATAGCGTCTGCACAGAGAACGCAGACACTAAGTTTGATAAAACTAAAAAACATATGTATTCAAGATGACTTGATTTTGATCAAAATACCTGATTTAATAAAATCATCGAGACCTGGGGCCCTCCAACCTCTAATCAGGTTACCATTTATACGTGAAAATCTACCGATATGTCCTGCTACGGCGTTACAAGCTTATATTAATAAAACTTCAGCCTTACGTCAAGATAATTCAGATGATAACCTCTTTATAGGTCTGAAAAAACCTCATAAAAAAGTTTGCTCACAAACACTTGGTCACTGGGTTAAAAAAGTTTTAGCAGACAGTGGTATTGACATATCGGTGTTTGGAGCGCATAGCACGCGCCATGCGTCCACATCAGCCGCTCACAGGCTGGGCGTAAACCTGGAAGTGGTACGGAAGGCCGCAGGTTGGTCTAACACGTCCAATGTGTTCCTAAAATATTACAATAGAGAAGTTATTAATCCAATCAATAATGATTTTGCTGAAGTTATATTTAAGAATAATATGTAATTCTGTAGATTCTTCGAGGTCTCAAGTATTGTAACTAATCTGATACGCTTATGTTATTAACAGTTTTGTTAAGATTTTGATAAATGTATCATGATAAGAAAATACCTTACATTCTTAGGTACTAGTTTACTTAGTAATAGACCTATTTAGAAGCTTATACCTATTATTATACATAAGTAAGATTCTAAAATTTACAAAAATACAAATAATTTAATACTTTATAAGTATGTTTACTTTTCTTACAATAATATGCACTTACTCTAAACATCTGCATGTAAGAAATGGTCTTCGGACGACCTGAAGCATAATTAATAATCAAACAAACATACCTTGGTTGTGATGTTTGATTCCAATTATGCGAGGGTCTAGTCCGAAGACCATTACGATCCCACCCAACCCAATATCTTTCACCCGTTATTGTTAAGAAAAATAAAATACTTGCAGCTAAAGCAGGTACAGATTTCTCTGAAAATAATGACAAGTTGCAGGCGATGACGTAAGAGGTCGACTGGACTGAGGCGGTGGGAGTGAGACAGGAGAGGAACCATTCGTATTTTAGTGATCTTGATCTAAAAGTGTGATGGAGATAGCACCATAACTCGTAATGCTGCATGTAAGAAATGGTCTTCGGACTAGACCCTCGCATAATTGGAATCAAACATCACAACCAAGGTATGTTTGTTTGATTATTAATTATCACTCGGCAATGTTTTACTTTTTGTTTCTTTAGGATCGGTTTTTGTTTCTTTAGGATAAGTCTATTTTATATGATGTGCGGTAGAAAATCTATATAGGTATGTTTTTTTTATGTTTGTCTTTATCTACGCGATTACACCGCCAATTATGAGCGGATTTTGATGATTCTTTTTTTGGTTGTTCATATAAATTTTATTGAAATTGACTAGCACTTTTAGAAAAAATCAACAATGACAAAAAAATACTTACGCAGACGTCGTTCAAGCTATAAACTACTTCGATAAAATAGTGGTTTTAGTTTGCAGCAACAATAATTAAGAATGATATTGTCAGTGTATGAAGTAATTTTCAACTTTTTGTAATCCATTTTACGTAATCCATTACGTACTTAATTCTAGTTAGGTATATAATGTACCTAGTGTTTGTTATATTCACGCTCCGTTTGACAAAGTTATTTCATGCTCGTGATGTATTAACTTAAATTTGGAATGCGTGACCATAATTGGTTAATAGGTGAGGGATTTCAATTGAGCTTAAATTGCCATTGCAATACAGTTTCCAATATTTGTGGCGCTAAAACTAGTATATAAAATACAGTAAGTATAGCTATCTAAAGATAGTTTAACTGATCTATATCACTGGTAGAACCGTCTTGAAACGTTGATGTAATGATGGTAAAACTAATGTTATTATAGTCTATGGCTGCAAAAACTAGTTTATTTTATCCACAATCTTTTACTGAAATACTTTTCAAAACTTCAGTAGCTCATATTTTTAAGCATTTTAAAATTCATGTAGTGTATTCTGTAACAAGTTTTTGTGATTTAGAAGCTCCCCAGGGGTCGTGAGTGGATACAAAATGGATCAGAGTTATAACTAGTGGAACTCTCGCGACTTTGTTCGTGTTATTTCCTTCCAAAATAGACATAATATGTGGTATACCTACCTATCATTTACAAAATGTGATTATAATTATATGTGTTTTATTAGTTAATTCGATAAAAAAATACTGTATGCCATTTTGGGCCTCATATTATGAAATCTATGTGAATGAACAATTTGGTAAATATGTTTTTGGAAATTAACTCATCCCGAAATGTAGCTCGTTTTCAGGCGAATTAATTTTATGAAAACTTTATCGACCATTAAAATTTAGAGTCTCATAAGAGTCGTTATAGGTACATAGAAACTGCTCTAAGTTAGATTGCTTATCCATACATACTTAGGTATAACTACGTATAGCCATGTAAGCACAGAGTATAATGGCTGCCTGCGCGCTGAGCCGAAAATATCCACATTAGGTTTGATAAACGATTGGCGGAAATAACGAACGTGGGAAGAAAATTCGTAATTTGCTGTGACTTGTATATTTACTTACATTTTTATGTTATTTTAATCTATATATTTGAGAGCACTACACAACACACATCAAGAGGTGTAGTGGTAGCACCCCTACCTCACGATCTGAAGGTCTCGGGTTGAACCTGGTCGTACCAGTGCTTTTAAACGGTGAAGGAAAACATCGCGAGGAGGAAACCGGCATACTTTAGAACCAAAAATTCAAAGGTGTGTGTCAGGTTAGTATTCTTATAAGCGGCGATGGTCTTGCAACCTGTCATGTATGGAATACTAACTACACTGCAAAATGTGGGCATGTGCATTGTGCATATCATGTTTGAACGTGCGTCTTTAGATATCTTCAAAAAGATGTACTAACTAGAGATCTGAGGAGATGTCTACCGAGTCTGGGGATTACATTCACTTGTTTCTTTTATATATTTGAAGCAGGGTATTATGGCTAAGTATTATTTTACTAGTAATATTATCCTTGAATATAATTTACCGGAAAATTAAAACTCATAAAATGGCCACACAAGCCGGTACCTTTTGATTTAGTGCCGAGCTGAAAAATCATTCTAGATTTTATATTCTGACATTACGATGTTTTTAATTTTTTTGAATCCTAATCACATGGTCAAATTAATAAATATATATTTTAAGGAAATAGTTTCACTCAAAACCAAAATAATGATAATGCAAATAACAATTGTAGTAATCAAATCAAACTCAAATATACAGGTTTTCAGCAGACCATGTAAACAACTTTTTTACCCGACTGCGAGTTAGGAGGATATAATGTGTTTGGGGTTTTTTTTTAGAAGACAATTTAACAAAATTACAAAAAAATATGGTGGCTGTAAGGAACAATTTTCAATTTCGTTTTTTGGTTTTCGATTTTATTCTATTTTTTACCCGACTGCGAATTAGGAGGATAATGTGTTTGGGGTTTAGATTACATTTAAAAAACAATTTTACAAAATTACAAAAAAAATATGGTGGCTGTAAGGAACAATTTTCAATTTCGTTTTTTGGTTTTTGATTTTATTCTAGTTTTAATTTGTTAAAGTCGTAATATCATTTTTGAAGTTTTATCAGCTAACATTGTGGTCCCTAACCAGACACCAATTTTCGACATATATAGCGCATCTTGCGTTGTTAAAAACGTGTTTATTTGAAAATATTGTAAGGACTGCTCAGTTTTTACTCGCTACCTTTAGAGATGAATATTACCTTTAATTTTATACCATGTTATCTTTACAGTTCTGGTTCCTGGTTCATTAAATGGTACCTAAAAACCATTGATATTTGTGAATACCTACGCAATTAATATAATTTTGGCATCACTCAAACACTCGCAAGCATGGCCGAATCCCTTTCTAGATAAAGGTGAAAATTTGCTGTGTTCCCCTTTCGGCCACCCCCTCCCCTTTTACGAGGCAAGTCGTAAACCCGACGTCGAAATTCTATTTTTGAAGTTTATATAACTCCTGGCGGAGCGCGCGAAGTCGCTTCACGCATTCAAATCTAGAAATCCTTTGTTTAGTAATGCTTTCAAATTAGTGTCGTACCTTTCTTGCTCGAAAAATCGGGCATTACCGAATTTTTTCGGACAAGACAGTGTATTGGTGTTGTTTAGTCATGGTTTGTGTAATAAATTATGCGAAATTGACAGGAGAAAATGCGTGTTTGGAGGCCTCCGACGTGCTTTATCTATTCTAGCCTAAAAAGCTTCTTTGATGTATTATGTTTTGAAACTCGTTTACGCGGCCTTAATAAGTGAGATTGAGGGAAAGTCTTTTATGAAAATCGAGTGAGGTGAACTTGGTTGCTCAATTCCATGTAAAAAAGTGAAACCGAATTTGATAATGAATTTATCAATCTGTTTTTTTTATCGATCACAAATTCAGTTTTCCAATCTTGTACAAGTAGATGCTTATGTGAGAAAGGCGTGATTTTTCCGTTTCTGTCTTGAGTTTTGAATACAAATCCTTATTGTTATCCTATTCCACAATATTCAGACAAACATACGTAATTCGTTTTTATGTTCATATCTGAAGGTGACGTACGAATAAGA
This sequence comes from Cosmorhoe ocellata, assembly GCA_963675405.1. Classification (NCBI taxonomy): domain Eukaryota; kingdom Metazoa; phylum Arthropoda; class Insecta; order Lepidoptera; family Geometridae; genus Cosmorhoe; species Cosmorhoe ocellata. The sequence continues at coordinate 9,838,219 of OY776256.1, read as the reverse complement.
TCATAAAAACTTACTGTTCGCAGGCTGAAGGCATTGTTCTGTTATTGTTTCGTGAGTTTATCAGATTACTAGTTGTACGAGCAGTTTCTGAGAGAAATGAAAAAAAGCATGTTCGACGGGATATATTGCATTCTGTCTTACGAGAGCACAGTGGTGTAGTGGTAGTAGTGTAGCACCCTTGCCACACGATCTGAAGATCGTCCATTCAAACTTGTACGTCGATTCTATAAAATTCAAACATCAACTCACCTCTCACATCGCAATTCACTCTCACTTCGCCTAGGGTTCAAAATGACATTTGACATTGACCGTTTTATTTGACACTTTGAATCGGGTTCGAGTGCGAAGCGAGCGTCGAAGTGACTTGGAAATTAATATAGAATGCCCTTCTTACGTCATCTCATACTTTATCTGTCAAAATCTCCCCGACAATTTAGTTCAACTCGCTGACATGCTCGCAAGAGTGGCGCTAGTGTAAATTCGAATTATCAACCGAGTTTTTAGAATGCCAATCAAGAAACTCATAGCAGATTCAGATTCGAAGTTTAGAATGAGGTCTTACAGAATCACACAGCAGGTCGTGGATCAATGTTTTACATTAAGTGCGCAATGTCAGTGCTCTTTAACAGCGAAGGAAAACATCGTGAGGAAACCGGCATACCCTAAAACCAAAAATTCGAAGGTGTATCAGGTTAGTGTTTTGATAAGCGGCGATAAGCTTGCAACCTCTCACGTACGGAATACTAACAACTGAGTAAAATATGGGCATGTGCCAAATATTATGTTTGTACGACGTACGCGCCTCTGACTACCCTCTTTAGATATCCTCAAAGGTTTAAGTTACTAGAGATCTGAGGAGATATCTATCGAGCTTGGGGATTACAGTCGTGAGTAAGTGCGTTCTGACTGAACTATTTTTGGATTTTTTCCTTTATTTATGCTCTCTGATACACAGAAGCGAAGATAATCCCATAAGGGATATTTTTCCTTTTGAAGTATAGAACTTTTTAAACACGGACATCTTAGTATACTTATTTTTATTTTTTCTATTTTAACTCTTAGTATTTTTATGTGAATCCCGCTAAAGGTGGATTCAAACAAACCAGTTTAAGCCCGTCCCAGAATAAATCGTAGTATCTATACTTTAAAAGGCTTTGTCCTGAATGACTGAGGTATCAACGCACAGCCTAAACCGCTGATCGTAGAGACCTGAAACTTGGAGGGTGTGTTCTTTGTATGACGCAGGCATCTGATAAGAGAGGATTTTCCGAAATTCATCCTCTAAAGGGGTGAAAAAGGGGGGCAAACTTTGTATGGGACAACATGATTCCTCGGTTCAGTCTACTTGAAAATTTGCATAAATCATTTTTAACTAAAAAAAATTGCATAATTCATTTTAAGTAAAATGTTAGTTTACTCTTCGATAAATACGATTTATCCTGGGGATAGTGAACTAGATTGTCGAGTCAGCCCTAAGCCAGTAGCTTATCTACGTACTGTTCAATTTCCATAGTTATTTCATCTTCACGAATATAAAATCACGATATCTCCCTATAAATGCTTTAACGTTGAAAACAACATTAATTATGCAATCTTTGTAATTGAAACATGGTGCCTTTGATGTGAGACTCACTCGTAGGTACAGTCAGCTACATAACTTAAAAAAAAATTACATCACGTAATCACTACCGTGAAAAATGTTGGCATGTGCCAAATACCTTGTTTGGACGTGCCTCTGATTACTCTTTATACATGCTCAAAGATCTAAGTAACTAGAGATATGAGAAGATATCTACTATAGATATGAGGTATGTCAGGATCGTAGCAAGTGGGGATCTGTGGTCTCTGCCTACCCCATCGGGAAACAGCGTGATTTTATGTATGTATATTATTTACCTACCCAATAACAGCTAAACCGATTTCGATGACAAGTGGGGTAGGTAGTAAGTGGTAAGGTTGTACGTCTTCTGTTGAGCTGTGGTTTTATTTTCATGCCCATAAAATCCTATCAGTATTAATTTTGTCGTGAACTGTACTTTCCCCCAAAAGTGTCTTTATACCTGAAATTTTTTGCTCTTGACTTCTGTTTCGTATAAGTTACCTACGTTTATGTAATTTCAGTGAAGCAGAAATAAAAAATAATTGGCGTTTTAGCTTTGAACGCTTTTTGATCTGAAAAATATGCGTAAGTTATTTTGCTTACGTTTCAGATGAATTATTTATGAAAAAAACGTAATTATAATTATTTTATAGAAAGTTTTAACAGTTTGTTTATATTAACAGCGATAACTAACAGATTAAAGATAGAGCGCTGGTGGTGTAGTGGTAGCACCCCTGCCTCACGATCCGAAGGTCGTGGGTTCAAACCTGGTCGTGCACCAATGAGTTTTTCCATTCGAAAAATTTATGTGCGCAATGCCAGTGCTCTTAAACGGAGAAGGAAAACATCGTGAGGAAACCGGCATACCCTAGAACCAAAAATTCGAAGGTTTGTGTCATATGTTAGTATTCTTATAAGCGGCGATATCGAGTCAAATATTATATTTGGACGTGCCTCTGAGTGTGAGTACCCTCTTTAAATATTCTCAAAGACCTAAGAAACTAGAGATCTGAGGAGATATCTACCGAGCCTGGGGATTACAGTCGTGACAATGTATGTATATATAAATACCCGTGTGAAACCGGGGCGGACTGCTAGTGCATAAATAAAACTATAAAATATACAACACTGATAAAACTCCCGCAGGATAAAACTATGGATTACCCCGGCTTTGTCTAAGCCCCAAAACACCCAGGTATTACGGGAATGCCTAAAAATGGCCTAAAATAAACGTGACAAATACGAACAAGTGCGAAATAATCTTTAATAACGACTTTACATTTTTTATTTAGACGCCAACTTTACAAGGAAAGCAGATTTTGACCATATATTTTTAAACTTACGCGATCTGAACACATTAGGTATTATCTATATTAATAATTTCGTCAAGGGGTACGGTAGACTCGATCGAAACCTTACCTGAGTAATAAAACATAAAAAAGTAAAGATTTCGAGTCGACAACATTATATCCGCAAATTCGGATTGTCGAGTATTTTGTAAAATTCTAATGGTGCTGAGAGACAAATCGCAGTCGCCATATTCGTCACTGACACCGGATGACATCTTGGGTAATAAAAACTCAAAGTAAGTAAGTAGGTACAATCAACAGTGCAACCAACCTCTTTGTTCTACTGCACTACGTAGGTTGGTAGGTAGGTACCTAGGTAATCGCAAACTTGGTAGTATAATATCCGTTATTATTTGTTATGTTAAATTCTAATGGTGCTCAGAGACACATATTGTGTATTATGATGAGGCACATTTCACCCGAGCGAAGGCGGGTTTTCATCTAGTTTGTATTAAACGGGTATTTATCGCGTTTCATTTACCTATTTTATTCTGACGTGACAGTGTGTAAACGTGTCGAAACGTCGGGAAAAATAGATTTTGACTTGTAAATTAAAAAATATTGGTCGATATTAGAAACAACGCCCACCTAGTTCAAAACTAAGTAAAAATTTTTTTACATCATTGAGGAAATCTAAGGGGGTAGTTAGAGGTACGTCCAAACATGACATTTGGTACAAGCCCACATTTTGCAGTGGTTAGTATTCCGTACGTGGCAGGTTGCAAGCCCATCGCCGCTAAAAAGAATACTAACACATCTTAAAATTTTTGGTTCTAGGGCATAACGGTTTTCTCACGATGTTTTCCTTCAGCGTTGAGATTTTTTTATTGAGTGACAATTCTCCACTTAGAAGTTTGATGATGAAAATTCCACTGCGGTCACCCATCAAAATACTGACCTCACAGAACATGGATTAGCTTCGTTGATCTATTTGAGATTAATATGATATTACGTAATTAATTAGATCATTTACGAAGTTGTGGGATAACCTCTATGACATTGTTATAAAATTCAAAATTGACTTAGTGAAATAAAAACTCTCTACCAGTTCCAAACGTTTAGATCCTGCTTTCTGTGTAAATGCAGCCTAACAAATGACTGTTTAGGGCGGATTCACTAAACTGGTGTAAAGCACTATCCCCAGAATAAATCGTACTTATCGAAGAGTAAACTGACATTTTACTTCCATTTTACATTACATTATTCTGTGAATAGTTATAACAGAAAAGGTCAAATCCATCCTTAACCACAACTATTTTAATGACGACCTTATACATACATATTAATTCTGAAATTTTTAATATCGATAATTCGGGAAATTTCAATGTAAAATAAGGCGGTCACCCATCCAAAAACTACCTGTGAGCGTTGCTTAACCATGTGTTCCCCATACAAACTTTCAACACCTTCAACATTATTTTTTGAGACAAAAGTCTATGTCCGTCTCCAGGAAATAATCTAACTCCTTGCCAAATTTCATTACAATCCGTTTAGCCCTTAACCGTGAAAAGGTAACAAACAAACAGAGTTTCGCATTTATATTAGTATGGATATTAGTATGGATACGCCATTGAAAAAGTTCCCAGAAAATTTCATAAACATAATCAAAGAGAATCTCGAGTTTTTCAATCTAAAAGCTTTTACGAAAGCTATTTCCGCGTATTTTTTCCGAATCGCCTCAGACAGCTGGGTTTCCTGCTTTGATATCGACCCTTTAACCTTTCGATGCCAACTTTTGAATCTAACATTTATTTTTTAGGCTCTGTTTATTTTTGGGCTCTATTTTCTATTATTATCTTATAACAAGCAATTCTTGTATATATGTATATATATACATACAGTCGTGGTCAACTAATTAGGGACACTCTTTGGTTAAACCGAATTGTGAATTTATTTTTTATTTTCCAACGAGTCTAAACCATATTCCATATCTCTTACATGTAAGTATAATTAGTCATTTATGTGCCCGATTATACAAACAATAACAACTTCTTAAACATTAAACCTCTTTACAGTATAGCTGATAGATTATCGTAGTGCTATTTGTTCAAATAATGCTGGCTGGCCATTTAATTAGGGACACTGAGATATTGCGTTCTATTTTCAAAATTTGAATCTCAATACTTTTTTACTTCTTCTCTTATTGTTTCGTGGTAGTTTTGGCGGCAATCCCGATATTTATTTTAAGTTTTGAAAAATATTTTGAAGAAAAATGGGTAAAAATAAAAGTTGCGATCCAACACTACGAAAAATTATCATGAAGTTTGTTGTCGAGCATGGTTGGCCATACCGAAGGATAGCAGAACATTTAAATTGTTCAAAAACTATGGTATACAATGCAGTGCAACATGTCAGACGCAATAACACAGATTTAAATGTGCCCAGAACAAAAAGATCGAGAAAAACAACTCCGCAAGAAGATAGAATGATAGCCAGGTTAGCTAAGAAAGATCCGTTTCTAGGCTCTATTTTAATTAAACACGAAGTGTTTGGGACAGACGAAAGAGCTGGTGTCTCAGCTAGGACCGTTCGACGACGTCTGGTAGAAGCAGGGTTGTTCGGAAGAGTGGCTCGCAAAGTACCGTTGTTGAAGAAAGAACATAGAAATGCTCGTTTGGCGTTTGCACGTAAATATGGACATTGGACCTACGCCCAATGGCAACATGTATTATTCTCTGACGAGACCAAGGTTAATTTGATTTCTTCAGATGGAAGGCAATACGTACGGCGTCCAGTAAAAGCGGAAATGAATCCAAGATTCACAAAAAAGCAGGTGAAACATGGCGGTGGAAACATTCTAATGTGGGGTTCATTTTCTGGACGTGGAGTGGGACCTGTGAGGAAAGTTCAGGGTAACTTAGACCAACATCAATACAAGGCAATATTGGAGGAAACGATGCTTCCCTATGCTGAGGAGCATCTCCCTATTATATGGACGTTTCAGCATGATAACGACCCAAAACATACCGCCCGTTCAGTCAAGTCGTTTCTTACCAGTCAGTCAGTATCGGTGCTAGATTGGCCAGCAAATAGCCCGGACCTTAACCCAATCGAGCACCTTTGGCACGAAATCAAGAAAAAAGTAGCCACTTATCGTACCACAACTTTAGATGAACTTAATGAAGCTTTTTGTGAGGCATGGGCAAACATTCCTGTCGAAACATGCCAGAAACTGATAATGTCTATGCCACATCGGTGTCAAGCGGTAATTACTAACAAAGGTTTTGCTACTGGGTACTGATTTTACACGTAATAAAATGGAGCTGTTAAAGATATTATAATACTGCAGATTATTAGTTTTGTTTAACTCTATTTTTCATTATAGTTTACTGTCCTTAATTAAATGTCCAGCTACAGAATTATACCTTAAAATTGAATACATGTTCAACCTTTGATATTAAATACTTTTTTCTATTTATTTATTCTTTTATTTACAGCCATTTAAAGCATAATAATCGGACCAAATTATGCAAATAATAGTTACTGAGAAATCAATAGGGTTTTATATTTGTATGTACATAACCGGTTATTGTTCTTCACTATCTTGCATGTCCCTAATTAGTTGACCACGACTGTATATAAAAAAAAAAAAAAAAAAAATATGATCACGACTGTAATCCCCAGGCTCGGTAGATATCTCCTCAGATCTTTAGTTACTTAGATCTTTGAGGATATCTAAAGAGGGTAGTCAGAGGCAAGTCCAAACATGACATTTGGTACATGCCCACATTTTGCACAATAGTTAGTATTCCGTACGTGATAGGTTGCAAGCCCATCGCCACTTATAAGAATACTAACCTGTGACACATACCTTCGAATTTTTGGTTCTAGGGCATGCCGGTTTCCTCACGATGTTTTCCTTCACCGTTTAAGAGCACTGGCATTGCGCACATAAATTTTTCGAGTGGAAAAACTCATTGGTGCACGACCAGGTTTGAACCCGCGACCTTCGGTTCGTGAGGCAGGGGTGCTACCACTACACCACCAGCGCTCTTATATATATGTATATATATATATATATAATCCGAATCTCGGAAACGGCTTCAGCGATATTCATGAAATTTAGTATGCAGAGGGTTTCGGGGGCGATAAATCGATCTAGCTAGGTTTCATTTCCCAAAAAACACAATTTACCAACAAAAAAAGCCGAGCAAAGCTCGGTCATCCGGGTACTTAGTAATAAACGAGTGTTTATCGCGTTTTATTTATCTATTCAGTTAGTTTAGATCAGTCATCTCGGACCACGACAGTGTAAGCCTGTCGAAACGTCGCGAAAAATAGGTAAATGAAACGCGATAAATACCCGGTTAAAAATAATAATGTGTTCAGATCGCGTAAGTTTAAAAGATATATTTTCTATTACACGTTATATTATCACTGTTTATAGTGACAATAGATGTAAAAATCTAACTGATTCCACATTTCAAGTCTTTAAGACCAGCGGTTTAGGCTTTGCGTTGTCTGTTAATAGGTCAGTCATTCACAACAAAATCCTACTGTAATATTATAAACGCGAAAGTTTGTAAAAATGTATGGATGTATGTTTGTTACTCTTTCACGCATAAACTACGGAAAGGATTTTGATAAAATTTGGCACAGTGATAGATAGTCTGGAATAACACATAAGCTATTTTTTATCCTGGAAAAATGTACTGTTCCCGTGGAATAGATTTGTTTTTGTTTTTCATAGTCCCACGAAGCCGTGGGCAGAAGCTAGTATTTTATATAAGTATGTAGGTATATTTTGTCTAAACTAAAAAAAAATATTTTCTATTTTTCTAGTTTTCTATCAGTTATCGATTCCATAATACAAACTTTGAAATATCCACTGATATTGATTTATTTTTTAAACCTTCGAAAAACTCGGAATTAGAACAACTAATTCCACGTTAACTTGAGAGAGAAGCCAACATTGTTTTTCCCATAGAGCCATGACACAATACTGTATTGTCAAAAACTCAATTTACGTGTGTGCTGTGCAGTCGCGACGATTGAACGCGTGGAAGAGAGCCAAGATCACAAATACCTATGCAAATATTATAACTATTATTTTAAATTAAAATACTGTAGATTTGAGTATGAAACTATGTAAAATTTTATATATACTTAGGTTTGGCTGTGCCGGATGTAACCATTTTATTTTATCTTATTGAAATCGCTATACAATTTTATTTGCGAAAGTGTGACCCGAATTCGATGAAATTTGGTATGTTGGTAGATGACCTGGATTGAAATATAGAATATTTTTAAATTTAATTTCACAGATAAAATTTAAAAACGAATGCTCGAAATACGACCCATTTTGCTAATATTGTTTTATAATTTGTAGACATAATATAATGAAAGAATTATCAGTCGTTTTACTAGTAGGTCATTTTACTTTTACGCCGTTCATCCCTGCTAGATTGTCCTTCTAATACGGACCGTAATAAATGATGGTTTATAAGAGCTTGTAAGGCCCTTGTTCCACCAATCGCTCAACACATCACAAAGGCTTGTTTAGACTGGAGGTTAGTTTAGACTGGAGCTTTGTGAATTTATTTCCGACTGCACAAATATGCGGCGGTCGTGCTCTACAAAAAACAGAACGGAATTGGGAATGTAGAGTTCGCAAATTATATTGCCGCACGTCAAAGTTGAACGAGTTAGTTGAACTAGGATAATTTGAATGTTGTTTAGGCGAATGCTTCATCCCCCTCTATTCCGGGTCGAAAATAGAAAGACTGTAGTCTTTTTCAACGGGAATTATCGCGTTTTATTTACCTATTTTTCCCGACGTTTCGACAGGTTTACATACTGTCGTGGTCACGGGTTGACATCCCGTCAACTACATAGGAGATTATTATGTGTTGCTAACTACAGTACGTCTAACATGAGTTGTCACATTTAGATCGCCTGTCGTTACTACACAGTAGTAATAGTACGTTACTATGACATCTGTCAAAATTGTTACTCATGGTACCAAATTCTAAGCAAATTAATGAGCGCAAACTACAGTCGCTGTGACGTAGGATAGTTAGCTACGTTTTAGTACCCAACTATCCGCTAGAGGCGCTGTACAAATTTTTCATACATTTTTTCAACTACAGTCGCTAGCGAGTGTAGATTGTGAAAACTCGTGGTAGACCTACTGTTCAATCTACTACGAGTAATCACGGTAGATTGTCATCTCGTAATATTCAACTGTGTGCAGCCATTGGTTAAGGACAAATTTCACCAAACTTTTGTTAACAAAGCAATACCTGATCGGGCATCAAAACAAGAATTAAAGTATCGTTATCTATTTTATGTCTTTTCTCTTTACAACTTGAAACACAAAACAACTTAAGCTGATAGTTTAATAACAGAGCATGGTGATACTAGTAACAAACCTTAAACTTAAATATTCTCTGCCCTCTCTCTTCTCCATACACGCCTTTTAATCTCGAACGAATATTTTTTATTTGAATAGTTTTTATATTACGCAAAATCAACCCCAGTAATGGCAGGTCACCTAAATCAAATCAGTAGTTGCGCATATTAACTAGTACAAATTTTGATAGTTTTAGAAACTTTATTTCGTTTCGTTTTCTTCTATATTCATTTGCCTGCAGCGCCCCTAGCGGAAACTAGCGGCAGTAAAATAAAAAAAAAGCATGAGCACGATTTTTTTTATTTTACTTAGCTTAGGTTATGTAGGTACGTTCCTTGTTCTAACTTATCTAATTGTTATCACTTTGTTATAAGTAGGTACAAATATATATAAAATATATATAAAATTTATATATATAAAAGAAAAAACGCCAGATACTTCTTTCCCTCTTTTAAATGTTTAAGCTTTTAAAGTTAAACGAACAAAAACCGATAACCTAACAAAACTCTTTCCTTCAAAAAGCGCGAGAAAAACTTTTCCCGGGAAACCGGGGTCATTAATCTGAGGGTGCACCTGTCTGTAATCGCGGGATCCGGGTCCCGGGATACGGGCCTACTTTCGCAAGTTATCGCGATTTCCCGCCAAAATTACGACTAAGGGCTCACGAGGCGGTAAACACTGACATTTGTCATTTGCTTTTCGTTCTTTATCGGGCGTTTGAGCTAAGCCCGTTTTATATTTTTTACCATTCTGTGAAGTAACGATAGTGCTTTTAATTAATTGGTTTTCTTTAGTGTTTGGTAGTTTTTTCTGATTTTACTTGTTTTCTTGATGGTATTTTCATAATAAGAGCGCTGGTGGTGTAGTGGTAGAACCCCTGCCTCACGATCCAAAGGTCGTGGGTTCAAACCTGGTCGTGCACCAATGAGTTTTTCTACTCGAAAAATTTATGTGCGCAATGCCAGTGCTCTTAAACGGTGAAGGAAAACATCGTGAGGAAACCGGCATACCCTAGAACCAAAAATTCAAAGGTATGTGTCATTAGGTTAGTATTCTTATAAGCGGCGATGGGCTTGCAACCTGTCACGTACGGAATACTAATTACTGTGCAAAATGTGGGCATGTACCATATGTCTTGTTTGGACTTGCCTCTGACTACCCTCTTTAGATATCCTCAAAGATCTAAGTAACGAAAGATCTGAGGAGATATCTACCGAGCCTGGGGATTACAGTCGTGATCATATTTCATTTCATTTTTATTTCATTTCATTTTCATAATAAAGCCTGATTTCCTGGCACAGGTGGGAATAGTTTGGAGAAAAAAGCTAATTTGTTTTGTGTTCCACCATTTTTGACAGGCGATTAAAAGGCTAACAAGCTGTTAATTTAATTAACAGAGCATGGTGTTACTAGTCCTAGCACTAGGTAATTAAAATTGGGTGTTGTGCCTATTTTTGCAACCTTTTAAAAAGTAGTTTACTAAAATCGATTAGGATTCAAAAGAGGCTCATAAAATGATAACTTAAAAATTATGATCCTCTTGTAGAAAATTCTGTACTCTCTCCTTCTTGGCAGATAGATATCCTAGTTTTAGCACAGTTTTAGTGGGGCTTGTCGTAAACCGACTGGAGGCTAACGTGATAGTTTGCCATTTGGTGTTATACCTACCTATCTTTTGCGTAGGTTTATGTACTTACGAGTAAGTGTTTTTTATCTTAATTTACTTTAATTTTTTTATATCATCTCTATTACTTGTTTAAACGAGTAGACTCGTGACCATGGTGATTGTAATATCATCGAAACGAGTCACAGTCACATTATCGAAAGTGTTAGGATGGCTGGACAACAAGAGATATTGGTCTCATAACTTGTTCATTATTTACTATATTCAATTGTCAAGTGAAATAAAAAAAAAAAGTCGCTGTTCTATTCTAAATTTTTAAATGTATCTCGTGAGTGACAAGAAATCTGTCAATGTCAGAATGACGTACACGGTTTTTTAATTTAAATTTTCTAACGTGTAACACCTAGTCTAGGTTTCAGTGTGACTTTATGGGCATCCACCGATATAATATGAATAAATCGTCAAAATAATAAAACATACATATCTTTACAGGAAATTTCGGGTCAAAATGAAGTCAAGGAGTAAGTAAAAATTTTGAATATGAATTATCGGTGTTGTCTTTCAAAATTTATCTCAATTCTCTAGAACAATATTTTTTTTAATAATTAAAAAAACAACTAAATAAATTTATTGATACATACCTAACTAACAATATATCAAATTTATATTTTTATAGTGAGCATGAGTTTTTGATGCATGATCCTAAATTATTTGTATAGCATGTTTTGGTCTTTCTAGATGTGTTTTTACATGTTTAGATTACTTATTTTATTTTATAAATACTGAGAAAAATTACATCTAAAACAAGATTCTTACAGTTACAAAAAAGTTACTTACCGTTACAAAAAACATTATTTATAGCTACAAAAAAGGCTACTTACAGCTACAGAACAGTTACTTAGTTACAAATAAGTTACTTAAAGTAACTTACAGCTACAAAAAAGTTACTTAAAGCTACAAAAAGTTACAAAAAATATGCAATACATGTATGCTGAAGGCCAATTACAAGTTTCCGCTGTTATGTCAATATGGTAGGTGTAAGAAATCATGTATACGATTCTCGATTAGTGTAAACAAACCATAACTCCACTAAGTACCGTAAACATCATTAGAAAAAAATCCACTTCACGCTGTATAAATCACTTAAAACATACAAAACCGGTTTTTTATTAAAATAGACGAATAGAAAGTAAATAAGTATTCATGGATATTTAACAGCGCCATCTAGCCCCAAAATAAGCAACGCGAGTCATGAGAACTATATTACTGATAGAATACGTACCCATAATATTTTTTTTGTTAAAAACATTGGATAGATTAATGAATCCCACGTTATGTGGGGTCGGCACAACATGTGATCTTCATCCATTTCCCTCTATCATTCGTCATCTCTGTCACTCCTTTCTTACCCATATCAAATCTACACTATAAAATTAAAAAAAAAAAACAATATGATCACGACTGTAATCCCCAGGCTCGGTAGATATCTCCTCAGATCTTTAGTTACTTAGATCTTTGAGGATATCTAAAAAGGGTAGGCACGTCCAAACATGACATTTGGTACATGCCCACATTTTGCACAGTAGTTAGTATTCCGTACGTGACAGGTTGCAAACCCATCGCCGCTTATAAGAATACTAACCTATGACACATACCTACCTTCGAATTTTTGGTTCTAGGGTATGTCGGTTTCCTCACGATGTTTTCCTTCACCGTTTAAGAGCACTGGCATTGCGCACATACATTTTTCGAATGGAAAAACTCATTGGTGCACGACCAGGTTTGAACCCACGACCTTCGGATCGTAAGGCAGGGGTGCTACCACTACACCACCACTCTTACCTACACTATAAATTATATAAATTCAACTGAATTCGACAAAGATTTCGTTCCGATTATTCGTTGTCTTTTCGCAGAGTAGACGCCAGAAGTGAACTATTGCCAAAATTCCCAGCGCTAAGACAGCCCTAACATACGAGCCGATTGCCGGATGCAACGTCGCCGGAAAAACTTGCACCGCCATCTTGACGTATGCCAGAATTATCAAGATGGCCCCTATCGTATTTTGTATTTGAAACGAATGAAAATAGTAGTTTATCATCTTGGATACACGTAGAATCTGAGTATACGCTTGGGTCGACACTTGTGACATTCTGTTGTGGCTGTGACCGAAACACGCCCATATTTTGTCACGCGGGTTTGTACTTGTCACGGAAAAACGTCTGCTTTTTCACGAAGTCATTATAAATTATTTAAAAAATATGTCTTATTAGTTTTAAAGTTTTTATATTCATTGATATAAAATAGTAATGATAAAATTAATAATGACCAATATTCATGTATCAGTGCTCGTACCCGTTTTGTCACTCTGTGTAAACCTGTCGTAACGTCGGGAAAAATAGGTAAAAAAACGCGATAAATACCCGTTTAATAATGACAGACCAATAATTGGCCGCTAAAAAACTTTTCGTTCTAAATTATTTCACTGGTAGTGAAATTGTGGTAAAATCTACATAGTAAATCATTCATTTTTTTAATAGTTCTTTTATCTAATAAGAGATGTTGTACGTCTCACAAGAACTTAGCCAGTTACTAAAGATAGCCAGTACTGCATGGCTAACCAGGTTTTCAAAACCCTGGGACCACAGTATATGTTTACCATCAGTGTAAAGTGTCAGTTCATTAGACACGTTAGAGTCCCCAAGGGAGCCCTATATTATCAACAGCATCACAAGATCAACACCAATTTTGAAGCCATAGTCACTCTAGCCATTATACAGTAGCAGTTAATTGTGTTAATAAACCATGATAATGACTTTACCTTTGTGAATTGTGAATTATGTTGTCTATGGTTACACTCGTGCCTCTCCCGGGGGAATAAGTTTGAGGTCACTGCTGTTGTTTTTCCATATAACGGGCTTAATAAATAGATTATAAATGTTGTCAGCGTTTTCGTCCGGATGACGATAGCTTTTTTCTGACATCCGGCTTGAATAAAACAAAGCCTTTATTCTGTTCCCAATATGTTCTGTCCACCTGTGAAACTATATGAGAATCAATTTAGTTATTACGGAGATTTGCGCGAATCAAATAAACAGATTGACAGACAGATATATAATTATAATAATAATAAATAATGCTGGATAAATCCACACAGCATCATCTAGCCCCAAAGTAAGCTACTCAAAGCTTGTGTTATGGGTACTAGATAACTGATATATTTAATACATGATATAGGTACATAGATAGATATTTTTTATTATACATACACACCCAGACCGACGGAATATAATTTTAATAATCGTTGATTTGTGTTCTGTTACTCTTCTTTTCCCTCTTCCCTTTCTTTTTCATTAGCGTGCGTCCACACTTGTGACATTTATCCGTGACTATAACCGTAACACGCCCGTATTTGTCACGCGCGGGTTTGTACGTGTCACGCCAATATGTTCACGGCAAAGTGTGAACGCGTAACTTTTCTTCAATGTACAGACAAACCAAGTTCCTCTCTCTCGCCTCTTGAAACTGCCGCTTGATCAATAGTATAGCTGTTATGAGAGTTATCTATACTAATATTATAAAGAGGAAAGATTTGATTGTTTGTTTGTTTGTTTGTTTGTTTGTTTGTTTGATTGTTTGTTTGAATTGAATAGGCTCCGAAACTACTGAACCGATTTGAAAAATTCTTTCACCAATGTGTATAATGAACTTTCAGGATGAACATAGGCTATAATTTATGTAGGTACTTCGCGGGCGACGCCGCGTGCAGAAGCTATCTTAAATAATACAAGATGAAAGAGAGAGAGGAAGGAGGAAATCCCAAAAGTGACAAGCTGGTCAGTTGCAAGCCCATCGCCGCTGAAGAGAATGATACACTTCCGTACTTTCGATTCTAGGGTATGCCGGTTTCCAACCACAATGTTTTTATTCACCGTTTAGTAACATCAATGGTTTAAAAGCACTGGCATTGCGCACATAAATTTTTCGTTGTTTTCATTCACTTGACAAGAAAATAGAAAGAGCACAATTCTGGGACGAGAGATAATAATCTGAAAGCGGCGAAGAGGCTAGTTATTCAAACGCCGACCTCAAACAGTCAAGCCAAGCTATAACTATCTCTCTCTGTACGTCTACCATGAGTTGTCATATTTAGATCACTGACGTCACTACAGTAGTAATAGTACGTTACAATGACATCTGTCAAAATTGTTACTCATGGTACCAAATTCTAAGCAAATTAATGAAGCGCAAACTACAGTCGCTGTAGTACTCTGTGACGTAGGATAGTTAACTACGTGACGTTTTAGTACCCAACTATCCGCTAGAGGCGCTGTACAAGTTTTCATACATTTTCTAACTACAGTCACTAGCGAGTGTAGATTGTGAAAACTCATGGTAGACCTACTGGTACTTGTTCTACGAGAATATTTAAGCTTATTTCTATGTTATTTCAGTGCTCGCTTCCGCGAATATTGTTTGATGTAAAAAATGTCTGTTTTGCAAAAAAATTGGAATATAACAACGTTTTTATCAATCTGCGATGGAAACAAAAGGCTTTTATGGAGTAAATAAATAACGGAAATTCTCTCTATTATTTCCACAATTCGTAGCGTTGCTGGTTTTACGGGCGGTAATTTGAAACTTGCGATAATTAACTTTTCAAGCCCAAATCGCGATTATTTTAATAGAAACTTTAAAATTTGTTATTGCTATAAAAATGGCGCCTTGGTTGATCCTTGGGAGGTCAAGAAACAGTTTTAGTATATGTAAAAAGCAGTAGTAGGTACAAGTTCGTAGTTAAGCCATTTAGTCATCTTTGACATGCAAACAAACAGAGTTACTTTCGGGAATATAGATAACTATCGGCCTATAGAAAATGTGTCTATGACTCTTAATCAAAACTAATAATAATAGCAATTTATTTCAGACAATTGAATAATGTACATGCATGTTAGCTTTTGTAGATCAAAACTCGTACCACCTAATAAATAGAAAAGAAGTATAGAATATAGCTTTATTGTAAACACACAAAATAAATATTAAAAAAAAAAACAAAATAAGCATTAAAAAACATGTATACAATAGGCGGACTTATTGCTAAAAGCAATCTCTTCTAGGCAACTTTTGAATACCTAGTATTCTACTACTAGTCATTATACACATCCTACATTAAAATGTTACGCTATTTTTTTTTTTTTTTATTTGTTTTTATTGTGAAGAAAATACTATCGTACGTATTTTAAAGTTAGTCTGAGTAACAACAGAATTTCCAGCCGGGTGATTGAACTCAATTAATATTAAAAAAAAAATGTAACCTCGATTTTATAGCTCGTCTTTCAAGCTGATAGCATGAAGATGAAGCAATAAAAGATTGGTTGATAATAAGTTATTTCACGAGAGGTACTTTTAAAATTAACTAATATTTTCCGACATAACCAAAACTGTTGGGAATAATAACGAATAGTGAGAACTTTTCTAATTCACAACTTTTCTAATTCAACTCTTGTCTATAGACTTTTTAAACTTCCGTGATTTGATGACATAATTATAATTGAATAACGGGTATTTATCACGTACCTATTTTGTTTTTATTCCCGACGTTTCGAACACATTACAGCGTTCGTGGTCGCGGGCAGACTGATGTGCAGCGAGCTAGTTTTTATTATTGAGAGTAGAATCTGTATCTACCCTCAATTCGTCGTCAGATTCAGATAAGGCCAGGTTCACACTACGTCGGAATAAACGATAAATAACGTCGGGAATAAAAACAAAATAGGTACGTGATAAATACCCGTTATTCAATTATAATCTTGTCTATAGCTTTTGTAGCTTGGTCTCACAATTTTGTTAACACGTTCTTTTCCCACAAAACTGTAGAGGAGAATCGCTCACCCTTGTCTGCTTACCTTGGGAGGTAGGGCAAGGTTGACCCTGTGCTACCTTAATACTAAGATAACGTGCTAAATACGAGCGATAGCGGGCACAATACATCTTAGCCGTGTCTCGGCAACTACCTTTTTGTCTCCCAGTCATTAGTCACCTGCTGATAGCGGGGTAGTAACTCCACTTGAGGTAAAACCGGGTGAAAGCCTTTGTTTCATTGTTTTGTACTTACATTATTCTACTTCATAAAGAAGGAGGTTCCTAATTCGTCTGTTTTTTGTATGTTTCGCGATTACTTGACGAATTATGAACTAATTTTGATGTTTTTTTTTGTTTGGTACGTAGTTCATACCTCAGAGGTGGTCCCATATAAATCGCCATATTTATCGCAATTTACTAGCACTAACTTATAATTAAATATATTAGACTAGCTGAGCTTACACGCGTTGTCTGGTCTTAAAACCGTCTCCTTACAATAACAAACACAACAAAAAGACATCATCATCTTCCTGCCCTTATCCCACGTTATGTGGGGTCGGCACAACATGTGATCTTCTTCCATTTCTTTTTGTCATTCGTCATTTCAAACACAACAAAAAGACAATTAACGAAATTGGTCCAGCCGTTCACGGGTGATGCCGTGACTAAAGGAAATAGGGATTCATTTGTATTTATTAGAACCCTACTTATATTATAATGCGAAAGTAAATCTGTCTGTCTGTGTGTTACGCAATCACGTGAAAACTACTGAACCGATTTAAATGAAATTTGGTACAGAGATAGTCTAGAGCTTGAGAAAGGGCATAAGTTACTTTTTAATGCGAAAAAAGGACGAAAGTTTGATTGATTTTTTTTAAAGCGAGAAGCTTGAAAGTTATTTTTAAGCTTTTGATTAGATATAAATAAATACAACATTCAAAGTTTGTAAAAATTTTACTCTAAAGGAGGTAAAAACAGAGAATGAAAGTTTTTGTGTAAAATTAAAATACTGTAAATAGCTTATTTTAATGTGTGTATGTATTTTATTTGCAAAATAATTAGCCTAAACAGTGTTGCCACCTCCAGTTTTTTAGTACCATAACGCCGAGCGTCAAGTTACCCTAAATTATACACTTAATTAGCGAATAAATTAGACAATTAGGCACAAAAGAGTTTAGAGTAAGGGCTTCTCTTCGCACACAATATCTCTCTTCCGCGTACACAAAAAACAAACCTTAGATTGTGATAGATAAAAATAAATTATTGTCTACTTGCTAGCGGAAGGTAACGGTTACCGTCACAAGTTAGGTACGTTCGGAAACACGTATTCATTCAGTATTAAACATTCTTTAAAAAATCCCTAATTATATTTTTTATATTCCCTATATAGTATTTTTGTATTTACCCTGAAAAATACCTTAAATGTAGAAAAATACCCTAAATTTAGGGTAAATTGCCCTCAATTGTGAACACTGAACCTTAAAAAATAAAAATGCTGCCAAAAGTCACAATTCCACGTGGAAAAAGTCGCAAACACAGCTAGTAGGTAAATATATAAATAGATACTTTGGTGTTAACGCCTTACAAATAGGTCACACCGCTCTTACCTTGTGATAAGAAAGGGACAATAGATCTTGGAGACTTCTTGCCACACGCCAGATACCAGCAATCATTTGTTACGAGAATTGTTGAGACGCGTAGGTACCTACCGGGCTTACCTTCAGTTGAAGGCTTTTTTGGAAGAGTAATTAGTTAGTTTCTTGCCTTTTCAGGGTTCCGTACCTCTTTTTTGAGTATCTACAAAAACATGATTACGATTTTAATCCCCAGGCTCGGTAGGTATCTCTTCAGATATCTAGTTCCTTAGATCTTTTTGACGATATGTAAAGAAGGTAGTCAGAGGCAGCTCGAAACATGATATTTGGCACATGCACATTTAGCACAGTAGTTAGTATTTCGTACGTGGTAAGTTGCAAGCCCATCGCCGCTTATAAGAATACTAACCTATGACACACACCTTCGAATTTTTGGTTCTAGGGTATGCTGGTTTTCCCACAATGTTTTCCTTCACCGTTTAAGAGCAATTAGCATAATAATAATATGTATTTATAATAAACAAATACTTATAAAAACTGTAACGAGTCTGAAGATATTATGAAAATTTATTATCTATACTGAAATTAAACTCAATTTCAATAAAAACGAATTATTCCCATCTGTTCCCTTAAGAGCATAGCCTATGCTTATGGCAACTCCAGAGTCATGTTCAACCCTACGTCACAGAAGGACCACACACTCCCGGAATCCGGAACACAGTAAAACTCAGGAAGTTCCCGGAATCCCTGCAATTTCAGCGCTGAAGGAGCGCCCCTCCACATATCCCGCATTTTATTGCTTTTATATATCGCATGTGTTTATATAGGCAGGTACAGTCAAGCGGAAAGATCGAAGACTGTAATATTAGTGGACAGTTCACACATCGCTATCTAGCCCCAAACTAAGCAATGCTTGTACTATGGGAACTGATAGCTGATAGACTAATTATATACTTTTTTGTAAATACATAGGTACATAGAATACACAATAATACACAAATGTTAGTTCTGGGTGGGGATCGAAATCACAACAAGATGGTTTATATATTTTTAAACTTACGCGATCTGAAAACATTATTATTAGTATTAAACGGGTAATTATTGCGTTTTATTTACCTATTTTTTTATTAGGTTTATACACTGTCATCCCGTGACCACGACAGTGTGTAAACCTGTCGAAACGTCTGGAAAAATAGGTAAATAAAACGCGATAAATACCGTTTGATACTAATGATATAGATAGATTGACCAATTCTGGTATAACTAATCCCAGGATATGTAATGTGAAATGCTAGTAAAATTTAAGTTTACTCTTCAATTCTGGGGATCATGCTTACCTATAATAGTTTGGTCGAATAAGCTAAGGAGTTATCAACTTAGAAAATATCTAATAATAGTTTAATTCACATAAAAAAGTGCCAAAAATACTCGTAAAACACTTGCTCATAAATTTTAAAATTGCTTAAAAAATGTTTCAAAAAATTACTTTTGTAAAATTTTTCTTCGTAAATATTAATAATGCCGTGATATTTTAGCTTCCAACTGTATCAAAGACAAAGGAGAGATGCGAAGCATTTTATGTCTTTAAACGGTTGCGAATTAACAATTCTAATTATGGCTTCGGCTGTAAAAGTATCATAAAATACAATCTTGGTAACAAAACAGAGCCTCATTTTTATGTGCGGATGCGCGGTAAGTATCGAGCTCTAATGAAAACTCAAACTTCAGAACTGGTTATTTAAAGAACATACATCTCTTCAAACAATATCAAAGTAATATAACTAAAAAAAAACGAAAAAAAATGAATATGGAAACTTAGAAAGTGTGTGTCATACGTTAGTATTCGTATAAGCGGCGATGGGCTTGCAACCTGTCATGTACGGAATACTAACTAGTATGCAAAAATGTGGGCATGTACCAAATGTCATGTTCGGACGTGCCTCTGACTACTCTCTTTAGATATCCTCAAAGATCTAAGTCTAAGAAGATATCTACTGATATTGGGGATTACAGTCGTGAATATGTACATAATATGTATAACTTTTTCATGAACCATGACAAAGAAGGATAAATCAATTTTGGAAGGATTTGAGATGTGGGGTTGGAGAAGAATGGAAAGAATCAGCTGGACCGAAAAAGTGGCTTATACACCGTGAAATTTTAATGGTTGTTTTCCCGCAGCGAAATGGTTTGGTCTTGGTAATACAATCGTTGTATAAACAAATTAAATATTAGAAACAAAAAAAATTTAAAATTTCATTCGAAAGCGACCACGAACCATTAGTAATTCATCCCGATACCTACGCGAAGGCGGCCGGCGGCGCGTGCGATTCGAATAGTACCTACAAGTTACGTCTAATGTTACTATTGTTCCTCACATTTTCGAGTTTACGAATATTTTTAAATTATTTTAAATCAAAAACATCTTTATTTTTTTACTTTTACTCTATTTTTCGAAAGTACTCCTTATGGCAAGTTGTTAAACAACCATTAATATTTCACGGTGTATTATTATGGATATATTATGGATAAGATCGCAGACGTCGGAGAAAAAACTGCCAAGTTAAAGTGGAGTTGGGCGTGACACGTCAGTCGGATGGATGACGACAGATGGGCAGGGGTCGTCACACAATGGGTGCCTGATGGGCGACGCAACCGGGGCAGGCCGAAGAAACGTTGGCGGGACGACCTCGATGCGCTTCAGTAGGGCTGGTGGGAAGTAGCGGGTAACCGGGAGCATTGGAAGGAATAAGGGGAGACCTTTGCCCAGCAGTGGGACAACATAGGTTAATAAAAAAAAAAAAATGTATTATGGAAGTATTGCGTAAAGTAAACGAGTAAAGGACTCTATTACAAGTTGTGAAGAAATAAAGAGGAAAAATGATTGGTCATCTTATACGACATGACAGTTTCATCGAGAACATTATAGAAGGAAAAGAGGAAGGAAAGAGAGGAAGAGGAAGACCGAAGATAAGCTATATGAGCCGAGTGAAAGAGAAGGTTGCTGTCATGTCGCATAAAGGGGTCAAGGAGGTTGCCCTGGAAATAACTAAGTGGAAGGAGATTCTTCAGTTATGCCAACAATAGTCTAGCTTAAGAGTTAGACTCTTGTCTCTTATCTTGATTAAGAAGAATTTCGTATCATGAACTATAAAAATGATTGAAAGCTAGCTTGAAACCTTGACGTTTCTGAAACATGAAAAAAAAGAAAAACCACGCTATCATATTTCATTATCATCATTGTAGCCGTTTAATTGTTATCAGTTAACTGATAAGAGAATGACCTACCGACTCAGTTAATCAGTTTCACTTCTGCCTGTGACGCCAAACTGACGTTTACTTTCAAAACTTTCATGATTTTGAAACCTGAAACTGACCTTTGGTGAAGAAAACGTTCGTTTCACGTGTTTTTGTTAAAAGATAGTGTATTTTATACAACATGGTTGTAATCGGTTCGAAATCAGTGTTATCGCGATAAGTAGATAAAGTACATTCGTGTGTTTACTTTGTTTAGATGTACTTGAAAGAAATTGGCTCGGTTTTCGGAAGAGGTTTGAATAATTTTATTCGCTAAAGTACTGTTTTATTGTTTTAGCATAGAATACTGTGAATTTCCTCAATTATTTGATACTTGTTTTGCTCATATTCTATTGTATGATTCTATTGTTTAACCAGACTACTTTTTCTTCTTCCTTCCCTTTTCCCACGTTAAATGGGGTCGGCACACACGTTTTATTCTTCCATTTCCTTCTATCATCCGCCATCTCTATCATACTCTTTTTACATCTTTTCTTTGGCCTAGGTACCTCTACCCCTGTATCCATCCACATTCATACCTAACACTCTTCTCGTCACATTCCATTCATCTCTCATAATATGCCCATACCACGTTAACCTATTACTTACTTATTACCTACTTACTATTAATTGTTTAACCAGACTATCTAAAAATAAATGAAATAAAAAAGATCTAATTTTGTCCACCTTAAAGTCTAGATTAAGGAAAAAAATGCTAATATTGTAATTATTTTCAAATCGGATTCATTTTCCACCATTTTCTCCCACTTTTATTCAGCATGTATACAACAAAATAAACCAGCCAAGTGCGAGGTGGACTCGCGCACGAAAGGTTCCGTGCCGTTATCTATAAAAACGGCAAAAAAGCCATGTCTGTTGTATGGAAGCCCCCTTAAATATATATTTTATTCTGTTTTTTTGTATTTGTTGTTATAGCGGCAATAGAAATACATCATCTGTAAAAATTTCAACTGTCTGACTATCACGGTTCACGAGATACAGCCTGGTGACAGACGGACAACGGAATCTTAGTAATAGGACCCGTTTTACCCTTTAGTACGGAACCTTAAAAATTTACGCTGAACAAATTGAATACAATTCAACGCGTGAACTTGAAAGGTTAATTTATTAACGGCGTCCTTGGCATGTGACGTCGTGTCAAAGGATCGGTGTTGCCATTACAATAAATCTTTTAAACTTTTGAAGTTTAGAACGCGACTTTTGGTCGCACAAAGGAGAACTAACCTTTGACATAAACCTTCGAGGTTTCGGTTCTGGGTAAGCCGGTTTCCTGCATACTTTTAACCAATGTCAGATCTAATTTTAATAAGATCTAAATAGTTTATATGTTAACTAAGTAAAATAACTTTTTATACTTACACTAGCTTCCGCTCGCGGCGTCACCCGCGAAATAACTACATAAAATATAACCTATGTTCATCCTGAAAGTTCATTCTACACATTGGTGAAAGAATTTTTCAAATCGGTCTAGTAGTTTCGGAGCCTATTCAATCAACAAAGAAACAATCAAATCTTTCCTCTTTATTATTAGTATTAACGGGTATTTATCGCGTTTTATTTACCTATTTTTTTCCGACGTTTCAACAGGTTTAAACCCTATCGTGGTCACGGGTACACCGTGTCTAAAAATATGTAAATAAAACGCGATAAATACCCGTTCAATACTAATAATAATGTGTTCAAATCGCGTAAGTTTAAAAATCTTTCCTCTTTGTAGTATAAGATTAAAAAAATCGCGTCTGATGTAAAAGTAGGTACTGTAATGTAGTGTACTACGCGCGGTAATTAACCGGTAACGAGTAACGGTAAATCGATTGATAATGAGCATGTATACATCGTTACATCGGGTCATTTAACGAATTGGCGTTTGTTTGTTTTGATATGGCCACAATTCTGGGCCAATTAGCTAAAGCTAATTTTAAAGTAAACACATCACATTTCTTTATTTACAGCATATTGTCAATAAGATTTATAACTTTACTAGCTGTTGCCCGCGCCTCGTCCGCATTAAATTCATTTTCAAATGTTTTCATAGTTATTCTGTTATTCGGTACGAAGACGAATCCAACAAAATAAAAACCATGATAATTGGTCTTGCCGTTCTAGAGTTATAAGTGTTCGAAGAAATTCGACTTTGATTTGTTTTCGTTCATATGTAAATGATTATTTAATGATGCTATGTATGATGCTAAAAAAGTGATATTGAAAATGACATGTTATGTCTCTATTTTAAATCAGTACCTGGGTGACCGAGCTTTGCTCGTTTTTTGGGGTAAACGACGTTTTCTAAAAATGAAACCTAGCTAGATCGATTTATCACACCCGAAATCCTCTGCATACTAAAGTTCATGAAAATCGTTGGAGCCGTTTCCGAGATTCCGATTATATATATATATATACAAGAATTGCTCGTTTAAAGGTATAAGATTAGAGAGACAATTTCTTATTTATTTAAATTTTAAAATTAGCTTTAACTACTGATGCATAAAATCAGAGACATTGTTGAGTTACTGATTAAGCTTTTCCCATTAATTAACTGTGTAACCGCTTCCCTTTGACTGATGCTTCCATAATCCACACTATTATTTTGTTTGTGACATTAAATTACGTTAGCCATAATAAGCAGCTGTGATATTATATAACTACTGGTGAAACTCTACAGTTTCCTTTGTGAAATGTTATTTTCAGACAAACTTTGCTGCACCTCTTGCTGCCCTCTTTAGGGGTGAATTTCAGGAATTTCTTGCTTAGTGTGCGCCTATATCCTGTAAAATATACCCCCCCAAATTATCAAGTCCTTATGAGCTGTGGTTTTGGCAGTGGATAGACAGTATCAGTTTGACATCAAATCTTATACGACACTAAATATATAAATCTCGTACAAAAGAAAATTTGTGGGAACTGCGAGTAAACTTTAAGACAACGCAAAACCTAAACCACTGATTGGAGAAATTTGGAATTTAAAGAGTGTATTCTGTACTGGGTGTAGTTCAGCGTACGGAAAATAATATCTGAATTTCAACGCCAAGAGGGTTAAAACGTAGCTTACCCCTCGTTCTAACCCGTTTTAGGGGATGACGTTTTAGGAAGATATAATTTTTAATTTTTAGGTGGTTTTGTACGAGTATTACTTATTAATATAACAATTTATTTAGTTTTTTTTTGTTTTTTGTTATTACCCCTAAACTATGTTTCACCCCGTTATAGGGGTATGAACATTCATACGTGTATGAAGTCGGTAGTTCAGCCAGTAATATACATCTCTGTACATTCCTACTGAAAAAGTTACCCCTAAATTATGTTTTAGCCCGTTTTAGGGGTATGAACTCATACGTGTATGAAGTCGCGCCGGAAATTCAGCCAGTAATATACATTAATATATTTTCCCATTGAGAAAGGCACATAACGAATGTACAGAACTTACCCTTTTTATTCAAGTCAAACACGTTCAACACAAATAGGCTTGGAGGAAATTCAGCAGCCAACAACCGAAAAATACTCCCAAAATCGAAAATTCAGTACATTAAACCAATAATTTTCAAATAATAGAGCCAGTATATCTGCTAATATCGCTAAATATTGTATAATATTCCGGTTAAATCGAGGTTGGGTCACGTGTGGCCAATCACGTAGCGACAACAAAACACTGTTATCTAATATGCATTTTATTGTAGCACCGGCGACGAAAACTTGGTGCTTTTGGAATTTTGTTAGTAGGGTGCGCAGAAAAGTTTTGATTTTGAATACAGCCAGCTTCACAAGGAATGATAAGTGCCTTATTTTCAAAGTTGTTTCTTCATTTACTTACGGAGATGCGGAAATTGTGTGGGTTTGTTAAAAGAAAATATTTTAAATTGATTCTTCTTTTTCTTGTCCTTTTTCCCACGCTTTGTGGGGTTGGCACAACATGTTTTTTTCATCGATTTCCCTGTATCATCCGTCATCTTAGTACCTTTCTTACTCAATCATCTTTCATACAGATCATCCATCTTTTCTTTGGTTTATGTAATTATATTTTTAATTGATTATCAATTTAAAAAAGTAGTGTTTTCTATTTCACATGTAAACATTTTTAAAGAATGGTTTATACCCCCCTTTTTTATAAAAGGGGTTAAAATTAGTCCTGGTTAAGTTTACCTCCAAAGTTATGACTTAAGAGGTATTTCCTGAGATATAAAGCCTATGTAAATCTAGGATACAATCTGCATTTACACTAAAGTCCATCCAAATCCGTATATCCATTCAGAGTTAAAGAGAAGCAAACACACAACACAAACATTCGAGGGTTTGATTACTATTCTCAGAATAACGTAATGTTAAATGCAAGTAAAATGTCAATTTATATAACTACGATTTATTCTGGGGATAGTGCTTAAACTAGGTCGAATCCACCCCTAAAATAGGAAGTAGGATGGTATTGGTTATGATGTTTTGATCATGCTATGCAAACGGTACAAACAAGTGGTGTAGCCCCGGGCTTCGGCTTGTAGGCCACAGGCCTATGTGCAACTTTGATGATAGTCGTATATTAGTCGTAGACACCAGATGCTACTGCTACTTATTATTTCTCGTTGAACTTTGCCGCCTAGGGTTGGGGTTATACCCTAGTGTTTAATCTTGTGGGTATCTTTTTAGATAGAGAAAATATTTGGTTTATTAGCAACACACGGCTTCACACGGGTTGCAAAAGTTAAAATAAAAAAAATATGGCTATATCATAGTGGGATAGTGTAGCTTCGTAATAGTGAAAGAATTTTTGAAATCCGTTCAGTAGTTTCGGAGCCTATTTAATGCAAACAAACAATCAAATCTTTCCTCTTTATAATATTAGTAGCATTAGATAGATAGACTACAGAAACATACATTAACATAATTGTATTACTTTAAACAAAAACACAGTGAACTAAAACTTAAAAAAAACATTTAAAACTAGAGTTTGCCCGCGTCTACTTGCTCATGATACCTACATCGTGATAGTGATTTAGATATAGGCCGGAAGAGGATAGTTGGATTGTCTAGATTTTAAACAACCGGAGCGAGAAAGGGAGAAGAGAGAGAGAGGGAGATGGATTCTGATTGTTTTTTGTTTTGTTCTAGAGCCAGCCACGAACTGCACCATCATCAACCATGGCGCGCGCATAAACGTCACGCTGGCTGGGTACGGTCGTCATACGTATGGGGGCGCCTACCACGCGCGCGCCTCCGCCGTCCCGCTCAACGCAAGTGAGTATCTAGCCTTCTTCTTCTTCATTTATGGCATCTCTTTATCTTCTTCTTCTTCTTCAATTATGGCATCTGTCACTTAGAGAACTTTTTGCCAGTGTCAAGTGTTGTCAACGTCACAGAGTCATAGTCAAGTTGTCAAGTCAATTTTAAACAAAAGATGGCTGTTTTGTTCAAAATTCTCGGAATTTCCTCCGATGGATTTTGAAAGGAACTATACACTTTAATTCACATAATATCTCACACCCGTGTCAAGCTTTTTTTGGAAAAATTACCCAAAATTACGGAAAAACACGGAAGACGAATTATCATTTTGTGATCATAAAACGGACATTACAGAGCGTAGACTAACGCAGTCTCCGATGCTCAAACCATCTGCTATCAAACTTTCTTTTCACATAAAGACAAACCAATGTCCAGTGTTCGCTATTTAATTAAAATGTTACAGCCTAAGGTATTCGCTTTCGCCTGTTAGGTATTCACGAAATATTTGTTAATGAATAGAGGGAGTTACAGCACAATTCGAAAATGCCAGTGTCGCGACAATAATAACGTGAATGCTGGAACAATGCAACTGTAAGCGACCATGTGGGACACAGTGAATATGGCGGCAGCTCCACCATCCCACACTTGGTATTCCACTGTTTGAGAAAGGCCCCTTAATTCCAGATATCCCGATCCTAAGTTGTATTGCACGAGTAACTGTAATAACCTAATTGTTCGTCCTGAACTCATATTTCGCGCGCGATGTCCTGATTTGTATCCACGCCCTGAAGTTTTTGGACAAACTTTATGTACTTTATACATTATGTAGGTAGGTGCCTATGCCTATACTCGTATAAGTTGGTCCTAATCAAAAACAAAAGTATTTTAATATTTGAGAATCCCACCAACAGGTACTTTTACCGACCCGTGGTAAGACGTCAGCAGTTTTCAATGTAACTTTTTTCGTATATTGTTTTTTAAGGTGGGAGTACATTCTTATGTTCTACCCCCATGTATATTCATGACACATTCAGCGCTTTTATAGCTGGAAAGTGCCAGCTAGTTTTCTGTAAGCTGTGGTCACTTACAGCATGTTTGCTGCCTTTGTACCAAATGCGCTGAATTGTAGCGCTTTATGCTAAGTAGTATAGCATCGATGTTTTAATTAGGCCATTGTGAATTGTGATCAACAATGTTATTGTTGGTTTTAAGCCGCTTATTGACGGCAATGACACGTAACATGATTTGCTATAGTGGTTTGCGCTAATTTTCAACCAACTCGAAAACAATAATTTAGGTGAAGTTGACGCGTTATTTTTAGGAGGATTAAAAAAGTTATGGGTATGAGTGTATCTGGATACGTAAGTAGAGAAAAAAAAATTGGTTTGATTGTGTGAAAGATGATATGAATGTAAGAGGAGTAGAATCAGGGTGTTGATAGGAGTAAGTGAAAGATGTTGTGCCGATCACATGCGTGGGATAAGGGCATAGGATTGATGAATTATTCTACAAAGTTTGTATTTTTTTATGTCCTCCAAATAAATATATACATAACCTACAAATTATGATGTATTTCCGTCTAAGATGCGCTTACGTTGCTAAGCAATGATGTCTTAAATCGACCAATAGGATCGCATCATTTTCCCGAAGTGAAAATAGTAATAAAAATATCGAAGTATTCTTGCGAATCGAACCCACCGCCTCGTGCTAAGCACTCGCCCACTGCACTTCTGCGCTTGTCAATTACGATCGGCCATTGATCTTAATTATCTTAATAGCAATATTGCGAGCTGTAACGATTTTCATAACCCATTATGTTTCACTGGGTGATTAAGTTCACTTAGGTCATGACATCGACACCTATTTAGAACTTACCATGATTATGAGAGTATGAGAGCACTGGTGGTCTAGTGGTAGAGATCCCGCCTTACGATCCTAAGGTCATGGTTTTGAATGGTCATGCACCAATGGATTTTTGAAAAAAATATGTGCGCTGTACATCGATATAAATATTACTAAAGGCGCTATGCCAGTAGAGGAAAACATCGTGAGGAAACACTTGTAGCATGTTCGAACCTGGTCGTGTACCGATGGGTTTTTTAAGTCGGTTTGTTAAATTGATACGCGCAACGTTTGTAATCGGTGAAAGAAAAATATCTTGAGGAATCCGGCATACTCTAGAACTTAAAGCTCACAGGCATAAGATACAGCGCACAGCGTAAGCGGTGATGGGCTTGCAATCCGAAACGTACGAAATACTAACTGCAAAAAGTGAACAAGTCCAAATATAATGTCAGGTTATGCCTCTCTGACTACCTCCGTTAAGATATCGTTGAAGATTTTATTAACAAGAGATCTGTGGGGCGATTATGGATCTTTGCTTACAATCAATGTCAATACGTTTTCATTGTAATCAAGTGATTTGGTATGACTTGAGTGTTTATTCAATCAATTTGAGCCAGTTTTGACAAGTGTTTATTGTATCAGAGTTCCGTAATCGCACTACTGAGGAAATGTACCAAATCAGGGGATTACAGTCGCGAATGTGTTAGCTTTTGTTTTTATTTTCATTAGGTTAGTTGACATTCTAGTGCAGACTTGCTACAGACAGTTAGGTATTAACAATAGCGTGACCTTATCGCCCTTTATCGCGCCATCGTCACAGTTATGTGACACTTATGACAACTCCATTTGTCCGTCACGAGACGTCAGCACGGCAACACTGGTGTGACCTGGATTGAACTAGCGATCTGTGTAAACTTTATTGTATTACACTTGTTTTAATATTACTCAGAAATCAATAGAAATGTAAGTGGCTGTGTGAGAAAAGCAGACCGAGGATGGGACGAATCAGCTCCAACTCTGCTAGGTGTCCCTAACAATGTTAACAAGGTTCATAATACAAAAAAAGCGCTAGGGCTCAGCGTTTCTTGCCAGTTCTTCTCGTACTGGGGATAGGACTGGAATTGGCACCTAGACTCACCTAGTATATAAGACGATTCAAAATGATCCTTGTGATATAACTGAATAAAGATTATTGACTATTGAATATTGACTATTGACTATAGACCTCGCTAGCCCTTATAACCAAGCAATAACCGACTCTTTCCCCCTTTTTCCCAATTTTTCCCAAATTTAATCCTTTCACGAAACTGGTTCAAAAGAACACACTTCTTCTTGTTCAATTATGGCATCTGTCTCTTAGAGAACAAATTTGCCAGTGTCAAGTGTATTATTATTTAAGTGTTGTCAACGTCGCAGAGTCATAGTGAAGTTGTTAAGTCCATTTTGAACAAAAAGAACACACAATATGAATACTCGTAAGAAGCTCAACTATTTCACATTTATATTTCTGTAAATAAATGATGTAGAATTTATAATCTAAATAATTCTAATATAAATTACTAGCTTCTGCACGCGGCGTCGCCCGCGAAGTACCTACATGAAATATAGCCTTTGTTCACCCTGAAAGTTCATTCTACACATTGGTGAAAGAATTTTTCAAATCGGTTCAGTAGTTTCGGAGCCTATTCAATTCAAACAAACAAACAAACAATGAAATCTTTCCTCTTTATAATATTAGTATAGATAGATTAAAACCAAATCTGAAGATTACGTCGTGATCATGTTTATTTTCTTCTACAGAACTGAATCAGTAAATCATAGATCACCTCCTCTATTTCAGAGCTCGTCGCGAGCGTTACATTGACTCATAACATGACCTGGTTTGAACCAGAGGGCGCTAGAAATACAAACCTATTTCCTCCTCTACTTTACACTAAAAGTATTCCAAGTAGCATCTGAAATATAGGAAGTGATGAATTTTGAAATAAAACATCCAAACATCATGCATAAAGTTTTGCCATTAAATAATGACAAAGAATAATCACGTTAGTTTAGGTGAAATTGAACAACTATAAAAAAAGACATTGATCGATTTTCATTTTAACCCATCTGCGAAGCGAGGAAGGAGGGTAATGTTTGGAGTATATGTATGTATGTTTGTATGTGTGAGAGTTCCTTTAGCTGTTGTTAAGCTACAGTTTAATTAAATAAAGATTTGTCATTTATAATGGACAAAGTTATCGCAATTTTTCTTTGTCTGCAACATGGCACGTTGTTTGAGGCCATTGAGGCCCACAAACAACGCTAACATCAACGTTTGTTGATAAAAAGTGACCCTAGAATGCTCCGTGCGGAAACCTTCGTCCTTTGTCGAGCGTTTTGTAAATTCACCACAGGCCTGAAAAGCCTGTAGATCAACGTTGCGTGAACCGAATAGCTCGACTTTCAGCTGCCAAATGTCCGGAGCCCGCTGCGTTGAGATCGCCTATTATTTTTTATTGCACAATCGTCTGACGACTCTGTTAAAAGATGTGCTTGTGCGTTGTTTTTGGGTTAAGTTTCTGGAAATAAATACGGCGCCGGCGATCCAAGGAATGTAGACAATTTCGTAGAGGTTCCAACTGCTTTTGATAAAACATTGCATGGAAGGAGACAGTGTATATCAAACTACGCTGAGAGCACTAGGCTATTGGTAGTGACCCCGCCTTTCGATCCTAAGGTCGTGAGTTTGAACCAAAGCGTGCACCAACGATTTTTTCTGTTCGAAAAATGTATGTACCGGCACTCTCAAACGGTGAAGAAAACATTGTGAGGAAACCGGTATGTCGTTAAACCTTTAGGTCCAATTTTATCAAACTTGCTAACAATAAAGCACCTGATCGGGCATCAAAATGAACAACAATGTTAAAGTGTCGTTATTTACTTTACTTCATTGCATTTTACGGAAGATAATTATTTGTCGGGACATGGTAGAACACAAAACAAATTTGACAGGCGATTAAAAGGCTAACAAACTGTTATTTTAATTAACAGAGTATGGTCAAACTAGCCCTTGAAGTTTGAAGACATGTTAAAAGAACACGAAAGGAGTTTTAAAGGCCACTTTAACCCTTTCACCACACTGGTTCGAAATAAATAGTGACACAAGAAGAAGAAGGTATCAAATCCACGACTAAGCGAGGCTGCCAGCCACACCACTGATCTGCGTCATCCGTAAGTTCATTGAGCTGGTCGTCCCTGATAAAGGGGTATAAAGCAGACCCAAGGGTTGGATGAGGGTTTGATGAATAATAGAGACGAATATTTGCTTACAGATCTCTGATAATTTACAAATGAACTGACAAATGTCTTTATGTGTATTATCGTATATAATACGAGTATATTAATTCTCTTAACCTATCCTACTTAAATAATATTATACGTGTCTCAGTAAATAGATCTTGGCAATATATTTTTTTTACCTTCACATTCACCTTATACAAATGTGCCCATCATTATTTGTTTGAAAAGTATGTGTTTGGGATTCTTTCACGCTGCAACGGCTGAGGTTTTGAGATAAAAAAATAGCATTATATACATCAATTCAGGGTAATCTACATTCGCACTAAATTTCATCCAAATATGTTCAGCTGTTAAAGAGTTTGAGGTACAAACATATACTTACACACGTAATACATATTTTTATTGCAAACTTGTTTTTTTAAGTTGCATCACAGTATAGAACCGATAAACATCGGTTAACCTGTTGGTGCAACCTGGTTTCAGTGTCTATCTAATCACAATATTTCTTGAGCAACAGTTTATGCAAATTAATGCAAAACAAGTTTGATTAATAATTTTCCTGATGAAAAATACAGTAGGGATCAAACTGGCCCTTCATACTCGGCGGAGAATTTGCAATATCTTTATATTAAGCTTTACGCCGTGAAATGGTACTTTAATTCACAGTAAGATAAATTTAAGTGAAGTTTTCAAATGAAATTAAGTTTGAATCAAATGAGCTTCAAAATTTTGATAAATTATTGATTCAGGCGTGACTTTGCGGAAATCCATTACAAATGCTGAAAAGGATGGATATATCTAGTACCTATTTTCCCGCTAACTATAATCTAATGAGCTTAACTACACAAACTCAAATATAAATTCGACACGTGTTTCGCTTCTCCACGAAGCATTCTCAGGACCATTGACTCGCTCCGCACTGGTGTTGCCCCACCGAGCGCGAAAGAGATCTCTTTAAGTAAGGGAAAGTACTAGATATTTCCGTCCTTTTGATAATGTTGGACAAACATTTTGAAGCCCATAATTTGATTTATAAAAAAGAGGGTATGGGAAGTCCGATAGCTCGTTTACTGACTGAGCTAGGTGCTCCACAGATGAGCTGTGGCCCGAGTGTTGCCCCCGGGGTCACGTCAGAAATACCTGTGTTGTAGCTTTTTGTAGTCTGTTGCTTTGTGCCTGCTAGAGTGGATACTATGGTTTCCAAGGCATAGTCAAAGTTGTAATGGCGGCTGTTCGACTGGCAAACTAGAGGGTTACTTGTAGCCTGTTGGTTTTCCGATTAGATTTGCTGGTTTTTTTTGGTAAATCGTGTTTTTTGGAAAATGAAACCTAGCTAGATCGAAACCCCCTGCATACTAAATTTCATAAAAATCGTTGGAGCCGTTTCCGAGATTCAGATTATATTATATATCGTTATTCGTATATTTTTTTTATTCGATTTATTTATTTTATGTATATACTAATATATACCTAGGTGACCAAGCTTTGCTCGGTTTTTTTTGGGTAAACGACGTTTTCTAAAAATGAAACCTAGCTAGATCGATTTATCGCCCTCGAAACCCCCTGCATACTACATTTCATGAAAATCGCTGGAGCCGTTTCTGAGATTCAGATTATATTAATATACATATATACAAGAATTGCTCGTTTAATGGTATAAGATATATAGAATTTCTCGTTTGAAGGTATAAAGATTAGCCCCATATTAGCATAAATAAATAAATTAATAAATAATGCTGGACACTATCACACAGCATCATGTAGCCCCAAACTAAGCAGAGCTTGTATTATGGGAACCACATGACTGATAAACTACATAGATATACTTTTTTTTTTGTAAATACATACATATTATACATAGAAAACACCCAGACCTGAGAAAAATATCTGCAAATAATGCAAACATTTGTCCCACGGCGGGAATCGAACTCTAGCATAGCTAATAGGCTATCAATAAAAAAATACTTACAAAAAAACGCGCGATGTTCTTACACTTCAGAGTTTACCACTACGCCACCGGTTTCGATATAAAAGCCGATCAAGCCGTCTCTCAGCCAAAGACACTCAAAATCCCGCCTAATAAATCTCTGTCGCACCTACTAACCAAATGTTTGTCTGTGTAGCCGGCTAGAAAAAAATGGACGATCCATTATTCATTGTTCGCTTTGAAAAGCGACGTTGACGTGTGTAGATTAGGGTTCATAATAAATTGGCACGTTTTAATAATGTTTTTTCCAAATAGGAGTCTTGTTACGCGATGGACGATAGTCAAATTAGTAAGTAATAGTCAAAATACGGAAGAACTACTTAGTATCTATTATTGGAGACTATCTACATATATAAGCGGTAATAGGCTTGTTACCTTGTTATTTACGTAATATTCGCTAAAAAAACGTGGACATGTACTAAATTAAAAAAAAATACTCAACCTAAAAATGTACTTACCTTTTTAAATTTACCAAATTTCAATGACCCTATGTACCTACTAATAATGTACTTAACGGTTTACCTACCCCATTTCAACTAACGTATGAAAAATGTACCTCAAAATGTTTACCCCATTTCAATGTACCAAAAATGTACTCACCTGAAAATTCTTACCCCATTTCGATGTTAGTACCGAATGTAGCAAAATGTTTACCCCATTTCATATTAAAACGCTACACAAGACGTCTTGAAGCGAGAGAAGCCACGTCACATTACTAGCGTATATTATCCGAAAGGTCGTTAGATCTGAGCGTGGAACCGGAATAATTGAATTATAGACACTGTTACACCGATGTGACAGCCGCAGTGCACGCCATTCTGCACCTTATGATTGTTCAAATGGTCCGGGAATAACTCTATAATGGCATGAATGGTGATCTATACCATAGATTATT
Source organism: Cosmorhoe ocellata (assembly GCA_963675405.1). NCBI lineage: Eukaryota > Metazoa > Arthropoda > Insecta > Lepidoptera > Geometridae > Cosmorhoe > Cosmorhoe ocellata. The sequence continues at coordinate 9,803,302 of OY776256.1, read as the reverse complement.
TCTATGGTATTTCTGCAAGTAATGGCGACAGAATAATTCAGTTGCATCTCAATGTTTATTTTGTGACTAGCTTCTGTATGTGGCTTTGCATGGTATCCCGTAAGCCGGCGGTAGGCAACATTTTAGTAGGCAAAGCCCACATAGTAGCGAAAGGGGGTAAAGACGGGGGGCGCACTTGTTCATAATTTTGATAAATAGGTTTCTATGGTATTTTTTTTGAGCATACGCTCCAAAAATATTACCCTCCTGATAATTAATGTATGTATGTATGAGAGTTTTTGGGCTGTCGCTATAACCCAAACGACAGGACAAATTAAGAAAATGGTATCGTTGCGTTGGAGTGACATAGTTTATACAAAATGTAAAAAAATCCAATATGGCAGCTTTATGAAGTTATTTTTAATTGCTTTAATTAAGTATTTTCAGTCGGGGTTTTTGATTCTTTAAATATATATTAGTTAATTTGTACAAGTAATGTCTAAATTATGCTGATTGTATATTATGTACATTACACTGTGGAACACTGATGATGTAGTGGTAGCACCCCTGCCTCACGATCCTAAGGTCGTGGGTTCAAACCTGGTCGTGCACCAATGAGTTTTTCCATTCGAAAAATGTATGTGCGCAATGCTAATAAAAATATCGTGAGGAAACCGGTGTACCCTAGAACCAAAAATTCGAAGGTGTGGTTAGTATACTTCTAAGCGGCGATGTTCTTGCAACCTGTCACGGAATACTAAATATGGGCATGTGCCAAAATCATGTTTATTTTTTTTTTTTTTTTTTTTTTTTTTTATTTATTAGGAAAACAAACAGAACTATAAATCTTATAACTAAAATAACTAAACATAGAGCTTAATCCAATTAAGTTTCCACTAGTTAATAGTACTAACACGTGAAGAAATGGTGGACACATAAAATATAATATAAGAAAAAATTACAAAATTAAATATGTAAGTACCTAAAACATTAAACAACTGAAAGCGAACTAAGAGCCACGAAACAAAATAAATGAAATGATTAATACCACTGACAAAAAATACTACTCGTAGTTTCCGTGACTCAATTAATATAAAGAATAAACAAAGAAAAAAATAAAGTACTAAATATGAAGCTAAACATCATGCAAAGATTGCAGTTCAATTCTGACTGCATGTTTGAATTTACAGAGCGAGAGGTCAAACAAATCTATATGGCTGAACATATCATTATTAGAGGTCATAGATCTACACAAGAATGAATTAGATACATAATTGGTACGATTTGTGGAAGGCGCGAACAAATGTTTATTTCTAGAGCTTAATCGAGGGCATCTAAACTGAAGTTTACTTAAGAGATACGGACTGTCAACATAACCATTAATAATTTTATACAAAAATGTCTGATCACGCTCCGTTCTCCTGTCCCGTAACGAGGTAAACGCAGAAGGGGCAAAACCTTTGATGGCCGAACGATATTCCAAATGTTTGATCAACTTGTTTTGAATCCTTTCAATTTGATTAATGTAAACTGCATATCGTGGGTTCCATATTACCGATGCATATTCTAAAGACGATCTGACAAACGAATTATACAATGTAATTAAAGTAGAGTTTTGTTTAAAATCCTTACCAACTCTAAGTACAAAACCCAGCATGCGAAAAGCTTTTTTGACGACAGTCTCCACATGGACATCAAATAGCAACTTAGAGTCTAAGCAAACACCTAAGTCTCTCACAACAGAAACCCTTTTAATTGGCTGTCCATATAATGAATAAGAATACTCAATCGGTTTCTTTTTTCGCGAAAAAGAGATAACATTACACTTTTTTATGTTAAGAAACAGCATATTATCATCACAATACTTACACAAAGTGTTTAAATCTGCCTGAAGATAATCACAGTCTTGGGAATCCTTAACAAGATGATATATTTTTTTATCATCGGCATATAATAAAAATCGAGAGTGTTGGAAAATAATTGAAACATCATTAATAAAAACATTAAATAGGAGAGGCCCAAGATGAGAACCTTGCGGCACACCTGAAGGAACAGGAGTGAACGATGAGCAAAACCCCTTAACTGTAACAGCTTGGCTACGATCTCTCAAATAAGACTCAAGCCAACGCAGGAGATCACCATGTATACCGAAATCAAGAAGCTTCCGTACTAGTAAGTTATGACAAATTTTATCGAACGCTTTTGAATAATCGGTATACACGACATCGACCTGGAAACCTTTGTCCATAGCGCCAGTAACAAAATCCAGAAGCTCACATAAATTGCTCTCCGTAGATTTTCTACTCAAAAAACCATGTTGTTGATCAATAAAGTGAGGTCGAAGAACCATGAACATTTTATCATATATAATCCGTTCAAACAATTTAGGAATAACACTTAATTTTGATATGGGGCGATAATTCTTAATATCATGTTTGTCGCCGCTTTTAAATATTGGCACTACGAAAGATCGTTTCCAGGATTTAGGCATTACACCAAAACAAAAAGACAAATTGAAAATTATATGAAGCGGTATTGAAAGCTGTTTATAGCAATTACGAACGAATAACGGGGGAAGACCATCAGGACCTGCACCTTTATTGACGTCAAGAAGCTTTAAGTATTTACGTATAACTGTAAGTGACAACTGTATAGAAGACAAATTAACGGAACATAGGACATTAGGGGAGGTAGGCAGTGTTGAAACATTGCTGGAATCAAAAGCTGAATTAAAATGATCGTTAAACATTTTACAAATTACCTCTCCATCTGAAGACGAGATGCCATCATAATGAAGTCTGTCAGGAAATTCCGCAGACTTATTCTTAGATTTAATAAAACTCCAAAATTGCTTGCTACATTTGATAATATTTCTTTCTGCCCTATCGATAAATGATTCAAAACAATGAGACTCCAGAGATTTTTGCCTCTCACGGAGCTTGCTGAAACAGCAGTAATCCTGAAATTGATTATATATCTTCCATTTTTTGTGATATTTACGTTTCTCTCGAACAACTTTAACCAGTGCTGGCGAATACCAAACTGGAAATCTAGACGACCCAATTATCGTCTTAGAAGGAACATGGGTCTCAACAACCTCCTCTATTAAAGCATAGAAGGTGGATACAGCAGACTCTACACACTTATTAGAAAGGCAACTGGCCCAGTCAATTTTAGATAGTGCTTCAATCCCCACAATCTCTACATTAGACCGCCTCACCCATTGGTCTTTTTCGTTCAGATCTTTCTGGAATGATTGCAACTTGGAGTCGATTTCAGCCATATAGCTATTAACGTCAGGTAAAGCTTTAAGGCGCTCAGAGAACTCATCCGTTCGTTTAACCACACTCTCATATCTGTCATTCACGAACTCCACCGACTCTCTAAGCGAAGAGACTTCACTCTTCAATTCTTTGACTGATTTATCAAAACTTGCAACCGCAAGCCTTACTTCTTCACGAATAATACTTCTAACCTGATCAAGCGGCACGACCTGCAACTGCTGAGTTTCACGTTCACGTTGAGGCTCACGGTCTCTGGACTTGGACCGCATGGATCTAGTGACGACATTCGAAGACTCACCAGCAGCTATCTTCGACTTTGTTGAGGTAGTCCGAATTGGTGTGTCATCTCTATTGTCACGAGGTGCACTTTGCTTGCACGTCGGACAAAGCCATGAAGATTTAAAATCGGCATCAGGCACCCAGTCCTTTCTATGTGGCAGAATACATGTGGTATGGTAGTGATCTTTGCACGATGCACATGATACAAGCTGTTTTTTATTATCACGAATGTTAAATGTCTTATGACAGCAAGTGTACTCCATTATAATGTATTATGCGAAGAGTAATATTGATTAAGCGATAGGTAACCAGGTACAACAGGAAGAACCACACTGTATATTTCGCCACTGACGTCACCGACTGCTTGGCCCAGCGCACCACACAGTCACTATCGACGCGGCGGCCCCAAGCTCGATCCCAGCCAAAGGCAACTTTGTGCACAAGCCTTCAATGCGCAAGATTCGCAACTCCGTCCAAAAGCCAGCGAAGCTTAGAAGTAGCAAGACAAAGGCCAGGGTCTCACCAATCTTGCATCTCAGCCACCACGCCCACTGGGAGGAGCCTGACGTCCAAACTGCTCAGGAAGAAACGAGAGGCACCGAAAACAACCACCAACCAATAATAAAACGCCTCAAAAAAAAAACACTCAAAAATTATTTTACGCTGAGACTAACGTCCACCAACTTCAACGGTACGAACCGAACTGACGTGTCTTTGACGTGTTTTTTTTTTAGACGTGTCTCTGAATTTCTTCAGATATCCTCAAAGATCTAAGTAACTAGAGATCTGAGGAGATCTACCGAGCCTGGGGATTAGAGTCGTGATTGTTATAGCATAATCCAAACCTGCCATACCACTAAACTAATTCAATGTAATAACAAAACCATTTATAAACAGACAAATGGGTTCCTTCTAAATTTTGTGGATTTTGATCCCAGTCACGTATCATATGAGTTGGGATTCTTTTAATAATGTAGGTGGTATGAACAGGTTATAAATTCGAGCGCAAAGTATTTGTCATACAAATGTCTGGAGATGAATTGCGAAAAATGGGATTAGGTACATATATTTCTCGGTCGAGCACTTGGTGTTTCTATGCATTTTTTATTTAGTTTTATCTGTCTTCTCCTACTTCTTCTCTTCTTCTTCTTCTTCAATTATGGCATCTGTCTCTTAGAGAACAATTTTGCCAGTGTCAAGTGTATTTATTTATAAGTATTGTCAACGTCACAGAGTCATAGTCAAGTTGTCAAGTCAATTTTAAACAAAAGATGGCTGTTTTGTTGAAAATCTCGGGATTTCCTCCTATGGAATTTGAAGAGAACTATTCACTCTAATTCACATACTTTACACTCGCGTCAAGAACCCGGGCTTTATTGGCAAAATAACCACCAAAATTAAAACATACAAAAACCAGAGCGACGTAGTTGTCAGGCAAATACACCGCAGAAAATCCTACTTCTTCTCTAGATGGCATCTGTTTCTTTTGAGATCAATTTTGACAGCGTCGAGTTTTTTTTTTAAATTAGTTTTATGACAATGAAGATAGCCTTACGTGCTAGTGCCATTCTACTCAAAGGTTTCGTCATAGTTATCACTATTCGTCATTGTTAGCAACAAACAATTTTGGTTTTCTCATAAAATATTAGTTAATTTTAAATGTACCCTTCGTGAAATAACTTATTATCGACCAACCTTTTATTGCTCCATCTTCATGCTTGAAATACGAGCTCTAAAATCAAGTTGAAAAAGTTTTTAAGATAACGGTAAAATATCAAATTGAGGAGAATCGTCCACTACCGTATGGCTCACTATTTGACGACCTCAGTGGCGCAGCGGGCAAGAGTCCGCCTGCGAAGCAAGAGGTTGCGGGTTCGATTCCCGCCTCGGAACAAATTTGTGTACGATCTGCAGAAATTTGTTCCGTTGGTCTGGGTGTTTTCTATGTTTAATAAAAAATATCTATCTATGTACCTATATATATCATGTATTAAATATATCAGTTATCTAGTACCCATAACACAAGCTTTGAGTAGCTTACTTTGGGGCTAGATAGCTGTGTGGATTGTCCAGCATTATTTATTTATTTATTATTATAACTGGATTTTTTTTTACCTTTTCCAGACTTTGTGTCTTATTTTATCTAGCTATTTCCATTGTCTCATCAAACATCACAACATGTTGCAACTCTACCTGTTTATAGAGCTGGGTTATTCCCGTGTATTCTCCTAGAGCCAATCCCAGAGCCGACAGAACTTATTGTTATGATAATGAGGCCCCAATAAATCCATTTTTATCGAGCTCTGTGTGGCTCTACCCGTCTCTACCGACTCTACTTACGAACAGATTCCGAGCCAAGTAAACTATTCGAAGCACAGGGTGGATTGGGGCAAAATAAGATGCTTTGGTCAATTGTGCATCTAGATACCTAATGTGCGATTCTCCTCAATTTGATATTTTACCGTTATTTTATAAACTTTTTTTTCCTTGATTTTAGAGGTCGTCTTTTAATCTGATAGCAGATGGAGCAATAATATTATTTCACGGAAGATACATTTGAAATTAAATAATATTTTACGAGATAACAAACATTGTTAGTGCTAACAATGACGAATAGTGAGAACAATGATGAAATTGTTGAGGAGAATCGACCTAGTATGGAAGGTAATTTATACTAGTGATTATTTACTGAGCAAAACGTTCGTGTGTGATAAATAGTGTTTGGACGTGTCTCTGACTATGACTTATAAATATCCTCATAAATCGAAGTAACTAGAATCGGGCCCCTGGCCGGGAGATGTCTAAAATAAGAACATTGTCAAAGTTAATTTGTTTTATACACATAGCTATTATTATAAATGAGACGGTATTACGTAATTGTACCAACTTAACATACCTACTTAAGTACACAATTAAGGTTAGACATAAGTATGTACTTACCTTAAATTATTTTTCAGCGGTACCTACCTATTTATAAGTAAAATAGACTATATTTATCATCAGCTAATCAAATAAAACAAATTTGTTAGCAACAGTCATTTTATCACTTACCGAACGATCGCTTTCATTCATACTAAGTGAACAAAACCTTTGTAGATACTCAAATTATACGACAGCGCCATCTATTATATATTAATAAAAGTAAACAGACGCTGTTTTACCGACGGAGCATTGTACGCATGCGCGTTGTCGAGGCCACGGTCACAACTACATTCACGGGCACACACACTAGCGCTCCCGCTGTCTAAGTTGACAAACGTGTGGCTGTTATTCAATGTAAATAATTAATTAATGTGGTAATATCTATGAAATTCGGTGTTTTCTTGAAGATAATAATAAAATGTAAGTACTATTTTGTTTCTATGAAGTCCAACGTGTGTTTTAAGTCCAATGTCGAGTGGTTTTATCAATATAACCTTGTTGTCCTATTGTAAAGTCCTTGCGCATGTGTTAGATTTGTATCTTGGTGATAATTTTGTGAAGTGTTTAGTTTTTTTAACTACATTAAATTACGTGTTGACTGTAGTCATAATTTTAAAAGTAGTTAGTTACAATGTAATTCACTTATTTCGGTCCCTATCTAACATCCGATATGGTCTAGTGGCTAGGATACCTGGCTCTCACCCAGGAGGCTCGGGTTCGATTCCCGGTATCGGAATAACTTTTTGTAACATTTTTATTCATTTCAGACTCATCATGAATATCAAAGCGGCGCTGGGTATTTCCATGGTTTTTATTGGATGCTGTTCCAATGTCGTGTTCCTTGAAATGGTGGTGAAGGAAGACCCCGGAGCGGGAAATCTTGCGACATTCCTTCAATTCGTATTCATTGCAACAATTGGGTTTCTCACAGTTGGAAAATTCGGAACTGCGAAACGAAATATACCTTTCAAGCAATACTTGTTGCTCGTAGGATTCTTCTGGACAAGTAGTGTTGCCAACAACTACGCTTTCAACTTCAACATATCAATGCCACTGCACATGATATTCAGAGCTGGATCGCTCATGGCCAACATGGCTATGGGAGTGTGGATCCTAAAGAAACAGTACCCACCTCTGAAATACTTGGCCATTTTCATGATATCAGCTGGAATTTGCATTTGCACAATTCAATCGAGCGGAGATGTTAAAGCGCCGAGGGAGACCCACGAAGACGCAGCCGAGGAAGAAAGACTACAATTCATTGATTGGCTTTGGTGGTGTCTAGGAATCGCTATTCTAACTTTCGCGTTATTCGTATCAGCTAGAATGGGAATATTCCAGGAAAGCCTTTACTCAAAACACGGAAAGCATCCTTGGGAAGCGTTGTATTATACGCATTTGTTGCCACTGGTAATTTGGCTGCCCACCACGCCAAATTTAATGAGCCACGTGAAGATAGCTGTAGAAACACCTGTGGTTGAAGTTTTGGGGATCACATTACCTAGACAAGTCCTTTTACTGATCCTGTACGTTTTGACACAAGGACTTTGCATAAGCGCGGTGTACGTTTTGACAACTGAGTGCGCTTCTCTAACTGTCACTTTGACAGTGACACTACGCAAGTTTGTTTCGCTTATATTTTCGATACTGTACTTCAGGAATCCGTTTACAGTTGGACATTGGGTGGGCACGTTCCTCGTATTTCTGGGAACGATGATTTTCACGGAATTATTGCAAAAGACAGTGATGTTATTCGTGCCAGAAAGGAAAGATCAGAAAAAGAAGCAGTAGACTGCTTAAAAAAATAGTGAATGAACAATATGAAGACCTACCTAAATACTTTTGAAATACTTAGGTACATGGAGCCTATTTAATATAATTAAAGTCAAAAATTTGTTAAATGCCATGCTTAGTAATAATCCTAATTAGTTACTTACACATTATTCTTTGCATAATTAATACTGACTAGTTTTATTTTGTCAATTAGATAATCGAAATCCTGTGTAAAATTGAACGGCTTACAAAAATCTGTAGCTGGTAAATTTCTACAGTTACCAACAATATTCCAGAAATCACAAGATCATGCAAATCATTGTGACTATTTAGTTACACAACTAGTTGTGATAATGTCTGCGTGGTATAGTCAAAATGCGTTATCATTATTGTTATCGACTGTCTTGTTAATAATAACTAAGTGCAAGTCATCACAACGAGGCCATTTGTAGAGGATCGTTCCAATATTTTCAATAATAATCTTAGATTCTTTTATCGTCTGATAAAATTGTACTCATTGATTACAAACAAATTATCGAATAAAGTTCTCGGATTAGATAATATAGGCGTATCTAAGGTATCTTACAATAGTCCATGCATACTATACGGCATGAATACGAAATATCATTAGAAACATAATTTCATAGGGGTCGATTCAGCCCGCGGGCTGAGATGACTACAATTTTTTGGCGGGCTGAGTGAGGTGCGGGCTGAGTTGACCAATGAATCATTCTATCAATGTATTTCAGTATCATCATCATCATCACTCAGCCCGTTTGCACCCACAGTGTCGGGTATACGCCTCCTCTTTATTACGCCACTCTTTCCGGTCCCCAGCAAGTCTTGTCCAGTGGTTGGCTGCGCTGACAATGTAATTGGACCATGGGGGGGGTGGTCTCTTGGTATATCCGCAGTATATTTAAACTATTTTATTCGATAGTTTCCATAAGCTTGTTTCTTGACTAGTTTACGCACTATCCTTAGAATAAATCGTAGTTATCGAGGATTAAACTAACATTTTACTTACATTTACATTAATCTGAGAATAGTTATACCAGAAGTAAGTCAAGTCCTTTCTAAGGTTCATAATAATAATCTGGCATTAAAAAAGCTGATTGATATTATTGTAATCCTCTTTTCAATAACATCAATTTGATATTATTTAAACTCCTAATATTTCTGTAAATGTATAAAATGACGCTGTGATGATATGAAGAATGAAACAATCTAAAATAGATGCTAAGACCTTCATACTTTAAACTGAATTGTGAATACGAGGTGATAAAAAAATGTAATAATAAAATGGCTGATATTATGTAACGCTATAAGTCTTCTACGAACAAAATTGCTTTGTTTCAAATTGTTTTTATTTTATATAATTTTGTTATTAATTTTTAAAAAGAATAATTTATGAAAACAAGTATTTTTATGTTATCAACTCCTTGTGGCAGTCCCATAAGATTTCCTACGACAGTTATTTCTTGCAACTTTTAGTGGAATGGGTACTAGTTTTTTATTGAACTAAAATATAAATGTTGAGAGTACAAACTCGGCAGACGTTTTTTTAAAGTTTAATGGCTGTCAACCGATGCTCTTTTCGACCTTATAATTTTTAAGTACAAACATTGTTGCGAATTAAATTAACATTTTCAATACCATTGCATTTTTTTAACTACCTAATCCTTGACTAAAAACATGATTACGACTGTAATTCCTAGGCTTAGTAGACATCTTCCCAGTTATCTAAATACTTAGATATTTGAGAACTTTAAGATTTAAAAAACATTGCCTTAAACACCTTTAATTATCTATATAAGTATATAGTATTCTTGTATTTACAGTTAAGTGGTATCATAATCTTCTTCCTTATAATTCAGTATAAATATATTTGTTAAGAAAAAATGGGAAGACAAATAACATACACAAAGGTTTATGATACTGTGGTATCAACTGTTTTCATTTATTGTGTACCTATAGGTACGTAAAACAAGTTGTTAGGATAGTGACTGTAAACAAAACTTGCAGATAAAGTTTTAGTTGATTTTCTTATCCTTTGAGAGTAATATCAAAACTGTAGTTACAAACAAAACAGTTATTATTTGCGTAAAGAATATCAAGAATGAGTAACTATGATAGAAAAACTATAATTATAACAAATAATATACCTATATTGGTGAACATCTTACGCAACGCTATTACCTACCTAGTCCCAAAATAAGTAAAGCTTGTACTATGGTAACTAGATGGTTGATAGGTTAATTCTGTACTGATAATGATTTAAGAGAAACGATTAATCATAATAAGTTGTAATTTTGAGAATGACAAAGGTGCTAGAATTTTAGAGACGCTACAATATTTCACAAAAACCCAAGCACTAATAAAAGTAACCTTATCAAGGCATCAAGCCAAATATTGACTATTCATTACACCAATGGATCACATTATTATAAAGATGACTTCGAGAAATATATGATCGATCGTGCGAGTAAAATGAGAGTTTAGTTTTTGATAACTACCATTAATTCCGAGAATAGTGCTTCAAATATTTCGGTCCAATCCCAGCTTACATTGAATTTGTAATGTTTTATTAAAATCTAAATGCTCGGCCACGGCCACATTTTCAGCAAAGCCCGCGCGGCATATTTCTACAGTTTTAAAATGTCGCCTGAAAATACAAAATTACGACTGAACAAAAGCAGGCTTGACCACATCGTAAACATGTCCCGTTTAGCAAAATACGCAATTTAAACAGGCCCAAAGTAGATAAAAAGCTGAAAAATGTATCACATGTTATCCGTTAGCCACGATTGGGCAAAATTAGCGAGCGCCCGACCGAAAGGCTGGCTTGCGAATTTCCTACCATCTCCAAATTCCAACACCGGCATCCAGAAAACAAGCCGAACCAAACCCTATGCCCCCGGAATAAAAACCACAAATAACACAATCCGGGAGACGGTAAATTTGGCGACGCCCAAGCGTACGACTACGGAATTTCAACAAGTTGGATTTCTATCTTACAAATGCAGTTACAACCATCCTTATTACGATGGTCTAGAGTTGCTATTCGCGTTTGAGTGCGGTGGTTCTAAGGTGCTTGGATTGCAGTGCATTTTTGACGAATGCTGCCAAAAACTCAGAGTTTTCACCTCGTAAAGCTAGAGTTTAATGTTTACTGTTGCTGTTTTACTGGAGGGGCTTAAAGGAATCGGGATGAAGTGGCGCGATTAATTTGACTGCTTTTGTTGTAAAAGTCTGAAACGGGACTGGAAGTCTGAGGAGTTCCAAAATTCAAACAGACTAACATCTGTTTCTTTGGTCTTAATATATTTTCTTCACTCTATCCATAAGACACGAGAAATTTATATTGATGAGTTCTTAGGTAAAGCACCTAGACAACTGAGATGACGGATGAAAAAGTTGTGTGAGTATATTTGACGTCTACAGAATTTAATGCTGAAATATTTCACCTGCAGATGGGGAGCCAATCAAATTGCCTGAAAACTTGGAGAGTTTGCCTCGGGCCGAGCATTTTGCTGCGCAAAGACATCGATGGAACACCAATGAGGTCAGTCTACTATAAGCTCATTTTTTAACCTATCTTAAAAACAAATTAAACCGGAGTTTTTAGTCCCGAAGGTAAAAAGTTTGTGGCTCTAGTGTCGACAATTTCTCCCATGTATGCATTTTTTTCCTTATGCGTGCGTTATAAAAAGTATTTATAAAAATAACCTAATTTTCTCCTCTGTGTCAGTACTACTAATAAGTTTAACTGGTAGTACAAATGATACAAATTTGTATCTCTAGCACTACCAGTATTAGTGAACTTATGCGGCATTGGTAGTGCAATTGGACATTTATCATGACAATCGATACGCTTTATTGATAATTCTAAACTGGCCACTTGTATAATGAGTGTGAAAGAAATAGGTAGAAGCGTCTGAGAGAGAAACACGTAGAAGTCCAAGTACCAGGAATGCATAAACCATAAGAGGTTTCGCGACCCGTGATCTTTTGAATCTTTGTGAAACAACAGTGAAATACCTCTCCATCGTTTCTGCTATCCTGGTATCTTCATACATTCAATTTAACAATTTTCAAGCGTTACTTATGTTGGCAGTCGTTACGAAGGCTCCAAGAAATGTATAAAGATCTTTTCACATCACTCGTCTAACCGACTTGGCTTGGAAATATTTCCCAATGGGTTTGGAAGTACAGAGGCATCATTACGACATAGAATTTTACGTCATACTCCAAGCAGCTCCATAAAACCACGGGCAGACATATTTTTATCGGTCATTCTGTAAATAAACACCCAATAAAGGCAGAAGTTCGCCTTAACGTGCTTTAGAAGGGTAATCCTGCATTGTGTAATGGCTAAAGTTTCTATTTATGCTTTAGAACTGACAATATTTTCAGACTTGAAAATAGATGAGATTGAGTCTATGAAAATGACATTAGGATTACCCGATATAAACTTATTATATAAATATTTAACTTTTTTACAGAAATATATAGATAATATTAATATAAGTACACACTAATATAATATAGCTACGTTGGGTGCAGGTCGCGTAAGAGCGATCGCTCTGGCATTCTGTAATTGTAAAATTTATTCTGTGCCATATCTTTTTCTACAACATCATCAAAAGAATTTTTAATTATGCATAAATTTCACGTTAATGCATTTATCCGTTGGAAAAAATTGTTTTTTCAGAAGTAAGAGAAAGTTATACAGTCCCGTGTTTTTCTGTTGAGATACGATATCCTAAAATATAAAAAAAAAACAACCGCGTGTTTCTATTTCAGCCTTATTAAGTGTAGTTTCAAGTGTTAATTATTGTTCATTTTAGCCTCCGCAGATGATAATGATTCAGATAGGTAGGTACCCACTACCATTTATTATCAAACGTCAGTGTGGTATGACGGCGTACTATCGCGGATATAAATCGTATACTGATTAATGTACTATGCAAGACGTGTCTCATATCTCAGCCCAGCAATGTTTTAGCCAACTTAGCCTGTAGATTAGCTGTGGCTCCTACTACGTGTTTGCTGGCTGATTCGGTCCCTGTGTAGCGTGAGTTTGCATAGTAAATCTTTTTAGTAAATCATCACCTTTTTTTTTTGTTTTTAACTGTTTAACTCAGTTATCTGTTCCTAGCTCCGGGTTCTTTGTTTTATTAATTCCTAAATTTTTACTTTAAAATATTATAAAAGAATATTGCAAATGCGTAAATAATAAAGCGAGGCCAAAAAAATATCTCATTGTTATAGATAATAAATACTTGAAGTTAACAAGCATAACTAAAAAAATAAGGATTCCATAAATTAAACACACTTATTTCAAACCCATTTTTTTATTATAAGCAGAGATGGGCTTGCAACCTGTCACGTAGGGAATACTAATTACTGCGCAAAATGTGAACATGTGCCAAATGTTATATTTAGACTTATGTATCTCAGACTACCTTCTTTAGATATCATCAAATTAAGATCTAAGTAACAAAAGATCTGAGGATAATTATGTACCGAGAGCTTGGGGACTACAGTCGTGATCATATTGTAATAATAATTATTATTATTTCAAACGCCATTAAGCGTTCTTATGATTTATGTACTTTAAAATGAATTGTATAATCTTCAATGATAAATTTAAGGTGCCATGATAATGCAAAGTTATCTAAATAAAATACAAGGTGAAAATATTGTTTATCGAATTTACAAACCCTTTTTTACAATTGGTTCTATAAAATTGTCGTAAACATTCCAATCACTTCCTACTTGAATTTCCCAACTCTTCTTATCTTCATCACATAAATTTCCCTTCACAAAGGCACCAGAACATATATTTCTACTCAACCAAATTTGAATGACTAAAGGCAGTTTCGACCAAACTAGACTAAGGTTATCCCCAGAATAAATCCTAGTTATCGAAGAGTAAATTGACATTTCACTTGCATTTGACATTACATTATTCTGAGAATAGTTATGCCAGAAGTTGGTTAAATCTAGCATAAAATTTGGCTTCCGTCTATCGTTCACCTAAGATAGGTCAGTTACAGTGACGCAATGAACTTATTTTACAGGTCAAGGCGACTGGATGTTGAATAGCATATAGAATGAGTCCTTAACAGTTTGGCACGAATTGTACGTTGTTTTACGACTGTTGTGTTTTATAGTTAAAAATCTGGCCAAATTTAAGCTTCGTTCAATCCGACGTATCCAAAGTTAGTCTGTCTAGATCTAGTTTAGTACTTTCAAATATCAAGGATAGTTTAAAACTCAAAGTGCTTTTTACCATTTGCAGATAAAAGTAGATACCTATTAAAGATGCTGCCAAAATTTACATAGCTTAGATAATTTTGCTGCTTAACAGCTGACCCCATTTTGCCGAATTAAATTTTGTAATTTACATAATATTCTCTATTCATAAGATGGATGTGTGGACAAGATAAGGAATGAGTATGTCAGGGGAAGTTTGAAAGTGGCGTCTGTTACTGAAAAGATGAGGAGTGCTAGCTTAGGATGGTATGGGCATGTGATGAGGAGGGATGAAAACCATGTCACCAAAAAAGTTATGGGTATGTGTGAATCTGGGTACGCAAGTAGAGGAAGGCCTAAAAAAAGTGGTTTGATTGTGTGAAAAATAATATGAATGTATGAAGAGTAGACTCAGAGTTGACGAATGATAGGAGTGAGTGGAAGAAGGAAACATGTTGTGCCGAGCTCACTTAGCGTGGGATAAGGGCAAAAGAATATTGACATAATTTCTCTCTTTATATGAGGCTCAACTTCTTCAACTATCATCACAATGGAGCTCTATCATTTGTGAAAGAATGATTGTACATAAAACTTGTAGGACCAAGACGAGATTTTTGCTTGTTCTTTTTGGACAATATATAATAACATTAAAGTTAAATGTATTATATGAAAAAAAAACAATAACCATGACTTTGTTTATAAAGTTTGCTTCTTTTTTTACAACTTACTTCCGTTCGAGTTACCAGTGAGTTCCAGTGGTTTGACCTCTAGATTAGCCCCACTAATGAAATGCGTTGTGTGTAAATTAGACCCCGCCGGGCATGCGTGTAACGGTTATAATGGTAATGGTGTCATGGGGAGGCATGTGCTAGCTGGAAGTTATTGGGGCCTATTTTAAAATAGATCTAAGGTCGATCTTATGCTTCGCATCGAAAAGAAAATCCACGTTATATAATAATAAATGAAATAAATAAATAAATGAATAGTGCTGGACAATCCACACAGCATCATCTAGCCCCAAAGTAAGCTACTCAAAGCTTGTGTTATGGGTACTAGATAACTGATATATTTAATACATTAATATAAATGGATAGATTTTTTTATTATACATAGTAAACACCCAGACCAACGGAACAAATTTCTGCAGATCGTACACAAATTTGTTCCGCGATAATAATTATGTCATCATCCCTTGACCACGTTATGTGGAGTTGACATAACATGTCTTCTTCCATCTCCCTCTATCAGCCGTCATCTTAATACTCACACCTTTCTTACTCATATCGTCTTTCACACAGTCCATCCATCTTTTCTTGGGTCTATCTCTATTTTTATATAGGTACATCCACTTTCATATCTATCAATCTTTTCGTCACATCAGATTCATCACTCATCATAATGTTCATACCACGCTAATCTATCTAATCTCATCTAATATCGTATAATATTTATGTGTTCTTTAGTATAGATTCCGTTTATTCAATGTAGGGCGACATAAAAATGGGAAGAAGCTAGAATATGGATTGAATTAGTGGAATAAATTGTTGACGTTTGATTGAAAATAAAAAAATATGATCACGACTGTAATCCCCAGGCTCGGTAGATATCTCCTCAGATCTTTTTAGTTACTTAGATCTTTGAGGATATCTAAAGGGGGTAGTCAGAGGCAAGTCCAAACATGACATTTGGTACATGCCCACATTTTGCACAGTAGTTAGTATTCCGTACGTGACAGGTTGCAAGCCCATCGCCGCTTATAAGAATACTAACCTATGACACATACCTTCGAATTTTTGGTTCTAGGGTTTGCCGGTTTCCTCACGATGTTTTCCTTCACCGTTTAAGAGCACTGGCATTGCGCACATAAATTTTTCGAATGGAAAAACTCATTGGTGCACGACCAGGTTTGAACCCACGACCTTCGGATCGTGAGGCAGGGGTGCTACCACTACACCACCAGCGCTCAACGTTTGATTGACCTTTTTAAAAATAATACACATTGTATAATACCTGTGTTCTTGTATATTATAGTTTCCTTTATGTATGTAAATGTAGGTATCCACATTATTATGGACAGAAGCTAGAATATATATGTTAAATTAGCGAAATAAATTGTTGATTAACGCGATGATTTGAATGTCAATTTAATTAGAAGTTTTCGTAGTCTAGCTAAACCATAAGCCTATCTAGTAGTGAACTAAAATACACTAAAAATATGATCACAACTGTAGTCTCCAAACTTGGGTTTAAAGAACTTTCTTTCTCATACAAACACAGGGTTTACTTAAAATGATACATAGTAAATTTATTAATCTAGGTTTACTTGGTCCAGACTACCTAAATATTTTGTCAGACTAAAGATACCTTCGACCAAAATAGTTTGAGGCACTATACTCAGAATTAATCGTAGATATTTAAGAAAGAACTATCATATTATTTTGAGAATAGTCATACTAGATGTTGGTCAAATCCACCCTAAATAGATAAAATCTTATCAGCCTCTGGGGGTTTGTGTATATTATTATTACCCGAACAAGTTAGTATAGTAGCTTCGAATGTGCTTGGGGCATTGATTTTTTGACTGTTTCATTTTAGAACTGTCAAAAAACCTCAATCTCTTTTTGCCAAACTTTTTGCAGACTTAAAAAGATATATTTTTTCAATGTTGCCTTTGACTTTTTGAGTTGGGATAAGTTTGTATCCAAAGTTTCCCGTTTGTATCTGTAACTACTTGTTTACGATACGTATCTAAACGTAATACATTCTAAGAACAGTAAATTGAGGAGACTTGATCGTAGGCTCGTTAAATTAGCATATGTAAGTTAGGTGGATGTTAACGGAAGGTGTAGATGGGTACGTAGGGGTAAAATGGGTCCGTAGGGGTAAAATGAGCCTGTAGGGGTAAAATGGGCCCGTACGCCTCGAAGTGCTCGGGGTGGGTGGTAGAAATGTATTTGGGTTAATTAGAAGACAATATTTACCCCCATTTTATAGAACTTGACGAAAATGACTTTTGTTTGGTTATAGGAATGGAAAATACGAGAGGGAACCGCGTTTTTACATAATCTATCTTTATATTTATATTTTTTACGAAAATGGGTAAGATTTACCTACTAAAAACATATTTAGCGGAACAAGATTTAAACATTTTATGTTTGTCTTATTTTAAAAATGAAAAAAACATTAAGTGTTAACAATTACTATATTTTTCTTTTCTTGTTTGTTTTGAAAGTAAATAATTACCTATTTACCTATTATTATTATTACTTTTTACTATTCTGTTTTGGGTACCTAAGTATCAAATTTTTTTTGTCCCTTTGAGTATTGAAAGGGGTTTTTGAAACAAAGCACACTCAGTAAATGACGACTATGATCTTGCAAATAACGTTAATTACCGTTATGTAACATATTCTAAAAGCGTCAGGAAGCGTTTGGTTTAACTTCCTCAATATCCGTTGTATAATTGCGTTGAGCGTGTAAACTCCAGAGGTTTTACTACGCTCTCACTAACCATCATATTTTAGGAACGTCACATTTCAAGCTTGAAGTAACACTACTTCAATACAAATTGTATAGTTGGGTCAACGAATCTAGGCATTCGTGAAGTTAGCCGCAAGAGCTGCGCAGTATCGTTTTTCGGGAGCAATTGGAGGGGGGGATAGAACTGTACATACGCAAACTTGCACCTGTGGCTAACTTCACGAATGCCTAGATCCGTTGGATGAACTGTACTTTTCTTAACAAACCAATGGGCACTTTCAATATAATCTTTTAGGAAGGTCGAAGGGGGCACACAGATAAGGTGCAGTGAGTACTGCGTTGCAGTAGGGTCTAATCTTGAAGTTCCAGTAGGTACCAGGCGAATTCAAAAAAGAGGTCCACTAAGCGCATTGAATATTATTTTATAAGATGGCCATGTAAATGAGGTCCTATAGGCGCCTTTTGCTTTTGGGTCCAATTATGAAGGTCCAATGTACTGAACCTAATTTTTATAGGTCATGGTACGAAATATCAAAGTTATATTACTTTGATATTGGCCAGAGCTTGTGGTAAGGTCCCAGGAAACGAAGTGAGAGGTTCCATTCGCCCCATTTTTTATATCTTAGCCCCTGAATCACACCTTAATTCTTTCATCTTCTTTATTTTTGGCGTCTGTCTCCTATAGATCATTTTTGCCAGTGTCCATTTTACCCGACTACGTAGCGAAAAGGAGGGTAACATGTTTGAGGTGTATGTGTGAGAGTTAGCGTGGCCATCGTTGTTGCCCCAAGGTATAGATTTTGACTAATGAGGTTGTTGTTTGATTCGTCTGAATCACAAAATTGACATTAGGTTAATTAAATATCAAAAAATACAATATGGCGGCTGCTTCTTATTCTCAGTTATTCAATTTTAACAACTAGTAAACTTAGTTTATCACGCTCACATAATACTCAACAAAGCGAAAACTAGTCAATAGAGTGATATATTCAACCAACTAGCAAATCGGTTTTTTTTATTTTTGATATAAAGAAAAACATAAAAACAAGATCACGACTGTAATCCCCAGGCTCGATAGATAATCTACTCAGATCTCTAGTTACTTAGATCTTTGAGGATTTATAAAGGGAATAGTTTGAGGCACGTCCAAACATGGTATATGGCACAATATACTTCTAATATTCCCAATATAACACCTAAAATAGTTGCGACATATAAAACGTGACACATCTATCTACACAGACGGTATGCGTAGTACCTTACCTTTGGAATACCTAAATAATAGCCTAAGCTCTACGCACAGTCACGCAAGCAACTAGGCTTAGCACTAGTGTCTGAGAGTATCGAAATAGTTGCGAGTCTGTTCCACTGTCAAATAGAAACCTAGAAATATTATAAATGTGAAACTGTGGGGTTTGTATAATCCACGCTGTAACCATTTAACGAATTGGATTTCAAAGCCTAGGTTTGATATTGTTAAATTTACGTGTGGCTTATACTCTCAAACGGTGAAGAAAAACATCGCTATGCTATAGGATCTAAACAGTTTGAAAACGTGGTGTTTAGTTTACAAAAACAACCTTTGAGAGCTTTATTATCTTTGCCATACTGGTTCGTAAGAATTAAAGACACGATAATAAAAGCAGACAGAAACACGTGTTTTTACCCGAATAAGAAGAAGGAAGTGTTTGGGGTGTATGTATGTACGTAAAAGTTTAAAAAACATCTATTATCCATCCAAAAGAGTACCTAGGAATTCCTACAGACATTAATGCATTTATATTTATTAATTCTTTATTTTATTTTCTCAATATATTTTCTAAATAAATTTATATTGATTACTGTTTAATTTGGAGAGAAGGATGTAAAACCTTTGCCCTGCTGTGGGACACTGCAGACTCTTAATAGTAGTAATAATGATAATGGTTTAGGTACATAATTTATATTTTGCACATACCATATTCCCATTTGCTGAATTTTTCTTACTGATATTTTTATTTTACCTGTGGACCGTTATTCGTAACGTGACGTCACCTAGTTAGGGTTCAGACTGAAAACCAGCGTCGGTACCGGCCTCTGCCGGTAGCGACATTAAGCTGAGGCTGGACCTGTTTAGCCGCACGCATAGGGAAAGACCAATGTCCATCTTTGTCATGTGTATAGTTTTACTTAGTTTAGTTTAGTTTTAAAACCTCCAGATATATTGTGTTGTTGTGTCGTTACTTTCCCTCTGTTCATCTGTCGTGTGCTACAAATAAATTATCTTATCTTATCTTATCTTATCTAAAATACTGTTGCTGTCGCTAGAGCCCAAACGGCTAGACAAATTTTGACAAATGAGGAGTCGTTGGATTGGTCTGGATTACAAGAGTGTAACCATACAAAATGTAAAAAAAATGACGGCAGTAAAAATATTTTCATTTACTCTAAGGCGTGTCTTGATTTTTGCTATAAATACTAGTGAGGTTTATGACGACCTCAGTGGCGCAGCGGGCAAGAGTCCGCCTGCGACGCAAGAGGTTGCGGGTTCGATTCCCGCCTTGGAACAAATTTGTGTACGATCTGCAGAAATTTGTTCCGTTGGTCTGGGTGTGTATGTATAATAAAAAATATCTATCTATGTACCTATATCATGTATTAAATATATCAGTTATCTAGTACCCATAACACAAGCTTTGAGTAGCTTACTTTGGGGCTAGATGATGCTGTGTGGATTGTCCAGCATTATTTATTTATTTATTTATTTATTTATTTATTTATTTATTTATTAACTTGTGCTAGCTCAACTGTAATCAATTCTGTACTACGCTTTATTGTTTTCGGTTCAAGTTTAATATCAAAGTTTTTCACTTAGTTTCAAAACAAATGGGGATTAAGTTTTCCGATTTTTATAGCACTATAAATAAAGTTGTTTTTCTTAAATAGGAAGCACTTAGAAATACTCTTAGGGTTAGTTTCACATGCTCTGTTAATTAAACTAACAGTTTGTTAGCCTTTTGATCGCTTATCTAAAAGGCCATTATCTAAAAGGAGGCTTATAACTATATATGTAAATAACGTTTTTGATGGTTTGGATAAAGTACCTATAATACAAGAAATATTTTGATAGGCTGTTATTAGTGTATAACAAATAATTACCTATTCTCTTTTCAATTCCGAAATTAGGTGAAGATGCTCTTTGTCAGTAACAACTAGTTAGGCGAATGTTTATCATCTTTTATCCCGTTTCCTTTCTCTCGTTTTTCCTTATTACCCATACAAAAAAATACATATAAGAACGTCAGAACTGTCCGTTTGTTCTAAGCATTATATTTTCATATGTACAAGTAGGTAAACAGTTAAAGTTACCACATTGGTTCTTTGAGCGATGGTCCCAATATTTTTGTGGAAATAGTGCCTACCTACCTACCGGGATACTAACTCATCATCATCTTCCTGCCCTTATCCCACGTTATGTGGGGTCGGCACAACATGTGATCCTCTTCCATTTCCCTCTGTCACTCGTCATCTCATTACTCACTCCTTTCTTACCCATGTCATCTTTCACACAGTCCATCCATCTTTTCTTTGGCCTACCTCTACCCCTGTATCCATCCACATTCATATCTAACACTCTCCTTGTCACATGACATTCATCTCTTCTCATAACATGCCCATACCACGCTAACCTATTACTCCTCATACCGGGATACTAACTACTGTGAAAAATATGGGCGTTTGTTATATATTATGTTTGGACGTGCCTCTGAACCAACTTCAAGTATTTCAAGTTTTATCTAGATCCGTTCAGTCGTTTCAGCATGATTGAGTTTCAAACATCCATACATCCATCCATCCAAACTTTCGCATTTATAAATTAGTATCTAGATGACCGAGCTTTGCTCGTTTTTTTTTGGGGTTATACACATCTATATCTATATAAGAGCTTAACCTGACTGACTGACTGACTGACTGACTGACTGACTGACTGACTGACTGATTGATCATCGCCGAGCCGAAACCGCTGAAGATAGAAAGCTGAAATTTGGAACGTGGCTTCCTTTTATAACAAAACCAACCACTAAGGCGGGATTTTTGGAAATTCCACCTCTAAGGGAGTGAAAAAGGATGAAAACGTTAGTATGAAACTTTTTAACGCGTGGAGCGATTTTTATGAAACTTTGTTTGTGCACCGTAAATGCAAAATGAATGAACACGTGTTTCAGGATTTTTCAATATAATCTTCAAAAAGGGGTCAAATGTGGGGTCAATGTTTGTATGGGAACTTTTTAATGGGTGGCGCGATTGGTCTGAAACTTTGTTCGTGTACAGTAAATGCAAAATGAATGGACACCTATTTCAGGATTTTTCAATATAACTCTTAAAAAGGGGTCTAATGGGGGGTCAATGTTTGTATGGGACTTTTTTAACGGGTGGTGCGATTGGTCTGAAACTTTATATTAGACTTAGATATTTTATGTGAACGAAGTCGCGAGCGGGACAGCTAGTAAATATATATATATACAAAAATTGCTCGTTTAAAGGTATAAGATTATAGCAGGATTAGTGAAATAGGAAAGGACTAGTAGGAAGGATAGTAGGATTAGTTGGATACTTCCAACTAATCCTACTACATAGGATAAAGCCGTGGGCGAATCATCATCATCATCATCATTTTCCTGCCCTTATCCCACTAGGTGGGGTCGGCACAACAGGTTCTCTTCCTCCACTATCCCCTATCATCCGTCATCTCAGTAGTCACTCCCTTCTTACACATATCGTCTTTCACACAGTCCATCCATCTTTTCTTAGGTCTACCTCTACTCTTGTATCCATCCACATTCAAATCCATCACCCTTTTTCAACATGGCTTTCCTCCCGCCGCATAACATGCCCATACCATGCCAACCTATGCTCTTCATCTTTTCTGTCACAGGCGCTACTTTCAAACTTCCTCTAATATGTTCATTCCTTATCTTATCCATCCTCGTCACTCCACACATCCATCTCAACATTCGCATCTCCGTCGCATGCACTTTTCTTTCATCCGTCGCCTTAGTTGTCCAACATTCAGATCCATACAATACGACAGGTCTAATGATGGGCGAATGCTAGTAGGAAATAACGGAGAACAAATCAGTTTTCCGTTTCCGAACATCTTGGCCGCGATTGCTTCGAAGCTAATTAAGCGGAGATATAATGTTATTCTTTGTGTTTATAACAATGTTGTTTCAATGGTGTTTCTTATTATGAGAAATTATTATTTCTTTATTTTCGAATGTTCAATCGTCCTTTTTCTCGTATCGTATGCATAAAAGATTATATATATTTTCTTACATCCTACTAATATTACAAACGCGAAAGTTTGTAAGGATGTATGGACGTATAGATGTAAGGATGTATGTTTGTTATACTTTCACAGCTGAAACAGCTGAATGAATCTGAATGAATTTTAGCATAGATATAGATTATAGTCTGGAATAGTACATGGGCTACTTTTTATCCTGGAAAATGTGAATGACACAATGACGTGTAGAAATGTACATAAAAATCTAAGTTACCATTCTTATATTATTTTGCTTATTTACCTTTCTATTTTGTCAATATAATTTTTTATTTATAAAGGAAAACGTCCATTGGCTCGTCAATTTTCGGCCATTCGTTGAAGTAGGTAAGTAGTAAGTAGTATCATTTCAACTTATCGCAAGACGTTAGGACAGACTGACACTCATTATACATTCCCGAAAAATATTTCCCATCTCAATATTTAATGTGCTGTTTCAATGTTTGGTATTAAGAATGCTTTAGTTTTTTGTATGGTTTCATTACTTTTACTGTAGAACTCAAAAAAACACCAATCACAACTTGGTTGTAACAAGTGTATAAAAATATTATTAAAAAAATGTGTCAGTTCGAGAATTGAATGCATACTTCTCGTGTGTCAATTGAACACTAGTCTTCAAGAGTTTGGAACTAAAAGTTTGACCCCAACTCTCCTACCAAGCATTTTGTTTGAGATTCAGAGTCATCGGAGCTTAGAAAGTCTGATCTTAATCTCCTACATACAAGCCTTCCTCATCAGAGTTCAGAAACTATGACCCCAAATTCTCCTACCAAGATCTTGGTAGGAATCATCGGAGCTTAGAAAGTTTAACCCTATTTCTCTTACAAGCCTTCAACCTCAAAAGAGTTTAGAAACTTTGATCTCAACTCTCCTACCAAGCGCTCGGTAGGAAAGTTAGAGTCATCCATCGGAGTTTAGAAATTTTGACGCTTACTCTCCCACCAAGCCTTTGACCTAAAAAGAGTTTAGACCAAAAAGTTCAATCCCAACTCTCCTATCAAGCCATAGCGTGTGTGGAATCAATTAATCGTGCATTCGGTTCGTGGCAAAACAAATCCGCCATGTTTACTTGCGGTATTAATGGAGGCTGTCACGCCAGACCGACTACATCCGGGGATGGATTGATGTACGTCATGGGGTTGCAAAACTTTGGTTTGCTCACTGATATTGATATGTGTATTGTATGAATATACCGGTTAGAGGTGCGTTCGATACCCGATACACGACATTATTGGTCTTCGAATAACTTTTCGAAGGTGCGTTCGATACCCGATGACATTACTGGGCCAATAGGTTTTCTGAGTCGTTGTGTGGTGGTGTCGTGGTACTGTTCTTATTTTGTTACTAGCTGTACCTGCGACTTCGTCTGCGAAACGCGCATGTTGTTCATTGTGAGTGCGCGTGTTGATTTATATCTTTGATCTTATTCCATAGTATAGGCTGGCATTATGTCAAGTTTCATCAAAAACCATCGCGTAGTTTTGACAGTATGCGATTTCAAAAAGACATACAGACACTTTTTAAACCTACTATTTTTTTGAGTCTACTCGTGACCACGGTGATTGTAATATCATCGAAACGTCGAGGTAAATAGAATGTTTCACAATACGCGATTAAGTCCCGAGAGTATATATTTAGACATACAGACAGACAAAAGTTCTAAAAAGTGCTGTTTTGGCATAATATTATGCTATTAAAATTTACTAAAACATTTCATTTACAGATTTTGTCTCCGTTACAGTTTTATTATATAGTACTCGTAGCTTTATAGATTTCCATTATGCATATAAAACTTACTAAAACAGATTTAGATTAGGCATTTATTTGCATACTTAGTGCAGATTTGACCAAACTATTATAAGCACTCTCTAGAATAAATCCTTGTTATCAAAGAGTAAACCGATATTTTACTTATTGACATATATTTTGCTTATGAGAATATACCAGAAATTGGTCAAACTCTTCCATGAAAAAAAAAACTTTGTTTAGCTTTTCTTTGAAGTATTTTTTAAGTTTCGTTACTGAAATATATATAATTGTATTATGATAAAGCTTGTTACTAAAATACCACTATGATACCCATGTCAAAACTTTCGGGTTCATGTAGCCGCTTCATAGATCTTAGGTTGTTATTCCACAAACTCGTCTATCAAAAACTTTTAAAGTCCGATCTCTGCTGAATGGAATGAGAAGTGTAAGTTTTCTGACCTAGTTTTGATAATTTAAGCTTTTCCATTGAAAAACATTTAGTGTTTGTTGTGTGAAAATTACGAGATATCGTTAAGAGTTGGCATTTTTCTTTGTTCCTAAGCCAAATGAAAACGAAATTATTGTTTTTCTATAACTTTAGAAATTCTTTTATGTTAGGGTGGATTTAACCAACTTCTTGTATAACTTTTCTTTAGTAATGTCAAATGAAAGTAAAATGTCAGCTTACTCTTGGATAACTACGATTTATTCAAATGTCAGTTAACGCTTCAATAACTATTATTTATTCTGGAGATAATATTTAAACTAGTTTGCTCGAATCCACCCTAAATAATTTAAGTTTTTCTGATTAATCGTTGTAAAGTTATTATTAGTATTAAACGGGTAATTATAACTAATACACATAATATAGTGTTCTGATCGCGTAAGTTTAAAAATAAACGTAAAATTTTCAAATACGTTTTGAGTGAATAAAAGATTATTAAAAAGTACAAATTTACAAAATCCGCGGCACGGAAACAATTTACGCTGTCAGTATGTCTGTCTGTAGACCTACTTATTATATGCTAATGTGAATAGAGAATTTTAACGCTTCCAAATCGTTTCCACCCGTATTTTGAGCCCGGCTTGCATGTCAAATGGGTCTTTATTGATAATCTGCATAGCAAATAGGTTCGTATGTTTTTGCATTCTTGATATAAAGTTTTTGTGAAAACGCTTCGTTTTTATGGATTGTAAAGTATTTTTAATAATGCTCTCTCTACTTACTAACCGACGTCGAAAAAGAAAGTTCTACGTTCGATTGTATGTTTTTAGGGTTCCGCACCCAAAGGGTAAAACAAGATCCTACTACTAAGATTACGCTGTTCGTTCGTCAGTATGTCGGTCCGTCCGTCACAAGGCTGTATTTCATGAACCGTGATAGTTAGACAGTTACCATTTTCACAGATGATGTATATATCTGTTGCTGCTATAACAACAAATACTAAAAATAAAAGAAATATGTAAATAAAAATATAAGTATATTAAAGTGGGGCTTAAAAAAATGTAATCTATCAGCTATTTGGTGCCCACAGTACTAGCTTTGATTAGTTTAGGTCGAGATGGTATTGTGTGAAATATCCAACAATATTTATTAATTTATCTTCCTGCCTATTTCCATTATGTGGTGCACAACATATGATCTTCCATTGCCCTCATCATTCTTCATCTCAGTCTTTACGCTTAAACTATTAAGTTGTAGGGCTACATATTACATTTAAGTACATAATATATCAAAAAATAATAATTAATAGACATTCCAAACGCTCTCACAAGCACGCAATTTCATAAATTAAGAATCTATAACTCCCTAATATTAAATCGACCTTTCCCCAAGAATCTTCAGCGAAAGGTCTGAAGGAAAGAAACACTTTTTATACACAGCTCATTAGATACGCTGCTTCGTTGCTCGCCAGAATTTTTGTCAAAGGACAACCGTCGCCAGCGTACAATAAACCCTATTTTGGCACAGCTAAAGTTGATATCGGTTCGTGTGTGTCCCGGCGCAAATTGGGCTAGGGTTTTTGTTTGGCATAAAAGTGTAACATTGTTCGGTATAGAGTTTAAAATGAGACTGTCTCGGTCCCACTTGGGGGATCGTTGTTTTGGGAGCTAAAAGCTAAAAAGGTCGGTATCGCGCAATAAAGTTAGCTCAGTAAACAGAAGTCGTTTTATTACAAGCTTTTATTTAACTTAGAGCAGTTATGGTGTAGTGGTTAAATTGGCCTCATAGCTCAGTTGGTAGTAGCTCTGCCTTCTGCACTGCAGGTTATGGGTTTGATCCCCACCTAGGATAAACATTTGTGTGATGAATTCAGATTTTTGCTCTATGTCTGAGTGTTATTATGTATTCTATGTATGTTTTTACAAAAAAAAGTATTTAATTAATCTATCAGCTATCTGGTCCCCCTAGTACAAGCTTTGCTTAGTTTGAGGCTAGATGGCGTTTTTGTAAAATGTCCATCAATATTTATTTATTTAATTATTTTTATAGTGGTAGCACTGTATAACCTAAATTGAAGTATAACAAACAAGATCACGACTGTAATCCCCAGGCTCGGTAGAAATCTCCTCTGACCTCTAGTGACTTAGATCTTTCATGATATCTAAAGAGAGTCAGAGGTACGTCCGAACATGATATATGGCGCATGCCCACATTTTGCACAGTAGTTAGTAATCCGTTCATGACAGGTTGCAAGCCCATCGCCGTTTATTAGAATACTAACCTATGACACATACTTTTTTCGAATAGAAAAACTCATTGGTGCACGGTCAGGTTTGAGCCCACAACCTTCGGAGCGTGAGGCAAGGCTGCTACCACCACTCCACCAGCACTCTAAAGTATAAACTAACAATATTTTGAAACAAAACACTTGCTTAGTATTCTGTTTATGCATAAGTGTTTGCGTGTGGTGTGCGCGATCGTCAGCGAAAAGTGGACGCCTGGGAGTGTCGGCCATGCTTTATATTCTTGACATTTGGATTGCCTACGTTGCTAGCTGGTTTATTTCTGTTTGCGATGTGACTAAACTGCTTCGAAGAAACGCTTCATGGTGAAATTGGTTTTTGTGAGAAACTGTTGAAGTCAACTCTAATACTTCAGAAGTTATTCATTGGTTAAGTCATTGGTATTTTCTAGACCGTTAAATCGCAAGGAGTGGAAGGAAGGGAGGTCTTTGTCCTGCAGTGGGACTATCATCTTTCTGCCTTTTTCCCACGTTTTGTGGGGTCGGCACAACATGCGATCTTCTACCATTCGTCATCTCAGTACTCACTCCTGTCTTACAGATGTCATCTTTCACACAGTCCATCCATCTCTTCTTTGGTCTACCTCTACCCCTGTATCCATCCACATAACACCTATGCATAACACGTAAACATGTATTCTACATGTTTTATACAAGTTTTTAGTTAAAGTTCAGACTTAAAATAAGTTGAGACAATAATTGTTTACAAAACTTGCAGAAAACGTGTCGAAAACTATTACAAAAATAATACAAATCAGTACCCCTAGTATGAGTTTTTGATTTACGAAAACTTTTTTCGATATTATCGACCTTATTTTAGTTCCTTAAAATTTCCGATGGAGGTAAATGTATGAAAGGATACTATTCGAAAAAAGTTTTCGTTAACTATCAAAAACTCATACTAGGGGTACAGAACCATACACGTTTAAAACAATGTCAATAGGTACCTAATTTATGATCAAAAACATGTTAACAAGATTAATTATTCTATAAGTTTTGTTATGCCAATTATCAAATAAGTTTGTAGAACTTTTTTTAATTACTTAGGTTTTTGAGGGTAGTTATAATCACGTCCAAACTTTATCGTTATTTTTTGAAAATACTTGGAATCACTAAAAACAAGACACGAATTAACTTTTAAATTTAATTTAACTCAAAACTTAATATTAATAAATAGTCTTATTCAGTTTAAGTTAATAAGATAAAAGAGAAAACGAATACCTAACAGAGAGAATATGGTGAAAGAAAATGGCGGCAAAGTTTCCGCGCGAAGTCGGCGGAAACTGAACAAACTAAACACAGTGATAGTGATATATTACGTGTGATAGGAACTGTGATGTCTGTGATAGGAACTGGCCTCACACGGCACACCTCTACTTGCGATGTAGGTTGTAAGTTTGATTCCTGTCCAGGACAAACAATTGTGCGATAAAGATATTTGTTCTGTGTCTAGTACATAATATAACAAAAATACACGTATCTACAGTATTATAATCTGGTATTTGATTTCTATAGTACAAGCTTTGCTTAGTTTGTGCTAGAGTCGGAGGAAGAAGAAGAAAATAAATTAATAAAACATAATACAATCTGAAACTTAATATTAAAAATTGCGTAAAATTATAGAATTAAACGCACATTGATTTAATTATTGCTACACGACATATTTTATCAAAGACTAGCTTCCTCTCGCGGCTTTGCTCGCGAGGTACCAATATAAAATATAGCCTATGTTACTCAGGGATAATGTAGCATTCTAACGGTGAAAGAATTTTTGAAATCGGACCAGTAGTTTTTGAGTTTATACGTTACAAACAAAAATACAAAAATACAAAACTTTCCTCTTTATAATATTAGTATAGAGTACCTATAGATATATTAGAAAAATATAAAAACTGATTTTGACATGTAATATGGTCTAAGCCAGTCAATTAGCTGCTTAGTATGTAGGCCATCAGATTAAAGACATGAAGTCGGGACGAGTTTTGTTAATGCCTTATTTGCACGAGCCATAGTTATATAAATAGTAACAATAGGCTACATAATGATTATAACAAAGTCATTATTCAAAGGTGTAGCGGCGATGGGCTTGCAACTTGTCACGAAATACAAATTAGTGTGTAAAGGAGATCATTCATTTTAGGCTCAAAATGCCAAAGTATCGGCAGACATCTTTTTTTTGTTGGCATTTTGGATCAAATCTTGTATGAAACCTGAATAATCTTTAAAGACAGTGCTAAATAAAATGTTTGTGCCTCTAACTACCTCCGTTTCAATAACCTCTAGAGATCTGAGAAAAATGTCTAACGAGTGAGATGTCCGAGATGAGTCTATTGCCTGTTCTTCTCGTTAGGTTAGGTTGGAATTGGCACATATATTTATAGCATGTAAGACGCTTCAAAGTGATCCTTAGGATTTTATTGAATACATTATTTTTTAATTTGAATTTGAATACCAAACCTGTAGGGCAATTGCGGTAATTTAACGTATTTACCGCCATTCAGCTTCAGTTTGACGACTTCAGTGGCGCAGCGGGCGAGAGTCCGCCTGCGACGCTAGAGATTGCGGGTTCGATTCCCGCCGCGGAACAAATTTGTGTACGATCTGCAGAAATTTGTTCATATGCATCTGGGTGTTTTCTATGTATAGTAAAAATATCTATCTATGTATAAAATACGAGGACATATCCAAAGCCTTGCATAACACCACGAAGGCTCACTTCAACGTTGTTATGGGGGACTTTAACGGCAAAGTGGGAGTCCGAGTTGGTGACGAATCCAGAGTGGGCCCGCATGGATATGGAAGCAGAAATCACAGGGGGCAAATGCTCGTCAACTTCCTAGAGAAGGAGGGGCTCTTCTTGATGAACTCGTTCTTTAAGAAGAAGCCCCACAGGAAGTGGACGTGGCGAAGCCCCGATAATGTGACAAAAAACGAGATCGACTTCATTACGACGGATAAAAGGCACATATTCAGAGATGTCTCCGTGATCAACAGGTTTAATACCGGATCTGATCACAGACTTGTCCGAGGCTCTCTGAATATCAATCTTAAGCTTGAAAGAAACCGTCTGATGAAGTCCACGCTCCGACCCAATCTGCTCCAGATAATGGCGGGCACCGAAAAGTTTCAGAAGCTTCTTGGTGATAGATTCGTTGCTGCGGAACCCACCGAGGACGTTGATGAGGCCCTACGAAACGTGGTTGGAGCACTAAGGGACGAGGGCATCAAATTCTGCCAAATGCAGCCTAAAGGCAAGAAGTCCAAACTTTCGGATGAGACTCTTCGGCTAATGACAAAAAGACGGGAAACCACTCAGGCCACTTCGTCAGAGAGGCCAGACCTGAACAAGCGAATTGCGAAGATGGTACGGCTTCGGAGCTCCAACACACGTCTCATTGAAGAGGCAATAGAGCGAAACCGAGGGTCCAAAGTATTCACTCAGCAGCTTGGCAGGAGCCATCTGACGAAGTTAACAACACGCGATGGCCGAACCGTATTGTCAAAGCCGGAGATATTGTCAGAGATCGAGGACTTCTATGGCCGGCTATATGCGGCACATGCTCCTTGCCCCCAGCGTAACAGCCACGATTCCAGAGCCACCCTCACCCGCCACTACACCGACGACCTGCCGGAAATCAGCAAAGAAGAGATCGTGTTGGCCCTGAGACAGCTTAAAAATGGAAAAGCCCCCGGTGAAGACGGAGTGACCTCAGAGCTTCTGAAGGCAGGAGGAGCTCCTGTTGTGCAGGAGCTGCAGAACCTCTTTAACTCCGTCCTTCACTGTGGGAGAACTCCAAAGGCGTGGAACGAGAGCTTGGTGGTTTTGTTTTTTAAGAAGGGAGATAAGACTCTTCTTAAAAATTACAGACCCATCTCGCTCTTGAGCCACGTTTATAAGCTATTCTCTCGGGTTCTCACGAATCGTCTCGCCAGAAGACTCGACGAATACCAGCCACCGGAGCAGGCCGGGTTTCGCGGAGGATATGGCACCATAGACCACATTCACACAGTGAGGCAGATTATACAGAAGTCAGAAGAGTATAATCAGCCCCTGTGTCTGGCTTTTGTGGACTATGAGAAGGCCTTTGACTCTGTCGAAACCTGGGCTGTTCTGGAATCCTTACAGCGATGCCAAGTAGACTATCGTTATATCGAAGTGTTGAGATGTCTGTACGAAGCCGCCACCATGAGTGTCCGAGTACAGGACCAGCAGTCTAAGCCCATCCAGCTGCGCAGAGGAGTGAGACAGGGAGATGTAATATCTCCGAAACTGTTCACAAGCGCGCTGGAGGATATGTTTAAGACTTTGGACTGGAAAGGCATGGGCATAAGCATAAATGGCGAGCACATCTCACACTTACGATTCGCAGATGACATAGTCTTACTGGCGGAGTCGCTGGAGGAGCTGCAACAGATGCTGGACGACCTAGCATCAGCCTCGCGGATGATGGGTCTCGGCATGAATTTGGATAAGACCAAAGTCATGGTTAATAACCGAATTGACCCGAGACCTGTCGCTGTTAATGGCAACCTTCTTGAAGTTGTTTCGCAGTACACATACCTCGGACAGATTTTACAGTTAGGTAGAGACAACTTTGAGAAGGAGGCTAAGAGGAGGATTCAGCTGGGTTGGGCAGCTTTTGGAAAGTTACGTCGAGTCTTCTCGTCACCCATACCACAATGTCTGAAAACAAAAGTTTTCAACCAGTGCGTCCTACCTGTCATGACATACGGAGCCGAAACGTGGACACTCACGGTACGGCTAGTCCACCAGTTTAAAGTCGCTCAGCGAGCTATGGAACGAGCTATGCTCGGAGTTTCTCTGAAGGATAGAATCCGTAATGAGACTATCCGACACAGAACTAAGGTTGTCGACATAGCTCAGAGAATTAGCAAGCTGAAGTGGCAGTGGGCTGGCCATATCTGTCGAAGAACCGATAACCGTTGGGGTAAACGAGTTCTCGAGTGGAGACCGCGGCTCGGCAAACGTAGTGTAGGACGCCCTCCGGCTAGGTGGAGTGACGATCTGCGAAAGGCTGCTGGCGGAGGCTGGATGCGTCGAGCTGAAGACAGGGCGCAATGGCGCTCATTAGGGGAGGCCTATGTCCAGCAGTGGACTGCTATAGGCTGATGATGATGATGATATAAAATGTAAGTTTTAAATATATCAGTTATCTAGTACCCATAACACAAGCTTTGAGTAGCTTACTTTGGGGCTAGATGATGCTGTGCGGATTGTCCAGCATTATTTATTTATTTATTTATTTATCTATATCTATATAAGAGCTTAACCTGACTGACTGACTGACTGATTGATCATCGCCGAGCCGAAACCTCTGAAGATAGAAAGCTGAAATTTGGAAGGTGGCTTCCTTTTATAATAAAACCACCCACTAAGGCGGGGTTTTTGGAAATTCCACCTTTGAGAGGGTGAAAAAGTTTGTATGAAACTTTTTAACGCGTGGAGCGATTCTCATGAAACTTTGATTGTACACTGTAAATGCAAAATAAACGGACACGTATTTCAGGATTGTTCAATATAACCTTCAAAAAGGGGTCAAATGTGGGGTCAATGTTTGTATGGGAACTATTTAACGGGTCGTGCGATTGATCTGAAACTTTGTTTGTGTACTGTAAATGAATGGACACGTGTTTCGGGATTTTTCAATATAACCTTCATAAAGGGGTCAAATGGGGTGTCAAGGTTAGTATGGGATTTTTATGAGTTGTGTGATGTGTTTGAAACTCAGTTTAGAGACTTTAAGTGAACGAAGTCGCTGGCGGGACAGCTAGTTATTCATATAAATACACACGCACAAAACACTTTACGTGTCTGAATATCGTTCAGATCTATCAATACAGCAATCCCTCCAAAATAGAATCGAAATCCAACCGGAAAACATTATGCAAAGCAAAGCAGTGTTCAGCAAAAACATCGAAATTCTAGAATGACATCCGCCCCGTTTCCGCACACCAGCGCTGCCTTTATATTTATACCGGGACGGGCTCGATACGGGCCATGATTATATTATTACTGAGGGTCTACCATGAGTTTTCACAATTTACACTCGCTAGCGACTGTAGTTAAAAAAATGTATGAAAACTTGGTACAGCGCCTCTAGCGGATAGTTGGGTACTAAAACCTCACGTAGCTAACTATCCTACGTCACAGCGTACTACAGCGACTGTAGTTTGCGCTCATTAATTTGCTTAGAATTTGGTACCATGAGTAACAATTTTGACAGATGACATAGTAACGTACTATTACTACTGTAGTAGCGTCAACCGATCTAAATGTGACAACTCATGGTAGACGTACTGATCAAAGTCGGGTAGTTCTTCTGAATTTGTTATTTTAAAAACTTTTACAACCTTGATTTTAGAGCTCGTCTCTCAAGCTGATAGCATGAAGATGGAGCAATAAAAGATTGGTTTATAACAAGTTATTTCACGACGGGTACATTTAAAATTATCTAATATTTAACGAGACAACCAAAATTGTTTATACGAACAATGACGAATAGTGAGAACAATGATGAAACCATTGAAGAGAATCGCCACTAAAACTAGGTAAAAGATAAAGTTCACTACTAAAGCACCTGGGTATTTGGAATAGTGTTTTATACGCCGCGCGAACCTATAATCAGATTTATTTTATGACGCCCCTCCGTCCCTTACCGTTCCGTATTAAACCTACACCTTTATGGTACAAAACAGGGCTCTGACCCCAGGGGAAGGCCGACCCACACCGATTGGGAACACAAAAAGGGACACCTATTACTGCCGGCGTTCTCTTGCGAACGTCGGTTTCGGCTTTTTGTTGGCTTTTTGTTACAATTGCTTTCAAGTTGAGTTTTTGTGTCAAATTGTTATGGATAGAATGGATATTACTGTCCAACATGCGAGGCTTCTTCTTCTTTTAGTTATGGCGTCTGTGGCATGCAAGGCTTGTTTGTATTTGAAGCGTGGTGGTGGTGTTGTCACCTCGTGACATTGGCATCGTTAGTGACACGATTACGAAATGTCAAATTATGACCTAAAATATGTGAATTAAAGTGAATAGTTCCCTTCAAATTCCATCGGAGGAAATCCCGAGAATTTTGAACAAAACAGCCATCTTTTGTTTAAAATTGACTTGACAACTTGTCTATGACTCTGTGACGTTGACAATACTTATAAATAAATACACTTGACACTGGAAAAACTGTTCTCTAAGAGACAGATGCCATAATTGAAGAAGAAGAAGACCTTTGATTTTTTTTAACTTGACTGCGTAACGAAGAACGGGATTTTGTTTGGGGTGATATGTACAAGAGTTCCTTTAACTATCACTGGAGTCTAAACGGCTGGACAGATTTTGACAAATGAGCTGTCGTTGTGTGTAAAAGTGACTTAGACGATACAAAATATAAAAAAAACAATATGGTGGTTCTAAGAAACTATTTTCAATTACTTTTAGTTGTGCTTTTTAAGACAAAATCTTTCATAAACTACTGTGATTGTGATAAAGGACACTCAACACGACAGGTACTGTACGTGACAGGTTGCAAGCCCATCGTCGCTTATAAGAATATATGGGTATGCCGTATTGTGCACAAAGATCTTTCGAATAAAAAAATCCGTAGGTCCGACCAGATTTTAAACCATGACCCTCGAGTCGTGAGGTAGGGGTGCTACCACTACACTGCCAACGCTCAAACAAACGTCTCAATTATGTACTTTTAAGTTGAGGAAGGCAAATTAAATGTAAGTAGTTAACTTAATATGGAACACGCTACAATATTAATTGTTTAAAATACCTTTTAAATTCACTCACGCTGATTTCAATTAAGCCTTTGTGTATTGGCTGTAGTTGTTTAAACGTAAGTGACTTACAAATGGCTTATTCCCAAAGTACTCCATTCTTTTGTTCAAAAAAGATAAGAATCTCGAACATTAGTTCCCAATCTACTCCAAAGAATTATTATTAAAAAAAGGTAAAATAAAAATAGTGCGTTTAAGTTTTAAGACTACTCCATTCAAAACATCGAAACAAAATAATGTTTCATTCTACTCCATGAGATGAAGGAGTACAGTCTGTCACAGTATTTCTGTAACGAAATTAGGTACCTATGCTGGCAAAAGTTTTCTTCAAATTATTTAGGACGTTTACGTCTGAGTTAACAGAATGATAGCTGTACAAAAATTGATTATTGGCTTTGACCCATATCCAGACATGTAAAAAAATATGAACATTTGTTCCCAGTGTTCGTTCCTGTAAAACCGTCTCTTGAAGTCACGGTTCGGTAATAATTTTATGTTGACAATTTTGCTTTGGTTTTTTACTAGCTCCCCGTGGTTTTTACATATTTTTTTGCACTGAACCCCAATTTACTTTCATACAAACCTTGCCCTGACAATTACAAACACGACAAAAAATAATTAGCTAAATAGCCGTTCTGTACGTCTACCATGAGTTGTCACATTTAGATTAGCTGACGTTACTACAGTAGTCATAGTACGTTACTATGACATCTGTCAAAACTGTTACTCATGGTACCAAATTGTAAGCAAATTATGAGCGCAAACTACAGTCGCTGTAGTACGTTGTGACGTAGAATAGTTAGCTACGTGAGGTTTTAGTACCCAACTATCCGCTAGAGGCGCTGTAGGCAAGTTTTCATACATTTTGTTAACTACAGTCGCTAGCGAGTGTAGATTGTGAAAACTCATGGTAGACCTACTGACGTGATGATGCGTTTACATACGTGGCATTATATGGTAGCAAAATCACAATTTGGTAAGTATTTTTATTTTATGACGAATTTTTTATATAAAAAAAATATGTTTTTTTGTGGGATCTAAATGATTGATAGATTTTTTTTAAAACACATATAGAATAGAATAATAAAACAATCGGAACAAATATCTGTAAAAAATCTCAAATTACAGAGCATAGTGAAACTAGCCTTAGGTATCACAATAAATAGTCTTGAATCAATTTAGAATCACTTTAGCTTTTTTTATACGCCCCGACGCCATTACAATACCAGTTTTACCGTCGACCTGACCACCTGACCAACCTGACATCTGTCCTCTCCGTTTCCAAAGCCCTTTTTCATTGCACACCTGTTTGCGAAGAAAATAAATAAAGTAGTGAGCACACGAGAGGAGCCGTTTTGTTCCACGTGTTTGCCGAACGTGCGCACTCTCCTTTATTTACGTTTATTTTTGATGGGTTTCGAATATTTTGAGAACGGAATTTAAACTTTGGTCTGTTGAGTTGTCGAATAACAGTGTTCGGTTCATCTCAAGGGGACTAAAATATTCCCAACGAATAATACTAGAGATCAATTTGACTCGTTGGGAAAAAAATTGCAACGAGTAACAGTTTAATATCAATAACAGATACAATCACGATCGTTCATTTGGGACCCACATAGTGTGGAATATCGTATAGCAAAACTTTTACTGTAAAAGCTATTATTATGCCATGCAAGTATTTGACAACTTCGGTAGAACGAGGCTGCTACGATTATTTCCGATTGACTCCTGTCAACTGTCACTGACTTGTAAATTGTCATTACGAGTTATAAATTCAATAAAACAAGGTAAGATATATAAAATGTATATAAAATATCTCTGTCTACATTTAACATTTAATCCCAATTATTGGCCTAAACTTTATACTTTATTCCATTCTTCAAACATTTTCAAAACATTTCAAGGAAATGGGTCCCAAATTAAAGCTCGTGGCTGTACAAACATAATCTAAACTAATAATATAAAGAGGAAAACTTTGATTGTTTGTTTGTTTGTTTGTTTGTAATAAATAAAATAGTTTTAAACAGGTCCGAACCAAAATAATTTTCCCAAAATATGAATAAATTTCACACAAATCGCTTTACCATAAATTCTTCCCAACAACCAACCATTAGAACCGCTTCGTATATCATTGATAGTTATCCTGAGAGTGAATATATTTGGGTATGGACTGCTTATGTAGGTACCACAAGGATGAACCAAAAGATTGCTTACAAAGAAATAGTTTATTAACAAAAGTCCGTTCTCACACTTCTGTTTTCAATACTGTACTTAGAAGTTTGCGGGTTCGATAAATTTGTCAAAATCTGTCAAAAGAATTTAAGTACAGTAGGCCAAGAAAGTGGTGTACCAGTTTTGATTTAGTTTCCTGGTCATCTTACCACAAGGTTCAGTTCATACTAAAAAATAGAAGTTGTCAGATAGATCTGCAAGCGAAACTAATCTTTATCACCTATGAATCTGCAAGCGGCATTCAACCTTAGGGTGGTAAACAAATTTTTTGGTCGACCGTACATACACCTCAAACACATTATACCCTCCTTCAGTCGGGCAAAAATTACAGTTCATACTACTTTCGAATAATATGTTAAACTACTTCATACACGCTCTAAATAAAAATAAAAAATAAATATGATCACGACTGCAATCCCCGGGCTCGGTAGATATCCCCACAGATCTTTTAGTTACTTAGTTTTTTGAGGATATCTAAAGGGGGTAGTCAGAGGCAAGTCCAAACATGACATTTAGTACATGTCCACATTTTGCGCAGTAGTTAGTATTCCGTACGTGACAGGTTTGCAAGCCCATCGCCGCTCTATATAATATTAATACTCTACGTTTATTTTTTAACCTTAAATCGCATGTCCGGCGCAAACGGCCCACGAAATGCGAATTTTGTAATAGCTGTGTTTAATATGCCATTATAATAACAAGTTTCGTGCAAAACTAGCGCGGGCTCGTTCTAAAAGCACCCCTATTTCCGCCTAGTTAAGGATGCGATTCGCGGTTTTTGTGTACGGAGGTATGGCGGTGTTGGCCATGTTTCTTTATTTAGTGCTGAAAATACTACCTGAACTGTATTACGTTATATTTATTGCAAATATAGTGGAACTCGCGTGACTTCGTTCGCGTAATGCGTAACACTACTTCAATACAATTTTTATAGGTCTTCTTCTTCTTCTTCATGCTCTTTTGTGGTGAAAAATTTATTGGTCTTCTTTTTCGTCCTGCTCTATTCACACGCTATGTCGGCACAATACGTTTTCTTCCTTTATTTCCCTCCCTTTTCTTACTCATATTTATGGGTCATGGTACGATATATCTAAGTTATATTACTTTGAAATCGCCTGAAAAGCAATATTTGTAAGCAATTGTGGTAAGGCCCCGGATAACTGATAGATTAGTTATCCTACTTCCTACTAATATTATAAACGCGAAAGTTTGTAAGAATGGATGGATAGATGTATGTTTGTTACTCTTTCACGCTAAAACGGCTGAACGGATCTGAATGAAATTTGGCACAGATATAGATTATGGTCTGGAATAACACAAAGGCTTCATTTTATCCCGGAAAAATGTACGGTTCCCACGGCATAGATCGTTTTTGATTTTCACGCGGGCAAAGCCGCGGGCAGAAGCTAGTACAGAATAAGTACTTACATAGAAATTCGAAGGTGTGTGTTACACAATACTGTGCTAAATGTGAGCATGTGCTTAAAATTATAATATCATGTTTGGACGTGCCTCTAACTACCTTTTTTTTAGATATCCTCAATGATCTAAGTAACAAGAGATCTGAGGAGATATCTACCGATACAATTAATATTAAAGTTACTATCGTGATCATGTGTTTTTTCAATATTATGATAAGTCATATTTTTATCAAAGTTACAAAGTATTTTATGTATATTATCTAAAGTGTATTTATTAAGATAGATCTGGGGCATTATCACTCTTCCGGTAAAATCAAAGTAATAACTTTGAAAAAAAAAGTATATCATTGTAATATTACTTTGATATTTTGTGTCAGGACTTATAAAAATTGTATTTAAGTAGTGTTACTTCGAGGTTGAAATGTGACGTTTCTGAAACATGATGTTTTGCAAGACCTTGTGGTAAGGCCCCAGTACCTAAATAAAGTTTTGGACAACAAAATTAAAATTCATCGAATTAGGACGTTTAAATTCACATAAAATTACCGCCCTAATTATTCCTTAAATGGAATTAGCATAAACTACGCCTAAAATGCCGTTTTACAACCACCTTTACCACAGCCACGTAACAGTAGCTATTACAACATTATAAACCGACTTGCTTTCATTTCGGTTCATTATTTAACTGAATATATTAACTAGTTTCGTGTCTTACAATATCGTAGTACCTGGATGACAGAGCTTTGCTCGAATTTTTTTATGGTAAATCGGGGTTTTTGGAAAATGAAACCTAGCTAGATCGATTTATCGCCTTCCAAACCCCCTACATACCAAATTTCATGAAAATTGCTGGAGCCGTTTCTGAGATTCAGATTATCTATTCTATCTATACATGCAAAAGGCTTTGTCCTGAATGACTGAGGTATCAACGCACAGCCTAAACCGCTGATCGTAGAAATCTGAAACTTGGAGGGTGTGTTGTTTGTACGACGTAGGCATCCGATAAGAAGGGATTTTCCGAAATTCCTCCTCTAAGGGGATGAAAAAGGGGGGCAAAGTTTGTATGCAAAACCTGATTCCTTGGTCCGATCTACTTGAAATTTTGCATAAACCTTTTTTAACAGAATTGATGAAAGACCTATATAGCATTTTTTTGAATTTCATCCCCTAACGGGGTTAAAAAGGGGTACAAAGACTCAAAAGGCTTTGTCCTGAATGACTGAGGTATCAACGCACAGCCTAAACCGCTGATCGTAGAGATCTGAAACTTGGTGGGTGTGTTGTTTGTACGACGGAGGCATCGGATAAGAAGGGATTTTCCGAAATTCCACCTCTAAGGGGTTGAAAAAGGGGGGCAAAGTTTGTATGGAAAACGTGATTCCTTGGTCCGATCTACTTGAAATTTAGCATAAACCTTTTTTAACAGAATTGATGTAAGACCTATATAGCATTTTTTTGAATTTCATCCCCTTACGGGGTTAAAAAAGGGTACAAAGAATCATAAAAAACTTGGTCCTGAATGACTTAGGAAACAACGCACAGCCTAAACCGCTGATCGTAGAGACCTGAAACTTGGAGGGTGTGTTCTTTGTATGACGTAGGGATCCGATAAGAAGGGATTTTTTGAAATTCCACCTCTAAAGGGGTGAAAAAGGGGGGCAAAGTTTGTATAGGACAACGTGATTCCTTGGTCCGATCTACTTGAAATTTTGCATAAACCTTTTTCAACAGAATTGATGAAAGACCTATATAGCATTTTATTGAAACTCATCCCCTAACGGGGTTAAAAAGGGGTGGACCCACGACCTACGGATCGTGAGGCAGAGGTGCTACCACTACACCACCAGCGCTCTTATCTATATAACATTATAAATAAATGCGAAAGTTTGGATAGATGTTTGTTATTTTTCATTCTCGTCCAAAACTTCGAAAAAGCCAGTCGTGCGGCCGGTGCTCGTCTAAAATTTTAAATCAATCTCACGCGATTATAAACTTTTACGCGCCTGCAATACAATCTTTTTTAAAACGATAACTTACGCGACACATAAGCCTGTTCAATGCTGTGACGTCCCCCGCCACCAGTCCACTTGAAAAGGCAAGGTATCTAAATTCCTTTTATATTATCGCACACCGAACTGACTCACCCAGTGACATCGCTGTCTGATTTGTAGTATAACACAATCTACAGACAAATCATGCAACGTACTCCGACATCTGGTAATTCGACAATGTTTTCTTCTCAACCAAACCTGTGTTCTGGAAGTGAGATTAATGAGCAGATAATCAAACATATCAACATTAGAAAACGTAGAAACCCAGATAACGACTTACTCATTGACATGAAAGAGTCGCTAATGCAATCATTTAAAGAGCTTCTAAGCTCGGAAATTGGTGAGATGAAAAAACAGAATCAACAAATTCTTGCGGCCAATGCCCAAATAATTAATCTGATACAGTCTAATGCAGATAATTTAAAGCAAGTCAATGATAAGGTGTCAACCCTGGAAATAGGTCAAGCAGCTCTAATAAAGCGTGTGAACGAGCTTGAGCTCCAGCTTCATGAAGCTCAAAAACATCGAATTAGAAATACAGTTGAAATTAGAAATGTTCCAATACAGGAAAATGAGAATGTTAAGGCAATCTGTACTACTCTATACAACACTCTTAACGTACAACCAGTAGATGTAAGTCCTCTGATCTATAGAAAGGGCAAAAACAGCGGTGCTCCAATCGTCATTACATTCCAGGACGCAAAACAGAAGGAAGAGCTTCTGACAGCTGTTAAAAAATTTAACACTGGTGAGAATCACAATAAATTGAACTCTATTCACCTGGGAATTAAAGGCGACATATTCAGAGTATATGTATCAGAGGCATTGACAAGCATGACGAAAAAGATATATGGCGCTGCTCGGGAACTCGTTAAGACTGGTCAGTTTAAATACTATTGGGTCTCTCGAGGGAATGTTCTGCTCCGGAAAGACGACGGCCTGCCTGCTATTGTAGTCACATCATTGGATCAAATCGAAACACTACGTCAAATCTGACTATGCCTGGGAAATAGAAGTATAAGAAGATTAGTCGTGATACTCTTATTAAGTTTCTTAAGATCTGTAATTTTTGCTGCATATAGAAGTAAATTAGTTGTAAGAAAATTTGCATTAACTATGCTACTTGTCGTAAACTTTTATAATTTGTGTTACATATTAGTACTTATTGTTATTTGTAAGAAACCCCATACCAGCTTTGTATCATACAAACCAAATACTACTGACCCTATGAGTCTGTCATATGACAATTTACCATCAATCCTAAAAAGAAAGGTCACATGTATAAAATGAGTAACGATGTTGATATGATTTCCACCGGCGTTGATCAGGATATCAACGCCGGTGATTCGTACCTGGTTCATGATCCATCTGATTTTTGTGAACTAGGCGCTAGATTTCAAACTTCTTTAAATGTGATCGTCCAAAATATACGCAGTGTAAACAAAAACTTTGAAGACTTTGGAGTGTTTCTTGAACGGAGCAAATTAAACTACGACTTAATTGTACTAACGGAATGTTGGCTGTTAAATGCTTGTGCAGTACCGAACATTACCAATTACTGTACCTTTCAGACTTGTAAACATATAAATCAAAGTAGTGGTGTAATGGTATACGTTCGAAATGGTATCAGGGATGTTATTTCTTATGAGCCTGATATTTTTGAGGCGGACTGTATGGTTGTACAAATTGGGAACAGTCATGTATTTATTTGTGTCTATAGATCACCGTCCTTTAAGTCGCCTGCAAACTTTTTAACAAGTCTTGATAGGCTGCTTGATAACTTAAAAGGTATACCGAATATTTACATGGTTGGTGATCTCAACATTGATATCGGCAAAGACAGTTCTGATCCCAGGGCTGATGAGTATTTAGATCTGCTTGCAACACACGGGCTCCTTACTAGCCATACACTGCCTACTCGTGATTCTAAATGTCTTGATCATGTTCTTGTAAAATCTAAAATTAAGATTGTAACTGCTATCTGTGACTCATCCGTAACTGACCACAGTTGTGTTTACCTTGCAATTTCTTTAGCTCGAAATTTAAATACAGAAACAAAAACTTTAAAGAAAATAAATTACACAAAGGCTTCTAAAATGTTATTAAACGTAAATTGGCAAAATATTTTGATGATTAATGATCCCAATCAAGCAACAGAGGAATTTATATCTACACTAACACACATCATTAAAGAGTGTACTATTGCTTACACAATACCTAGCAGAAAACTCATTATTAAGCAATGGATCACTCCGGGTCTGCTTCGGTGTATGCGTTTTAGGGATACACTACATCGCCGACACAAAAAATCACCCGAAGATAAAGATCTCGAAATCACATATAAGCGCTATAGAACTCATTGTAATAATATTTTACACAATCTAAAAAACGAGTATGATAGAAATGATCTGAAAAATAGTAAAAATGACATTAAAAAAACGTGGCAAGTTATAAAACGTGTTTGCTGCTTAAATAACAAAAATA
Organism: Cosmorhoe ocellata; assembly: GCA_963675405.1. Taxonomy (NCBI): domain Eukaryota; kingdom Metazoa; phylum Arthropoda; class Insecta; order Lepidoptera; family Geometridae; genus Cosmorhoe; species Cosmorhoe ocellata. The sequence continues at coordinate 9,759,514 of OY776256.1, read as the reverse complement.
TAGAAAAGTATGAAAATGATCTACTACAACTTAAGGAAACCCCCCAGGACTCATTGGATCATATAAATGATTATTTCGTGGGCATTGGCAATAATCTCGCAAATAATATCTTGCTAAGTTTAAATTCAACACATGAGGCCCTAGCCCAATCATACAAGTCAAACAAAACCCAATTAAACTCACTTGTACTCTTAGAAACTGACATTTCTGAAATCAATGGAATAGTTCACTCTTTGAAAAATACTTCCTCGTCTGGGTGGGATTGTATACCATCGATATTTTTTAAGAATAACATTAAAGTACTAGTTATGCCAATTGTACATATTTGTAACATCTGCCTGACAAATGGGGTCTTTCCAAAGGTACTGAAGGACTCTATTGTTATCCCGGTCTATAAGTCGGGAAATAGAGACAGTCTCACCAATTACCGGCCCATATCGCTTCTGCCAACTTTGTCTAAGATCCTCGAAAAACTGATTAATAAACGTCTATTATGTTATCTAGAAAGAAACAATATCATCTCAAATAATCAATTTGGCTTTAGAAAATACATCTCGACAGTAAATGCCATTGAACAACTTGTATCACATGTCGCAAAAAAACTTGATCAGAAGCAAAAATGCATTGGAGTTTTCTTAGATTTGGCAAAGGCCTTTGATACGGTCTCTGTTCCCCTACTTATACGTAAACTTGAAGATATTGGTATCAGGGGTATCCCTTTGGAACTTTTAAAAGATTATCTAAGAGATAGGACGCAAACTCTAAAAATAAGTGACAGCTACAGTGACAAAAGATACATTACAGTTGGTGTCCCCCAAGGATCAGTCCTCGGACCTACATTGTTCCTTATTTACATAAATAACCTTTGTAATATTGAACTGCCAAATGCAAAAATTACCACTTTTGCGGATGACACGGCCATCATTTTTAGTGGATCTACATGGGATGAAGTACGTGCAGTCTCTGAATGTGGCATGCGTATAGTTAAAAATTGGCTTGACAATAATCTCTTAACTCTCAACCTGAATAAAACAAACTGTATACCATTTGCAGTCTACAAAAATAGCTTACCTGGTCCGGACTTTGGAGTCAAGGTTCATAATTTGAACTGTCCTGGCAACGACATCTTCAATTGTAATTGTTATTCTGTGAGGACTGCTGAGAGTATTAAGTATTTAGGATTAATTATCGATAATAACCTAAATTGGAAACAACAAATTGAAAACCTTAAATCTAGAACCCGGAAACTTATTCCTATATTTAAGAGGCTTAGGTACCTAAAAGATGCAAAGACTAACAAAATGGTGTATCTTACTCTATGTCAATCTATTATATCATATGGTATCACTACATGGGGTGGGGCGAAAAAGACTTCATTAATAAAATTAGAACGAACACAGCGATCAATTTTGAAAGTTTTAAACTTTAAACCTTTTAGATACCCCACATATGATCTTTACTTAGAAGCAAAGGTATTAACTGTTCGACAGCTTTTTGTAAAGCTCTGTGTCCTGAGACAACATTCCTACCCATGTCAAACTGATAAAACTAATACAAGAAGATCTTATCAGGTATATAAGGTTCCTAATTGTAGAACGCTTTTTGCGCAAGGTTTCTCATTTTTTCTGGCTCCTTTTCTTTATAACAAACTGAATAAAAAAATAAACATCAAAGATTTAAGTAAATACAAATGTGATCAAGCTCTGGAGGGTTTCTTACTAACTCTAAACTATGAAAATACTGAAAGTCTATTACAAGTCGTGAAATAATATGATTGCATATACAATTGTATATGCAATCATATTATTTCGCGACTGCATATACTATTTGTATTATAATTGCACTAGGTACTGTTAAATTACCAGACGTCTAATCTGGTTTGTCTGAAGTCGTTTTTATTTGTATCCAGTTTTCACATACCGCCACACACATAAAAACCCAGCATAACATAATATTATTAGATAACATTACTTCTAGTACAAAAAAGTATTTTAGTCTTAGATTCATAGGTTAGAATAAATAATATTTAGATTATAAGTTTCATTTAAGATCTTGTATTTAGATTAAGATATATACACGTGATAAAGGACACTGCCCAGACAGGTACTAGCATACCTTTAGTGATTTGTCTGTATTGTCATCTTATACTACTTGTTTACAACTTAACAACTCGAAGCGATAACGAAAAAGCTGCAGGATGAGCATTCCAATATGAGTCTTAATGCAAGGGACGAGAATCGCTACCATGCCGTAACACAGTGTTACACTAGCGCGGGTGGTAAAGACTCTTTAACTTGTATGCTTAAAAACCTAACCTACCGCAAATTTGCGTAGACAAACTGCTTGGAATGTTTTTTAACCTTTTTTTTTTTGTAAACTGTCTTTATAGTTCTTATAATTTTATAGTAAGTTCCTACCATGAAATAGTTTTAAGTATACATTGTTTTTTATTACGAGGTCTGAAATAAATATATTCTATTCTATTCTATATTGAATCACACTAAAACGGCTGAACAGATCTGAATAAGGTTTGGCAAGAGATAGATTATAGTTTGGAATAGCACATAGACTATAATTTAATAACACGCAGGAAAAGCCGATGGCGGGCGCTAGTCGTTTTAAAAATTGAAAAAACTTACCGCCATCTTGGTTTCCAACATCGCAAACGTGTGACTAAAACCTGTTAATAGTGTTCGATGACGTTCCAAACCCAAACACCTCAGAAGTGGTCCAAAACTCGCCCCTTGTGTAACACTTCCTTTGATAATCGAAAAGCGATCGGCCGGCGCGCGTGTCCAAGTGCCTATCTCGGTGTAGTGCTATCGCAAGGGGATAGTGGCTATCGATGGGTGAAGGGGGGGGGGGGCTGGGTAAAGGGGCTTAGAGTCTTAGGAAATGAGATATTCTATCCTACTAATATTATAAACGCGAAAGTTTGTAAGAATGTCTGGATATCTGGATGTATGTTTGTTACTCTTTCACGCTGTAACGGCTGAACGGATCTGAATGAAATTTGGCACAGATATCGATTATGGTCTGGATTAACACATAGGCTACATTTTATCCAGGAAAAATGTACGTTTCCCGTGGGCTAGATTTGTTTTTGGTTTTCAAGGTACCACGCGGGCGAAGCTGCGGGCGGAAACTAGTCTATTATAAACTTAGCGTATGCTCGACCTTTTGAAGTATTCAGCGCTTATTTTGAGTCTTGAGTGAATGAAGAATGTATGAAAGCAAATACAAAGATAATTATACATACTGCTGGTAATTCGGTTGTTTTGCAGACTAACTTAAAAAATGCTACCATAGGTACGATCTTATTTGGCTTACTATAAAGACCAAATTAGCGTAACATTTTTGAATGACAGTTTTAAAAAGATCTAAAATTGACATAATCATTCTAATTTAATTAATTTTCCAGCATTTTCACGTAGCTTTAGTCAACACCAATTTGCATGGCTTCTAAAATAAGCTAAAACACGTCAATCATACGTCTGTTTAGTCAAATTTAGAAGAATTTAAAATGATTACGCTAATATAGTATTTGATGTGAACAAAATAAGGTCGTGTTTAGTTCAGCATATTTTTAGATTTTTTTAGTTAGTCCGCGGAACAACAGACTCACCACCTTGGTCGAGGACAGTGTTTAAACCTACTTAATAATAATGTACCTGTAATATCTACTAATGATAATGTTTTCGGATCGCGTAAGTTTAAAAACACATACTGAACAGATTTCCATATTACGTTTGTGGACAGAGCATTATTGGGAGAAGAAAATAGATTTTGCCATATTAAAATCGCATGTCAAACATATCTTCATACGGAAGAAGTAAGACAAGCAGTTACAGATCCTACTAATATTATAAACGTGAAAGTTTGTAAGAGTGTATGGATGGATGGATGGATGGATGGATGGATGGATGGATGGATGGATGGATGTTTGTTGCTCTTTCACGCTAAAACGGCTGAACAGATCTGAATGAAATTTGGCACAGACATAGATTATGGTCTGGAATAACACATAGGCTACTTTTTATCACGGAAAAATGAATAGTTCCTGTGGGATATGTGTTTTTGTTTTTCAAGGTATAAAGCGGGCGAAGCCGCGGGCGGAAGCTAGTATCTTCATACGGAAGAAGTAAGACAAGCAGCTACAGATAATATAATAAATTTGTCTTGGCAAGGATGTTGATGAGCCGAATGGTTCACCCGCCAGCGCTGCGATCGCGAATGAATGAGAATTTAATCAGTTCGCCAGATTGAGCGGTTCGCAATAAAACATCTCAACGGAGTCACGTCGACGGCCATGGAACTATTATAGCTCATGGTACATATTTATAGCTGGTCTTATATTATTTACTAAAACTCTAAGGGCGCTGGTGGTGTATTGGTAGCACCCTTGCCTCACGATCTGAAGGTAGTGGGTTCAAACCTGGTCATGCATCAACGAGTTTTTCTATTCGAAAAATGTATGTGCGCACATGCAACAGCGTGAGGAAACCGGCATACCCTAGAACTAAAAATTCGAATTTTTATTTAAATTAAATTTTTATTCCTATAACCGGCGATGGGCTTGCAACCTGTCACGTATCCTGTCATGTACCAAATGTCATGATCGGGCGTGCCTCTGACTCTTTAGATAATTATCCTCAAAGGTCTAAGTCACTAGAGGTCTGAAGAGATATCTACCGAGCGTAGGGATTACAATCATGGTCATGTTTTTTTTTTCTTCTAAATCTCTACTTACTCGTATAAACGAAAAATTCGAACGTGTGAGGTTTGTTTTCTTATAAGCGGCGATAGGCTTGCAACCTGTCATGATCATGTTTTGACACTTCTCCGACGCCTCTGACGCCATATACATAATATCTATCCATCAATATTCATTATAAAATTGACGAAAAGTTACAGCAAAGGCGTAACTTATACTCACACTTACCACAGATTACCCATTTTTTTGATAATTTTTGATAATAAGTTTTTGGTCTGTGACGCATACTTATGAGATCCTAAGGTCTAGACAAACCTAACATCGGTTTTAAACCTGCTTTTAAAATATTACTATCAAGCCTTTGTATTTTGTAATTTGTAAAATCGTATATACGTCTTACACTGAGTCAGCTGTCCTCGCGAACTGTGGTTAAGTGGCAGAGTCGGGCATTAGGGGAATTGGTCCGCTAGTGATGCGAACGCTCGATAAAATTATATCGATGGAATCGGTACGTTTTTATTCGCGCGCCCGGGGATCTAAACGCAGTTACGGCCTGAACGGGACTAATGGGAGATTTAGTGATTTGTGATTGGATACTGTGATTTTATTGTTTGGGATTGGTGTAGATGCATTCCAATTTTAAGTGGAATCCTAGTTTGATGGATTTTTTTAACTCATTTAAAAAATTACCTTGAAAATTGCGACAATGGAAATAAAGCAAATAATAGTATTTGTCCATTTGATATTCTGATAAGCTTAAGCAATTAATCAAAAAGGTTTAGAAAAAATTCAAGTTCTTAAAAATAAAAAAAGTAAGATAAACTGTCACGTGACGTAATTATTGGTTACAATGCCTGATTAGAGGCACGTCCAAACGTTATATTTCTAGTGGGTTCATAAAGTAGTCTGTATATCTTTTTCTACCATTCAGTAAGGAAAAAAAGACTTATCTACCACTAGGAATGATTCTTCTTCTTCTTTTTCCTGCCCTTTTCTCACGCTAAGTGGAGTCGGCACAACCTTTGAATTATTACATTATTAATCAAATCATTTACAACTAGAAATTATCATGGAATAATTTTAAAATATAGTTAATCGATTTTTTAAATATTTTAAATCGACTGCTGAACATCACTGCTCGAAAAACTAATTTATCAGTTACCCGTACCATAGATCTATTGGGACATCCTAAAAAGGTCTTGCCCATTCCTTAAACAAAACAAGAATCGAAAAGAATCCTTTGTGAATAGAAGATAACCTCTTGGTCGCACTTTGTCCCGAAGAATTTAGGATACGTTGCGAATCTCAACTTGTCTACTTTGTAGCGAGGAATTCAGGAATGCGAAGTAAGAGCCGTTTTGTATTGGAATTCGTTGGAAAATGGAAAGATTATTTGATTTTAAATGCGCGAGTTCTAAGCTTATAATTGGTAATTTTGACAGATTATTGAAAACCGATTTAGAATCACGTTGTCAAAATCTATACCTGTATAAAAAAACTGTAACGGACTAAAATCTGTACATATATTTAGTACATTTTAATTGGGAATAGCATAACATACGATGTAGATGTCGAAAAAGCACTTTTAAGAATTTTTGTCTGTCTGTATGTCTCTTTAAAATCTTGATTTTCTTTAAGATTTTGATGAAACTTGACATAATGGTAGCCAGTAATAGTATCTAAGATTATGTCATAAGAGTATGCCAATTAAAGTCCTATCCTCAGTCTTAGCAGAACTGACAAGAAACTCGCTGGGCCTAGTGCTTTTTTGTATATACCTTGTTGACTTTCTTCTCAAAGTACGGCAAGTCTATTTTAAATATTTTTGAATACAATACATTGCAATAACAACGTCACATATTATCGCGTTAACACAAGAACAGCGAAGTTTCCAACTCTTAGAGTTTCGAACTGGGAGTTTCAAAGTTAGCTTGACAATGTTGAAAGGGAAAACGAGATAGCTCAAGATTGTAGTCTTGTTGCTCTGCATTTATCGGAAGTTGAGTTGAAATCCGTGGGATATTATCAAAGTTTGTCTAAGGACGTGATCGAATCGAATCGTTTTTAGCGTTTCGTACCCAACGGTTAACGAACAGGACCTTTGGCTGTTCCTAGAGCCCAAATGGCTACACAAATTTTGACAAATGAGATGTCGTTAGATTTGTAAGGAATAAAAAAATGACATGCAAAATACAATACAAAATACATAGACATATACAAAATGTCCCAAAAATTAAATATGGCGGCTGTGAGAAACTATTTTCAATTACTTTCAGTCGGAGTTTTTCATTTTTGCTAAAAAAATCTAGTTTGTTTCGTTGTAAGATTACCATTTCAAGAATTAACTAAGTACTAAATTGACAGTAAATTAAACAGTCAATACTTAAGTGGAGCACTGGTGTTGTAGTTAGGAGGACCCCTGCCTCACGATCCGAAGTCCGTGGGTTCGAACCTGGTTATGCATCAATGGATTTTTGTAAAATTCAAATTGATTGTGTGTGTCATAGGTTAGTATTTTTATAGGCGGCGATGAACTAGAACCAATATTTCGAAGGTGTGTCATAGGTTAGTATTCTTGTAAGTGGCGATGGGCTTAGTCCGGGATACTAAATATTATGCAAAATGTTTTTTTTTTTGCCAAATATCATGTTTGGATGCACCTCAGACTATCCAATCCAAGTATCTAGAGATCTGATTCTACTGAGCCTGGGGATTACTGTCGTTATCATGTATTTTTTCGTTTCGTTGTAAGATTACAGTTTGAAGAATAAACAACTCAATTCACAGTAAATGGTCTAAAAAATTTTGACAGCAGTAAGTGAAATGTTCATTTGTCACTCAGTGATTGTACGTTCACCGCTTGTGACATTATAGCTGGGGCTCCAACAGTTTACTGGCATTCAATTACACTTTAAATGTAAATGTAATCGATAAGTGCCACAGACACTGGATTCCGGAAGTCCGGAAAGTTGCGGCGAGCTGCTTCCAACATGAACTGCTTACATTACTGTTTCTGTGCTACGGAAAATATCTGGGTTAGAAAATTGACGTTTCAAAAAATGTTTTGCTCAAACAATTTTTTTATTGCTTACTAGTTTTTTAGTGCTGGTGGTGTAGTGGTAGCACCCCTGCCTCACGATCCGAAGGTCGTGGGTTCAAACCTGGTCGTGCACCAATGAGTTTTTTCCATTCGAAAAATTTATGTGCGCAATGCCAGTGCTCAACGGTGAAGGAAAACATCGTGAGGAAACCGGCATACCCTAGAACCAAAAAATTCGAAGGTATGTGTCATAGGTTAGTACTCTTATAAGCGGCGATGGGCTTGCAACCTGTCACGTACGGAATACTAACTACTGTGCAAAATCTGGGCGTGTACCAAATGCCATGTTTGGACTTGCCTCTGACTACCCTCTTTAGATATCCTCAAAGATCTAAATAGTTACTTAGATCTTTAAAGATCTGAGGAGATATCTACCGAGCCTGGGGATTACAGTCGTGATCATATTATTTTTTTACTAGTTTTTTTATTGATAATTGTTTGACGTGTTGTGCCGATCTCACATAGCGAGAAAAAGGCAGGAAGTTTTTTAAGTTAGTCAGCGGAACAACATTATTTCCACCAATAACTCACAAAATTACTCAGTGTCATTTCAATATGAGTCACATACATTATATTTACAAACAACGTTAATCACACCAAAATTGGAGCTCTTAGCACTAGTTCGGTTTTGATTAAACGAGACTATTAAAAAAATACTGTTAACAAAGCCTGGGGCCTCACTACAAGCTCTTCAGGCAATATCATAGTAATATAACTAGCTAAAAGAGCACTGGTGGTGTAAGTTAGCACCCTTGCTACACGATCCGAAGTTTGTGGGTTCAAACAGTGGGTGCACTAATGGGTTTTCAATTCGAAAAATGTATGTGTGCAATGTCAGTGCTCTTAAACGGTGAAGGAAAACATTCTGGAAACCGGCATACCCTAGAACCAAAAATTCGAAGGTGCGTTGCATTTTTGGTTCTAGGGTATGCCGGTTTCCTCACGATGTTTTCCAAATACCGTTTGAGAGCACTGACATTGCGCATATACATTTTTCGAATGGAAGAACCCATTGGTGCACGACCAGGTTTGACCCCACGACCTTCGGATCATGAGGCAGGGGTGCCACCACTACCACCAGCGCATTAGTAGCTTCAGAAACTGATGCTATTGCAACAGAACATTCATGCAAGCTCAGAATTGGTCACAAAAGTCCCAGAATAAAATAATAACTACGCCACTAAATCAAAATAACAAATGTGAAACATTGTAACGTGGCAGATGTGAGAAACGTATGTAGTTTCTTGCTGTTGTGTGGTTGTGTCGTAATATACACCGGCGGTGTAGCTTGGGGATTTATTACGCACTAGATGTCGCCTGCGACTCCGTCCGAGTACTACGACCTAACGTACAATTCGGAGCCCTGTTTTCGGTAAAGAGCAAACAGTGGTATGGCGCAAGGAGGTGGAAACAAAACACTTATTACGATTTGAATGTAGGTATGTTTGACTTCAAAAGCTAAAAGTATGATGGCCCTAGTCATTCCGGGCCGTGCACTTTCGTCAGCGCGTTCTAGGATCGGAACTTCTATACTAGCGCCATCTAGTGACGCGAGCGCGTAACATTTTGCGCTAAACAGTCCTAATAAGCCTAAAGTTACTTCAAGCGTTTATACCAAAACTCACCAAGTAAACACGGTTTATGGACAAAAAATATAACTCTGTATAGATTTGAAATAAATTTTAACACTAGATACCAAAAGAATTAAAAAAAACAGTACCTAATTTCTTTAGTTTTTGGACGATTTGATGATAATTCATACATGTGCAAATTTTTGCACCCAAGTGTACAAGTATATTATGCTCCCTATTATACTTTGAAAAAAATTAAAAAATCCGATAAGTAGTTTCGGATATGTGCGCGAACAAGGTGCGAATAATCAATTAAACAGGCAGATAATAATTCATAGCAAAAAAAACTCTTTTGTCGTCATCATTTTGTCAATTTGTCTTCTTTTCGAGACACGCTACCCACGCTACTCTTTCTAGAGGTGAACTGTCAGAAACACAGGCCATCGTAAACATCATAATTGTCTCTACGGAATATCAATTACCTAATTTATAATTTGTCCAAACAAAAATGTCACTTTGTTTGCCACAAATGTTGTTCAAAAGAGCATACACATACACAGTAGGGCCCAAATGCCAAAAAGCCACCCAAGTAATATTTAGGCGCTAATTTAAGGGTTACTAACTAGTGAGCAAAATGTGGGCATGTGCCAAAAATAATGTTTGGACGTGACTCTGATTACCTTCTTTAGATGTAAACAAGTTCTAAGATTAATACTCGTAGTTATAACGTGCTATAACCTTAATATACCCCCGAAATGGCTATAACTTATTTACAGGTTTAAGTTCTTCAATCGCTATACAAACGAGTTAAGAACGAAATCAAGAGGTATCAGAGAGCTATAGTAAGGCTGAGTGAGTATGAGTATATTAGAGGAAGCCTGAAAGTGGCGGCGGTGACAGAAAATATGAATGGAAAGATGATATGAGTAAGAAAGGTGGGAGTACTCAGATGACGGATGATAGAGGGAAATGGATGAAGAAAAGGTGTTGTGCCGACCCCACATAGCGTGGGAAAAAGGCAGGAAGAAGAAGAAGAGTAAGGCTGTGTGACTAACATTTTCCCTAAGAAAAGGGGTCAAAGTTGGGTGGCACTGGCAATTGAATTTATTTGTAGTTCAGCAGGTGATGGAGGCTAACAAAGTTGTCAAGTTAAGTTTTAATACGCGTCGCGCGCTTTTCTGATAAACTCTCAACTAATTGATACGGAAAACGAACCTTCTAGCAAACCAGGACAAAAACCTCCAAGAATTGCTTATTTTACAACAATGACAGCCGATACTGAATATGAAACTAGTATTTATTTAAAAATATTAAAAGAAGTTGAATTTAAAATATATTGTGTGAAAGATGATATGAAAGATGAGTCTGCACTCAGAGTTGACGAATGATAAGAGTGAGTGGAAGAAAAAAAACATGTTGTGCTGACCTCACGCGTGGGATAAGGGCAGCAGAATGTTGATTAAAAGTACATATTTGAAAATAGCTTCTCACAGACGCCATATTGGATTTGAGCTCGTGATTCAAACGGAAACCTTATAATTTATCAAATCCCGTCCATCCGTTTGAGCTAAAGTGACAGCCAAAAGAACTCAAATACGTCACACATACACCCCAAACACATTACTCTCCTGCGCAGTCGGGTAAAAAATATAACGTTATCCTTGTGTAAGGACGTACGACTTTCAAATCTTTTTCCTCTTATCGTGTTCTTTAATCTCTATTCGTGTTCATTAAATAAATAAAAAATAAATAAATAAAATAAAAGTGTTTCGTGTTTCGACCAGTGTAGTAAAAAGACTTTAGTGTACTGTTTGACAACCTCAGTGGCGCAGCGGCCGAGAGTCCGTCTGCGGTGCTAGAGGTTGCGGGTTCGATTCCCGCCTCGTAACAAATTTGTGTACAATCTGCAGAAATTTGTTCCGTTGGTCTGAGTGTTTTCTATGTATAATAAAAATATAGCTATATATGTATATAATGTATTAAATATATCAGTTATCTAGTACCCATAACACAAGCTTTGAGTAGCTTACTTTGGGGCTAGATGATGCTGTGTGGACTGTCCAGCAATATTTATTTATTTATTTATTTGTACTGATAGATTCAATTGTCTGGCAATTTAGAGTTCTCCCCTTGGGAACTATAAACGGAACTAAAATGGAGTTGGGCAGGACACCTAGAATGGCGAGGTGATGACAGGTGGGAGTAAGGCGTTAACAAAATGGCTTCCAAGAACTGGATATAGATGCTCTTTTTTTTTGCTTTTTCTGAGGTGCCATCGGAAATCAGCGCTGTATCAGCCACCATTGCTGCTGCAGCTCATGCTGAAAGGTTGCCTGTTTTATTGTCACCATAACCAACGCTTCATAATTAAACCGAAGATATCTGTAACGTGACGTAAAATAAATGATTTCTATTCTATTTTATTCTTTGGTCGTCCGGTAGCGAGATGAGCTGACGACATAGCATCTGTCGCGGGCCAGTCCTGGATGAGGCAGCAGACCGTGGACTATGGCATATGCAGAGAGGCCTATACCCAGCAGTGGGTGAAGAAGGGGGTGGAGGCAGTTTGCAAAGGGGGTAGAGGTAATCTCTCACACGACCTCACGTAACAGTACAAATACTAACATAATGATAAAATAACATATTCAATACGGCCTCTTTGCGCAGTTACCAACCCAGGTCACGTGACGGCTCGCGGCCGAAATGAAATAATCCTATTTTTGCTCGCGTGTATGCGGAATGCGGTAATAAGTGGAGGCTTTTGGATTAATTCAAGACTAGTGGGACTCCACGCTTCATTTGCGAAATTTTTATTTATTTATTTACTTACTGGCAAGCAGCTTCGTCCGCTCGACAATTACTTTTTTTCGACATCCAATATTAATGAAACAATTACCTATGTTCTCTTCATCTGTGAAAACAACATGAAAACCCGTTCAGTACTTTCGGAGAGTGATACTAAAGGGGACTTTACCAAAACTAGCAAAATTGGACTTTTCGAAAAAAAAAACACCTCGATTTTACTGATTGCAGAGCGTAAAAAAATCACACTAGGGACAATCTTTAAAATCAGCGTATTCGGTTGACCTCTCTGGTGCTTTTTGAATACTAATATTACAGCTTTTCTGTATTTTTATATCGAAAAGGAGGTGTCTAAATAAGCGTATTTTCATATTCGCCCCTAATTTTCTCAACCAGTTTTCGAAATATTTAGGTGTGAAAATTTCGAGACCATAGCAATCAATATTAATGCCAGAGCAGTCAATAAAAGAAGGATTTGTATTAGAAAAAATATTATAAAACAGTTAAATTGTTTATTTAATTATTCAGAAATTATCTTAATTCTAATAGGATTATATAAAAAGTAAAATGAAGGTGGTACAACCACTTAGTTGGTAATTTTTGTAGCATCAATTAGTAAAAAAATTAAACAAGTTATAACAATAGGATCTAAAAATATAAGTAGTTTATGATTAAATATAACATTTTCAGCCTAGAGAATCTGGCAGCATGTGCACTTTGTAATATTTTATGACTTTATATCAAGAAAAATGCAATTTTTTGATGGATCTGGTCTTTTTGACCACAGTGATCAATACCATATCAATCAAAAAAAGTTACTAATTCAATGATAATGCAGAGATGCAAAAAGATAGAAAGCTATCACTTTTACAGGTTAAATATATTCCTAAAACTGTTCTAATTATTAAATTAAAACATAAAGAATGTAAAAATCAAATGAGAAAAATGTACCATACCAATCAAACATTTACAAATTGAAAGCCAGAGTAGTCATACGTTTACCTCTTTATCTCAGCACCATGGCAAAGCAGAACACGCTCGTCCCCCTCGGTAGACAGAGCAAGCTAGTTAGCAGCGCGCATGGCGAAAACCAATTGTCCAAAGCGTTCAGTTGGAGATGTGAGCACGAATTCGTGTCGCTCCAGAGCGATAAACAAAAACACGCGGACACAACTTATTTTTCGAATTGAAGCTAAATTATGCATTTATTATTGTAATCTAATAGAATTTCATAAATAATAACTTTCCTTTATGTAAGATAAATAAAGAAAATGTCATAATGTTTCAACACAAAAAAGTTACGATGATTTTTTTAAGTCAATCTGTAGTCAGGGCAGCTCAGAGCAATCAAGTTTTCGAGGTTTCCGATTTTTTTTAATATACTTACAACAATGTTAGTGAAATAATTTGAGTGCCCAAGGTAGCTTACAGGCCAAGCTATCCAACAAAAAAAACTCCTATTCAAAAATATTATTTTAAGGTAGACTTCTTCACTCGGACACGTAATTTTTTTGTTTTGGAGATTGAACCACTAGACTTAAAAATTGCTTTTGGTTAAGATTAAAACTACCATGTTAACGATGGTTTAATCTTTTGATCATTATAAATAATCACAGATCTAGTGAAACCAAGCTATCCTACTCTAGTGTAGAAACTTTTAAAGTAAACAAACACCCATCTAAGTGAGCAACCTTTGAAACATTAAACAAAGACCCCTCGATAGTGGCGATAAGCGCTATTACTTATCCCTAACACCCGGGGATTCCCCGCGAAAATATCTGAAAAATATCCGGTAGAAAGCCTAATTTTCCCAATAGTGATGAGATGGTCGTAATTGCGTTTTTATCGATGTTTTAAATTGAAAATAAAGAGAGCACTGGTGGTCTAGTGGTAGTCGCCGTCTGATCTTATCGTTGTGGGTTCGAATCCAGTAGATTTATTTGTGCTTAAAATTGATGTGCGCTATTATACCAGAATTCTTAAACGGTGTAGGAAAACATCAAAAGAAAAGTGTCTTAGGACCAAAAAAGTTCCAAGATTTGGTCAAGGCAAGAAAGAAGCTTCTGAGAGGCACTTTTGTCCTTTCACCACGCTGGTTTGAGAGAATAAATGACACCATAAGGCAAAGGAGATTAAGTAAAAATGAATTTTCAATGCAATTATCATGGAATTGACACTCAAAGCTCACAATATATTATCTTTTGTGCTTGTCTTGTGCTTGATTCATATTTCGGACCGATCAAAACATGATTACAACCGTAATCCCCAGATTTGGTGTCTCTGACTACCCCTGTTTAAATATCCCTAAAGATCAACAAGAGATCTGAGACGATATCTACCTAACCCGGAGATTAGAGTCAAGATTTTTTTGTATTTAATGTTTTATTAACCTTTGGGCATTACCGGTGAGAGAATCGGTTGTTTGCGAGTTGACAGTAATAGTTCCAACTAAATCATTGTTTACCACCTCAAAACCAACAGCAACTCTTTGATACATTAAGTGTTTATAAACAGGGTGTTTGCCGAGTAAACAATACGCCATTAAGGGGACATTAATCACCCTTTAGGCCTCGGATTTAAAGTTTGACGCTAAGCACGCTAAGTTGCGGTAACAGGATCCTATGAAAAGTTGCTTTGTGACGCTTTCCTTTGAGTTCATCCATCTTTTCTTTGGCCTACCTCTACCCCTGTATCCATCTACATTCATATCTAACACTCTTTTCGTCTGACATTCATCTTTTCATAACATGCCTATAATATGATATTCTTCCATTTCCCTCTATCATTCGTCATCTCACTCACTCCTTTCATACTCATATCATCTTTCTCACAGTTCATTCATCTTTTCTTTGGCTTACCTCTACCCCTGTATTCATCCACATTCATACCTAACACTCTTCTTGTCACATGACATTCATCGCTCCTCATAACATGCCCATACCACGCTAACCTATTACTCCTCATCTTTTCCGTCACCGGTGCCACTTTCAAGCTTCCTCTAATATACGCTCATTCCGTATTTTATCCATCCACTCCGCACATCCATCTCAACATTCTTACCTCCAGCGCATGCACTCTTTTCTCATCTGTTCTCTTGGTGGCCTAACACTCATCCATACAATATGACAGGGGCCTCACCACGAATTCATAATACATTACCGAATTAATATTACATTGTTATTTCGTACCATGACCTATGCAAATTGTATTGAAGTAGTGTTACTTTAAGCTTCAAATGTGACGTTTCTAAAACGGAATCGTTCTGGAAGGCCGCAGGTCTTATGATCGTTTTGTAATTTTTTCCTTTAACTTTTAACGCTTAACTTTGAGTATGATGTTTAAATAGCTTTTATAAAATATAATGGCCGACATTATTATAGTGGAATGTTAGTGCTATGCAAAACATTTACGATGCTATATAGTGTTTATGTTCTTATACCATATAAAGTTTTAAGTATTAAGTAAAAGTCTACACATTAAATAAGCAAAACTTTCTTGAAATGGATCGTATTTATTATCAAGATAAAGATGTGTTTTTTTTTAAAGCAAATGTGGTTTATGATCTTCTTCAGTCCATCTCCTTGTCAGAGCCGTTTAGAAGTGAAAAGGTAACAAACAAACAAAGTTATTTTCGCATTTGTAATATACGTTTTTGTTGTTTTTTTAATCTTTTTTTTCTTACAGTGAATAAAACGATAATTTTTTAAGAAATAAACTGAAAACCAACTTCAATGTTGTACCTTTAAAAAACAAACTACTGAACCGATTGTGATAAAAAATTTATGGGACCTTTCGGAAAGAATCTGAAAAAATCCTTTTACATAAAAAAACATTTTTAAATAGACAATAGGTTTCTGATAAATCGGTGAATATATCCTTTTTTAAGGTTAAATTGCATTTTTTTACCTATAAATATGTGAAGTTTAACAGAAAAAAAGTCGAAATTATAATAAATATAAATTCAGTAACAGACCGAATCAAAGTGATACCATTACTTATCTCATAATACGCTACGTGTCAGAGGGAGTGCGGTAGCTGAAGTGAGATAAGGACGTATCAATCAAGCCAACTCGCGTGAAAGCATTTGTCATTACTTCGTTGGGATCATTTATACCCGACCGTTTAAGGGTTAAATTGTTTTAATTTTTTGGCACATTATTGACACAGGTTTTATAAAGTTTGACTAGCCTCAGCTCAGTTGGTAGTAGCTTTGCCTGCAGGTTGTGGGTTCGATCCCTACCCAGGACAAACATTGTGGTGAACGTAGATGTTTATTTCTGGGTGTTCTTATGTATTATGTAACTATTTACAAAAACGAGCGCTGGTGGTGCAGTGGTAGCACCCCGGCCTCACGATCCAAAGGTCGTGGGTTCAAACCTGGTCGTGCACCAATGAGTTTTTCCATTCGAAAAAAATTATGTGCACAATGCCAGTGCTCTTAAACGGTAAAGGAAAACATCGTGAGGAAACCGGCATACCCTAGAACCAAAAATTCGAATGTGTGTGTCATAGGTTAGTATTCTTATAAGCGGCGATGGGCTTGCAACCTGTCACGTACGGAATACTGACTACTGTGCAAAATGTGGGCATGTACCAAATGTCATGTTTGGACGTGCCTCTGACTACCCTCTTTAGATATCCTCAAAGATCTAAGTAACTAAAGATCTGAGGAAGATATCTACCGACCCCGGGGATTACAGTCGTGATCATATTTTTTTTTTTTTTTTACAAAATATCTACTATCTAGTTACCACTGTACAAGTTTTGCTTAGTTTGGGACTAAATGGCGTTGTAATAAAACTCAAAATAACACGAGAAAAAATATAAAAACTAGAACGATAAGTTCTCAGTTCAGAACATCAAAAAATTCTCCTAGATTTTAATCTTGCGAGTCACCAAAGACGTGACAGTAACCAACATTCAATAATGGCGACAACGATTTATTGACAAAAATACGGTGAAAAGAAAAATAAAGTCAACTAAACTAATTTCTTACGATGCAGCTAACTAGCAAAAAAGTTATGGGTATGAGTGTATCTGGGTACGCAAGTAGAGAGAACGAAGAAAAAGTGGTTTGATTGTGTGAAAGATAATATGAATGTAAGAGGAGTAGACTCAGAGTTGACGAATGATGGGAGTGAGTGGAAGAAGAAAACATGTTGTCAACTCCACGCGTAGGATAAAAGCAGGAGAATGTAGCTAATTAGAACATTAGGTTATTATCAAAATGTAACCTAGATAACGTAGAAATCTAGAACCGTCCTAAAATTAGCAGCCCACAATAGATATACGTACATTAAGACACATTAATCATGCCAACAAAAGCCGCTGGGACCCAAGTTTTGAAGCTGAAATGATTCTACATAGAACTTTGAATAGTCTTCTCGTATTTGTATTTATTTGTGCCTAATTGTGTGAGACAATTTAATGTACTGGGTATGAAGCGAAAATTTGTATTTACTGTTGTATTCACTGACTTTCTTTTTATAAGCCCTTAATCACAAGCTTTTGTGTGAGGTGTCTCATGCCAATGTATTTTACTATTTACTCGTAAAACAGCATATTTTTTGCATATTATATTAAATTGACTTCTTAGTCCAAGCTTGACTGCGTTTATTTTATGACGATTCAATGTCATCACAGCATGTAAGACGATTCAAAATGATCCCTGCAGTATTTTGAATTTAAAATTGGTTATAAAATGACCAATGACATTTTTGTTGGACTTGTGATACTCGTGACAGAAACTTCCTTCCAAACAGAAAAAAGAATTAGTGAAATTGGACAATGAATTTATGAATAACAGCTAAGTACATATTTTAACTTTCATCACCTCTCTCAAGGGAACCGTGCTGAATTTCATGAAAAAAATATCTAATGTCCTACCTCGTAGTATGAACTCAAATCATGCCAAATTTCATTTGATTTCATTCATAGTTTCGGCGTTACGCGCGGCCCTGAAACAGAGAGACATATATACAGGGTTATAGGTATCTAATCAATAACCTCTTAAAGGCGACTTGGGTAAATCAAGACTAACAACTTTTGTTCTATGACTTTTGCCAAAACGTAATAGATCTCAAGTTTTATTTTTTTTTAGTTTTTGTGAGAATTTCTATCAATTGTTAGCTCTATGTCTCGTAAATACCTACCTATGTTTCATTTATTCGATTCTGACGTATGCGCAGTCAGCTGAGTCACGCTTAGTGCTACGACTTTTACGCAATCGCTCGGCCGAGTGTGCTACACACACAGCATGTACCGACTTGTCTTAATCTGTGACCGCCTAGAAAGAGCTAAGAAGATTAGAACTGGAAATTTGCCTATTTATTTTTTTGTATGGGAAAAAAAATCATTGAATTAGGAAAAATCGTAGAACAAAAGTTGTTAATCTTGATTTACCCAAGTCGCCTTTTCAAGGTTATTGATTAGATACCTATAACTCTGTATATACAAGAATGGAATAAATACAATCTTGGCTTTAGTATTGATAAAAGCCTCCAAAAAAGTGGGTCTTCAATCTTCAATGTACAGAATATGACCTGTTACAGTTTAGCGTCATAGATAATGGATAATATAGGTATCTATATCTATAAATGCCTATAGATTTGAAAAGTGGTCTTATAACGGCCAATAAAAGTTTTACTCGACTCGCCTTAATAATGATAACTAAAATTCATGAGTAAGTTCATGATACATAGTTTTTTTTGTAAAACGTATAACGAAACAAGGAAACGTCCCTTTCTTTATTAGTATTAACTTCGGTTCACTGAGCTAAATCATTTTTTCTAGAATTTCAATCTTTGCACAACAAAACAAAGGTAGGGAGTCAACTAAGTTTAATTTCCGGCCGTTGCCATGGAGACGGCGAGTTCTACTTTTTTGCTCGTCAAATTAAATTGCTAGCTATTCGCTCGGTTTAGTTTTGTACATTTTTTCTTGAGGTTCAAGTTGGTTTTAGCACAATACATTAAAAGCTTTATGATAAAAAAATGCCTGGAAATATCGAAAATATACAACTCTTGTGTTACTGATTGACTGCCTGACTGACTGACTGACTGACTGACTGACTCACTGTCTGACATATCAACTAAAAGCCGAGGTTATTCCTTACGGGGTATAAAGGTGCACTCATAAAGGAAGTCTTAAAATTTAACCTCAAAGGGCTACACAGCCAGCTTGTATGAACAAAATATTGGCGCGAACAAAGATGTGGGAGTTCTAATAGTTTTTAAATAAGCTTTAAAAAGCCATCGTGTGTATTGATTTTTTGTCCGCCATTCTTGTTACTATTACGTTGGTATTTCAGATTTGTGATCAACTTGCTAGCGATTCGAATAAGCACCGAATGTAGTATATTTAAAATCACAAATAGCTCGGTAGCTTAAAAAGCATATCAATCAATGTGAACGCAAAGGAATGAAAAAGTTCATTAAGAACAATCGATTATTACGCGCGATAATCGAGTACGTAGGAAATGGGTCGGCGAATCGATAATGTATAACCGATTACTCGTTCACAACCCGTATCCGATTTGCAACTGCTTAATTTAGGGGATTGTTGGAATTTCCGAACGGTTTTATGCCGTAGCGCGCGTACGTCACGTAGCACGTTGTGACGTAGTGTCGCGATGCGATATCGTGTCGAAGAAATCTACGACGTGTGTTGTTAAAAATCACGATGCTGCTGTGATATTTTTGATTGTACGAATCGCAGCACCGACGCAACAGCATTGTCTGTTTTCACGAGTAAAAAATACGACATTTTTCATAATCTTTGATTGTTGAACATCATATGCGACACCGGTGTAAAATGCATCGTGAGTTTTCACGACATGACGCCGTGCCGTGCGACGATGTGACGTCTTAATAGTGGATTTAAAATGTTATCGCAGTGCTTGGGTTAATGTTTGAAGTTCTAAGTTCGGGAACCATACATTTGGTATTGACTGGCCTCACAGCTCAGTTGGTAGTAGCTCTGCCTTCTGCGCTGCAGGTTGCGGGTTCGATACCCACCCAGGATAAACATTTGTGTGATTAACGCAGATGTTTGTTCTGTGTCTGGGTGTTATTATGTATTCCATAAATATATTTACAAAAAAAGTATTTATTTAATTAATCTATCAACTATCTGGTTCCCAGAGTACTAGCTTTACTTAGTTTGGGGCTAGATGGCGTTGTATCTACCAATATTTATTTATTTATTGATGGGTTGGGAACAATGTGTTTTGGTCCTAACTAATAGCTATTCTTTATTTATGTGTTGAAATTAATAATTTACGGTAAAACAATACTGCTTGCTCACAAGAAACAAATTAGGTATTTACCTCATTATCCTAGTTCAGTCTAAACTTTGAATACCTGCAGTTTAAGCTGGTTAATTTGGCGGTTATAAACTACTGCTAAGCTAAATGGGGGTAAGTTTCCAACTCCATTATCTAAGTAAATCTACATTTTAGTACGTATAGAATCTTACATCATTATACTCGCTTTCAAAAGGCTTAAGAAGCGTAGCATATTCTTACATTTTTATGCCTTTGTATATTATATCTAATATTTTATAGGTCTATATTTATTCCAAAAATATCTATATGTGCCTCTGGCGAATCCTTTCTAGATAGCTACATATATCTTAGTATCTAGAGATCTGAAGAAATAGTAAGTAAACTGGGGTTTAGTCGTGATCATGTTTTTTTCTGACTGCGAAGAATGAGGCTTATGTGTTCTTATTTATGCAAGTTCCTCCTTTGGCTGTCGCTGAAGCCCAAAAGGCTTGACAGTTTTTGACAAATGAAAAGTTGGAAATGATAGAAAGTGAATAGAAAGACTGATAAGAAAGTGACATAGACATGTAAAAAAATCCAATATGGCAGCTGGAAGAAGCTATTTTCAATTACTTTCAGTTTTTGATTTTTTGCAATAAATAATAGTTTTTTTTAATACCTATGTGTAATGTAGCCGCCGTTTCAAAGGAAGAGAAAATTATTATCAATATCATCGTAAAATACACAGTAGATACCTCAGTGAAACGAGCTTATAAAAATTCATAGCATTTTAACGTTATACCTGTACGCGTATGAGCTACCCCACTTTCTCAGAATTAATAGATCGATATTATATGAACTTGTTGAGAACTCTGGAAAGGGTAATGCTTTTTATACTTCCTTGTTAGTTCTAAGCTCCTGGTACATTTTGTGCACCGATGGTTTAGTGGTGGCCTTCCGATTTTAAGGTAGTGGGTTTGAATTCGGTCATGCAACAAAAACATCATAATCATCATCCAAGGCTCGGTAGATATCTCCTCAGACCTCTAGTGACTTAGATTTTTGACGATATCTAAAGAGGGCAGTCAGAGGCACGTCTGAACATGACATGACATTTGGCACAATCCGGTCATGTACCAAAAATATGTGCGCTACTCCAATAGGTACTCTAAAACGGTGAAGAAAATTATTACTTATAATGTAACAGGCTAGTCAAACAACTGAAAAGCTCGAAAATATTAAGTGCAAGCTTCTGAGATAAACTTTTTTAAACCTTTCAGCACCCTGGTTCTGAAAATGACACGATAAAATGACTGAATTCTTTCATGAAATTTGAGATCTGCGTCTCTGCAAAGGGCATTTACTAAAATTCATTTTCCGAATTAATTAAATTCAACAAACAGAACCCTCAAATTCCTGACATTTAACAAATTTATCCTTCATTAACTCCTTCGGCCAGACGTCAGTCTTCAATGTTTACACAATTAACCCTAATTATGACGCGGACTGACGTCACTCCGTTTTTATGACGTCATTAGTACATCTGACTTGCTAAGCTGTGTCGATAAAAGGCGAAGTGAACCGGGACCAGAGCTACTGTAAGCCGTGGAGGGTAGAAGATTTAAGAGGAGTGAGCGAGAGCGATTTAAACTTTATTATTTACTGCTTATGACAAAAAATGCTGCGTTTGTAAAGAAGATAAGCTTACTAATTTTCACGTAGAGTTATTTTAGCTCACGAAGTATGGTAAACCAGCTTCCGCCCACGGCTTCGCCCGCATTTTATCTTGAAAAACAAAAACAAATCTATCCCGCACAAACCGTATATTTTTCAGGATAAAAAGTAGCCTGTGCTATTCTAGATCTATATTTGTGTCAAACTTCATCCAGACACGTTCAGCCGTTTCAGCGTGAAAGAGTAACAAACATACATCCTCACATCCATACATTCCTACAAACTTTCGCGTCTATAATACCTATTCGCTGGACGGATCTGGATGAAATTTGACACAGATATAGATTATACTCGTAGTCTGGAATAGCACATAGGGTACTTTTTATCCCGGAAAAATGAACGGTTCCCGTAGGATAGATTTGTTTTTGTTTTTCAAGGTACCACGCGGCCGTGGGCGGAAGCTAGTATTACATTATTTTTAGGACAAACATGAAAATTGTTCAGAATCATTAACATTTCCAAAATAACTTAATGTAAAAAGCGTCTTGACATTCTGACCCTTTGCCGATAACTAATTAGATTCATTACGAAGCGTCTAAAGTCGCTGTCCTTAGCAATAAGTCCTTACCCTTATCAGTTATTGCCGGCGAGTGAGTCTCCCGGGTGAGAAAGAGACAGAGCTCTAATGACCTCTGTCTAATTTTCATTTATAAAAATTAAAGGCATTTTTTGTGGGTCCCTCGCTGGTTTCTAAAGTTATGATTTTTTTTATGGACTTGTTTGCGATGATGCTTTTAGTAGGTCGTAAGATGACACATTTATGATAATATGTTCAGATTTCAAAAATGTTTTTTGACATTACTGCTTATGTCAATGTCACGAGCGTCACATATTCACTCACCCTTTGACTGTGGGATTTTGTCCTGATGCATTCGACCGTCAACTTTGTAGCTTTAGTTTTTATATTTTTTCTCGTGTTATTTTGAGTTTTATTGTGTACCTAGGTGGTTGCCCGCGACTTCGTCCACGTTTCATGTTTTGTATAAAACAAATAAAACAAATCAAAAACCATGAAAACCGTTCTGGAGTTATAAGTGTTCGAACCAACCCGTCTTTTTCTATGTACATACATACATACATAAAATCACGCCTGTTTCAAAGATCTAAGTAACTAAAAATCTGAGGAGTTATCTACCGAGCCCGGGGATTACAGTCGTGATCATATTTATTTTATTTATTTATATATTGAAAAATCAAGATATACGTTTACATTTGTTTTGTATTTACATTACACAAACAAAGTTTCACGAAAATCGTACAACGCATTAAAAAGTTTCATACAAACATTTTTAGCCCTTTTTACCCCCTTAAAAGTGGAATTTCCAAAAATCCCGTCTTAGTGGGCGCCTACATACCAAGACAAACAGTATTTCAACCGAGTTACACCACTCGTCGAAAAAACTTTGACACCCCATTTAACCCTTTTGGGAGGGTTATTTTGTAAAATCAAGATATACGTTTTACATAATTTTGCATCTAAAGTATCCAAACCAAGATTCAGACCGATCGTACCACCCCTTAAAAAGTTCCCATATAAACATTGAGCCCCCATTTTACCCCTTTTTGAAGGTTATATTGAAAAATCTCGAAACACGTATACATTTGTTTTCTATTTACATTACGCACACAAAGTTTCATGAAAATCGTACAGCGCGTTAAAAAGTTTCATACAACCGTTTTTAGCCCTTTTCACCTCCTTAAAAGTGGAATTTCCAAAAATCCCGTCTTATTGCTCGCCTACATACCAAGACGAACATACCCTCCAAATCTCAAGTCTGTACGACCGGCGGTTTAGGCTGTGCGTTGTATCTATTCAAATCAATCAGGACTTATCCTTTTATATAGTAGATTTTGAGGTTATTTTTTCAATAAAGCCCGAGTTTTTGACACGGTAGTGGATTATGTGAATTTAAGTGAATTCTAAATCCATCGGAGAAAATCCCGCGAATTTTGAACAAACCACCCATCTTCTGTTTATAATTGACTTAAAAATTTGACTATGACATTGAACATAATGCTAATTTAAACACTTGACATTGGCAAAATTGATCTCAAAAGATAAAGATGCCATAAACAAAGAAAAATAAGGTTATGGTACGAAAGAGGTTATGGTATGAAGAGTTTGTGGTAAGTCCTCAGATCCGTATTCAAAAACATTTGCATGTATAATTAAATACTCAATACAAAAACACACAAAACTCAAATATATTCAAACAGGCATTGGGTTCGCTGTTTTCCGCAACTGAATACAGAAATGAGTAACGTCCCAAACATAAAAATATCTCAATAAAAAAATAATAATCATACATAATATTTTACAGCCGAAACAGAATATAAAATGGCAGCCAATCAAAAGGAGACACAACAAATTGGGCCCTGGACGTAATACACAACAGATTGTATTTATAAAAACGAGAGTGTGTACAGTTGACAAAAAAATACGTTTTTGTTAGGTTTGTTTTAGCGTTTTTTATCCGACTGCGAATAAAGATGTGTCTGGAGTTTTTGTATTATATGTACAGCTGTAGTCTAAACGGCTGGACAAATTTCGACAAATGAATTGTCGTTATGTAATAATTATGTCATATTATTTTTTATGGCTGTAAGAAGCCATTTTTAATTCACGTTGAACTAAAATAGTTCTTATTGAAAGTAATTCTATGCACGAGTATTCAGGATTTTTATTAAAATTATTTATTTTAGTGATAATATCATGTACTTATTATACATATTATAGTCTGGTAAAAGTATATAAAAGTAAAGTATATTGTAAAGCTATTGAGATATAAATAAATAAAAAAATGTTAGTTACACCTTTGATTACCATTTAATATATTTAGAGCCTACATTAAGATATTGCCTAAATTATTTATTCTCGCCATATTTTATTCGTCTAAGGAAAAGCAAACGCTAGTATAAAACCAAACTATTCACTATCCAGTAAAAATTAATACGAGGCAGTGGCTTCTAAAAAGCGGCGAACGTACTATTGTGTTTCCAGGTCTAGATGAAATATTTTTATCTGTGCTAGTCAAACTGTAATAATGACGTCACTGTGTGAACATTCAATTTATTTAACTTTTTTTTGTGAAGTTTTTAACGGGTGGTGCGGTTGGTCTGAATTTTGGCTTAGATACTTTAAATGCAAAATAAATGGATACTTATTTTTATACTATTTCTTATAATATGAGCGCACAATCATTACAGGAACGCTGAAAATGGCTGAGAAAGAGTTTTTTTTATTTATTTAAATACATTTTTCTTAATTTTTAGCAAACTTTACAACCGTAAATGACGGCTGCCGCTTCACAGAACCATAGCTTTCAATACAAACCCATAAAAAGGCCAAGCTTTTTACTGCCAGCCATAGTTTCAAAATACGGCATGTATACATTAAAGTAAATCTGAAAAACGATTCCGCACCCCAATCCCAGTGACCAAACATTTCCTGCTGTATGTACACTTCCTTAACTAATTCAGGGGACAGAGACGGATCCAGGGACAGATAGTAGGAGCTATAAGAAACAAGTGATCGAAGGGGGCATGTTGCTTGTCAAACTTTAGTTTATTGTATTATAGCTGCTACTTTTTGACTTCGAACGAAAAAAAGGGGTTTAAAAAGTCTGTAGTATTGTCTGCGTGTTTGTCTGTCTGTGTCATCATAACTCCTGAACGGATGACTCAATTTTAACTAATTTTTTACTTTTGAAAGTGTGTTGTATACCCGATATACCCAAGCCTGGGTATAACTTACAGTCTTGACCATGTTTTTTTAAAATAAATATTCTTCAAAATTCAATAGATCCCCATGACGCTCGAGTAATCCCCATTTAACATCGTGGGTTACTATAATTCGTCCAAAAAATAATGTTAATTGTGTCGAAAACAAAAATATTATTATTATTATGTCAAATATTGTTTTTCCTCTGAGTAAGTACTTTGCTCACTAATGAAGTTTTTAATTACATTAGTAAAAAATAGGTTTTTTTTACTATAAATAAAAAAAAATTTTACTATTCCTACAAACGGCACAAAATGTATTTTTGAAATTGTGCAGTAACTGGAATAAAAAGTGTGCAGAAAAATTTTGTGCCGTTGGTGGAAAACCTCAATATTTTTACCATGATGCCCACTTTTCATCCCTTGCTTCGGCCCTGGCGCTCTGTTTAAGTATGCTGCCCGGCTAGGATTATGTTTGAAGCAATAAATCTATGGGCAATAAGGTCCCACTGTGATTATATATTAAAGGGAGTATGTTTCGGGTGTGCTCTCATTAAAGAAGTAAGAAGGGTGGGTAATAGGACTGCCGCCACGTCCTTGTGTCAATATTTTATAGGGTAGGGTCAACGAATGCCTTCGGAAAGATAGCTGCCCGAAATTTTAAAATGAAAATAAAAATAAATAAAATAAATATGATCACGACTGTAATCCCCAGGCTCAGGAGATATCTCCTCAGATCTCTAGTTATTTAGATCTTTGAGGATATCTAAAGAGGGTAGTCAGAGGCACGTCCAAACATGACATTTGGTACATGCCCACATTTTGCACAGTAGTTAGTATTCCGTACGTGACAGGTTGCAAGCCCATCGCCGCTTATAAGAATACTAAGCTATGACACATACCTTCGAATTTTTGGTTCTAGGGTATGCCGGTTTCCTCACGATGTTTTCCTTCACCGTTTAAGAGCACTGGCATTGCGCACATAAATTTTTCGAATGGAAAAACTCATTGGTGCACGACCAGGTTTGAACCCACGACCTTCGGATCGTGAGGCAGGGGTGCTACCACTACACCACCAGCGCTCTATCATCTTCCTGGATCTTCAGCAATTTTAAAATGGTCGTAAGAAATCTAGTAAATTTTTGAACACTTCACGTATTTATTGCACAAATTAAAGATACCCCTTCCTAATCAGAAAGTCTAATTTTTTGTATTGCCGAATTGATTGTATTTGATTTTCTTCTTTTTTTCTTCTTGATTAAGTTTCTTACACTGTGTGAAAGAAGACATGGGCAGGAAAGGAGTGAGTACGAATGACAGAGGGAAATGGAAGAAGATCACATGTTGTGCCGACCCCACATAACGTGGGAAGAGGGCAGGAAGATGATGATGATGATGATGATTGAGTTCCTTAAAGTCGCCATATTGGATTTCTTGACATTTGGTATAGACACTCTTGTAATCCAGACGAATCCAATAACACCTCATTCGTCAAAATCTGTCAAGCCGTTTGAATTACAGTGACGCCCAGTGAATTACAGGAACTCCCATACATACAAATATAATTTATTTTCATACACTCCAAAAACATTACTCTCCTTCGCTTTGCAGTCAGGTAAAAACAGGTACATATTTTTAGTAGTAGGTTTTAACGGCTTATTCCCAAAGTACTCCACGTTTTGTTCCCAAAGTACTCCAAGAAATATTCTCAAACTACTCCACAAACAAAATATTGTTTTTTTAGTTAAATTCGACTCCACCCCACTGGTGTCCAAAAATAATTATCTCATACATTCGTTCTCAAACTCCTCCAAACATTTAATATTAGTCATCAGTAATGTAAATAATACTGATTTATTTCGCATTTTACTCCACAAGGTAACTGACGTACAGTCAGCTTAAGAAATACATATTTTAATAGTACAATAAACAGATTTTTCTTCTCTTATTATAGCGATAACCGCCTATAACGTCATAAAATGCCTTACCTAAACCTAAATGAATGAAGATTTAAAATAAAATACAGTACTTAACTGATTTAAAAAAAAAATATTAATCTAATCAACATCAAGAAAAAGAAGAAGAAGATCAACATAAGTACACATTTTCAAAAATAGACGGTAGAATAAAAAAAACAATATACCTACCTACTTAATTATGAGAAACCAAAATTTAGAAGTTTACCATAAATATTGATAGAAAAAAAACCATGACGTATTAACAGAAGGGTGTTTTTTTAAAAGCTTAGAAACTTTAAATTGAAATAAAAAAAACGCTATGAATAAAGCCAACTGGATGTATAAATTAATAACGTTTTTCTCTGTTTTATTTCAGTTTAAAGTTCTTCGCCTCTAAAAAACACCCGTTATTATAACTTACCCGTAAAAATCAGTCTCTTCAGCTATGCATTATGCTAATGCGAGACATATTAGGTCTTAAAATATATTCAGAAATAAAAAAATAAAATAAATAAATAAATATGATCACGACTGTAATCCCCAGGCTCGGTAGATATCTCCTCAGATCTTTAGTTACTTAGACCTTTGAGGATATCTAAAGGGGGTAGTCAGAGGCAAGTCCAAACATGACATTTGGTACATGCCCACATTTTGCACAGTAGTTAGTATTCCGTACGTGACAGGTTGCAAGCCCATCGCCGCTTATAAGAATACTAACCTATGACATATACCTACCTTCGAATTTTTTGTTCTAGGGTATGCCGGTTTCCTCACGATGTTTTCCTTCACCGTTTAAGAGCACTGGCATTGCGCACATAATTTTTTCGAATAGAAAAACTCATTGGTGCACGACCATGTTTGAACCCACGACCTTCGGCAGGGGTGCTACCACTACACCACCAGCGCTCTTATTATCAGAAATTAAATCATTTGTAATTTGGTATTTGCTTGTAACATTAACATACCTAGGTGTAAACAAAACTTATCTCTTTTGCTACCCTTTTTTTTCTAAATAATAATGCATTAAAAGTATGTACCTAAGTGATATTGAAGTGATATTACAATTTACTTTATTTACCGCAGACGTAAACGTTCAAAATTCCTAATTTGAAGAAAACTTTTGCCAGCATACCTAATTTTATTACAGAAATACTGTGACAGACTGTACTCCTAACATTATTTTGTTTCGATGTTTTGAATGGAGTAGTCTTGAAACTTAAACGCACTATTTTTATTTTACCTTTTTTTAATAATAATTCTTTGGAGTAGATTGGGAACTAATGTTCGAGATTCTTATCTTTTTTGAACAAAAGAATGGAGTACTTTGGGAATAAGCCGTTTTAACCTGAAATGACACAAGGCTACTTTTAATCCGCGTACCACGTAAGCGGAGCCGCGCGCGTTTGCTAGTGTACAATAAAGAATATATTTAGCCATAGATCAAAGAGGCTACATCTTGATTTAATCAGGATATTTTTAAGCAAATTAATACAGCGCGGGGCGACTTTAGCTTTCTTTTTGTTTTTAATTTAATAATTTTTCATCTAAAGCCTCTTTACCTCAGAGGGAAGAGGGAAGAGGAAAATAAACTTTGTTATGATTACTTTTGGATGTGTTATTCAGATTGCGCCCACAAGAATTTGATTTATTTAGTTTTGGGACATTCGGAATGAGGTTTTACGGTTGGTGAGATGTTCTTAAGTTTGTTCGGACCGCTATATAACTTTATAGTAAGTGAAGATGCGGTCCGGGTTTTATAGAGGAGTTGGGATAATTTCTGATAGTTTTGTTTCGAAAATTGCGTTCCTAGAATCACTAAGGCATTTATGGGAAGTAATGAAGATGTTGTAGTGAATATATATTTTGCAGAAACCATTGTCTGGTGGTGTAAAAATTTAAAAGATTGTTTAAATAAAATCAATAATAAATATTGTGGACATTTCACACAGCGCCATCTAGCCCCAAACTAAGCAAAGCTTGTATTATGGGAACCAAATACATACAATTTTTTTTGTAAATACATACATAGAATGGTTAATAACACCCAGACACAGAACAAACATCTGCGTTAACACAAATGTTAGTTCTGTACGTCGATTCTGTAAAATTCAAACATCAACTCGCATCTCACATCGCTATTCACACTCACTTCGCCTAAGACGCTTTTTATTTGACACTTTGAATCGGGTTCAAGTGCGAAGCGAGCGTCGAAGTGACTTGGGAATTACCGTATAGAATGCTGCCACTTCTTACGTCATCTTATACTTTATCTGTCAAAATCTCCCCGTCAATTTAGTTCAATTCGCTGACACGCTCGCAAGAGTGGCGCTAGTGTAAATTCGAATTATCAACCGAGTTTTTAGAATGCCAATCAAAAAACTCACAGTGGATTCAGATTCGAAGTTTAAAATGAGGTCTTACAGAATCACACGGCTGGGTGGGGATCGAACCCACAACCTACAGCGCAGAAAGCAGAGCTACTACTGAACTATGAGGCCGGTCAAATTGTTTCCTCAAAGTCTTCAAAGTTAATTTCGTGCCATTTTGTTCCAGGAAATCGCGGCCATTCTTATCAGCTTTGACAAACACAGCGAATGGCAGTCCAAAGAAGTCAAAATTCGGTAAGTGAAAAATAATTTTAAATTGCACGAAAAAGGCTTAGGCGCACTGAAATCCTTTTACCACACTGGTAGATATAAACATTTTTATAGATCTAAAGTCCTGTGCTATCTCTAAAGCGCTAGTGGTGTAGTGGTAGCACCTCTGCCTCGCGATCCGAAGCTCGTGGGTTCAAACCGGTCGTGCACCAATGATCCTTGTGATGGTATTGAATACAATATATTTTCGTTTGATTTAAGTTCACTAAAGTTCGCTAATGTACTGTTAGTGATATATTTTTTTTATTTATCTTAATAAAATATTTTTTATTACGACCGAGGTTGTAAGGTATTTCTTAGACATGTTACCACAACTTTAATAATAATTAGTTTATTTTGACTTTAAATCTATTCTTCTGTTATCAAGATTAACTATAGATTTGTGAGAAAAATACAAACCACAATTTTTTAATTCCAAGACAAAATAAAACGTGTATTTTATTTGAATAGAAAATGTAGGTCGGAGCTTTCATAAATTATACAAACGCAACACCATTTCGATTGAAAACCAAATTGGTTTCCGTTCCTATTTAATACCGTATTGGAAAACCGTACAAGATTTAACCGAATCGAAAACCGAAATAAAACAAAAATACTTTTAACAGCTAACTAAATTACAGAGTACAATCGCATGCACTATTCATGTCCTTTATTGCGCACGAAAAAAGACTTCGACTTTCTTAAAACTAAATTACAAGGCGAATGCAAAATCGCAGAACAAAAAACTGTTCGGAACGAAACGAATTAAACTATCAACAGAGTAAGGACGTTACTTCTATACTTTAGTCTGTGCCTGTACCTAATTTGGCGCCCCACGAGGGACCCGTTCCAACTTGTAACAACTTTAAGCAAATTAAAACTTTACCAGTGACTACTGCTCTCTTTGTGCGCGCCGCTGAAATATTAACTCTTTATGGGCGCGCATTGTACTTAAACATTGGCGGTGCATCCGCCGTTTCGTATCTTTAGGTAACATTTAATGGTCGTGATACTGAAAGTTTTTTCGTACGTGATCTAGAGTCACTTGATTTAATGGTGCATTGAGATTTGGCAGACTGAACTTTGTTCTTACAACTTTTATTCTTCAAACTCTTGTTCGCGACTTTAGATTTTTTCAATTTGCAACCTTCCTCACTGATTTCGAACCGTTACCCCAGGTATGGTATAAACTTGACATCTCAATTCTCAGGGTTTATCAGAGCCACGTCTAAAATTATTTTAATGGTACTTGGAAGTTTGACGCTTTTTTTTTCTTACCGTGTTACAAACTCTTTGGAACCAAATGATGATGTGTGGTGAAATTATCAAAGTGTGCATCAAAAGCTTCATTCTCTGCTTACGCAATTCCAATAGAACTTTCATTTGTTTTATTTTTCAGCCAATATTGTCCCACTGCAATGCAAACGCCTCCCTTTCTTTCTTCTACTCCTCGCGTTTTAACGCTGTAAAGGCCAAGATTTTAAATACGCATCAAGCTCGTCTCGCCATTTTCTTTTAGGTCTGAATATAATAAAAGACAGTCAAAGGACTAACCGCTCTGCATCAGTGAATTGTGGAGTTCGTGCATGCACTTCGGTATAATTCACACCATGTAGGCTATACGTAGGTATTCATTGAAATTCCGGAAATGAGCACTCGAATCCAGGCCTGCAGTAGATCAAACCAGCCATTAGGACACCTTCCCGTAAATCTACACGGCTGTCGAAGTGCTGCCGATACCGGAATGAGCGGATATGATGTCCATTAAACCGTTTGTCGAAAACTTTCAAGCTATATCGTCCACGGTGCTACTCAAATGTGACGGAACGCTTTTAAAATAACTCATTATTATAAATTAGAATAGAGCCTCCGAAAGAAAGTTTCAGAAGTTTGAAAATAGTGAGATATAAGTTAAAGAGTAATAGGCTAGCGTGGTATGGACACGTTATGCGGAGGGAGAAAGTTATTTTACAAGAATGGATTTGAATGTGGATGGATAAGGGTAAAGGTAGGCCTAAGAAAAGATGAATGGACTGTGTGAAGGACAATATGTGTAAGAAGGGAGTGACTACTGAGATGACGGATAAGATGGAAGAGTGGGATAAGGGCAAGAAGAAGATGATGAGAAAGAAACCTCTGACGCCATTTTTAATCCTAACGGTTTCAAAAGAATGAATCCTACAAACAGAAGAAGAATTGGACTGCGACCTTGCAAACCCTTTCCTTAGTACCCGAACTTACTTAATAAAGAATCCAACTTTACGGCCTACAGCGGTCATCGCTTAGGAAATTGAGCTTACAGACTGGGCTATGTCGTAAATCTTACAGGTTGACGTAGAATTGCCGATCCGAGGCGATAGAATACGCAGCGGATACGATATTAAACCGTTTAAGCCGACAATTGCTGTACACAATTGATGTTTGGAATCGTTAGTGCTGCGGAATCACCATTTGTCTTCTGTTCATTTTGAATAGCCTCTTGTGTTATTCTATATGCACATATTCCAACTTGTTCAATGAGCTGGTTACAGAATGAACAATTTTCGTAAGTACATTGTTTAAGTCTTAATTCGCACTAGTGGCGCGGCCACGTCGTATCACACTTTTCTTTTATTTTCTTTCTTCTTTTTATAAAAATCTCTTATGTGATTGATTGACTGATACATATAGATTTAACATGGAGTATATTTTATTTTATTGTGTCAAACATTTTGCGAACAGTGTTGTGGAAAGTTTTGCTAGACATTACAAAGCCTGAAAAAGTTGATTGAAGTATTTGTGTCAGTTTGCGGTCAACTTAAGAACCTTATGAACTTCGGAAATGGTGGTAATTCTGATGTACCGCAGACTTGGTGCTTAAAAGTGTTAAAACAGGTACGATATTATCTTGTTTACGAGAAGGACCGAATTAACGTAACATTTCTAAAAGACATTAAAAAAAAAGCTAAAATTTTTGATTTGGTCTATATTGAACTAATTTTCCACCACAGATCCTTGTTTTAGTCAACACCAATTGACATGGCTTCTAAAATAAGCAAAAACATACCAATCACACGTCACTTTACTCAAATTAAGAGCTGTCATTCAATGTTTATGCTAATTTAGTCATTGGAGTGAACAAAATAAGATCATGTTTCTTAGGAAAAAATATAAGTTCACGGAATAAGAGAATTACCACCTATAAACGTATAAAAATTATGCTCTTTTACATTAAATTTTAACAGCCATATTCAAAACTTTCTAACTCCAAACAAACTATTCGAGGTCAAAAAGTCACAAAACAGCAATAATTCAGCTCTTGACGTTAGAAACTTAAACAGTGATTATATAAACTAAAATTATACCCCTAACTGAGGGTAGTGACATAAATTTGGACAATATGGGGTAGCATTAAACCGGCATCGGCTATAACGTCGTCACGAAGTAAATCTTTTTATTTCGTCATTAATTTGCGAGGGTACTTTATATTGTTTATGGGTTTTTGAGGTTAGATGTCGAATTTTCATCGGCTTTAGGATTCTGGGCCCGTAACCTGTTTGTAAATTTAACGGGCCGTACCTCATATACTGCGCTGTAATGAGACGGCCTGTTTTATTGCCTTTTAACCGACAACAACCATTTTCAGGTATAAAACAGGCTTTTAAATTGTGAGAATGAGTTATAAGGGTTATTTATTTCAAATATGCAAAAACTTGAAAGCCATTCGCATAAAGTATTTTTTTCAGAAAAATCCATTGATGTTCATTCGAACCCACGACCTCAGGATTGGAAGGCCACTACCACTAGATCAATAGCGCTCTCACTCGCAACTTAACTAATAATCATAATAATGAACCATTGGTATTTATTAGAACCCGCGACCTTAAGATTAGAAGGTGGGGTAGTGGCTCCACTATACCACCAGTGCTCACTCGCAACTTAACTAATAATCATAACTGGAAACCATTTTGGATTTACATGAAAAGTCAAACAATTATAAAATGATTTATTTAAGTCGCCCATGTAACTCTCGGTAACTTCACACAAACTTTGTGACCTAAGCTTCGAAGTTCCAACGATTATTTACTACCTTAGTTTTTGTGTCTAAAGTATTCATCGAAAAAAGTTTCTAAAATTGATAGTTAAAATATACTTATGACACAGAATAAAACTAATAATACTACATACAGATAGGCTACTCGGCTTTTCCCAAGTTTTATAAGAGTTCAATACCACGCCTTGCTTCTTCTTCTTCTTCTTCTTTTGTGTCACTAAATCTTTACCAGTGCAGTTGCTCCTATAATGCATATATATATATATAATGCACCAAATAAAAAAAATGTAGATACAAGTAATAAAACTTTGTTTTTTCTCTACAGCAGCGTTTGAACGAGAACACAATTTTATTTTAATTAAAATAAGCATAAAATACGATAAAGGTTAGAAAAAAAAAAAGCATTATTTGTATACGACGAGATTTTCATTAATTTTGAAAGGTTGACATATCTATAGTTCTATCCCGCTAAAGTTTAGATAATAGTTTAGCGGTTAACCTATTATCTAATGACTCGTACACCATTATAAAAGCCAAAAATCAGCACTTTCATTCTTCCTATTTAAACCAAATTTTTTCAAATCTAATTTCCAATTTTCACTAACAAAATGTTTCAAAACCTGAAACTTTCTTATCGATCGAAGCTCGAATCACCGCCATTATCGAACTAAACGTCCCAGATCAAATCATCAGCTATTAGCCGACTATCGAGTCCGATCTCTCGATTAAATCACTCGATTCTCGCTAAAATCATTCGATTAAATCACTAGTGGAACGATGGGCCGTATTTATCGTGGTGCTTACTGTGATCGAGGCAGAAGATCCGTGTTAATGCTGACGAATCGAACTCAGCCGTCTAACAGAACTCGCCCTACGAACTGGGCACTGTTCCCAAAGTTGTGACAAAAATTAATCTCTCGACGGGCAGTGTCATTGAGAACTCGTAGCATAAGGGTACGAGTTGGCAGCGGGCGACATGAGGCGGCGGACGACGTGTCGCGGCGACACTGCTAGTTTCTATGAATTTCTATGAAATCCGTCGCTAGCTTCGTGTCGCTAACTACAGAGGGAATTTCATAGAAATACATAGAAACCAGTAGTGTCGCCGCGACACTTCGTCCGCCGCTGCCTCACGTCGCCCGCTGCCAACTCGTACCTTAAGTTTCGACTTTTTCAATTCTCCTTCTTTGCTAGTTTGCTTACTACTTGGTGACGTGATTTCTTGGCCAAATATAAAAAAAAACTTCAACGAACTAGTATTTATTGCAAAAAATTAAAAAACCTGACTGAAAATATTTGAAAATGATGTGATATTATTGCCTTTGCAGTCGGGTATAATAATCAAAGTTTCCACACTAAACAAAGCCTATGTATATCGCGGAGACAAATGGGTTATAAATGATTAATTATGAACGAATAAAAATAAACAATAATTTAATGTCAATAAAATATAATTATTATGTAAAAATCTTACGCTTTTGAGAGAAAAATGAAATTGAAATAAAAAAATTATGGAATTAGAACGACAGTATATTATTTCTTGATTTGCAGGTAATTCCTTGATTGAAGTTGGGAATATAATTTGAAAATAGATTATAATACATTTTCATATTATAATACCGAAAGATATAATTATAGAAACTAGCGAAAATGTCTCTATAAGGATTTATAATAAAACTAGGAGATTTTAAATTAAAATAAAACATCGTCCAATAAAAAAACACGATTGAATGGATCTTCCACCGTGCCAACGCTCACAGATGGATTGGAACTGTGTCAAAATTACAAAAGCAAATTCAGATCGGAATAACAGGATCGATCTTTGCGATTAAAACGATAACGATTCAAATTGCTTCTCTATGGATAATCGTCTGTGTGAATTGTAGTCTACGTGCCTTAAGTTGGTAAACTAGAGCTATCTATAGATCGTTTGTAACGGTCCTTAGATAGCTCAGCTGTTTCACATAACTGTGTGTATATCAAGATCGATTAATCTAATCCTACTACCTAATACTTTAAACGTGAAATATGTACATATGTATGGATATATAAATGTTACTTTTTCACGCTGAAACGGCTAAACGAATAGTGATGAAATTTGGCACAGAGATAGATTAAAGTCTGGAATAGCACATAGGTTACTTTTTTATCTCGGAAAAATGTACGGTTCCCATGGGTTAGAGATATTTTTGTTATTCATGGTAGCACGCGGGCAAATCCGTTGGCTGAGGCTAGTAAAGTTATATGATTAGAAGAAGAATATAAAGTGACATATAACTTGAACGTATTATAGTTAGTATGGTAACTTTTTGATGATGTATAAAGTCTTAACCCCAAAAATGTTTATAGAGTGCATACAATAACAGCAGTTTTTTTTTTTTTTTTTTTTTTTTTTTTTAATAATGCTGGACGATCCACACAGCATCATCTAGCCCCAAAGTAAGTTACTCAAAGCTTGTGTTATGGGTACTAGATAACTGATATATTTAATACATTACATACATAGAAAGATATTTTTTATTATACATAGAAAACTCCCAGACCAACGGAACAAATTTCTGCAGATCGTACACAAATTTGTTCCGCGGCGAATCGAACCCGCATCCTCTTGCGTCGCAGGCGGACTCTCGCCCGCTGCGCCACTGAGGTCGTCAAAGAAGAAGCGACAAAAGCTCTCAATTATATAAAAGTAGCCCTTTGAAATTACATTTCCACCGGATTCGGGAATTTCCCTAATATGAACGACAATCCAGTAGATGTTAGTCGATAGGCCTTCGGTTTGCGCTCTTGATTTAGTTAGCTTGATTTATGTACCAAGATGTCTGACAAGCTACTATCAACCCTAAACGCACGCAGTAAGGTCGAAAGTGCTTTTGCAGGCAACCTTCTGATATTGTTGAGTGTAGGAATTGAATCGGTGAATGTTTTGTGAAGTGTTTGAAGTTTGTGATGTGAAAGAGAAGTATTGAGGAGAATAGATCAGAGATAAAAAATAAAATAAAAAATAAATATGATCACGACTGTAATCCCCAGGCTCGGTAGATATCTCCTCAGATCTTTAGTTACTTAGATCTTTGAGGATATCTAAAGAGGGTAGTCAGAGGCAAGTCCAAACATGACATTTGGTACATGCCCACATTTTGCACAATAGTTAGTATTCCGTACGTGACAGGTTGCAAGCCCATCGCCGCTTATAAGAATACTAACCAATGACACATACCTTCGAATTTTTAGTTCTAGGGTATGCCGGTTTCCTCACGATGTTTTCCTTCACCGTTTAAGAGCACTGGCATTGCGCACATAAATTTTTCGAATGGAAAAACTCATTGGTGCACGACCAGGTTTGAACCCACGACCTTCGGATCGTGAGGCAGGGGTGCTACCACTACACCACCAGCGCTCTGATCAGAGATATTGGTGTTAATTCTGTTTTTTTGCAGACTTACTTAAAAAGGTTAGAAGAGATACGATCTTATTTTATTAATTAGAAAGACCAAATTAGCGTAACATTTCTAAACTACAGTTTTAAAAATTCCGTAGTTTTATTCAACACCAATTGAAATGGCTTCTAAAAAAAGCAACCAACATCGTTCACTCGTTAGTTGAGTCAAATTAAGTACCTACTGTCATTAAAATGTTTAGGTAAGTACGCTAATTTAGTCTTTGTGTTGAACAAAATAAGATCGTGTGTAGCTAGTGCAGCACGATTTATGCCATATTCGTCCCTAATGTTCGGCCCTCTCCATCAAAAAGTCTTTGTTTGTCCCTCAAGATAATATTTGTCCACATTCGTCCCTCATACCAAAATTATTGAAAGTACAGTGAACGTCATAAGTGTAATTACCACGACAAAAACTGTGGTCATCAATTATCATAGGCTGAAGACAAAGAAGAGTGTTATCTACCACTAAGCATCACCACCACCCACCCAATAGTGATGGTCAATACTACTATCATTATTAACTTTACGTTTATCAAATTCAAATTCAAATGCAAAGATTTATGTAAGTAATAATTAAAAGAAACATCACACATGAATTTTGGGAAGCTAGAGTTTTCACACAAGTCGCAAGTTGTCCAAAAGCTATGTCCACACTGTACCTTTTTTTGTTCATTAATAATAATAATAATAATAATAATACTACTTTATTTCAGGCAACATTAGTCTAGTACAAGATGGAAATTACTTAGAAACTACGGCCCATATAAATATATACCTTAATCTAACATACATAATATATAAACTTATTTATTAGCACGTAGTGGCGGTGACGTGTGACACGCGGGATGTGCTGCGGCCGGCAATCGTCCGCGAAAACGCCGGAACAGCACATTCTTCGGCCAGAATTCTTCCTTAGTGAAGGTCGAAATATTCTCAGTTGGAATACGCACCACAAATGATTTAAAATCATTGTGACGCGACTCCAACCGCTCGACCCTCATTAAGGGCATGCGTCATAGCGCAGTCAACAGCGCACGTGAGGCATGCCCTTAGCGCATGCGCGATGACAGTTGAAAGCGACGCGCGCGCTGTGGTTCACGCTATCCGACATCGGGTGGATTTCTGTGCCTTCTTCTTCTTCTTCAATTATGGCATCTGTCTCTTAGAGAACAATTTTGCCAGTGTCAAGTGTATTTATTTATAAGTATTGTCAACGTCACAGAGTCATAGTCAAGTTGTCAAGTCAATTTTAAACAAAAGATGGCTGTTTTGTTGAAAATTTTCGGGATTTCCTCCGATGGAATTTGAAAAGAACTATTCACTCTAATTCACATACTTTACACTCGCGTCAAGAACCCGGGCATTATTGGCAAAATTACCACCAAAATTACGCAATAAAACTCAAAATAACACGAGAAAACATATAAAAACCAGAGCGACGTAGTTGTCAGGCAAATACACCGCAGAAAATCCCTTTCTGTGCCTTA
This sequence comes from Cosmorhoe ocellata, assembly GCA_963675405.1. Taxonomy (NCBI): domain Eukaryota; kingdom Metazoa; phylum Arthropoda; class Insecta; order Lepidoptera; family Geometridae; genus Cosmorhoe; species Cosmorhoe ocellata. The sequence continues at coordinate 9,720,054 of OY776256.1, read as the reverse complement.
TAGCGTTCAACAACAAGATGGCGGATGTTTTCAAAAGATTGACAGAACTACGACTGAACTGGTGTTGCGTTCAATTAAGGCATTCAATTATTGAATGCGCTAAACGAAAGTTGAATAGAAAGATGGAGACGAAAGTTGAAGATGAAAAGGCACAGTGTGGACATAGCTAAATAAATAAATAAATAAATAATGCTGGACAATCCACACAGCATCATCTAGCCCCAAAGTAAGCTACTCAAAGCTTGTGTTATGGGTACTAGATAACTGATATATTTAATACATGATGTAGGTACATAGATAGATATTTTTTATTATACATACACACCCAGACCAACGGAACCAATTTTTGCAGATCGTACACAAATTTGTTCCGAGGCGGGAATCGAACCCGCAACCTCTTGCGTCGCAGGCGGATTCTTGCCCGCTGCGCCACTGAGGTCGTCAATTAAACAAATATCTTTGATTTCTTACTTATCATTTACCTGGTTATTTAATACGATATTACAAGTCAATAAAACCGTTACCGTACCCCGGGGTAAACTACCCCCTAGTCGGCGATTACCCGGCTAACTAACCTCCCGATTTATGGGCTTGTGACTGTAGCTTAAGGACAGCACAGCTGGCTCACTACATTACGACGGAATGCGGGAATGAATTCCGCGGACTAACCAAAAAAATCGAAAAAATGCTGAACTAAACACGACCTTAATTTGTTCACATCAAATACTAAATTAGCGTAAACATTTTAAATTACAATTCTAAATTTGACTAAACTGACGTGTGATTGACGTGTTTTAGCTTATTTTAGAAGCCATGTAAATTGGTGTTGACTAAAGCTACGTGTAAATGGTGGAAAATTAATTAAATTAGAATGATTATTTTAAAACTGTCATTCAAAAGTGTTACGCTAATTTGGTCTTTATAGTAAGCCAAAATAAGATCGTACCTATGGTTGTATTTTTTAAGTTAGTCTGCAAAACAACCGAATTACTACCAATGTCAAGACCGAAAAATATGTCAAATTTCTGATAAGAGCATATGAGGCGCAGTAATCCTTTCAACACACTGGTTTGAAGGAAATAGTCACTTTAAACTCACTACTGGAGTGTAGTTGGGGTGCTACTACACAGCTATCTTATATAATTACTAGCTTCCGCCCACGGCTTCGTCTGCGTGGTACCATGAAAAACAAAAACAAATCTATCCTACGGGAACCGTACATTTTTCCGGGATACAAAGTGGCCTCTGTGCTAGACTATAATTTATCTCTGTGCCAAATTTCATCGAAACCTATTTAGTAGTTTTTGCGTGAAAGAGTAACAAACATACATCCATACATCCATACATTCTTACAACATTGTGTTGTGTGAAATTTTCACCTATATTTATTTCTAGCGACCGCGCGCGGCTCTTTTCACATGGTGTCTACCCGGATAAAAAGTAGCCTTTGTGTTATTCCAGGCCCCTATTCAATAAACATTACAAGTCTACAAATTTGTAAAAAAGTGACAATATTGTCGAATTTTATGACAAGTGCTGTTTAATAAAACCTATAAATATGTAGAATTGTAAGAACATTTTACAATTTTGTAAATTTTCCTCCAGTAAATCGTAATTATTTATTAAACAGAAACTTGTAGAATTGTAACCGCTTACAATTAATTGTATTTTACAATTTGTAATGTTTATTGAATAGGGGCCAGGTCATAAACTACGCGTATTGTAGGTTTCACCCGGACCCGTTTAGCCGTTTCAGCGTGATTGACTAACAAACATCCATATTAGAGCGCTGGTGGTGTAGTGGTAGCACCCCTGCCTCACGATCCGAAGGTCGTGGGTTCAAACCTGGTCGTGCACCAATGAGTTTTTCCATTCGAAAAATTTATGTGCGCAATGCCAGTGCTCTTAAACGGTGAAGGAAAACATCGTGAGGAAACCGGCACACCCTAGAACCAAAAATTTGAAGGTGTGTGTCATAGGTTAGTATACTTATAAGCGGCGATGGGCTTGCAACCTGTCACGTATGGAATACTAACTACTGTGCAAAATGTGGGCATGAACCAAATGTCATGTTTGGACTTGCCTCTGACTACCCTCTTTAGATATACTCAAAGATCTAAGTAACTAAAGATCTGAGGAGATATGTACCGAGCCCGGGGATTACAGTCGTGATCATATTTATTTTATTTTTTTATTTTTTTATTTTTTTATGTACTTTTAAACTTACGCGATCTGAACACATTATTATTAGTATTAGACGAGTATTTATCGCGTTCAAAATTACCTTTTATCTGTACTTTAATTACCACGCTGTCGTGGTCACGGGTAGACTGTAGTCTGCAAACCTGTCGAAACGTCGGGAAAACGTTTGACGACCTCAGTGGCGCAGCGGGCGAGAGTCCACCTGCGACGCAAGAGGTTGCGGGTTCGATTCCCGCCTCGGAACAAATTTGTGTATTATCTGCAGAAATTTGTTCCGTTGGTCTGGGTGTTTTCTATGTATACTAAAAAATATCTATCTATGTATATTAATGTATTAAATATATCAGTTATCTAGTACCCATAACACAAGCTTTGAGTAGCTTACTTTGGGACTAGATGATGCTGTGTGGATTGTCCAGCATTATTTATTTATTTATTTATCTATACTAATATTATAAAGAGGAAAACTTTGATTGTTTGTTTGTTTGTTTGTATTGAATAGGCTCCGAAACTACTGGACCGATTTGAAAAATTCTTTCACCAATGTGTAAAATGAACTTTCAGGATGAACATAGGTATATTATGTAGGTACTTCGCGGGCGACGCCGCGAGCGGAAGCTAGTTTAAAATAAAAGGTAATTTGAACGCGATAAATACTCGTCTAATATTAGTAGGATTATTCTTGACCAGCTGTCTGCCACATCAGCTGTGTCTGCGAAGCGTTATCAGATACCGATGGCTTGAGGTCAGAGGCAATACATCAGGCCCTTTTGTTCGAGATGGGGACTCGTACGCCCAATTAGAATAGCTATCTCGTTTTCACATTGATAGACTAGATTAGAGTTTCATTTTGTGGCATAGCTACGTGTGGCTAACTTTATTTATAACCTGGGGTCTTACCACGAATTCATAATACATTACCAAATTAATATTACATTGTTATTTCGATGAATAGATGGGTTTGCAACCTATCACGTACGGAATACTAACTACTGTGCAAAATGTGGGCATGTACCAAATGTCATGTTTGGACTTTGCCTCTGACTACTCCCTTTAGATATACTCAAAAAAGATCTAAGTAACCTACCGAGCTTGGGGATTACAGTCGTGACCATAATATATATTTCGTACCATGACCTATGCAAATTGGCTATTTGACAATAGTAACGATAACATATTTAATATATTAGATACATTAGCTTATAGGTTCACAATACTCATACAATATGTGTTTTGCATTAAAATAAATTGTAAATGTATCGTTTTTGAAAAATTCATTAGAGTTTTTTTGTCCGTGGATTTCAAAAGCCGAAACGCGGGCGGCCATGCTTGACCATCGCGTGACGTCACTTTTCTAAGTGTCACAGTAAAATGCATCTCAATGGTAAAATGTCGTGTGTTTTAACGTTGGCAGTTTACTGAAAAGATTTACTCTAAAATATTTTAATTTGTGTTGAGAAGTTCCACAAAATGGAGCCAGGCTATATAAAAGCTGATAGTGCAAATCAGCCAAAAATCGATTCATTTAAGGTTGCAAATTTATTTGCATGTAATCCTAACTTTTGCTCAGCTGAGTTTCAGAATGTGAGTTTTGGACATTTAGGAACGTGTATAAACAATTTGTCAGGATATTTAATTGTAGTACTTTTACACAAAGGCACGGCACAAGCTTTTTAGCTTGTCAATTTTATAAAATACTAGCTTTCGCTCGCGGCGTTGCCCGCGAAGTACCTACATTAAATATACCCTATGTTCATCCTGAAAGTTCATTCTACACATTGGTGAAATTTTTTTTGAAATCGTTCCAATATTTTCAGAGTCTATTCAATGCAAACAAACAAACAAACAATCAAATCTATGTATAAATAATCACACCTCTCGTCAAAAAGCCCATACAAACTTTGACACCGCTTTTTTCCCTTTGTGAGGGTTATTTTCGAAAACCCTTAAAATGCGTGTACTTAATTTATTTTGCCTATTAAGTATTTCAACGGAGTTTCAAACAAAACACACCTCTCGTCACACACCTCTAGAGCGCTGGTGGTGTAGTGGTAGCACCCCGGTCTCACGATCCGAAGGTCGTGGGTTCAAACCTGGTCGTGCACCAATGAGTTTTTCCATTCGAAAAATTTATGTGCGCAATGCCAGTGCTCTTAAACGGTGAAGGAAAACATCGTGAGGAAACCGGCATACCCTAGAACCAAAAATTCGAAGGTATGTGTCATGGGTTAGTATTCTTATAAGCGGCGATGGGCTTGCAACCTGTCACGCACGGAATACTAACTACTGTGCAAAATGTGGGCATGTACCAAATGTCATGTTTGGACTTACCTCTGACTACCCCCTTTAGATATCCTCAAAGATCTAAGTAAGTCAAAGATCTGAGGAGATATCTACCGTACCGAGCCCGGGGATTACAGTCGTGATCATATTTTTTTTTTTTTTTTTGAAAAATCGATAAATACATTTTAAATTATTTTGCATTTAAAGTATCCAAACCAAGATTCAGACCGATCGTACCACCCCTTAAAAAGTTCCCATATAAACATTGAGCCCCCATTTTACCCCTTTTTAAAGGTTATATTGAAAAATCTTGAAACACGGATACATTTGTTTTGTATTTACATTACACAAACAAAGTTTCATGAAAATTGCACAACGCGTTAAAAAGTTTCATACAAACGTTTTTAGCCCTTTTCACCCCTTTAAAAGTGGAATTTCCAAAAATCCTGTCTTAGTGGGTGCCTACATACCAAGACAAACATACCCTCCAAATTTCAAGTCTGTACGACCAGCAGTTGTATCTATTCAAATCAGTCAGGACTTATTTTGCGGTATGTACATATGTTTCTTTGGCTATCGCTAAACGGCTGAACGGGTTTTGACAAATGAATGTCGTTGTCTGGAACACAAAAGTGACATTTTAATAAAAATTGAGACTTCAAATTTTGGAAGAATTTTTGTATATTATACCCCTAAAGAGGTGAATTAGGGGTTAAATGAAATAATAAAAAATAAACTAACATTTAAACTTGAACAAACTCTAGAGATGCAGTGAGGGGGTTGACTTTGTATGAAAATATATTACGCGAACGAAGTTACGGGGAGTCCCAAAATATTTATTAAAATAGTTTCAATTTTAAAATATGGTAACCATCTAGAATTTACGAAGTTCAAAGATGTTTTGAAACGTACTTTAACATTCTGTGAACATTTCGATTACGGAACCCTAAACTAAAAAATAAAAATGTTGACTACAGGTTTTCTACTTGGAAATTCTAATCTTTCTTAAGTTCGCAAGTCGTAAAGATGTGCGATCTAAGCTAATTGTAAATTTTAGTTTTGGAACCTTGCCAACGGCTAAAAGGAACTGAAAACTCGTACGCTCATTCTTCATATCACCAGCGACCCTGGTTTGCAAACACTAGAACACTGGTGGTCTAGTGGTGGTGGCTTCACCTACCGATCTAAGGACGCGGGTTTATTTATTTACTAGCCTCGGCCCGCAGCTTCGCTCGCTAGTTCTTCTTCTTCTTCCTGCCCTTTCCCTACGCTAAGTGGGGTATAACATGTTTTCTTCCTCCATTTCCCTCTATCATCTGTCATCTCAGTACTCACTCCTTTCTTACTCATATCATCTTTCACACAGTCCATCCATATTTTCTTTGGCCTACCTCTACCCTTGTATCTATCCACATTTATACCTAACACTCTCCTCATAACATGCCTATACCACGCTAACTTTTACTTCTCATCTTTTCCATCACAGGTGCCACTTTCAAGCTTCCTCTAATATACTTATTTCGTATTTTGTCCATTCTCGTCACTCCGCACATCGCTTGCTAGTTAACTATATCAAAATATAGCCTATATTCATCCTGAAAGTGAAATCGGATTGGTAATTTCGGAGATTACCTTCTACATACAAACAACAAACTTTACCTTTATAATATTAGTTCAGGAAGAATGCCTTAAACCAATTCAGACTCTTCAATATCAATAAATGAAACATACTCCAGATTCAATTACTTCCTGCTATTCTGCACTAAGCTTGGAAACCGTGGAGTTCGGAGTCAGCACCTTTAGCACTAGAAAAAAATCCAAAAAAATCAAAGGCTAGATTCATCATCTTCCTGCCCTTATCCCACGTTATGTGGGGTCGGCACAACATGTGATCTTCTTCCATTTTCCTCTGTCATTCGTCATCTCACTCACTCCTTTCTTACCCATGTCATCTTTCACACAGTCCATCCATCTTTTCTTCGGCCTACCTCTATCCCTGGATTTACCCCTATATTTTTCTAACCTAGAAATTGATCCCTATAATTCAACAGACTATCCTCAGATCTCTAGCTAATTATCGAAATTGTAGATTATTTTATTTACAATTAGTTGCACCTAGCGGTTTCACATGTAGATAAGCAGTTTTAGACTTTAACCCCATTTTTAGGATATTTTTTTAGATAAAAAGTTCTGTATTAATCTAGGTCTGATCCCCAAATTTAATCCATATCAATACAGATGTAATAAAAATGAATTCCTATTTCCCTTGGTCACTTTTTTCTCAATTTTGCTACTTCACTTGTTTTTTGTCTTTGTTATTGTAAAGAGAAGGTTCTTATGATAGAAGAAAAATCATGTTTATAGTTAAGACAGGACAACGTCTGTCGAGTCAGCTAGTTTACTAAAAATAAAGTGCACTCAAACTATTGGAAGACTTAAATATTTATCTTGAATTAAAAAATACAACATAAAAGAAAAATTCTTTTGTATATAGCTATGATCGTTAAGATGGTGTACCAAAGGCATAAAATATAAGGATCGGGCAGCTCGCTTACAGCCGTGTCATTCTGTAAGACCTCATTTTAAACTTCGAATCTGAATCCGCTGTGAGTTTCTTGATTGGCATTCTATAAACTCGGTTGATAATTCGAATTTACACTAGCGCCACTCTTGCGAGCGTGTTAGCGAGTTGAACTAAATTGACGGGGAGATTTTGACAGATAACGTATGAGATGACGTAAGAAGTGGCATTCTATACGGTAATTCTTAAGTCACTTCGACGCTCACTTCGCACTCGAACCCGATTCAAAGTGTCAAATAAAAAGCGAAGTGAGAGTGAATAGCGATGTGAGATGCGAGTTGATGTTTGAATTTTACAGAATCGACGTACAGGTCGATAGCGGCAGAAATCGGTGCTAGTCCTGGGGTTATTAGAATGCGCCACGCGACGCTTACCAATGCAATTAAATTCAAGACCCGTTGGAGCATAATTGATTTTGGATAGTGAGGAATACTAATGTTGGTTTTATTTACTTCACTGGTTTTTATATTATTAAAGCGTGGTACGTTCTGCGGGGTCAGCACCCGGATAGGTGACCGCTACCGTTTTAGCGTGGGTCCACATTTCTGACATTCTGCCATTCTGACATTATAATAAAGAATAGCAGAACGGCTTGAGTGAGTTTGTCTATTTGTGAAACATTTTTATATTAATTTTTAATTAATAATGTACCTTTACTGTCTAAAATAAGCCACATTTGTCACAATGCCTTGAGAATCTGTCAAATTTTCTCACGCGTGTTTGTTACCATACCATGCTCGGCATATCTTTGCTAGACCGAGTCCGAAATACGGAAATACATAGTCGGACGAAGGTAGCAGATATCGGAGAACGTATAGCGAGACTTAAGTGGCGCTGGGACGGTCACTTGGCCAGATTTAGTGACGGCAGGTGGTGTAAAGCGCTGACTGAGTGGTGGCCAAGGGAGAGCACTAGAAGCCAGGGCAGACCACCAGCCCTTGGGGTAGACGATATAGAGGCCATTGAGGGAAATACCTGGACAAGAACAGCACAGGATCGATTGAATTGGCGTTTGAGGGAGGAGGCTCGAGTTCTCGAGTGGAGACCGCGGCTCGGCAAACGTAGTGTAAGACGCCCTCCGGCTAGGTGGAGTGACGATCTGCGAAAGGCTGCTGGTGGAGGCTGGATGCGTCGAGCTGAAGACAGGGCGCAATGGCGCTCATTAGGGGAGGCCTATGTCCAGCAGTGGACTGCTATAGGCTGATGATGATGATGATGATGATGGAGGAGGCTTATATCCAGCAGTGGGCCATTATTTGAGCTGCCAATGATGAGGATGATGATGTGTTTGTTACGATACGGAGCCACAGTCACGCGATAAAGACACTGTTATGAAGTGTTTGATGCGGAACACAGTCACGGTCACGGCAGTTCGTCACTAGTGTGGACGCATTTTTACAGTAATTTAATAAAAAAGTAGGTATTAAATTTAGTCTAAGCTAGTTTGAAAAGAACAGGCAAGAAACTCGTCTCGGTCTTAGCGCTTTTTAGCCGTCATAATCTTAAAACACTAAGCTGAATACAATTTTTCACAATTATATGCGAATCAGGATACGAAATGCTGAGTAATTTCAGGTTGACCGGTACTAATGACTTCTTTGAATAATGATTCCACTTTGTACGTTTTCATTTGTAAGAATGTCAAAAAGCATTTTATAATTTTCTTTGATATATTTCCTATTTGTTAAAAAACATAAGTACTTTCATATAAAAATATTGGTACAATGTGTACTAGTTTACGTAATCAAATACTTTTTGTGGCATTTTTTAGTTTCTTAATCATCATCTTCCTGCCCTTATCCCACGTTATGTGGGGTCGGCACAACATGTGATCTTCTTCCATTTCTCTCTATCATTCGTCATTTCAGTACTCACTCCTTTCTTACCCATGTCATCTTTCACACAGTCCATCCATCTTTTCTTTGGCCTACCTCTACCCCTGTGTCCATCCACATTCATACATAACACTCTCCTTGTCACATGGCATTCATCTCTTCTCATAACATGTCCATACCACGCTAACCTATTACTCCTCATCTTTTCTGTCACCGGTGCCACTTTCACTTTTTTAGTTTCTTAATAATAACAATAATAAAAAATCTTAATACTTTTTTTGTAGCATTATTCAGTTTTGTAAAAATCTAGTGCTATAGAACTCTGTTTTCTTATTTTTTTCTGTAAATTAAAGTGCAATTAAAAAAAAACTATAATACGCTAATTTAGTCTTTGGGGTGAAAATAATAAGATTGTGTATTGTTAAACATTTTGAAGTTAGTTTGCGGAACAACAGAATTACAGCCAATATCTCCTATGTCTAGAAAAGCTATATCAAAACTAATCCAATATCCATACAAACAATATCCACTTTCCTCTTGAAATAAAACTTTGCGCCAAGCAAAACGTTTCATTTCGATCAAATTTGTTGAACTATTACTCTTCGTAGCAAAGTGCTACGGTGCTACGGAGCGGCGTAGCAGGTGCTACGAGTTTCGTTCAATTTGCATTAAAGCCTACACCTTGACCCGTAGTTTGGGACCTTGTGTGTTATTTTAATATTCCGTTTTAGTGCTTTGAATACGTGCGATCTTATTTTGTTCATTCCAAAGGCTAAATTGGCGTAAACATTTCAAACGATAGCTTTTAAAAACTGACGTGTTTTCGCTTTTTATTAGTTGACATTGGTTCGAAAAACTAGTTACACGTTAAAAAGACGTAGAAGAAGAAGAAGAGTAAAACTGCAGAAAAATTTAGAACGTGTGATTTTGATGTGTGATCGGTATGGTTGTAGCTTATATTAGTCTCTATATAAAAAAGTAGAACGTGTGATTTTGATGTGTGATCGGTATGGTTGTAGCTTATATTAGTCTCTATATAAAAAAGTAGAACGTGTGATTTTGATGTGTGATCGGTATGGTTGTAGCTTATATTAGTCTCTATATAAAAAAGTAGAACGTGTGATTTTGATGTGTGATCGGTATGGTTGTAGCTTATATTAGTCTCTATATAAAAAAGTAGAACGTGTGATTTTGATGTGTGATCGGTATGGTTGTAGCTTATATTAGTCTCTATATAAAAAAGTAGAACGTGTGATTTTGATGTGTGATCGGTATGGTTGTAGCTTATATTAGTCTCTATATAAAAAAGTAGAACGTGTGATTTTGATGTGTGATCGGTATGGTTGTAGCTTATATTAGTCTCTATATAAAAAAGTAAAACGTGTGATTTTGATGTGTGATCGGTATGGTTGTAGCTTATATTAGTCTCTATATAAAAAAGTAGAACGTGTGATTTTGATGTGTGATCGGTATGGTTGTAGCTTATATTAGTTTCTATGTAAATTAGTGTTGTAAAAAACTGCAAATAAATGATTATAAAATTTAATAACTTCATTTTACAATAATACTTTTTTTTTATAACACCAATGTATATGGAGACTAAAATAAGCTAAAACCATGTCGACCAATCGTCATCTTAGTCCAAATAACTGTGATTTAGAATGTTTACGTTAATTTTGCCTTTGTTGTGAACAAAATAATATTGTACGTACTTTAGCAATTTTTAGTTAGTCTGTGAAATAACAGAATTACCACCATTGTTAGTTTTATGAATATTTTAATGAAGGCTAGATATTCAAGTTTTAAAACTTTAGAAAATGGCGGCTTAAATTTTATTGCTAACTTGAGTGTTTACTAAGAATGGATACTTAAATACCAATAAAAACTAAAAATAATTTTAGTTAACCTATATTTCACCAATAATAACTATGATTTAGGTGTCAAGATAGGAGTATAATATTTATGGCCCCACTTATGTAAATCTTACTACCCAATAAAATTAATATTTTTCGTGGTGTAGATGTTTGTTTGAGACTCAATCACGTATAAACGACTGGCCAGATTTGGATGAAATTTGATGTGTTATGGCTTCCGACTCTGGTCAGATTTGGATGAAATTTAGATATGTTATGGCTTTTGTTAAAGAGCGCTGGTGGTGTAGTGGTAGCACCCCTGCCTCACGATCCGAAGGTTGTGGGTTCAAACCTGGTCGTGCACCAATGAGTTTTTCCATTCGAAAAATTTATGTGCGCAATGCCAGTGCTCTTAAACGGTGAAGGAAAACATCGTGAGGAAACCGGCATACCCTAGAACCAAAAATTCGAAGGTATGTGTCTTAGTTATTATACTTAGTTAGTATGTGGGTTAGTATTCTTACAAGCGGCGATGGGCTTGCATCCTGTCACGTACGGAATACTAACTATTGTGCAAAATGTGGGCATGTACCAAATGTCATGTTTGGACTTGCCTCTGACTATCCTCTTTAGATATCCTCAAAGATCTAAGTAACTAAAGATCTGAGGAGATATCTACCGAGCCTGGGGATTACAGTCGTGATCATATATATATTTTTTTTTTTTTTGTGATGGCTTTTGATTTTTCCCTTAAACTTCTTAATAAGCACTTTTCGTGCAAGTCGCAGGCATAAACAATACTCTATCGTACAGTGAAAAAAAACTGCCCAAGCTTGGTAATCATCACAGATCCCTTGTTCCTTAAATCTTTGAGGATAATGGAGGTAGTCAAAGGCAGATCCAAATATTATAACTATCCCAAACTTTGCATAGTAGTGAAGGGGTGAAAGGCCCCATGTTGGGCGCCAAGTGAAGGGATAAAGAGAAAAATGCACAATATTCAATAACGGCAGTAATATATTCAAATATGAATGTAATTTATCATATGCGCTACAGTAAACGCGCCATTTTAAGGCTTTACATCGTTATTTCTTGACCAGCCTGCAATTGCTTCAAGTTGACACGTGACACGGCAATTTAACTTCATCACTGCTTAACGCTGAGTTAGGCTGTAAGCTCGCTAAGTAACGGCTTATTAGCATCAAGGGTTATGATATATGGCCTACTTAATGATAACTTATATGACAACTAAATATGGGGAATTAGGTTTTGTGATAATAAAATCACCTTATTATTATTTGACGACCTCAGTGGCGCAGCGGGCAAGAGTCCGCCTGCGACGCAAGAGGTTGCGGGTTCGATTCCCGCCTCGGAACAAATTTGTGTACGATCTGCAGAAATTTGTTCCGTTGGTCTGGGTGTGTATGTATAATAAAAAATATCTATCTATGTACCTATATCATGTATTAAATATATCAGTTATCTAGTACCCATAACACAAGCTTTGAGTAGCTTACTTTGGGGCTAGATGATGCTGTGTGGATTGTCCAGCATTATTTATTTATTTATTTATTTATTTATTATTTCACTAACTTCCGGCCACTTCTTCACTCACAAGGTACTTAAATAAAATATAGTCTATGCTCACTCTGTTTATTCTAAGCATTTGTGAAATATTTTTTTTAATCGGGTGGGTAGTTTTTAGAGATTAACTTCTGCATATTCGTACAAACAAACTTTTCCTCATTATATTAGTTTAGATTTAGATTGATTCAAACATTTTAATGTAATACAAAATATTGAACAGAGTAAAAAGTTTTTAGTAAGTATGATTCTACTTATCTATTCTTCAATAAGCAAGACACAAAATTATTGCACCACTCGCAAAAAAATATAGATTGATACCTTTTTCTTCATATTATTCTCTAAATCTAATAATATCTAAATCTATTTTTCTATTCTATTTATCTAAGTCTAAATACGTGTATAATATTAATGACTGAAGCATATCAATCTTTGGTGGTTTGGCACACAAATTTCTTTTTAACGTTGCATAAAGTCATCACCTTAACAGCGCCCCGATAACGGAACTCTGATACAATCAACACTTGTCAAAACTGGCTCAAATTGATTGAATAAACACTCTTATGTCATACCAAATAATGAAAACGTGTTGACATTGATTGTAAGCAAAGATCCATAATCGCCCCACTGAAGTTATATAACGCTTGACATTTTTCAGAAAAAACACTATTTTCTGAAACTTTCCGAATACTGGAAACAAAAGTTTCCAAATCAGCCGGTTTCCGGACGATATTTTCATTCGCCGCATCGCATGCAGCACACAATTAACTCTGCTATATCTCTGCTGGCTAGTTCAGGTGTCAGTTCAATGGAATTATGCCATTTTTTAGCATTTGAGTATTTGGCACAATGCTTATAGTAGTGTTTTGAGGGGAATTAAGCTACTCAAAAAGTTCTAAATTTCACTGGTTTTTCTATTTACTTGACTGTGAAGAAGGTATTGTGTTTATAGTGTACGTAGATAGATAGATAAACATTTATAAAATAAAATAAATAAATATGATCACGACTGTAATCCCCAGGCTCGGTAGATATCTCTTCAGATCTTTAGTTACTTAGATCTTTGAGGATATCTAAAGAGGGTAGTCAGAGGCAAGTCCAAACATGACATTTGGTACATGCCCACATTTGCACAATAGTTAGTATTCCGTACGTGACAGGTTGCAAGCCCATCGCCGCTTACAAGAATACTAACCTATGACACATACCTTCGAATTTTTGGTTCTAGGGTATGCCGGTTTCCTCACGATGTTTTCCTTCACCGTTTAAGAGCACTGGCATTGCGCACATAAATTTTTCGAATGGAAAAACTCATTGGTGCACGACCAGGTTTGAACCCACGACCTTCGGATCGTGAGGCAGGGGTGCTACCACTACACCACCAGCGCTTTTAAACATTTATATGCTTCTAAAAACACACATTAGGTACATAAGTATAGGCATGTAACAAAAGTAATAACATAAAAAGCTGACATGAAAAGAAGTAGATTATGCAACATGTGTATGAGATAATGATAAAGCAAATAAAAAATGGTTACAAAAAATACAGTGTGTGCTGCGTATGTCCAAAGGTGGGTACTGACCAACGTTACGAGGTGTAATGTAACATTCGCATCGAGCGTGTTACGCATCGAGCATGTTACGCTGTGTTCTAAAATCGGCGTAACATGCTCGTCAAAACTCTGTGCTCCGTTTTCACCTGAACCGACTGAACCGCGTAACAGTCATAGGATTCGCCAAAAAACCGACAGCCGGGTGGAGCACTCAAAGCGAGCAACGAGCGGCTCGTTGCTCGCTGGTTTCCCCGTAACACGACGTACTGACTGCACGAATGCGCGCTGTGTAACACGTTACATTACGCCCCGTAACGCCGGTCAGTACCCACCTTAATAGATAGCGCGCACGGGTTACATTTTTTGCCGCTACTGTTTCGTCTCTCTTATCAAGTCCATGGTATGGAGATGTGACCCAGTTGTCACGTCGTAACATGCGCGCATCTTCATACATAACCATGGACTTGATAAGAGTGACGAAACGGTCACGGCGTTAAAAGTTACCCGTGCGCGCTATCCCTAAATGTGTGAGTTTCATTGGATGTCGTTCGAGCCGAACGGCTTGACAGATTTTGACAAATTAGATGTCTTGGATTCTTATGAATCGCAAAGTGACAAGGTTATACAAAATTTCATAATTCAATATGGCGACTGGAAGAAAATATTTTCAATAACATTCAACCGGGTTTTTTGAGTTTAAAAACAAATACTAGTTTTAATATCAGTTCGTGTAACAGCCGCATAACTCTTAGTTCTTAGAGAGTTTTATTAGTTCGTAAGCAATTTCAGACATTAATGTTCACCCTTTACACGAAAATTTATTGGGAGACAAAATTATTTACATTTAGGAAGTTGGCAAACTTGAACGATAGTTGGGTCAAAGTTGAATAATTTGTACATAGCTGAGTTTGAAATAAATAATACAAGGTGTCCCGAAACTAGTATTTTTAATCTAAAAGGTGCAATTCTCATAACAAAAATGAACAGGTCAGAGGTCATACTAAGTATCAGATTTTAATCAAAAGATCATTTTTTTACTTAATTTCAAACTTTTTCGATGAAAATAATTGAACTCACGAAACTCGTCAAACACTATTGTTTGCATTCAGTATCAAGAATCTCTTTCCCTTTAGAGAGTATACAAGTTTTGGGACATCCTGTATACAAAGGGAAATGATAATGATTTTGTAAAATGTTTCGCAATGATAAGCAAGTTCATTGTACTTGGGACTTTGTAAAAATAATTTAGAAGGTAGTTCAATAAAATTTATTTCATGATATAAAACGGTCTGCTAGTTTTGATGCTTAGGATAATAAAACAAAATACATTAAAAAACCCCTTAAACTTTTCATACATTATAATAAAGTACCTGGGTGACCGAGCTTCGCTCGGTTTTTTTTATTGGTAAACGACGTTTTCTAAAAATGAAACCTAGCTAGATCGATTTATCGCCCCCGAAACCCCCTGCATACTAAATTTCATGAAAATCGCTGGAGCCGTTTCCGAGATTCCAATTATATATATATATATATATATATATATACAAGAATTGCTCGTTTAAAGGTATAAGATAAGTTAAAAATATTTCTAAGCCAAAATTTTACTAGATTCTTATAAATAAGCGTGTTTTAAGTATATTTTTTTAGTTTTCTCTAATTTTGACGACCTCAGTGGCGCAGCGGGCGAGAGTTCGCCTGCGACGCAAGAGGTTGCGGGTTCGATTCCCGCCGCGGAACAAAATGTGTACGATCTGCAGAATTTTTTTAAATATATCAGTTATCTAGTACCTATAATACAAGCTTTGAGTAGCTTACTTTGGGGCTAGATGATGCAGCGTGGATTGTCCAGCATAATTATTTATTTATTTATTTAAAACAGTTCACGTACGTTTAAAAATGTTCAACAAAAATGTTTTGTGTAGAGCAAAAGATTTTCAAACACGCCCCTAAAACTAAGGCTTCGAAAAATACTTAGGAATAGCCGGCGGTAACTTTGAGGCTTTATAAAAAACAGATTAACAACATCTCCGACTCGTAAAGCGGCAATTATACCTTCGAGCCACGCAGAACTACCATAAAAACTCGATTCGAACTCATAACACAAGACTAATGACGAAAACTCCGTTAAAATTACAAACATGCAAAACTGAACTATGTTTTGAGGACAGCTGGTTCACTCAAGTTAAAAGTCCTAAGAATTTATCGTACTTCAATCTTAAATAACTGAACTCGATTAATTCTCAAGCATCGGTACATTTATCATTTAATACACATAATCCTACTAATATTATAAACGCGAAAGTTTGTAAGAATGTATGGATGGATGGATGTCAAGATGTCTGGATGTATGTTTGTTACTCTTTCACGCTAAAACGGCTGAACGGATGTGAATGAAATTTAGCACAGCTATAGATTACGGTCTGGAATAACACATAGGCTACATTTTATCCCGAAAAAATGTACGGTTCCCGTGGGATAGCGATGTTTTTGTTTTTCAAGGTATCACGCGGGCGAAGCTGCGAGCGGAAGCTAGTTATACCATAAGATAAAGTTTGTTTGTTTGAGTTAATGTCCGAAACTACCCCATCCGATTTCAAAAATTCTTTCTTCTTCAAAAAAAACTTTCCAGATGAACATGGGGCTATGATTTATGTAACAAAAACAAAAATTATCACAACTGTAATCCCCAAGCTTGGTATTTTTTGTATGTCAAATAATGTGAGTATATTTTTTTTGTAATACATTTTCATCCAACTTTTGGCATAGTTATTCTCGGTATAAAGTAATGTCAAATGCGGGAAAAATGTCAGTTTACTCTTCGATACCTACGATTTATTTAGTGCTTAAACTAGTTTGGTCGAATCCACCTTTAGTGCACCAGCTTTTTTCTAAAAGCTACTACCAATCTGCATATTTCTGCACGATAACTGTTTAATAAATCATCGGTTACCGCTAATTTCAACGGTATTTTTCGGCTTTTATGGTAGATACCTATCTACCTAGGTGTGCCCGTAGTTTGGAAACGAACGAATGGCAAGCGCTTTAACACGCTAGTTTCAAGTCTTAAATAGGACAGGATTTGCAATTAGAAGATAAATAAAAATAAGTAACAATGCAGTATTAAATGATTGATTCAGGCATGACTTTGCGGAAATCCATTACAAATACTGTAAAGGACAGAAATATCTAGTACTTATTATTAGTATTAGACGGGTATTTATCGCGTTTAAATTACCTTATATTTTCCCGACGTCTAATACTAATAATAATGTGTTCAGATCGCGTAAGTTTAAAAGTACATATCTAGTACTTTCCCGCTAAACTGTTATCTAATGATCTTAACAACACAAACTCAAATATAAATTCGCCACGTGCTTCGCTTCTCCACGAAGCATCCTCAGGACCATTGACTCGGTCCGCACTGGTGTTGCTCCACCGAGCGCCGTGAAGAAAGTGAAGCATTACAGACGCCTTATTGAATAATTTGACATATTATATAACTTATGACTTCTGTGATCCAGACAAATCTAACGACACTTTATTTGAACGAAAATCCGCCCGTCCGTTTGGGCTACAGCGATGGCCAAAAGATCTCGCATACATACATACATACATACACCCCAAACACATTACCCTCCTTCACTTTGCCGTCGGGTAAACATTTTTTTGATAAAAACTGTAGTCGCTTACCAAAAGGTATACCGAAATACCACAAATAAAATGACTTAGGACGAAAATTAGCATATTATATTTTTACATACGATAACACAAATTAAGTAAACTTTAGTGAAGTCGTTGACAAATTGTGCTAGGGGCAGGTTCTTTAGCCAACTATTTGTTTGCTTTACGGAGATTAAAACGAGCGGTATTTGTTACGGCCAGATTAGGAAGCTGCGGTCCAGCCAGGGGACGAGAAAAGTGATGCAAATGGATGAACAGGCTTTAACATTGTACAGTTGGCCCAACGAGTCGAGGCATTCGTGAAGTTAGCCGCATGCGCTGCGCAGTATAGTTTTTCGCGAGCAAATGAAGGTATGAAGAAGGACAGTGGGACCGTACATGTACAAACTCACACCTGTGGCTAATTTCACGAATGCCTTGATCCGTTGGATGAACTGTACGTTCATTGAGGCAGTCCTCAAACGTATAGCTATACAATACAATCGTTATCTAAAAAAAACATGATCATGACTATAATCCCCAACTCAGTAGGTACCTCCTCAGACCTCAGGTGACTTAGATCTTTGAGGATATCTAAATATGGTAGAGAGACACGTCCAAACATGACATTTGGTACATGACGAAGTCACGAATAGTCAGAGTATAGTTATACAGAAGTTAAGTTAGTTGAATAAAAATTAAGTTACTGGGACTGTAACAAACATACATCAAACATTCTTACAAACTTTCGCGTTTGTTATTGATTTTTTAGTAGGATTTGATGACAAAGTCACATTTTTACGAAGACAATTTTACCGGGTGTCATTTTTACCCCAACCCTCATTAACGCTTCCTCCTATAACCAAAACGGCAGTGACAAACTGACCCTTAGAATATTAACATTTGAGCGATGACAAAACTACACTAGATTTTTGCGATGACAAATTTACCGGGTGTCATTTTTACCCCAACCCTCACAAACGCTTCCTCCTATAACCGTAACCGCAGCCTGCTGTCCGCTAGAAGCCGTAAATTAATATCATCGTTCTCACCAAGATTAATTAATATGTGCAAAAGGATTTTGGTTTTTGGTATTTAATATTCTCAATTTTACAAAAGCTTACAAGGGTCATGGAGCAAATTGGTTCAGGCTAGTCGCTCTATGTAGGAAATGGTTTTATTTTTACCCGACTGCGTAGAATTATGGTAATGTGTTCGGGGTGTACCTATGTTGTGTAGAAGTGCGTAGTCAGCAAATAAATTATCGTTTCTAGAAATAAGACTTTAAAAAATACTGCTTACGAATTTCAAAATCTAAAATGAAAATCTAATTTCATCTTCCTATAGTGTAAGTTGAGTCGAATCTAAGAACCACAGTGTGTTGATATAATTAATTTCTTAACATGCCATTAGGTTCTATAGGCCGGTTTTCTCACGATGTTTTCCTTCATCGTTTGATCTAAAATTAGCCTACAATATTTACCAGTGGCGGTGGATTTTATATTCATAGCTTTATTTATAAGTTGCTTACAAGTTTTTCAAATAAAAGGCTTATTCCAGAAATCCCCTTCCGATTGTCAAAGGGGAAGCAAATGGGATTTTAGGACAAAAGTTCCACAAATCCTCTTATCTATTTATTTACTTTGGTATATTTGATATCAAGTACAAGCAACTAATTAGGAAACAGTCTTTATTTTTTAGTTCATAAGTATATAATTAATTACCATGACTTTCAAAAATTTCTCTTCATCGTTTCTGGTATCCTGTACCCCTAGTATGAGTTTTTGATTTACGAAAACTTTTTTCGAATAGTATCCTTTCATACATTTTCCTCCATCGGAAATGTTAAGGAACTAAAATAAGGTCGATAATATCGAAAATATTATGTAATCGGCAGTCCCAGCAATGATTTTTAAATCAAGTTTTCACGATATCGACTTTATTTTAGTTCCTTAAAATTTCCGATGGAGGTAAATGTATGAAAGGATACTATTCGAAAAAGTTTTCGTTAACTATCAAAAACTCATACTAGGGGTACTGGTATCTGTTATCGACAAATTTATTTATGTCTGTTCAATTCATGGTAGAATCGTTTTTTTTTAATTAAACCTGTTATATTAATAAAAATACTGTGTGAAAATTACAAAAATCCCCTTCGCAGGGGATCATCGCAGGAAATTTCTAGAATAAGCCAAAGTAAAACTTTGTTGTGCCGAGCCGCATTATGTGAAAAGTTAATGGTGTTTATTACAAGACCGAACAATGTTTTTTGTTTAAAACATAGATTAGATAGCTTATTTATTATGCAAAGTTTCTTGACGTAGCGATCTGAGTTACTTTTAAATTATATAGATTGACGTGTTTATTCTGATTTTTAAGACAGTACTGTGGTTTTTGTTTGCAATTCTTTGTAACTTTTGTTATTTCCTTGTGTAACGATGTTGTTTCTTTTGTAATTGTAAACCTTCGTTTACTTCCACAAACATATTTGATACACATAAACAAATCTTGTAAAACACCATGTTAAAGATATTTTTTGAACATATTATAATGATTTCACAATAATTTGAGACAGTGGATATCTACATAAATTTTCGCTTAGTCAGTTTCCTCACGATATTTGAGCACTGGCATTGCGCACTTAAACTTTTCGAATGGAAAAACTCATTGTTGCACGACCAGTTTTGGGGTTCTACCACTACACCACCAGCTCTCCAGCATGCGCTCTACATTCTTTACAACTTGTCAGAAATACGGAAAAACAAATTCAAACGGCATTTGTTTCCTGGCTGGCTGTTAGATAGTAAGACCACGTACACATTGGGCGCTTAGCGTTGCGTTAGACGCGCGTTGGCAGCGTACATACAGCGCGCTTAGCACGGCGTTTGATCAGAATCGCGCGCTTGCATGTGGTACACCTAGATAAGAACTACTGGTTCTCAAAACGCGCGTTACCAAAGCGCGCGCTTCAAAACGCCTAATGTGTACGTGGTCTAAACCCATTCTTCTTCTTCTTCTTCAATTATGGCATCTGTCTCTTAGAGAACAATTTTGCCAGTGTCAAGTGTATTTATTTATAAGTATTGTCAACGTCACAGAGTCATAGTCAAGTAGTCAAGTCAATTTTAAACAAAAGATGGCTGTTTTGTTAAAAATTTTCGGGATTTTCTCCGATGGAATTTGAAAAGAACTATTCCCTCTAATTCACATACTTTACACTCGCGTCAAGAACCCGGGCTTTATTGGCAAAATAACCACCAAAATTACGCAATAAAACTCAAAATAACACGAGAAAACATATTAAAACCAGAGCGACGTAGTTGTCAGGCAAATACACCGCAGAAAATCCCTAAACCCATTCGCTTCGCTCGTGCTATCACTGACATAGCCTATGACAGGCACCTGCTTTCAAAACACCGACAAAAAATGAGGCTAACATAGATCGCTGCAATTTATGTGTTGTTCAACGATTTATTATTTGGCTGAGCCATGAATCGGATGTTTTTGTCGTGATATAACGCGTGTGGATGACGTCACGAAAAATGGCCGCCCCAATCGATTGTACTGTGCGAATAAATAAAAACGGATCAGTGAAACTTTCGGTTGTAGTTTTAGGAATGTATGTGTTGATTTTACAATTTATTTTTTACGTCTTTAAAACATCAAAGTAACATCAAACTAGCATTAGACCTGAAACGCTTATTGTCTGATTAGTATATTACCTTAATTGCGTAAGGTCTGAGTAGCAAAATGCCTGAATTGCATTACGTCTGTTTTGCTAATTACCTAAACTTCCATGTGACTAAGAAAAAAAATAATCCCAATGTACTCCCCAGACTCGGTTGATATTATCTCCTTAGATCTCTAGTTATTTAGATCTTTGAAAATATGTAAAGAGGGTAGTCAGAGACACGTCTAAACATATTTGACATATGCCCACATTTTGTAGTCAGTATTAAATTGTTACAATCTGTGGCATAAATTATGAGTCTCATTAAATAGACTAATACTTAGTGTAAGTGCAATTGAAAATGTGTTCAATTTGTGTGATAAATTTTGAGTTTCGTTGAATCGAGTTAATGCTTAGTGTAAGTACAATTTGAATTGATTGATTATAGAATTGATTTTAATTGATCGCACTCGCAATTTAGAACTAGAAATTTTCTTAATTTGCTTATGCTTATGTGTAAACATAATTTCATTAAAAATATATACAGGAAGCATTTTTAGAGAGCAGTGAACTGAGCTAGTAAATTTTTAGTGGCCAATTTGTTTTTCTGTCGACTAAAGAAAAGTTTTAGTCCAAAGAGTCTTTATACATTTAACAGCTTATCATAAGATTTTCGAATAATAAGTGTTGAATAGGTGTGTAGTTATTAGAATAAAGTTTTAACAACAGCTTTTATTTCACTATAAAATGTTATAAACAAGCCTTTGAATAAATACTAGAGTATTTTTTCAAAGGCTAGACTCTAAATGATTATAAATATACGCAGTTTCAAATATAAATAACTGGCTGTTGCCCGCGACGTTGTCTGCATTTAATTCCTTTTAAAACATTTTAATACTTATTGTGCTATTCAGGGTTTACAAATTCAAGAAAACAAAAACCATAAAAATCCGTTCAGCCGTTCTAGAGTTCTATGTTTTCGAACAAGCCCGACTCTGTCTTATTAAAAGGATAAAATAAAATATAATTTCATTTAGCACCATCTGACTGCTAAATAGTGGATTTTTTGTAATAAATAATAGCACCCAGACACAAAACAACAGCGTTCTTCATACAAATATTTGTCCTAGCCGAAAATCGAACCGACAACCTACGAGACGTTAAGGTACAAACTGAGCTTTGAGTCAAATATCTGGATTATTACTAACCCGGGCCCGATGGCACTAATTTTTCCAACCATCCCAGTGCAACTAACCCGACTAACCCAAATTTATGTTTTTAGTACTTTCAATATGTCATAAATTGAGTTTTACTGCCTAAGTTCAAATTACGCCTGAGAATGCCAGCTTAGATCAAACGGATATAATAATTTAAGATGTCGTAATTAAAAGCACTAATTCGTGATATTGCTCCACGTGGGAATGCTGGAGCATAAATAAGTCCTTTTATCACTCTAGTTATTTTAATGTCAGTTACTGGTCCTTTTTCGATCAATATTTTGATCTAAGAAGAAGTGACAATAGATAACAGAATCAAAAAAACTGTGAAGTTACGCTATCTACCGTCAATCTGTTTTTCCCATCAAGTGACAATGGTAACCAGAGTAACCAGAGTAACCAACAATCCGAGTATAAACAACGAGTATCTAATAGTGTTACTCATTAATAACTCATCCACTAAACGAATTCTCATAGAGTGACATGCAAGTGACAGTCATGTTACTCGTAGCAAAAAAAAACAGTAAGAAATAACTAATTTGTGTATAATTCATCTTAAAAACTAACCCAACAAGTAACAGTGTTACTCGTTAAGGTGTTACTCATTAGTAACTCATCCAAAAAACGAATTCCCAATGAGTGACATCCAAGTAACAGTGTTACTCATAGGAAAAAAACTGTAACAAAAAACTAACTTGTAACCCATCTCAAAAACTAACCTAAAAATGCCTGCCTGGGGCTTTTTTATAATTCTTGTAATTCTTTATTGTGCACAAGAAAATATTACAAGGTGAACAAACAGTCATTGAAATGTACTAAGACGTTTATTCACGGATGGTTTAATCATTCCGATGTCAGGAAATTAATTGTTTTATGTACTTTTAAACTAACGCGATCTGAACACATTATTATTAGTATTAGACGGGTATTTATCGCGTTTAAATTACCTTATATTTTCCCGACGTTTCGACAGGTTTGCACGCTGTCGTGGTCACGGGTAGACTGGAGTACTGGAGCTACCGCCTCCGCGAAGCGGGGGTCGCATTATTTGCAACTACCCTCACTTCGTTCTCGACAATAGGGATGTCCATCTGTACACTCGGACGACACACAACACTAACAGTATCCGCGACGCACTAATCGATTTATTTGTGATTTTAAACTTCAGATCGCGTAAGTTTAAAATCACATAAGGTGTTACTCATTAGTAACTCATCCACAAAACGAATTCCCAATGAGTGACATCCAAGTAACAGTGTTACTCGTAGGAAAAAAACTGTAACAAAAAACTAACTTGTAACCCATCTCAAAAACCAACCTAAAAATGCCTGCCTGTGGCTTTTTTATAATTCTTGTAATTCTTTATTGTGCACAAGAAAATATTACAAGGTGTATAAACAACTCATTGATATGTACTAAGACGTTTATTCACGGATGGTTTCATCATTCCGATGTCAGGAAATTAATTGTTTTATGCATTCAAAGCTATTCGGAGTCATTAAAAGCCAGTCTTTGAATGTCGCGTACTTTCGACAACGCCTCGCCTAATTCTCAGAAAGACGCGCCATTTTTTATGGTTAAAACGCTTCCTTTTAAACACTGCATAGGTTTACTTCTGAAGTAATATAAAATGTGTGTTTGGGAAGATGACGCAGATTGAGTGACTGGAATAAATGTTTTGGAATTACAACGGTTGAAGACAAAACTATCGGGACGCATGAAACCTTCTCCAATCTCCACGTACGATGTTTTTAGTTGTTAAAACTACGTATTTGGAGAGTTTTTCATCTATTTTTAGAGAGTTTTTTGACGACCTCAGTGGCGCAGCGGGCGAGAGTCCGCCTGCGACGCAAAAGGTTGCGGGCTCGATTCCCGCCGCGGAACAAATTTGTGTATGATCTGCAGAAATTTGTTCCCTTGGTCTGGGTGTTTTCTATGTATAATAAAAAATATCTATCTATGTATAGAATGTATTAAATATATCAGTTATCTAGTACCCATAACACAAGCTTTGAGTAGCTTACTTTGGGGCTAGATGATGCTGTGTAGATTGTCCAGCATTATTTATTTATTTATTATTATTTATTATTGTGCTTTGCAAATTGTGAGTTTTGGGGATGGTTGTATCTATAAGAAGTGCAGTTATGTTGGTTTTGTCAATTAGTGCTAGATCCGATCATTTGTAATGTATGGTTTTGTCTGTTAGGATAGAAACAAAAAAAAACGATAATGACTGTAATCCCCAGGCTCAGTAGATAATACTCATATATCTAGTAACTTAGATCTTTGAGGATTTCTAAAGGAGGTAGTCAAAAGCACGTCAAATATGATATTTGGCACATGATCACATTTTGAACAGTCATTAGTATTCCGTACGTGACAGGTCGCAAGCTCATCGCCGCTTATAAAAATACTAATCTATGACACACACCTTAGAATTTTTGGTTCTATTGTATACCGGTTTCCTCACGATGTTAGGATAGCTCTGTCGAAATATTATGGGTTGAGTTTTCCAGCATAGTTTGGGGGTTACATTTATTATTACTTAAATTGGGTGGGGCAGAGCGCTGGTGGTGTAGTGGTAGCACCCCTGCCTCACGATCCGAAGGTCGTGGGTTCAAACCTGGTCGTGCACCAATGAGTTTTTCCATTCGAAAAATTTATGTGCGCAATGCCAGTGCTCTTAAAAACGGTGAAGGAAAACATCGTGAGGAAACCGGCATGCCCTAGAACGAAAAATTCGAAGGTATGTATCATAGGTTAGTATTCTTATAAGCGGCGATGGGCTTGCAACCTGTCACGTACGGAATACTAACTACTGTGCAAAATGTGGGCATGTACCAAATGTCATGTTTGGACTTGCCTCTGACTACCCTCTTTAGATATCCTCAAAGATCTAAGTAACTAAAGATCTGAGGAGATATCTACCGAGCCTGGGGATAACAGTCGTGATCATATATATATACATATATATGGGTGAACTGAGCTACAAAAAGCTATGCAGCACGAATACAAGCGATTCTTTAAAAGACAATACGCCAACACTAATATTTCAAGTGTTTAGGACAAACAAACAAACCAGGGCGTAATTTATTGGCAGTGTTTGCGTCAGCGTACATTCTACGCTCCGTAATTACGCCAGCGGGAGTTCATTGAGAGATGGCCCTGATAAACCGCCTGCATACTTTGCTTCTGTAAGATTCAGTTGATATCTTTGATAACGTAGAGCACGTTGTCATTGGTGATCCTATTGTTCCGCGGACTAACTAAAACTAACTAAAAAAAAAGCTGAAATATACGCGACCTTATTTTGTTCACATCAAATACTAAATTAGCGTAAACATTTTAAATTACAATTATAAATTTGACTAAACTGACGTATGATTGACGTGTTTTAGCTTATTTTAGAAGCCATGCAAATTGGTGTTGACTAAAGCTACGTGAAAATGGTGGAAAATTAATTAAATTAGAATTATTATGTCAATTTTAGATCTTTTTAAAACTGTCATTCAAAAATGTTACGCTAATTTGTTATCTATAGTAAGCCAAATAAGATCGTACCTATGGCAGCATTTTTTAAGTTAGTCTGCAAAATAACCGAATTACCACCATTATCTTATACGTTTAGTGATAGCGCGCACGAGTGACTTTTGTCGCCGTGACTGTTTCGTCACTCTTAGGTTATGTATGGAGATGTCACCCAGTGTCACGTTACGTGCGCGCATCTCCATACATAACAACGGACTTGGTAAGAGTGACGAAACAGCCACGACGAAAAATGTAAGTCGTGCGCGCTATCACTTAAACGAGCAATTCTTGTATATAATTATGTATGTACTACTCGTATTCATAATCTGAATCTCGGAAACGGCTTCAACGATTTTCATGAAATTTAGTATGCAAAGGGTTTCGGGGGCGATAAATCGATCTAGCTAGATTTCATTTTTAGAAAACGTGGTTTATCAAAAAGAAACTGAGAAAAACTCGGTCATCCAGGTACTGTAATATAGACGTACACACATACACCCCAAGCCCATTACCCTCCTCGGGTAAAAAATAGTATTACATTATTATTAGTACTAAACGGGTATTTATCGCGTTTTATTAAACTATTTTTCCCGACGTTTCGACAGGTTTACACACTGTCGTGGTCACGGGATAATTGGAGAACAGGAGCTACCGCCATTGCGAAGCGGGGGCAGCATTATTATTAACTAGCTTTCGCTCGCGGCTTTGCTCGCGAGGTACCTACATAAAACATAGCCTATGTTACTCAGGGATAATGTAGAATTTTAATGGTAAAAGAATTTTTGAAATCGGTCCAGCAGTTTTTGAGTTTATTCGTTACAAACAAAAATACAAAAATTTCCTCTTTATAATATTAGTATACGAGTAGAAACGCGATAAATACCCGTATAGTACTAATAATAATGTGTAGAACGGAGTGAGTAATGAGATGACGAATGACAGAGGGAAATAGAAGAAGATCACATGTTGTGCCGATCCCGATAACGTGGAAAAAGGGCAGGAATACGATGAATGTGTTCAAATCGCGTAAGTTTAAAAATATATAACAGTATTATAATCATGTTATTTGTTTCAGGCCAAAAAGCGGCTCGATGCTGTTGTACAGTCGGAAGAAAGTCCGATACAGGAGGGACGGGTACTGCTGGAAGAAACGGAAAGACGGAAAGACCACCCGAGAGGACCACATGAAGCTCAAGGTCCAAGGAACCGAGGTCAGTTCATCTTACCGTGTTGAATAACTTTTTATTTGATTTACCTGACCCACCTGATGATGAACGATAACCTGAAGTAATAATGAATATATTAACTGGATTATATTATATACGAGTACTACAGTTAGTGAAAAACCTACATAGACCAACTAAAAGTCCGAGACTTGCTGTATAATACCTACATACGCTATTATCGTATTGTACTTCTTAGATATAAGCACTACATTACACTTACCTACTTAAAATGTTTGCCCTTTCAATTTGTTACTTACCTAATTTGTGGATAACGGGGCTGGTTACATTCTTAGAACCTAAGTATTTACTAGTTATACAATCCATAGTTAATATGTGAATGTAATTGTTTGTTGTCCTTAATAAATAAAATAAAAAATAATAAATAATAAAAGACGTTATATAAAATGGCCAGGGTCCTTACCAAAGTATTATAAAAAAAAAAAAAAAAAATATATGATCACGACTGTAATCCCCGGGCTCGGTAGATATCTCCTCAGATCTTTAGATACTTAGATCTTTGAGGATATCTAAAGGGGGTAGTCAGAGGCACATCCAGGACACATGTTTGGACTTGCCTCTGACTACCCTCTTTAGATATCCTCAAAGATCTAAGTAACTAAAGATCTGAGGAGATATCTACCGAGCCTGGGGATTACAGTCGTGATCATATTTATTTATTTTATTTATTTATTTTTTGTTTTGCCCATAACACTCTTGTGATCTTGCCTAGTCCAAACGAAACCTCTTTGTCTAAATCTGTTCAGCTGTTTGCCGCTCTAATGAACTTGCATACATACAAACATACATACATACAACTCAATCACTCGTAGTTGGGTAAAAATAAAAGCATTGCCACTTCAAAGAAACACTTGCAAAAAGTCAAATCATAATTCCATAGCACATTCGCGAAATAAAAAACTTTGAACTCTTTCAACCTGTCTGACATTCTGAGCGATCACTGAAAGCAAAATTAAAGAAAGCCTAATTACGGCTAAGGTGGAAATGAGTTAGCTGTGAAATTGTACGTTATAAAACAGGTTCGTTTACACAAAGATAATTGTTAGTTACAATAGCCTCGAAGGTTTTACTATTGAAGTAAAATTTGTTTATTTTTAATTTGTGAATTTAATAAGGATGGTAATGTGTTTGGTGTGTATGTACCTATGTAAGTATGTATGTTTATTTGTCTGTCCCCGGAGTCTTAATGGCTGAAACTTTTACTAATAAAGGGTCGTTGGATTCGTCGGAATCATACAATTGGAGTAAATTAGGTTATGATGTCAAAACATTTAGTAAGAATTTTCAATTATCTTCAGTCAGATTTTTTTCATTAACAATAATCAAAATAACGTCAAACACGAAAAACTTGCTAAAATAATATATTTATATAAAACCTAGGGTAGAGTTAGACCAAAAAAAAGATGGATAGATTGTGTGAAAGATGATAAGATTAAAAAAGAAGTGTTGTGTTGGCGAATGACAGAGGGAAATGGAAGAAGATCACAATACATGTCGTCCCGACTTCACATTTACGTGGGAAAAAGGCAGAAGATGATGATGATGATGAAAACCTAGTAACCTTTGAACCGTGATTCAAAGTTACCAACTTATTATAAGTGGCCAACCTCTCAAACAAACTTATACTGAGTAGTTGCCCTTATATTTCATCTAGACTTCAATCTACATTCGAAATTAGGGCTTGTTGACGAGTGGCGTCTAGCAATTACTATTCAACAGCCATTTTCTTTATACATAACTAGCTGTTACCCGCGACTTTGCCCGCAAAAATCCATTAATTATTACAGCTTGGGTTACCTTGGGTTATTGAAGTTTTAGTAGGGATCCCTATTTTTTTCTTGTAATAAATATAGCTTATGTTACTCAAGGATAATGTAGCATTCTAATAGTAAAAGAACTTTTGAAATTGAACCAGTAGTTTTTGAGTAAATTAGTTACAAACAAAAATACAAGAATTCAAAAATACAAAACTTTCCTCTTTATAATATTAGTATAGATTCTTGTTTAGGTAACGACCTTAATAGTTTGCCTATTTGGGTCTAACCTTGATGTGATAAATGAAAACGAATTGCTTTAGTGTCAACTATGTTGTGTGAGTATTTCCATGAAATAACCTATTCTAATATTACTTTTTAACCTAATAAAAGGCCTTACCACAGCTCTTCAAGCAATGTCAAAGTAATAAAACTTCGATATTTCGTACCATGACTTATATTGTGTTGAAGTAGTGTTACTTCAAGCTTGAAACTTTGAGGTTTCTGAAATTATGATGGTTTGTATGAGCTCGTGGTGAGGTCCTAGGTCAAAAGTACCTTAAACCGGCGCACATGTATACAAAATGAAATAAGAGTGAATGAAGCAATGGATAGGTATGTCAGGATTGTAACCCGTCGAGAAACAGGCGTGATTTTATGTATGTATGATTTAACCTATGTATAATCTATTGCAAAACCTCAATTTAGGATTTTTTTTATTAGCTCTTCCATCATAAACATATCAGTAGGAGTTTTTATAAATGTATAAATGCAGTTTTCCTTGTTACTAAAATCGATGACATGGTTCCTAAGAACAAATCTTCGTCTTTATAGATTCAGACTTTCCCATACTGACCGATCTAAATGTTACACCCTGTATACTGTGAATTCTTAGCGTTAAAATCAGGCCATACCGTAGCAAGCCCCGCCTTCCAATCCAAACTTTAAACTGAAGTGGGCGTGCCCCAATGAGTCTTTCTGATGTATTTGCTCGTTAACTTGCTCAAAACGGTGATGGAAAACATCGTTAGGAAACATGTTTTAGCTAGACCTGCAAAGCTCGTATATCTGCCTAGCTTTGCGATGAAGAAGATATGCCACACAAACACTAAAGTTGGCTCACATGACCTTATTGTGGTCCAAATAAAAACCTCACAGAAAGTTGCCTAGTTCTTCATTTAATTTTTACGTTAATAAATAAGGACTTTGATGTAGGTAAATCTCATGTGAGAACTCACATCTAGAAATAAAAGTATTTGTGATAAAATAATCTCATACCCTACTAAAAGTAACTAAAAATTGCAATTTACGGCAGCCTTATAATAATAAATGTTTTGACATTTTATTATAGCTTAGTCTTCTTCTTACTTCATATGTCGAGTTTTTTTGAATTGTGTCGAGTTATAAGTATTGTCAAACTCTCTTATCCAGACAAGTTCATTTGTCAAAATCCAACCAGCCGTTTGGGCTACAGAGACGGCCAAAGAAACTCTCATCTAATACATATATATTCCAAACTACCCTCCTTCACAATTGGGTAAACTAACTAAATTGATACATCGGGAGTCAAGTTTGAACATGTACGAGAATGATTAAATATCCCAACTATTCCTAGTGGATTCCATTCAGCATAACAGAGTGCTTGCTGACCGGTGAGGTTAGCATGAGTACGATTTGAATTTAAAACATACCTATATAGTGATCATTGTTACCCCTTTCAACCTTTTCACCCCCTTACGGGTAATTTTTTTTATATCTTTTTTTAATGTACATGTATCATCACACATCATCTTCCTGCCCTTTTTCCACGGTATGTGGGGTCGGCAACATATTGTGATCCTCCATTATCTCTATCATCATCTTAGTACTCACTCCTTACTTACTCAATCATCTTTAACACAGTCCATTCATCTTTTCTTTGGCCTACTTCTACCCTTGTATCCATCCACATTCATACCTACATACTATAAGGAATAAGCTCTCTATATATCAAGTCTCTTTACTCTCTAGGATCAGCGATTTAGGTTCTGCATTGTCTGTCAATAGGTCAGTCACGACAAATATTTTATACATTTTACCCCCAATCTAGGGTGCATAACGTTGAAGGTTGGCGTCGACACGGACTGATGAATAAATGAAATGAAATCGTAGCAATTAAATAGAACCACGTCTACCCCTAATTGGACCCAATAGCTGTGGTTTCATAACAGTTGTTTACATTTTATATTCGACACGCTACGGGTTAATATTTTTTTTGATGAGCGTTTTTGCAATTCAATTTTTTGGAAATGTGAACTGTGAACGAGTTTTGTTCATAAAATTGTTTTTATGGTCACTGGTTCTTTCTCGATCACCCTGTTATATTTTATAAACTCATAAATTTCGACGATGTTGTAATTTTTGTACAAAATGTATACTTGTAATGTTTATTTAATGGCCAGGTATTTTTGAAGCGTTCAGGCTACCTCCTTTGCAATCGTACAGAAAACGCTCTTCAAGTTTCAAATCTCTATGACCAGCAGTTTAGGCTATCTATACAATATCAGTGAATCAGTCAGGACTTTGGGTCCAATAGTTTATACTCGTAATAGCTGCTATAAAGTAATAAAACTAGAATACAATACAATTTAGAAACGTGGAAAGTTTGTAAAATCTATTTGATTTTTGTTTCGAAATATTTAAACCATAAAACTTGATTTGTGATTGAATCAGCTCAAATTTTATTTACAACGCTGACTGTCTGTGTATTATACAGTATGTTCAATAAACTAAGAGTCATTCGATGACATACCTAAAATATTTTTAACAAAACTTGAAAACATACCCTGAAAACTCTTTTGCATCAGTGAATAAAGTGTTCATAGTAACACCACGCGTGCAATCCTAGGTTTCTTTAGCTTTCATCTTTATCACGCATCCTTCTAAGCCTAAGTGGAAATGGTTGCACAGTTTCTTAGCTAAACAAGCCTTCCTTAGCACGCATACTTAGCTAAAACGGAAAAGCACCCTTTAAGTAGATCTATGCATCTTCTAGAAGATTCTAAGAGCTATAAACCCCTTTCTAGAGTTCCTAATTCACTATTAGTTATTCCAGGCGTATATCGCGACACGCCACAGTGTTTTGTGGGCACTAAGCCGCTTGGAAATTTGCCAGTTGTGGTTCAAGTGGCTAGCGAGTGACCTTGTTGGCTTCTTGTGTGGCGCACAACCAGAAAATGCAAAAATTTATTTTTCAAAGAAATCTGCAAAATATCGTTGCAAAAAAGAGAATGATCTAATAATTTATGATGTTGCATAAAAATAATATTTTTAATTAATAATATGAATATTGCACAATTTTTTTTCGTGATTTAATTTTAAGAAGATTTCAATGTTTTTGAACTTATGCGTCCGTGTGTTTGAATAAAATTCTATAGTATTCTTTAAAGTTAAACAGGCTGTTACAATACATCTGGGATGGCAAAAAAAGATGAATCATAAGTTTTTGATGAATAACCTATTATTTTATTTTTAAAGCCTAGGCTACTTCTCTTCTCCCACTATTATTCGTACCTCCGCGCTCCCGCTACTTTCACAGCCTCCACTACCTCTCCCGCTCCCGCTACCTCCTCCGCTTCCGTCTATAACTTGCGTCCCAGAAAGTAGGAGGCACGCAACACTGTCACTGTTTATGTGCAAAAAGCCTGCGGCGTAAACTGTACCTGTAACCGGTAAGTTTAGTCTTTGAAGATTATGTTGTAACAGTGCATAGATAACTCACGCGGACTGAGTATTAATACAAAAGCAGAATTCACAAGATCCGCTGAGTTATTCGATTTTCAATCTTATATCAATAGTATAAAGATCATCGCTTCAGTATTAGATGAACTCTACCAAAGACTAAAAATAAGGGCCTAACCCTTATTTTTTGGTTTTTCTGGGTTACCTTTTCTGGGTTTAGTCAGGATTAAAAAAAAGTGAACAATCTTATACCTTTAAACGAGCAACTCTTGTATATATATATGTATGTATATATAATCTGTAAATATAATCTGAATAATGTATATATAATCTGAATCTCGGAAACGGCTACAACGATTTTCATGAAATTTAGTATGTAGGGAGTTTCGAGGGCGATAAATCGATCCAGCTAGGTTTCATTTTCCAAAAAACACGATTTACCAAAAAACATTCGAGCAAAGCTCGGTCACCAATGGAATACTATTAATTTATAGACGCAAAACTTTAGTTCCCAAAGAATTTTCAAAATATGTACAGTTAAGACATTATAATAATTCTTAAGAGTGCTTACCTTAAGCGACTATTTGATCTCAAACCCACTCAATAGCCGTTCAAATCCAAAGCAATAATTAAAAAAGTACACTTGTAAATTTTCTATTCAGTCCCGTTGGTATTTCAACTCTACAACTACTCAACCCGAGTGGCTCTACATGGCTTTAAATGCTCTACCTACTGTCGTTTTCATTTTAATTAGGTCTGCTGATTCAAACTCTTCAACTCCGCTTTTATTTTCTCTCGTTGCTATTCGCAAATACCAAAGTTGATTGATTTTTCTCTAAAAAAATAAGTGAGTATTTTTACATACATACATAAAATCACGCCTGTTTCCCGACGGGGTAGGCAGAGATCACGGATCTCCACTTGCTACAATCCTGACATAATACATCTTTTGCTTCATTCACTCTCACTACATTTTTCATACAAGCGCGTCGGTTTAGGGTACTCTTGACCAGGCCCCTATGAAATAAACATTACAAGTCTACTTTGTAAATATGTGACAATATTGTCGAATTTTATGACAAGTGCTGTTTAAATTTGTAAATCGTTATTTTTTATTAAACAGAAACTTGTAGACTTGTAACCGGTTACAATTAATTGTATTTACAATTTGTAATGTTTATTAAATAGGGGCCAGGTTTGAACCCACAACCTTCGGATCGTAAGGCAGGGGTTCTACACTATCGGTGCTCGCTCACACACTCAAAATAACTGTAGATCTGAGGAAATCTTGGGATTACAGTCGTGTGCATGTTAGTTTTGTTTTTTCGCAAATCCTCAGAAGAAATTCGATTTTGTTTAATTCAGTTGAATGCTGATTGTGCTCTGGTTAAGGACAGGGTTTGCCTGATAGCTAGATCGTAACATCGTAAAACTGCAGCTTGTAATTTTCAAGATTTATTTGGCAAAATCTGTGATTGTAAAAAGTTTTGGTGTCCCGTAGTTTTGGTTTATGGCCTAACTTCACTCGGCACTTGACGCGCTGTCTCGTCTGTTTCCAAACTTGTTAAGTTTACGACTTTTCGACATGACTGGAATTCTATGCATGACGTAAGTTTTGGTGAATCTTTTTTTATGTTTCAGGGTCAATTTCGTTGAATATTTTCAATAGATATTTTTTTTAACAGGCCTGGACTCTGCGTCTTTTTTGCGTTCAAATCGATTTTTTACTATTTCTGTGGATTTGTTGGTGTCTGTGGGTTAATAGATCAATAATATACGAGATGTTGCCAGATCTAAATAAATATGTGGCAAGCTTTGATAATATTTTTATCGATTTTATAATGTGTTTTTCAGTACTTCTTTTACGACATTATTCTTCCGCCCGTTGTATCACCATAATTAATTAGTTTTTTGACAACATATCCGCAAAATTTGGATTGTCGAGTATTTAAATTAGAATATAACAAAATGGTGCTGAGAGACAAATCGCAGTCGCCATATTGGCTACTAGCGAAACGTCACTGACACCGGATGACATCTTGAGTAGTCAATAGACGATCCGTTCCACACTAGTGCACATTATGTACCTCGCCACTCGACAAGTCATAAGATAATGATCATAAAGTCAAAAGACAAGGTAAAAGGTTATAGACTGACTAATCATTAAAAAATTACCCTCTGTACTACGTAGGTACTCATAAAAATAAACTAGCGCGTACAAAGTCGTGGGTACCAGCTAGTATATTAAAACATCCTGTGTTTTAATCCAGACCAACTTATCTCTAACAAAATGTTGATATTCTTTTTAGGTGTTACGTGTTTGTCGAACAATTTAACATAACTTTCAGTTAGTCTGATCCATAATCTCATACACCATTTTTCACAAAGGTTTAGGTTACCGAAACAGCCTTCAGAAACTATAGTCAATCTCAGCTTGATAAAACCCATGATAGCACTATGAACACACGAATGACTGCCAGGTTATACGTCGAGATTAGATATAGTTTATTGTTCCATGGTACATGCAAATGGGTCATCTGGGTCGAACCAGTTGTATACGACCCAATATTCTCATACAGACTGGTACTTTATTGACAACTTTCGGTCATGACTGGCCGGGAATTTTTGGTGGTCTATGGACGCTGGGTTTTTGGTGCTTGTGAATTTACTGGGTAGTTTTTATATGGGCTCGTATTTTTGATAGGGTATCGTGTTTTGCGTCGCTGGATAAGGCATCTTTAATGTCAGAATGCTCGATACGTACATGCTAACAATCCACATTATATTTTTCCTCCAAAAAATCGGACACGCTTTTTTTGTGTAATCGTAGACAGAAAATGTTTTATGAATTTATTCATCATCATCATCTTCCTGCCCTTATCCCACGTTATGTGGGGTCGGCACAACATGTGATCTTCCTCCATTTCCCTCTGTCACTCGTCATCTCATCACTTACTCCTCTTTATGAATTATTAATGAATAGAATTCACGTGCGCCAATTTTTGATTGCAATCGAAATACCAAAGACATATTAGAACACTGGTGGTATTTTGTTTGTATGTATGCGAGTTTTTTTGGCTATCGGTCAATGGAACCCAAACGGCTAGACAGTTTCTGACAAATAAGGTGTGATTGGATTCGTCTAGATTACCTACAAGAGTGACATAAACAAAGACGAAACAAACAATAAAAAATGTCAAAAATCCGATGAGGTTGGCTGTAAAAAGTTTCAATTACTTTCAGTCGGGTTTGCTATTTTTTTCAGGACTGGTTATTTATTTATAATTGATGCTCTATGTGTACACTCTTACAAGTCAAATTGGCTTATCAAATAAAAACTTTATAAAATCGCTATTTCCGCATCAAACAAGCAAGCTAATTCACTTATCCCCGCGTTAGTTCCAACGTCGATTTAGTTCACTACACGCCTATTACGGTTAATAAGCGTGATCAAATTTTTAACTCCATGCTTCGAATCACCGATATAAAACCTTATTTTAACCCAATAAAGTTCAATTTGCACAAACTTGAAGATTCTGACGTGAATCCCGGTTTGAAAATTTCACAAACTCTAAACCGTATTTCCAGGCGATAAGGTATAAATTACCGTGGTAAAGGTGGTTTGGAACACAGCCAGGGTTAACTATTATTGCGACCAAAACAAATGTTTCGCCGTAAGACTCTCCAAATGCTAAGTGTTTTTGATTGGGTGATTCGTTTCGTTTTAATTTTAATCGCTTTTTTTGGCAAGCGTCAGGTTAAATAATTTAAATTCAAATCAAATCAAATAAGTTTATTTTGTGTCACAAAAACAGAACACAATAGAAACTTAATATTAACTAAAATTAATTATGACAGCAAGAAGGGTCGTCACTCAGCTGTATGCTATAGTAGCGCTAGCGTCTAGTGCTGCTATAGCGCTGGTCTTCCGTTACGCCGCAGGTGAGCGTGTGCGGCAACTGTGGCACACACATCGTCGCTCTTCTTCTAAATTTTAATGGTTAAAACAAAAAGATTTGAATAAGTAATAATGTAAAAGATAAAGATAAAGATAAAGATAAAGATAAAGATATACTTTATTTGTAGCTGAAGTAGGCATTAATATAAAAAAAAAAAAAAATCCTGACTTACTAAACTAATTAAATTACCAACACCATTATAAACTAAATAACCCACTTAAAGCCTACCTTAAAGCTACAAAATGGAGTTCGACTCAGCATATGTTGTGATAGCTATGTGTTATAGCTAACATAACGCTGATCTTCCGTCGAAACCATTGCGTTGCGTCACGTACGCGATACTATAATACATATAAATTAAGAAGAAGATAAACTACAATAACTAAAAATCCTACTATAACAACATAAATATGTAACAAATGATATAATACACGAGCAATACTTACAATTTTATGATTTTAAATCGGACAATACTATAATATAGCAGTACCTACGAATACAAAAAAAAAACAAACGAACATACTTGTACCATTAATTAATAAATAATAAATAAATGAAATAGTGCCAAGGCTCTCAATGCATTATAATATTATAATAAAGCACGGCAAGTAACCCCAACAAGAAAGTGAAGAAGTGAAATGTAGTTATAAATATTGGTGGAATTTTTACACAATCCAGATACTTTCAGCCGTTTCAGCGTGAAAGAGCAACAAGTCACAGCCATACATCCATACATTCCTACAAATTTTCGCGTTTATAATCAGTACCTGGTAGACCGAGCTTTGCTCGGTTTTTTTTTGGTAAATTTTGATGTTCGGAAAATGAAACCTAGCTAGATCGATTAATCGTCCCCGAAACCCCCTGCATACTAAATTTCATGAAAATCGCCGGAGCCATTTCCGAGATTCCAATTATATTATATTAGAAGGATAGTTACAAGCTTTGCCTCAACGTAGGCCATTGCTCAGCATGACGTCATTCAGTAATAATGTTAAACGATTTAATATAATACATAGTACTCAACTCATAACATGACTATTGCATTGCGATAGTATTGCTGTACGCACTGTTCAATTGATACGAACGATCGCCATCAGTTAGGTCATAACTTTGTATATACGTCGTTTCTGTTGATCGTGGAACGTTTATACAAGGTTAAATTTGTTTCAATACAAATGTCCCAGAACCATATTTACTCAAAAAATATAGAATATTAGAACTTTTATTTGTCACGGTTTTGAATAGAAATTTCAAAAAATATATTAGCCTTAATCCAAATTGCTTTAAATCAGGGGTCGGCAACCTTTTGGCAGGCAAGGGCCGCAAGGTGGCAAAATAAACTAAAGGCGGGCCGGGCCGCACTTGTGATATTAACCCTAGAAGCTCAAAATATGGCTCTCAAATGCCCATCTCCGAGACAAGAAGCATATTTATTTTTTCTATAATTGACAATTGAAAAAGTTTGTTCGCAAAAATTATAAGTGCTGCCAAAAATTGTAATGAACTCGCGCTTCGCTCATTTGTTCGTTCGCAGGCAGAGCGAAGCGCGTTTTAAGTCTGGGTCTACACTATACGGACGATCGTGGTTCGTCCATGCATTTATCTTGATATTTAACTTATATAAAAAAACATTCACCGCTGCTTTAAATAATAGGTAGGTAATTTTTTGTTGTTTTATTAGTTTATGTTTGGCGTGAAGTGCTTTTCATTGGTTTTTATTCTAAATTTTTAATTTTTTTAATAAAATTTTAAATGTAACTTTTATCTCTATATTCAGCAGTCCCCAAAACGAAACAAACTTACAAAACTACAAACTTTACATTTTTATAATATTCTTTGGCAATATTACGACTGGACAGGTTTTGATAAAATTGTCATTGGGTTCGTTTGGATCACCAAAGTGATTAGGCTATCCAGTGATTCCCAAAGTGGTCCAGGTGGACCCCCAAGGGTCCGACTTGACGGGGGTCTAAGTTGGACATGACAAAAAATGGGGGTCTACAATTGTAAGCAGGGGTGCATGAAAAATAATTTGGTTTCGGTAGTGAAGAACTAAAATGTTTATAAATTTTAAATAATATGATACCTTAATAAGACAATTTATAAATAAATTGAGAAAAAAATGGTAATTTGGAAATGGAAAAGATTTTTTTTGAAATCTGTTAATCGTCGTTGAAACTCAGCCATAACGCAAGTTAGATAGATAGATCTAATTTTCACTTTTTTTTTTCAAGATTTAGAAATTGGTACCTAGTAATGTGGATGCAGGGAGTCCACCGGATCCAGCAAAATTTTGAAAGTGGTCTATGAAACAAAAGAGTTTGGGAACCACTGGGCTATACGATAAGTCAAAAAATCCAATATGGCGGCTGCAAGAAGCTATTTTCAATTACTCATATTTGGATTTTTCATATATGCAATAAATAATTGTTTTATTAATAAGTACTAAAAATTTTAATATAAATTAAAGATTTAAATATAGCCTCCTGGAATTTCTGCTCTGCATTCGACTGTCAACTTTGTCACTCTAGTTTTTATATATTTTCTCGTGTTATTTAGAGTCTTATTGTGTAATTTTGGTGGCAATTTTTTCGACGACCTCTGTGGCGCAGCGGGCGAGAGTCCACCTGCGACGCAAGAGGTTGCGGGTTCGATTCCCGCTACGGAACAAATTTATGTACGATCTGCAGAAATTTGTTCCGTTGGTCTGGGTGTTTTCTATGTATAATAAAAAATATCTATCTATGTATCTAATGTTTAAATACATCAGTTATCTAGTACCCATAACACAAGCTTTGAGTAGCTAACTTTGGGGCTAGATGATGCTGTGTGGATTGTCCAGTATTATTTATTTATAACCGGCATACCCTAGAACTAAAAATTCGAAGGTATGTGTCATAGGTTAGTATTCTTATAAGCGGCGATGGGCTTGCAACCTGTCACGTACGGAATACTAACTATTGTGCAAAATGTGGGCATGTACCAAATGTCATGTTTGGACTTGCCTCTGACTACCCTCTTTAGATATCCTCAAAGATCTAAGTAACTAAAGATCTGAGGAGATATCTACCGAGCCTGGGGATTACGGTCGTGATCATATTTATATTATTTTTATTCATATTTGGATTTTTCATATATGCAATAAATAATTGTTTTATTAGTAAGTACTAAAAATTTTAATATAAATTAAAGATTTAAATATAGCCTTCTGGAATTTCTGATCTGCATTCGACTGTCAACTTTGTCACTCTAGTTTTTATATATTTTCTCGTGTTATTTAGAGTCTTATTGTGTAATTTTCGTGGCTATTTTTTAAATAAAGGCTGAGTTCTTGACGCGAGTATAAAATATGTATATTTTTTTCTAAATCCACGGAAATCCTGAGAATTTTAAACAAAACAGCCGTCTCTTGTTTCAAATCGACTCGACAATTTGACTGACACTGACTTTGTGACAATTCTACTAATTTAGAGAATCCCATAGCCATAAACCAAGAATTGAATTGAATTGAGAATCCCTTAGAGATAAGTTTAAAGAAATAAACATCATGACAATGCCATGTCAGTATATATATGAAAACTGGGGATAGGACTGGAATTGGCACTTAGACTCACCTAGTATGTAAGACGTTTCAAAGTGATCCCTGTGATTCTATTGAAAATAAATATATTTTGAATTTTGAATTTTTAAACACTGACATTGGCAAAATTGATCTCAAAAGAGACAGATGCCATAACAAGGAAGAAGAAGAAATTTAACCGTTGACTCGAAAGAAGAAGATTAGTAAGAAAGTTTCTATAAAAGATTCTCTCACAGCTCATCTGTGTCGCCTTGTTACTTGCTGCCCAATAGATCGCAGTCGCCACGTGCGCACTGAATAATACATTTTGCAACTGCGAGCATTGAGTACTCTGTGTGTCCCGACTTGCAGCGGAGGAGACTGGGCTAGTTTCAGCAAGTAGTTATCTCACTAGCTCTTTTGAAGCTTCTCAAGCCTTTTTCTTGCACTTGACACCATGCTTAGGAGTTTCTTATACCTAATAAATAAAATCAAACCGGTTTGATTAGTTTTGGTAGTCTGTTTAGGTAGGCAGAGACTTACCTCTTTTGCTTCATTCACTCTCAGTACCTGGGTGACCGAGCTTTGCTCGTTTTTTTGGGGTAAACGACGTTTTCTAAAAATGAAACCTAGCTAGATCGATTTATCACCCCCGAAACCCTCTGCATACTAAATTTCATGAAAATCGCTGGAGCCGTTTCCGAGATTCCGATTATATATATAGGTATATATACATAGTACCTGGTTGGCCGAGCTTT
Source organism: Cosmorhoe ocellata (assembly GCA_963675405.1). NCBI lineage: Eukaryota > Metazoa > Arthropoda > Insecta > Lepidoptera > Geometridae > Cosmorhoe > Cosmorhoe ocellata. The sequence goes on along the minus strand of OY776256.1, from coordinate 9,679,094 downwards.
GCTCGGTTTTTTTTCTCGTAAATCAAGAATTGCTCGTTTAAAGGTATAAGATTACATACATGCGCGTAGTATTCATATTTTTGAAACTGAACCTACGTTGGATACTATATAAATCCAAATTAAAAATATCTGTTGAAAAAAAAATATATGATCACAACTGTAAGCCCTGGGCTCGGTACATATCTTTCTCAGATCTATAGTTACTTAGATTTTTGAGGATATCTAAAGAAGGTAGTCAGAGACACGTCCAACATGACATTTGGTACATGCCCACATTTTGCACGGTATTTTAGTACGTGACAGGTTGCAAGCCCATCGCCGATTCTAAGATTACTAACCCATGACACGCACCTTCGAATTTAAAAAAATAGTGACAAGTCTAAAAAAAAAGTAACTTTTTTAATTTTTTTTTTGTATACTGCTTGTCGCTTAAAACCTGGACCACAGCTCATAGAGGCTTTTCGTAGTAAACGAAGTTAAGTCAGGTGCCAATTCCAGACTAGCTTGGTTAGCCTTGTTTTACGATATACTACTGCCGGTCTTGGTGGAGTGGACCTTCTGTCATAATTGCATTCTATGCGCTGGGGAGTACCCGGCTTGTAAATCTCTATGTCAAAGGCAATAAGGTTCTATTTTGCTTATGAATAAATAAGCTAACATTGCTGTGTTCCGAATTGAATGGTAATGGATTCCAGGGAAATGACAGGTGTATGAAACTTTACGTTCAGAACTATATTAATATCTATCTTTGTACCAAATTTCATCAAATCGGCGTGAAAACATAACAGACAGAAAGAGTTACTTTCGCATTTATAATATTAGTATGGGTAGTATGGAGTACTAGTTTCCGCCCACGACTTCGACCGCGTGGTACCTTGAAAAACAAAAACAAATCTATCCCGCGAGAACCGTACATTGTGTCGGGATAATAAATAGCCTATGTGCTATTCCAGTCTATAATCTATATCTGTGACAAATTTCATCCAGATCCAATCAGCCGTTTCAGCGTGAAAGAGTAACAAACATACATCCATACATTCTTACAAACTTTCGCATTTATAATATTAGTAGGATGGATTGTATGATCAGAAAAAAATAAGAATTAAAATGGATTCTATGATGATCAATTATTTTATATACATAAAAACTTTATGATGTGTTTGTCCACAGTGCATCTATGGGTGTTACGTACACTCGGCCATCCTGCCAACCTTCCACCGACGCTGCTACTGGCTCCTCCAAGTAAGTACTCCAATATTATGAAATTTTCTAAAAAAAATGACTTTAGTTATCAATTTTGTATCGCCTCTCTCTAGCCTCAAAAGTTTGCTTAGCAAACCCCGACTGAAACTAATTGAAAATACCTTTTTACAGCCGCCATTATTTTTAACAAAGCGATCCTTGTGAATTTATTGAATAAATTATTTTTCAATTTCAATTTCAACTTCAATTTGTCAAAATCTGTCCAGCCGTTTGGGCTCCAGCGACAGACAAAAGAACTGAAAAAGGGTGTATGTCGTATGTACGAACATACACCCTAAACTCATTACCCTTTTTCGTTTCGCAATCTGCTAAAAAAAATATTCACATCAACCATAGTTAGATTTGATATTCTCCATAGCTCATATAGATACGAGTAAAGTACCCCTAGTATGAGTTTTTGATAGTTTACGAAAACTTTTTTCGTAAAGTATCCTTTCATACATTTACCTCCATCGGAAATTTTAAGGTACTAAAATAAAGTCGATATCGTGAAAACTTGATTTAAAAATCATTGCTGGGACTGCCGATTACATAATATTTTCGATATTATCGACCTTATTTTAGTTCCTTAACATTTCCGATGGAGGTAAATGTATGAAAGGATACTATTCGAAAAAAGTTTTTGTAAATCAAAAACTCATACTAGGGGTACAGAAGCAAACAGTATCTATACGGTGAGTAGGTGTCTATATCTATAGACACGCTATAGACAGACAAGCAATCTCGCAAAAGCAAAAGACATTTTTCAGCGCGGATTCCGAGATATCTTGAAACACGTCTTTGAAACCGAACCGAATTGATGAAACCGCGAGAGTAGCTCAAATATGATCAGCAAGGTCACTACTTACATTTTTTACGAACTAGCTTCCGCCCACGGCTCGCGTGGTACCTTGTTTATGTGCTATTCCAGACTGTAATCTAACTGTGTGCCAAATTTCATCCAGATCTTTCGTTTCAGTGTGATTGAGTAACAAACATCCATACAATCATCCAAACTTTTGCATTTAAAATATTAATAATTGACCCGAAAGACAACAAAAAAGAATTAGCGAAATCGGTCCAGCCGTTCACGCGTGAATCCATGACCAAGGGAAATATGGATTCATTTATATATTACTAGCTTCTGCACGCGGCGTCGCCCGCGAAGTATCTACATAAAATATAGCCTATGTTCATCCTGAAAGTTCATTCTACACATTGGTGAAAGAATTTTTCAAATCGGTTCAGTAGTTTCGGAGCCTATTCATTTCAAACAAACAAACAAACAAACAATCAAAGTTTTCCTCTTTATAATATTAGTATAGATAGAAGAAGATAGATAAATACACATAATTAGATAGTAAGAGGAAGATAGCGAATAACAGGAATATATTAGTTCAAGATACATATATACACATAGATAGATATACACATAGTAGAGCGCTGGTGGTGTAGTGGTAGCATCCCTGCCTCACGATCCGAAGGTCGTGGGTTCAAACCTGGTCGTGCACCAATGAGTTTTTCCATTCGAAAAATTTATGTGCGCAATGCCAGTGCTCTTAAACGGTGAAGGAAAACATCGTGAGGAAACCGGCATGCCCTAGAACCAAAAATTCGAAGTTATGTGTCATAGGTTAGTATTCTTATAAGCGGCGATGGGCTTGCAACCTGTCACGTACGGAATACTAACTATTGTGCAAAATGTGGGCATGTACCAAATGTCATGTTTGGACTTGCCTCTGACTACCCTCTTTAGATATCCTCAAATATCTAAGTAACTAAAGATCTGAGGAGATATCTACCGAGCCTGGGGATTACAGTCGTGATCATATTTTTATTTTTTTTGATAGACAGTAAGAGAAAGATAGTCAATAACAGGAATATATACGAGTAATAGTTCTAACTTCATACTAAGATTCTTTGTTTCGTGGGTTCAAAAAATCTTCTTTTCATTTATTTACTTAGTTTTATTTTAACAACTACATACAACTTATTAGGTGATCAGAGTTGTTTGTTAAAAAAAAGTACTTATGTCATGGCAAGAGTTTTAAAATTATACGTTCCAGCAACACTGAACGTGCACAAATTAGGATGCTTTAAGCTTTTTTCACTTTAAATCTTTCACTTCACTGGTTCGATAGTTGACACAATAAGATAAATAAATATACCAGCTATTCCCACAAGCGCTGTAACGAATAGGAAGTTTTCAATCCAATATTTCGTGAAATATTTTCACTTTGCTCGCCGATATTAATAGGATTTATTCAGGCTATCAGATATTTGCTTTAAAGTATTACTGGAGGCATTAAACACTTAGAAATAGTATTGTTTTTTCTATTTCGGATGAAATATAATCAAAGTTTATTTAATATTCATGTTATTTAGCTACAGCAATAAAGGCTTATTTTATTTATTTTATTTTTATATAATCAAAGTTTGTAAGTTGATTAGAATCTTTTTGAGCCGTGACGGAACGGAGTCAGTATATGCGTTTGGGGTGAAAGAATGTTTGTTTGTGCAAATCCATGTTGCTATTTTTCTCCAAAACTACTTGTCCGATTTTGATGCAGTTTTCAGTTATGGGTTCGGGTTTGATTGGTGCTTGTTTTTATTCATTTAATTTTTAACCGTCGTGGGTTTTTTCAAAATATTTAATTTTGCTGTTCTTCTTATTTGTAATATTGTTTTATTTTTTGTTCGTTTTGTCGTACTTATGCATTTTTAAACTTGTATTTCATTCTTTCTTTGGGTGTATTTCGTCTGTTCACTAATGTACGAGTAAATTATGTGGCTTTAAAAAAATATCCTTCTTTCTTTCTTTCTTTCTTTCTTTCTTTCTTTCATTCTTTATTTTTTCTAATCTAGTGGTAATGCCTCTGCCTTCATGCTAAAATATTGGGTTCAAATCCGGTTGTGGACAATAGACTTTTCTGTTTAAAAAATATATCTAGCTATTCACACAGCAATAAGTCAGCTAAGTTCGGAAAATTACTTAAGTACTATTAATCTATAGCGGTGAAGAAAAACAACGCGTGGAACCGGTATGTCGTAGAAACTAAATATTTGAAGAGTTAATTGACAATTGCACGAAAGTGCGCGACTTTAATACTTTCACCACACTTGTATACTAGAATAATACGAAGAAGAGAAAAGATTCGAAATTCTATGCTCTTAAAAATTCTTATCTAAAGTACTTAAATAGCTGGTAAATAGCTCTAAAATACTTAATATAGCTGGTTATCAGCTGTTTATACAAACTTAGTATGTGGCTAGATTGCGCTTTGTGAAATTTCTACTAATATTTATCTATAACTAGCAAAAGCGCGTGTCTCAGATCGCGCGGTACCTATCCGGATTCATTCAGTCGTTTCAGCGTAAGTAACAAACACCCTTACATTCATCTATACAATATATATATATTATATAAAACTTTTATTATAAAACATTTATAATAACAGTTAGATAGTAAATAATAGGATAGGATAAGATATCAACAAAATTATCTACTTTTTCTTTAATTTGTTTTCAGTAAAAGCATTGGTAGGCACTAGGCATGTTCTCAGTAATTATTTCACCCAATTCGCAGTAAGCATCAACTTATTAAAGTTAACGGGCCGACTTCCCTTTACCCGACGCGTCGTAATGAGAATGAGGGTTTAAACTTTAATGAGCGCGTTTCATTTGTGCGCGAGTTATTGTGACGCGTTAGTTTTATGGCACTTACGGATAATTAACCTAAAAACAAACAAGAATTTAAAATTTAAATCAAAAATTTCTGAACGGGGCATGAACCCGCGTGTTAGCTTGAAGGCGCCAGCATACTACGACCATTACGAAAATTCACTTATTTCCTTCATCGTTTCTTCTTCTTCTTCTTCTTCTTCAATTATGGCATCTGTCTCTTTGAGAACAATTTTGCCAGTGTCAAGTGTATTTATTTATAAGTATTGCCAACGTCACAGAGTCATAGTCAAGTAGTCAAGTCAATTTTAAACAAAAGATGGCTGTTTTGTTGAAAATTTTCGGGATTTCCTCCGATGGAATTTCAAGAGAACTATTCACTCTAATTCACATAATTTACACTCGCGTCAAGAACCCGGGCTTTATTGGCAAAATAACCACCAAAATTACGCAATAAAACTCAAAATAACACGAGTAAACATATAAAAACCAGAGCGACGTAGTTGTCAGGCAAATACACCGCAGAAAATCACCCCCTTCATCGTTTATTAACTCTGCTATAATGTTGTGCACATATGCACTATTTTCGTACTGAAAAATGTATCTTTGGGTGCACTCAAGATTTAAACCTAGAACCTTAAGATTGGAAGGCAGGGGCTACCACTACACCACTAATTCTATCTTGTTCTATTATCCTATTATTCCAACTTATCCTATCCTATCCTACTAATATTATAACTAGCTAGCAGCAGACCGTGGACAATGGCATATGCAAAGAGAGGCCTATACCCAGCAGTGGGTGAAGTCGGGCTGCGGATAATGATGATAAATAAATAAATAAATAATGCTGAACAATCCACACAGCATCATCTAGGCCCAAAGTAAGCTACTCAAAGCTTGTGTTATGGGTACTAGATAACTGATATATTTAATACTTACATTGTACATAGATAGATATTTTTTTATTATACATAGAAAACACCCAGAGCAACGGAAAAAATTTTTGCAGATCGTACACAGATTTGTTCCGCGGCGGGAATCGAACCCGCAACCTCTTGCGTCGCAGGCGGACTCTCGCCCGCTGCGCCACTGAGGTCGTCAATGATGATTATATATGTTGCATGTTTGTTACTCAATCACGCTGAAACGGCTGAAGAGATCTGAAAGAAACTTGAAATACTCGTAGTTTACGACCGGGAATAACAGGTTTCTTGCATGCTCTTCTCAACTTGTGTTAGGCTAGAATTTGCTCTAAAATTTACCATATTCAATTTGAATATTATTATTCATTGTGATTTTATTGATTAACAATTATAGTCAATAGTCGATTTTTAATTTGAATTTAACAGTTAGAGATGTTAACCAAACGGAAAATTCACAAAAGAAAATTCACGTTTTGATCATATTTGTTTGTTTTGTCTAATCATTAGATACCAGGGGCCTAACACTACTTCAATTTATTTTTTATGATCGAAATATCAAAATTATATTACTTTGATATTGCCACTCGTGGTACGGCTCCTAATATACCGTCGCTTCGTCTTCGTCTCTCCAAAGCTTGAACAAACAATATTTACCCCAGCTCATTATAAAATGACATTTGTAAATGCCATCAGACCCGCAGTGGGAATGGAAAAGTAATTGAATTTCTGAGCGATGCAGGCAGGAGTAACAGGTGCTAATGCCCATTTGGGGCACACACGTCATGTTGAACGAGCTTATGAAGTGCCCCTGTCAAACTGAAAGAAGTAATAAAAAAAAATACTTGTATGATCAAGGTGTGTGTGGTTAGTATTCTTATAAGCGGCGATGAGCTTGCAACACTAGTAACTATAACAAATCACTGGCTTGCAACCTGTAACGTATGGAATACTAACTACTGTGCAAAAAGTGGGCATGTACCAAATATCATGTTTGGACGTCCCTCTGACTACCCCCTTTAGTATCCTCAAAGATCTAAGTAACTTAAGATCTGTGGAGGTATCTACCGAGCATTTTTTATTTAATAATATAAGTCATAAAATTTATCAAATTCTTATTAGTATTGCCATCAAACAATAATAGCTAGCGCCCGCTGTCGGGGCACGCTCGCTTCGCTCACTCACCTTGTGCAAATATGTTCACAATTCACACTTAACCTAATAAACTGATTTCAATTTGGGTTGTTACTTTGATATAAAAGAAGAGTATCAAATAATAAAGTACTGATATAAAATGAAAATTGCAAATGCATACATTACAGAGCTTATAGACAGATGAAAAGTTAGCGAAGCTTTTAAGTTTTCATTGAAAGGGTTTGAATCTTTCACGATGAATTTCAATGACGCGGGTAGATGCAACTCTTGCCAAGAAAATGCCCGTCCGATGTTACGCCGATCGCAAAACGAAAGGAAAGAACGTCTTATCTTTAGAGTCTCCGTTTGTTTCTGCAAAAAAACACACGTACAGTCGACATTGAAGTTGCTGATGATTGAGAGCACTGGGACTTTACCACAAGCTCTTACAAACTATCATGTTATAGAAACGTCATTCCAGCTTGATGTTACAATCCTACTAATATTATAAACGCGAAAGTTAGGATATCGGATGTATGTTTGTATTTTTTTTACGCTGAAACGGCTGAACGGATCTGGATGAAATTTGGCACAAATATAGATTATAATCTTGTTTTTCAAGGTACCACGCGGGCGAAGCCGTGGGCGGATCTAGTATCCGCCCACGGCTTCGCCCGCGTGGTACCTTATACAATTCTCTGATACAACTCTCTCTTTATACAAGACTGGCTTCATTGCTTAGTTGGTAGTAGCTCCGCCTTCTGCGCTGAAGGTTGTGGGTTCGATTCCCAGCCAGAATAAACATTTGTGTGATGAACACAGATGTTTGTTCTGTGTCTGGGTGTTATTATGTATTCTATTTATATATTTCCAAAAAAAGTAAGTATATAATCTATCAGCTATTTGGTTCCCATAGTATTTGGGGCTAGATTGCGTTGTGTGAAGTATCCATCAATAGTTATTTATTTATTTAATTTTATAGGTCATGGTACGAAATAGCAAAGTTATTTACTTTGATTTGGACGCAAAGTTTATGGTGAGGGCCATGCTTTAGTGGCTACGCTTTTCGATCTTTAGGTCGTGGGTACGAATCCGGTCGTGTACCACTGGATTTTTATATTCTAAAATACTATGCACAATGCTTTTAAATAGTGAAGAAAAACGTGAGGAAACTGGCGTACCCTAGAACCTGAAATTTGAAAGTGTGTGTCAGAGTTTAGTATTCTTCTAAGCGGCGATATGCTTGCAACTTTTCACGATATTTTCCTTCACCGTTTGAGAGTAGGTACTGGGTGCCTACTCTACAAAACGACAACGACATAATCGAAACGTTTGAACAAAGGCCCGACTAGTGCTAAGGGCTCAGAAACTAGGAACTGCTTATACATTGCGGTTGTAATTTCCCAGGTGTATTCTATACCTACGTTGTATACCCAGGTTGTATGTTGGCATAATAAACTGTTTCATACCCTTTATTGAAAGTAGTAGTATACCTATAGTTACTTGTAGAAAACATAATAAATAAGTGGATTTGAACAACTTCTAATATAACTTTTCTCAGAATAATAATATATAATGTCAAATGCAAGTGGGTTGAAACCTTTCAAACACTTATTGAAGGAAATCATCGCGAGAAAACCAGCATACCCTCGAACCAAAAATGTAAAGGTGTGTGTATTTTACATAATTTAATATTATATAAGCGGCGATGGACTTGCATCCTGTCACATACGGAGCATATTATACGAGCGTTTCTCATGTGTATTAGATGTACTTATACCTTCTATACCATAGTTTAAGAGCACCTAATTTTCTAGCTTGACTTAAGTTCCTGTGTCCCCTAGATGGGGCAGAGGGCGTCCACAGTGCGCCGCCATTCCGAACGGTTTTGAGCTTCTCGTTTCATTTCGCTCCAGGTCTTCCCTAGTTGCTTCGCTTCTGCAATGATCGTCCGGCGCCAGGTCTGCTTGGGGCGACCACGTTTACGCTTTCCTTGGGGATTCCAGTCTAGGGCTTGCCTCGGTATGTGTTCAGGATCCCTTCGGAGCGTGTGGCCGATCCAGTTCCACTTGCGGCGTTTGATCTGCTGGTCGATCGGAGTCTCACCGCAGCGTTCCCACAGGTCTTGGTTGGAGATTTTCTCGGGCCAGTAGACATTTAGGATACGGCGAAGAAGTCGGTTGATAACGACCTGGAGTTTGTGCGAGATGTCCTTAGTGACCTTCCACGTCTCGCATCCGTACAGCAACACGGTTTTTACGTTGGACCGGAATATTTTGAGTTTTACTCTTCGGGTCAGTTTCCTTGATTGCCATACAGGGCGGAGCTGAGCAAAGGTTGCTCTTGCCTTGGCGATCCTCGAAGTGACATCCTCTTCAGTTCCTCCAGCTTCTGTCACTACACTACCGAGGTATGTGAATTTTCTAGCAACTAGAGATAAACAAGCTAATCAAAGTTGACCGGACACTGGAATAGGATCAGAATAATTCACTCTCTAATCTCTATTGATCCCATCACCACGCTAATCTTTGATGTCAAGTCTATAGGTAATCCCAGATGACGAGATACTATAGACTCAATTAGTTGGTTAAATATTTACAAAGTTTAATTGGAGTCTGAGTATTATCTTTGGCTGACATGCCTAATAGGTTTGCGATGAGATAGTTATTTTTGATGATCAAACTTGGTTGTTTGGTTAATAAAAGCTAGTGATTGTATGTAATTACTATGACATTTTGGTCAAATATAATATAATATAATATTATAGTATATTCTTATAGGTTATTTTATATTATATTCTTATTCGTCGTGATGATAAAATGAAAACTTATTAAAAAAGAAATAGTTAAACTAGCATTTATAGCAAAAATTCAAAAGTAATTTCAATAATTTACTATTTCGATCAAATACAGTAGTATATAAAAATCCATTTAAGAACTTAATAACAAAGTCAAAATTCTTTTTTATTAATCTACCGGGTACTAAGACTAATCCACTTTGTTGAGTAAAAAAGAAGATGCCGTCTCATAATACTAATGAAAAATGAAGAAACGGGGACAGCGGGCATAATTTTTGCATATTTTATTCAACTATATTATCGGGGACAGGACTCGGGGACAACGGGAAGTCATTTTAAATATTTAATTAAAGTACCGCTGTCCCCGATAGTCGGGGACACGGAATCGGGGACAACGGAAATACACTAAAAAACCGACTGAAAGTAATTTAAAATAGCTTTTTACAGTCGCCATATTGAATTTTATGATCTTTTTAGCCTATATCACAATTGTAATCCAGACAAATCCAATGACACTTAATTTGTCAAAATCTGTCCACCCGTTTCGGCTCCAGCGAATCCCAAAGGAACTCGCATACATACATACACTTTAAACACATTAATACTCCCTCGCAGTCGGGTAAAAAGGGCATAAATATCACATCATTCAAAGTAAAAAAAGACCTACGCCATATTTTACTTAATAGGCAGAAACAAAAATACTTTTCTGTAAATCTAATATCAAATTCAAACTATAAAATAAACTATATGCACATTATTCCATTCTAAGTGAGTCTGCAATATAAGCTTAGGATTTATTATCATCTAGGATTTAAATTAAGAATATACTCTTTCTATTTCCGTCGACAAACGTCGTTAGATCGTGCTTAGCCCGCGAGATGGCTAACTTTTGACTTCGGTCTTTGAAAAAGTTAGGGCTGCCTATTCAAAGTTAGATTCATGTTGATTTTTTTACAAGACCAAAAAAAAGTACTTACAGTGTTTTAGTCTATAAGAAAACTAGAGATAATGTTTAAATTTTCTGACCATAAATAAATGAAAAATATTTTGAATACAGAACAATTAAACCAAAACCAGAACTGGTCCATAAATTCACACTTTGATTTAGGTGCACCTTTTGATTTACAAGTACCACATAAAGTTAATTCCGTGAATTTATTGTGTCAACAAAACAACAGTGAAACTAACCGAAACCAGTTAAAACACTAAAATAGTATCCTTTGAAACAATGCAACCGCAACCTCACATTCGCACTTTGCAAAACGAGTTAATGAAAAACCGCCGATAATAATAAAACACACGCGTCACCCCTGGCCGGCGGCCATTACATAAATACGGGCGCCATGTTTATTGCCGCCATTTTGAAGACAAATGGTTAGTTATTACTGCGCACTCCATTTTACATTCTCTCTTCGTTGAAATTAAAATATTGTGTATTACTTATTTTATGCGTTGTAAACTGCGCTCGAGTCGATTTAGTGGTAGTTAGAGATGTTCTACTGTTCACGCTTGGCCGCGCGATGTTTTTGTAAGGGATCCGTACACATGATTTTTTTGTTGGATTGTTTTGTGTTTATGTGAATTTTTTGTTCGCCCTGTCTAACAAATTCATCTGAAAATGTTTTGCACTCAACATTATACAAAACTTAGTCTAACACTAACATTCAATTTCCTAAATATGTAGAGTTTTTTTACTGAATGTATAATAAATATTATGTTTAAAGTTGGGACGTTGTGTGTAGAAAAACATAAAAGAAAACTTTGGTCAAAAACTTCCGTAATACCATGCTTTTCAGGTTCTTTTCTCGTTCCGTTTTATTCAAGAATAGACAAACACATAAAACAATTTCCCCATTCTGTTCTTGAAACAATTGCCCGAGCATTCCACGGAACTCGTCCCCAAAGACCGTTACAGAGTTTTAACCGTTTTACGAGTATGGACCAAGCTTGTTACAATGAAGTATGGCCGCTATATTTTCACACATCACTTGCCGTTTATTTAACACCCTATTTATAGAATGTTATATTATTTGCTTGAATTTTATTGCAACCTTAAAAAACTTGATAAAAATCATGCCACACTTATTTTACAACTTCATAATATAATATTTATGTAGATATTAATGTAATAATATTTATGTAGATATTAATGTCAATATGCAATAAAATCACAGTGTTTTTTTGTATAAATTCGTTCGTTTGCCGAAGCAGTATACGCAGAAAGTATGAAACAATGACAGTTTTTACATAAAAAATAAATACATATAATGTTTGGATACATTGCGATTAGAAAGACTGCAAAGGCGGTGTTTTTATTATTCTAATCATATTATTAAAACAAATAAAAGAGCCTGATTTTAAAGATATTGGGCTTCGAAGGATCGAAGACGCCACAACTTGCTATAATGTTTTCATCAAATAAAATTGCAAGCAATGGTCACACTAGTCATGATACACTAAGATGCTCGTCGTCACAAATCTGGTTTTCTCTTATTCCAGAACCCAGACATAGTCCTGGTTCACTACTTGAACGTGCCATACCCTGATGACAACAAGCTGGCGACAGTGGCTCCGAGCTTGGCGCTCTGGGCGGACAAGAAGGAGTGGACGAAAGATGAGCTCGTCAGTCAACTGAAGCCGATGTGTAAGTATCTACTCTGAGAAAGTTTGTAGGAATCTGCCGATCTAGGTGGACTCAGTCATCTGATCGCTACCTTCGAATCCTTAGGCAGTGGCTTCGAATCCAGTAATGCACCAATGGGTTTTTCTGTTCGAAAAATGTGCGCTATACTAGTACTTTCTAACGGTGAAGGAAATCGTCGTGAAGAAACCCGCATGTCTTAGAACCTAAAAAAGTTTAACATGTGTCAAGTGCACGAAAGGAGCCTCTGAAGTACACTTCAATCCTGTCACCACACTGGTTCTAAAGAACTAGTGACTCGATACATCCACAAAATGTTCACTGTGAAATTCATATTAGGATATGATATTGACGTTGATTCCTATCAAAACATTATTACACTCGGTTAGCAGCCGCGGTTAATATTATTAGTTTGAATGTATTTATTATTTATTTATATTTATTTATTATTTTATAGCTGTTATTTTATGCTGTGATTAAAATTTGATTGAGAACTATTTTTGCAAAATATTTGTATTTTACTGTTTCAGTTTTCAGCGAGAATGAGCCGGATATCAACAGCGATTTGGAAATTTCGGTAAGTTACCACCAAAGCGTTTCAATCGGTCGTCGCTACCAAAGATTTGTGATGACTCCAAAATCTCATTTCAGGGTAAAATGTTCCAGACGGCGGAAACTGTGGAAGCCATCGTTGGTCAGCTGATGGAAAAGCAACGAGCCGCTCGAGCTGCAGCTTTAGCAAGACAGCTGGAGTGCAGCTGCCCGGATTCCACCTGCCAAGACTCAAGGAACTGCACCCACGCACTACGACGGGTACAGACGACGAAACAACCACCTTCAGACCACCACGTGTCGTCGACTACAGGACCGTCGCCACGGCCGATGGCACATCCTCCTCGGCAGTACACAAGAGACCATAGACCAGCACAGCAAACCTCCTCACCGTTACTGCTATCACTCGGCCAGATTCAAGGCGGTGGTGGTCTTCTTATACTGAACGGAACCAGCAGTGCTCAGTCTCATTCTTCAATAGTCTCCCCTCTATCGGTGACGTCGTTCATCTGCGAAGAACCACGAGACAGGTTTCGACACCAATACAAACCCACGTTTGTATTAAAAAGGGAGCTACCAGAGGCTACGTGTATAAAAAAAATCGAGCCATTGGAGATTGAGAACACCCTGCAAGAGAACAAAATAGAGATTAACTTTGATAGGAAAATAAAAATGGAACCGAAAAGTAGAACGCATGTAGTCGCCAGCGCTCCCGTGACTCCTTCTAGATACCCCGATTTAGTAGAAAGATTAGAGAGTGAAGTCTTGACAAAAAACTGTGATGATACGTTAGTGTTGCTTGGGACTGATAGCCATTTAGCCAGTGGATTTTTTGATGAAACTCTGGAACTTTCACATGAGGACATACAAAAGACGCTATCAGCTAATATGCCTAATTGTGATTTAAGAAACGGAGTGCGATCCACGGAGACTGCCAATGTGATGGTGTCTGGGATAGATACGATGGACTTTATAGAAAGTTGTGAAGCTGTGGCGTCTCCCACTCATGTGGTGGACGATAATGTGTTTGTGAATTTGGACGCTTTTGATATGTTGGGGGATTTCCCGGAGCTAGAGGTGTTGGACCCAAATACGATATCGACCAACCCTGTGGTGAGTATGAATGTGGCATTTATGCAACATAACCAATAAGAATCTTTACCACTTAATGTGAATAACAATTATAATTCCTGGCATATTGTTGGTTTTGATGCAACCATAGTAATATCTCGTTAAAATGGCAATACCTTGGCCGATAAAACAGAATACAAAGTATTTGATCATTTGCATAATAGATGATCCAACGATAGGTACTATTAGCGAATGGCCAAAAGACTTCTATTGAATAAACTAAAAAAAATATAAATAAAGCTAACATCCATATTTTGAACCTTCCTTTAGTATGTGCGCGCTGGGAAGGCGGACCGCGAAATGTCACTCGAAAAGATTTTATCGACTCCCGGCTCTCCACTCTTTGGGAAGGTTCGTAAAATTTTGCACATGGGCGCTTGAATATTAAAGTACAATCATTATTTTTTCATACAAATAGCAATTTATTGTGAATTATTATGTAACCGGCCCCCATCTAGACTATTATATAAAGAGGTGGTTTCCTGAGCTTGTCCGTAGCCGTTGATCGGATAGATATGAAATTTGATGGGCCGAATGTTTGCATTTGCGAAATGTGCGGCTTGTTTATAAACTTTCGTTGAAGTGACAAGTTGAATCAACTCACGGTGTTTGACGGTGCCTCTGATGCGCATTTTAATAACATGATAAATTATCTTATTCGTCCTTGTGATTTTTTTTCTATAATAAATTTTTTAAACTTGCTGCTTTTGAATATTTCCGCTATTCGATGACATCATAATGAAAATTAGCCCTGAATTTGCCAGAAAATTAAGGAATTTTACTTAACATCATTATTAATACATCAGAGTTTGTCTAAATGGTATAACAAAACAAAACCGGAATGCAAATAGCAGTAATCAGATACCACGTGTCGTGATAGTGCTTGTTCCTTATTATTCCAGCCAATGATATGTAAATAGCATCATCGTCTAATAGTTAAGTGATTCTTCAGCTGCTTAAAAAAAGATTCATCACGATTTTTCTTTACTCTTCCAGACTCTTTACGAGACTCATCAGAAGCAACCATCGCCTGTCGTGAACGGTGTCGAGAAAATGCAAACAGACTGCAGCACTGAGCAAGAGCAGAGAACTCTGAACATCACGGATTATTCTCCAGAGTGGGCGTATCCTGAAGGAGGAGCGAAGGTGCTTATAGCTGGACCCTGGACGGAGTGTTCTGATCAGTATACGGTGCTGTTTGATAACTTCCCTGTACCCTCGATCCTGGTGCAGAACGGTCTGCTGAGGTGCTACTGTCCCGGTAAGCTTTATTTTTAAAAAATAATAAGTAAATGAGTACATTTTTTTAATACTGAAATATGAATGATTTTTTTATAAGGACAAACTTAAAGGTCATCTAAAATTTTACGTGTAACAGTAGGTAAATGTCTAATACTTTTAAACGAACAATTCTTGTATATACGTTTAGCTGAATCTCGGATAACGGCTCGAATGATTTTCATGAAATTTAGTATGCAGGGAGCTTCTGGGGCGATAAATTGATAGGTTTTCTAGCTAGGTTTCATTTTTAGAAAACGTCGTTTACCAAAAAAAACCGGTCATCCAGGTATAAATTATTAAAAATTTACTTATAACAAATACTTTTTCTCACTTTCTAGCTCACGAAGCAGGGCTAGCTGCACTGCAAGTGGCCCGAGGAGGTCGGGTGGTCTCTGATACCGTGGTCTTCGAGTACAAAGCTGGACCAACCCCTGCACCGTCTTCTCCCGCGTCAGCGCCGTTGCCATCTCTGGATTTTCGGAGGTTTTCGCTATTGCAGCGGCTGCAGCGCTTGAATGGCCGGTTGCAGGTGAAGATTGAGCCGATGGATGAGACTAATCAGGTAAAATAGAATTATTGGCTCATAGCTCAGTTGATAGTAAAGTGTGAAAGACTGTGTGCGAGATGATATGTATAAGAAGGGATTGACTACTGAGATGACGGATGATAAAGGAGAGTGGAGGGAGATAACCTGTTGTGCCGACCCCTTCTAGTGGGAAAAGGGCAGGAAGATGATGAGCTCAGTAAGTAGTAAAGAATCTGCCTTCTGCGGTGTAGGTTGAAAATTAGATTACCCAGGACAAATATTTGGATGAACGCAGATTGTTCCTTATATGGCTGTTTATATGGCTGTTTATTATAACTGATCTATCATCTGGTTTCCAATACATGCTTGCTTACTTTGGGGCTACATGGCGTAGTGAAACGTCCACCAATATTATTATTTACTTATCTAGTACTACTACAAATATTTTGTTCTAAATCGACGTAAAAGTACGTTGGTCATAACAATAGTTTATAAAAAACTTTCAGATCGAAGACAATCAGTTGTATACAAATCCAAAATTTGAAGAGCGTCTAGTCAACTTCTGCCGCTCACTCAGTACCAGATCCCTGGGTACCTCAGAAGGGTTCACCACAGAACCAGGCGAAGATGCTTCCACTATCCTGCATCTTGCTGCTGCTCTTGGATTTACGAAACTGACGACTGTGCTGTTGAGGTGGAGGCAAGATGACAACAGCCTTGCGTTGGAGAAGGAGGTTAACTTGGGGGCTAAAGATGTGGATAACAATACGCCATTGGTAAGTTTTTGATGACTTCAGCATCGTTCAGCGTGGTCATTTAGATTGCTCTGTAGCTTTATCGAGCACATACACGATAAAGCTTATGTAATAAAGTTATGAGAAGAGATGAATGTCATGTGACAAGGAGAGTATTAGGTAAGAATGTGGATAGATACAAGGGTAGAGGTAGGCCAAAGAAAAGATGGATAGACTGTGTGAAAGATGACATAGGTAAGAAAGGAGTGAGTACTGAGATGACGAATGATAGAAGATGGAAGAAGATCACATGTTGTGCCGACCCCACATAACGTGGGAAAAGGGCAGAAAGATGATACACGATAAAGCTTCGTAAGACCATGACGCATCATTATCTCTATTACTAGAGTCATCTATCACTTATGAATTTATATTTTTGATTATGCAGATGGTAGCAAGTGCAGCAGGGCATGTGGAAACAGCAGTGGTCCTCGCCCGCTGGAGCGCTGGGACCCGCACTGAAGCGGGGGCTAGGCAGGCTGCAGTCGCGGCACGGCGAGCTGGCCACAACAACCTGGCCAACTTGCTGGACAGGATACACCCGCCGGCTAAAGACGGCGTATTCCTCAGGCCTAATAGGTAAAATACCAAAATATCCTACTAATATTATAAACGCGAAAGTTTGTAAGAATTTATGGATGTAGGATCTGGATGAAAATGGTGCAGAGATTGACTATGGTCTGGAATAGCACATAGGCTACTTTTTATCCCGGAAAATGTAAGGTGCCCATGGGATAGATTTGTTTTTGTTTTTCAAGGTACCACGCGGGCCAAGCCATGGGCAGAAGCTAATATGTAATCGTTTCGAAAATTAAAAAAGCAATGATGAATGTTCTGCTTTTGGTTGTTATGAGAGATTGTCTCTTTGCTAGCACGATTATAGAACTTATTGTTGATAGCAGCGTAGCTTCCAGTTTCACGACAATTTCAAAAATTACATGTCATATTTTGTAAAGTTATTAGATTGATTCTTAAAGGAAAACCAAATTTCATTGTTTAAAAAAAGAGTTGTTCCACAAAACCCGCAAGCAAGTTTCGATTTTTTCATAATGCCTTAAATTATTAAGCCTTAAGCATAATGTGTAATGCTTTGTGACATTTTTATTTCAGCTTATCGCAAAAAGGACGAGCAGGTAGTCTTGAGAGCAATCTTGTGAAAAGACCATCTGTCGATAGCGGCATCAATATGGCCGACGCGTTCAGATCCAACTCAGCCATTGACAAAGCTGATGGCTGCTCGGCTAGGTAACAAACCGCACAAACTCAAGGCTTCTGTTCATTGACACATAGCCAGACGGTTAAATAAACGATTGGTTATGGTGGGTGGCAAGTGGCAACATAAACAAACATAATTTGCGTACCTGTAGGGCGACATCATGATCACTGAAGTCAATTAAACCACTAACACATTTGAAATGAATGTCATTTAATTTATAAATTGATATATTAAAGACGAGCCATTTTGATCTGCTTGTGCTGATCAGAGTAAGACAAAAACCTCACCAAGAAGCTGGCATAACGAAATATAACAAAACTTAATTGGTTGACCATTGGAAGACTATAAAATACTGTTAGACGATGTTAGTGTAAGGTTGACTATGCTGTGGTCGTGGTTTAGTCATACGAAGCGTACGAATATTCTTATAATCATGAATAACAACAAACAAAAGACCTTTTTTTAAGTGTCGTTGAACATTGGCTTTGGGAGTTTGATAGCATGGCTTTTTACTAACAGCGTGGTTTGTGAACTTACAGATGGGAGCGAAGTATGTCTCTACCTTTAGATTCTGACACCTCTGAGGATAGTTTTGGCGACTCCAAAATGGGAAAACGCATGGATCTGGCTCTTTGTAAGTCATTTATTCTTTACCCGATCTCATTAACTAGTCTATTCAATTTTCATTTGCTGGTGATTATTTTATTATATCGACACGGCAGCTGGTAACTTTCGGGAGGTCAAGCTTTGGGATATTTTGCGTTCTTTGAGATGGAGTTATTCGACGTCGTCAACAGTCTCTTGAACTTCAAGCGAGTTGAGTTCCTTTTTGCAAAAAAAAAACTGTCTGTTATCAACGAAAACTATGCATTAGCTTATAAAACGTATGTATTTTAAGATATAATTTTAGCACCATTTCTTTGTAATTTATTTTTCTATAAAACCGCTTTAATGATGCAATTTAAAGTACTTATTAAAAAATCAAATAACGAAAAACTAAAGCACAGAAAAAAATCCAACATTAAACAAATAAAAAGATGTTTCAACAAAAAATTCTGAAAAATAGACGGAGTCGAAAACCATTAATATAAAACATCTCTAGATGATACTAGCGTAGAATAAGTAAGTATATAAACGGGAAGTGAAAAGGAACTCGGCCGCTAGTTCCGCCGGACAGTGAGCGCGGTGGTTGCAGGCGAGTCGGCGCCGCGCCGCACCACCAGCCCGCTCATAGACGTGGAGGTACTATCCGAGCCGCCCTCACCACCGTCGCCGCCGCCGCCGCCGCCGCCCTCCCCAGGTCAGTGCAGCGCCTGAAATGGTATAGCGAACATAAACTAAATTAATAAGGAAAACAAACGAAAACCCAATAAAAATACTTTTGGTTAGGAAAGTAATCCAAATTATGATACAAAGTTAAAATAGTATTTGAATTACAAACTCTAAGAATGATAAAAGATAATTAAATATTATTGCAATTAAAGAAGAGATAAAGTAGAATAATGGAAACATAGTAAGTAAAGCGTTGCCGGTTTTTAGTGAAGAAGCATAAAGTGGAAAACTTTGGATCACTAGTTATACAGATCAAGAAATGAGAAAAGAGACTAACACAATACACACTATCGTAAATAATGATTCAAAAGTTATGTCGTAGTAAACATAATTAAAGACTAGGAATTATAATAAAAAATGAAAGTAACAAAACGATCAGCAGATGTAAATTATAATAGACACACGTTATTAACAGTCCAAAATCACATTCAGTTTTCTATGTTATAAAACAAGAAATTGATGAAATTATATTTTTAATGACACGCCTGCTAATTTTGAAATTATTAGAATGCCTTTGGGGTTAAGAACAGCACTCTTGTTTACTACGAAAATCATCAAAGTAAACTTTGACAAAATTACGTGTGGAAACTTTGAACCTCAAAATTGAATACATTATTAATCAGTAGTTTACGTTGCTTTAATTGGCTCTGTTTAGTAAATATAATGTTCTATACCATTTCAAGTCGCCGCAATTACCCTCCGCTCGTCCTGTTGTCGATGTTGTGAATGTAGTAGTTGCATCGCCGCTCTGGCCGCTCGATCCTCTTCTTCTAACAAAGAATATCTGTATATCTCTATCTTTCTCTATGTCGCCAGTCTGTAGATCTTGACAATGATCACACTTTGTCGGTAGACCACTTGTAGTTTCTTCTATTACTTTGTATCCAAGTATTGAGCGGAGTTTCCCAGTGTTGGTGTTGTAGAATCCTATTAAGCAGAACCGACTTTATTCTAAATGTAACGCATTTGGAATTAGTACCTTAACTGAGGGAATACAAAGTTCGGTTTAGCTTACTCGATGTTGTCCTTCGATGTTGCTTTCAGTGGTTCGTATTCGGTCTATCCACAATCACAGTACTTTGAATCACAACCGATTGGCATAACTACAAAATCTTCTTCATCTTCAACACACTTCAAGACAGCGTTGTTTAAAGTTCGAACACTTATCAAAAATTTGAAAATACTCGACAATGAAACACTGCATGATGGCTATACTGCTTGCATGGTTCAAACTATGGAAGGCTTTTTATGTGTAGTGGTATGTACCGCTAGTTCTTCTGAGGAAGGTAAGAGCTTATGCACTGTGGTTTATCGAGCACCTGATGATGAGTTACGAGTACTATAGTTATTATCACGATCAGACACGACTTAATCAACGACATATTGTCACCTGCCATTCCATCATTGACTGGGTAAGTGAAAGTGAAATTGCTGATTGGAATTATGTTTTTTTCCAAATTTATATACCTGTTCGTCTAATCAGGTGATGAAGTCCTGTTATTACCTGGTAAGACTATCTTCATGTTTTTTTATTTGAATGACGTCATCCATGTCTTACAATTTACTATGAAATCTCGTTCATGTTGAGGCTACACCCCGTAACGCCACAGGAGTGGTGTGACTTGAGATGTCCACCTTTATAGATGATAATAAAAATAGTGTTCTTTTAAACATTTTGGATCATGAACATCACTCAAATAAATTAGCACAGTGTATTAAATTAATTTATAACTAACGTGCTCTCGCTATCAATGTTTTTAGATGCTAAAGTTATTTCCAAAAATGATAAAACAAATAAAGCTTGTTTACACGGTTCGAGAATCGCATTTGAGTTCGCTTTTATGATTATATTTGTCAAAGGAAAATTTAAGATATTAAAGCGATATTTTTATGGTAATGGTAGATTTATCAATTAGCAGGCACAACGGGCTACGTTGTTCTATGCACCCGGTGTGTGTTAGTTTTTAAAAGAGAAATTAAGATCACTTTCTCTCACATACTTCTTCAATTGAGATGATTATACATTACGTGCATATTGTCGACAGCTAGAAGAAGGAAGCTCCTATTCTAATATAGTTGATGGCACTGATAGTAGTCATCGTGCTATTGCCGTGATTACTGAAAAGAATAATTGCGTAATGTTAATAATAAGTTTGCCTTATTTTGTTTTCGGATCTGTACCGTTACCGTGCCGGTTTCGGTGTCGAGTTGACTAGAAGAAAACTGCTCAATCAAGTCAAATAGGCAAGCTCAAATGCAATTTTTGCCGTCTAAACACGCCATTATTTCATTTTGGAAAGTTAGCTCCGTCTGTAGAGATTGATGTTATAGCTTGAATGCATGATAAGAATGAGGTTATTACTATGCATCATTATTTCAGGGGAGCAGGATGACAGAGTGTTTACGCTGGCAGAGCAAATCATCGCAGCGATGCCAGAACGAATAAAGGTAAAACTTTAACTTGCCTCTACTAATCTTCTTTATAATCATGGATATTCTAGTAAGTTAACTGATAAGAACATTTGAGTGAATTCTTTAAACAAAGATGAACTTGCCTCTACTGTAATCATGGATATTAATTGGTAGTAAGTTAACTGATACGAACATTTGAGTGCATTCTTTGACTATAGAAGATTATTTGAAAATTTTACCTTTGGTAAAATCATAATTAATGCCATCAATGGGTAAAAACAAGAAGAATCTGGTATTTTTTTTCTATTTTCAATATTCTAAATCAGGCCGTAGCTGATACCAGCTCTAGCATGAACGCCGTAGACAACAATTCGCTTTACGGAAAAAAAGACAGTATTTGTGACGGCAAAAGTATTATTTTTGTTTGGCCAAATGACAATCATTTACACCAAATGTTTTACATTACTTTGATTTCATCCGTAGTTTCTGACATTTAGTTATTTTGGCCATAAAAATGACCTTTTGTCTCCATAGTTTTTGCTTTATCTTCTCTTCTGTATAATGAATCAGTCTATGTTTCTCATTAAGTACATGGTTTTTACGTTGAAGACACTAAAAATATTAAATTTCACTCTGGTTTTTATTTATTTTCTGAATGTACTACGGTTAATAATAAATATTATTTGCAATGGTACCATCGATGTAATGGAACGACGGTAAACAATAATTGCCACAGTACCATAGATGGTATTATTAAATGGTACCACGGTGAACGAACGATATTGTTACAGAACGAGAGCTCTTCCCTGCTAGCCTGCGGACTGGACGGAGGTGGCAGCGGCGGCGAAGACACCCTTATGACTCCTCTTCTTGATGATACCACTACCTTTAACACTGAATTCAGTTTTGAGTTTTGCGATAATACTTATAGGTAAGAGTTTACCAATGTTTACAATTACCATGAGCAATTGCATTGAGGAGTCAGCAACGCGCTGTGAATGTGGCACCGACCGTCAAAGTATGCCATACTAACGGCTGTGCGTTGATCAGTCAATCCCAAAAACAATTTTGTATGATTAGACTATCAGATTAATCTTGTTTCAGATATTGTGGAGGTTCTACTCCTTGCTCTTCAGGCTCGGTGTCCCCTGGTTCAGCACTGTCCCCCCCACCGCCCTCCCCTCGTTCTGCTCTGTCACACTCCTCGTCTGCTACTCCTCCGGCTACACTTCAGGAGTTTCTGAATGCTACGACTCATTTTTCCAGTCTGACTTTGAATGGTAAAGTGCTTTCAGTTTTTTTAGAAAATTTTTGAAGTTATGTAATTTTTGCATCTGAAATAAGTACATATAAATGACACGCACTTTTGAATTTTTGATTCAGATGTTTTCCTTCACCGTTTCAAGCACGTATTATTAAAAAGCCCAGAATACACGTCACACTTCGTAAAAGTTACAAAAAAAAGTGACATAGGTCCGTATAGCAACGCGGATCTCCGCGGAATCAAACATAGCACGAAACGAAATACCCAAATGACAAGTAAAAAGAGTGCAGCATGATAATATGGCTGCTCTGAATTACGAAAGTAACAATTTATAAAAAACAAATATATTCAAGTAAATAGCTTATTTTAAAAAAAAGGCAGGGTCGATTTGTTTCAAATTAACTGATTTACATTCATGTAAAATAGAACTTCAAAATACCTTACTGTTCTGGATAAATTAGGGAATTTCTGAATTTTCAGAGGTGTTTTTGACATAATTTTTTACCAAGGTTTTCTAACTAATTCGTATTTTAGCTCCGGTTGATTTATCACTTATATCCTTGAGTATCGTGTAGTTTAATTTCAATGTAATCTATTAAGCGATAATAGAATGATTAGGGTTGCAATACTTGCGATTTTCAAAATTCTGGGCCTATCTTTCTTCCTAATTTATAAAATCAATGTTGGGTTTGTTCGAACACTTATAACTCCAGAACGGTTGGATTGATTTTTATGATTATTAATATGTTGAATTTGTCTCCGCTCCGAATAGCAGAATTACTATTAAAATCATTTGTAAATTAAACAAAAATTCTATGGCCGTATGAAGTTTGCCGGGACAGCTAGTTAGTGTTCAAAAGTAACTATATTTGTGGTTGTTGCGCATAGATTAATACTAGCTAGGTACCTAAATGTATATATTATAGCTTAAGTACCTAACATGAATGCAATAAACATGTTGAATTTGAATTTGAATTTAGATCGTGAGCAGCGTGAGCTGTATTCAGCAGCCATTACCATCCAGAAGGCATACCGGCAGTACCGCGGACGCCAACTGCAGCGCCGCGCGGCCGCAGCCGCCATCACCATCCAAAACTGCTATCGCCGTTACAAACAGGTGACCCTTTTCAACAAACAACTTTTTGAAGATTTTCTACAAAAGAGAAGACATGATTTTGTGATTTGGCCAAACCAATATGTCCTATTTCTCGTCACAAAAGTTAGTCTTCTCTTCTGTACAGAAAAAAAACAATGTCCCAAAAAGGCAGGTAATGACAGTAAGAGATAGCGCACACGGGTTACTTTTGTCGCCGTGACTATTTCGTCACTCTTATCAAGTCTGTGGCTATGTATGGAGATGTCACCCAGTTGTCATGTCACGTCGTAACATGCGCGCATCTCCATACATAACCACCGACTTGACAAGAGTGACGAAACAGTCACAGCGACAAAAGTAACCCGTGCGCGCTATCTCTTACTGTTATTACCTGCCTCTTGAGACGTTGAAACTTTCTCTGTACAGAGGCGAAAATTTACTTTTGTGACGAGAAAAAGGACATTTAACAAATCACAAAGTAATCTTCTCTTTTGTAGAAAATGTTCCGTTTTATGTATTGAAATTTGCAACTTGGCCAATTATTGTTTTTTTTCATATAACTACTTAATTAGATGCGATTTTTATCCGCATTATTATCACAAATATCATGTTTTCCTGCAGTTTGCGTATTTGAAGCAAATGCACGCGGCGGCTACGGTGATCCAGCGAGGATATCGTTCTATGCGCGCGCGCCGAATGGCATCAAACCAAGTCAAGTAAGTCTGCAATTAAGAAAGTTATCTATCTAGTACTTAGTAAATTGTAGACTTCAGTACAGTATGAACTGTTGTGCTTCACAAAAAAAAAACCTAGTCAATGGACTGTTAGGTTATAATCAAGAATGTCGGTTGTCTGGGTGTTTTCTATGTATAATAAAAAATATCTATCTATGTATATAATGTATTAAATATATCAGTTATCTAGTACCCATAACACAAGATTTGAGTAGCTTACTTTGGGGCTGGTTGATACTGTGTGGATTGTCCAGCATTTTTTATTTATTTTATTTTATTCAAAATTTGCTAACATTCTTAATTGAATCATTTCTGTATACTCAGAAGGACTTACTCCCAGAGACGTCAAAACCAGGCGGCAAGGAAAATACAGCAGTTTATGAGACAAACCAAGATCAAGTAAGCAACTTTATAGTAATCTTATACCTTTAAACGAGCAATTCTTGTATATATATAATCTGAATCTCGGAAACGGCTCGACCGATTTTCATGAAATTTAGTATGCAGAGGGTTTCGTGGGTGATAAATCGATCTAGCTAGGTTTCATTATAAAACGTCGTTTACCCCAAAAAAACGAGCAAAGCTCGGTCACCCAGGTACTTTTATATAATCACAATTTCACAAAGCAAAAAAAGTTAAGTTGAAATATGCACCAATCATAAAGCACATTGCGACGACAAAGGGTTATCACTCAGCATTATCTATATCTACATATATAAGAGCTTGACCTGACTGACTGATTTATCATCGCCCAGCCGAAACCGCTGAAGCTAGAAAGTTGAAATTTGAAAGGTGGTTTCCTTTTATAACAAAACCACCCACTAAGGCGGGATTTTTGGAAATTCTACCTCTAAGGGGGTGAAAAAGGGTGAAAACGTTAGTATGAAACTTTTTAACGCGTGGAGTGATTTTCATGAAACTTTGTTTGTGCACTGTAAATGCAAAATGAATGGACACGTGTTTCAGGATTTTTCAATATAACCATCAAAAAGGGGTCAAATGTGGGGTCAATTTTTGTATGGGAACTTTTTAACGGGTGGTGCGATTGGCCTGAAACTTTGTTTGTGTACTGTAAATGCAAAATAAATGAACACGTGTTTCAGGATTTTTCAATATAACCTTCAAAAAGGGGTCAAATATGGGGTCAATGTTTGTATGTGAACTTTTTAACGGATGGTGCGAATGGTCTGAAACTTTGTTTGTGTACTGTAAATACAAAATGAACGAATACGTGTTTCAGGATATTTCGATATAATCTTGAAAAAGGGGTCAAATGTGGGGTCAATGTTTGTATGGGATCTTTTTAACCTGGTGCGATTGATCTGAAACTTTGTTTCGTGTTTCAGGATTTTTCAATAAAACCTTTAAAAAAAAGGGGTCAAATGGGGGATCAATGTTTGTATGGGAACTTTTCAACGGGTGGTGCGATTGGTCTGAAACTTAATTTCGTGTTTTAGGACTTTTCAATATAACTTTTAAAAAGGGGGTCAAATGGGGGGGGTCAATGTTTATATAATTTTTTTTTAACAAGTGGTGCGATTGGCCTTAAACTTTGTTTCCTGTTTCAAAATTTTTCAATATAACTCTAAAAAAGGGGTCAATGTTTGTATGGGATTTTTTTAACGGGTGGTGCAATTAGTCTGAAACTTTGTGTACTTACTGTAAATACAAAATTAATGGACACGTGTTTCAGGATTTTTCAATATAACCTTCAAAAAGGGGTCAAATGTGGGGTCAATGTTTTTATGAGTACTTTTTAAAGGGTGGTGCGTTTGGTCTAAATTTTGGTTTGGATACTTTAAATGCAAAATAAATGGAAAGGTATTCCTGGATATTTCAAAATAGCCCTCTAAAGAGGGTAAAATTGGGTGTCAAAGTTATTATGGGATTTTTTTATTAGTGTGATTTGTTTGAAACTCAGTTTAGTTAGATACCTACTTTAAGTGAACGAAGTCGCGGGCGGGACAGCTAGTAAGGTATAAGAGTATGAGGACTCAGCTTTATGGCCCATTTTCAATGGTTTGATGAAACTATTTCATCTTACTGGGTCTTTTTTTCGGAAAAGTGAGTTGAATATCATTATAAGATATACCATTTTTTTTATTAACCTATTTGCTATGCGAATTTGGGACTAAGTGAGAAAAAATACGACAAAAACAATAAAATAAATAAATAAATAAATAAAAATACTTCACAAGATGGAAGCTTATGTCAAAGTTGCATTAGAAGATATGACGTCAACAAATCTGCGTCTAAATGTTTTGTATTTATTTTTGTGAATATTGTTAGGGTTCCGTACCCAAAGGGTGAAACGGGACCCTATTATTAAGATTCCGTTGTCCGTTCGTCTGTCCGCCTGTCACCAGGCTGTATCTTGTGAACCGTGATAGTTAGACATTTGAAATTTTCACAAATTATGTATTTCTATAGCCGCTTTATCTCAACAAATACTAAAAACAAAAAAAAAAAAATATCTAGGGACGCTCTCATACAACAGACATGATTTTTTTGCCGTATTTATAGATAATTGTACGGAACCCTTCGTGCCCGAGAACAACTCGCACTTGACCGGTTTTTTATTTTGTTCTGGTTTTAAGTAAAAAACGTAATACCTATTAGTGATGACTTCAAACTCATTTTGGTATGTTTTGCCTTAGACTACAAGATACGTTATAATATGTTCATATCTGCAATATGTATGTTTATTTATTGAGATTGTAACTAACTTCTATATATACATACAAAATATTATTCCAGATATTGGGTTTGCTAGATTATCGTGTGTCTGCTCTCTACTACAGTAAAACTATTCAGCACAGAAGGTTAACTTACAATTATTTAACTTCTGCATTAAATAACCACTTACATCAATAAGCATAATAAAAAGCAAATTAATGAAATGAAAAAATATGATACTTAATTGATATTTTTTTATAGAAAAATATGTACAAAATAAACGAAATTATGCAAATAAAAATTACTACAAAACCAGTTAAGCTATATAAAAACCGATAAAAAACGGTTTATCCATAATGATCCAAATCACCCTAAAAAGCTGGTCGTATTACTAAAAACTTTATTAATAAATTACTGTTTAAAATAGTGTGTAAATATCAAAATAGGTACTTAGTTTATTCGAAAGATGTAACTATCGTAATGTTTTATCATGTCGAAATTTTAAACCATTGTGGTGAAAATCATCATCATCATCATCATCATCTTCCTGCCCTTTTCCCACGTTATGTGGGGTCGGCACAACATGTGATCTTCTTCCATTTCCCTCTATCATTCGTCATCTCAGTACTCACTCCTTTCTTACCCATGTCATCTTTCACACAGTCCATCCATCTTTTCTTTGGTCTACCTCTACCCTTGTATCCATCCACATTCATATCTAACACTCTCCTCGTCACATGACATTCATCTCTTCTCATAACATGCCCATACCACGCTAACCGAAATATAACTATAGAAATACTTTGAATAAAATTAAAAAAAAAACTTTAGACACGATTCTCGCCCTAACACCAGTGAATACCTACTGTGTAACAAAAAGTAAGCTTTTCCTTCTGGTATTTTATTACACTGTGTTATTCCTATTACGAGAGGGTTGCTGCCTATTAGAACACGTATTGGTACAATATATTCTCATAACTGACTGCTATCAGAATATGTAGCTTGGTTTCGCTATAATTTGTTTTTGCGAGATTATTAAGAGAACCGTTTTTGCGTAAATATGTAAATACGAGCAAAATTATTGATGACAAAATTAACGAGAAAATGAGATAGATTTGTTACGTTTTCGAAGTACCCACCTACGAAAAACCTACGTAACGTAAAGCATGTTTTATAAATAACTTTTTTTTTCACCACTATATCTCCAAGGAATGCGTAATGTAATATTTTAAGTCTAGATTTTTTGGTATCCTAGGACCGTAATTAAGCCCATAAAATAAAAAACTCTTTTTTTTTGCCTTCGAACTTCAGGGTAACTGTTTTATGAGATAGTGGGCCGTGAAGGCAGGTATAAAAAGTTGTGGCAGACTGATTCATACCGTATAGCCTAAACTACTTGTAATTTGAGGGATTTGTTTTTTACAAAGTGTATGTGCAGTGAGGATTTTACAATAGTTTTTTAACATGCTGAAAATACTTGTAAAATTCGCGAAAATTTTCTGTATTTCTCTCAAAAAATACAAGTATAAAACATAAAATTACGCGTATAAGTCGCGGAAAGTTCCAAAGTTTATCCGTTTTGTATTCTCTTGGGAAATCTAAATTGTTTACCCGGAACTAATGTAGTCTCATCTCGACCATTACGGAGGGTCTAAGGTCTATTTGAATGGAAAAAGGATAAGAAAATACATCTATTATTGCAAGTGAAGCCGGGCGTGAGTTTAATAAAGACAATTGCTTCCGCATCTACGAGTATATACTTTTCGGAAAGTGTTTGTATAATCTTGATAGAGTTTTGGGAATCACTGGAATCACTTGGGAAAACTGGACTAAGGCGATATGGCGAATATTGGATTTTTTGGCAAAAAATCATAAGAAAACCAGACTAATAATATGTGCTTACCTAGCCTTGAAACAAAGTAATAAAAAGAAAAGAATGAACCTAGAATAATTTACCGTTTCATTTAGAAGCCTTATCACAAAGGAGTTCAAACCGGCGATTATTAAAACGACAAAAGAATTGAGGTCTTATTGAATAGGATCACTTTCAAGGACGTGGGCTATCGATGGAAGAATATAATAATAACATTGTCTTGGGCTTATATTATTTTACTAACTGTTGCCAGCGACTTCGTCTGTGTAAATTTCGGTATATCACTATCATCATCATCTTCTTGCCCTTTTCTCATATGTGGGGGGCACACCATGTGATTTTCTTCCATTTCCCTCTATCATTCGTCATCTCAGTACTCACTACTTTCTTCGTCCTTTTTTTCGGTATATCATTATATTTTAAAACATTCGAAATAGAATGAAAGCTTAAATGTTGCTTCAAATTAAGCTTAATCTTAATAAATTAAATAAATTTTGCGTGGGTGTTACACCCACGCAAAATTTTTGGTGAAAATTTAAAACTAGTAGGTACCGCGCGTGGCTCCGCCTGCGTGCAGGCGGAGCCACGCAGGCGGAGCCACGCGCGGTACCTATCTAGATAAAAAGTAGACTTTGTGTTATTCTAGCTAGGTCATAAACTATGCGTATTCCAAGTTTCATCCAGATCCGTTCAGCCGTTTCAGCGTGAAAGAGTAACAAACACACATCCATACATTCTTACAAACTTTCGCGTTTATTATATTAGTAGGATGGTCCGAAGAGCTTCTGGTATGGCCCCTGAATATTTAATATCGAAAACGTGTAGATCACAGATAATTAAGTTTACTTGTTTTTAGTCCACTAGCTCTCACAATTCGCTTGTTTGGTAGTTAGTTGTTATTTTAAACTTGTTCTCACGAGTTCCTAATTCTCTGAATAGCAAAGCAATTTAATTTAATAATATTAAAAAGGCTTTCATCTTTTATATTTCCGCGGATTCTCGAGTCCTCTTTAGAAAGTTTTGATGAACAGAATTTCGCAAAAAAAAACTTTCGACGGAAACTTTTGTTTTTCGTTCGGAAATGCCAATGTTTAAAATCTGTCGGCCTTTCTTTTGAGTCGGTTTTGAATAAATTCGACGAATCCTCTTTTAAAAGTTGCTCATCGTACTTTTGTTAAAACTGCCTGCTAACGTTTTGAACTTTCTTAAAGCTCATTTGAAAGGGTCGAGTATTTTGAAAAGCTATAACAGTCTTCAAAGTAGTTTTTTTAATATAGAAGGCACCCATTTGGAGATAAATGTGCGAACGTAGGTACCTACACAGTAAAAAAGACTCATCAAAATTCAGACAAATCAGACTTCTCTGTTAGATATGCGTTGATAATTATGAGAAACTCCTTTGCTTTTTTGTCGATTGAAAAATAAGTTTTGATGTCTAGAATTGCAAAGAAAAATATAACTTTGTTTTTTTTTAAATAAAATGTCTACCTTTTCTGTGCTGGATAGATTAAATTAGTAGACTACGTAATTAAAACTTGCAACTATAAATCGTAATAATATATTTTGTTTGCAAACATGTTATGTACTTTTGCTTTCAAATTGTCTAAAGGTGTCTAATTTTCAAATTAAAAGTTTTTATAAGTTTCACACACAACACAAAATATGATGCTTATTTAAAGTTTAACTCAGTTTTATGAGACAACTTTAGAAACTTAATGCAACTTTAATGTTTTGTTCAAAATTATTTTTCGCCTACAATAACATTGTGGTTTTTATTCCTCGCCGCTCAGTACGTGGGAAGAATTCACAACTAGCGTAAGTTTTAGACAAATTAAACGTATTTAAATAGCAAAATTTCAAGAAATTCTCTTTTAAATTTTAGATTACAGTTCAAATACTTACGATTAGAATTTTACTACTTTTTAAAGTTGACCTTGGTAAAATAAGTGAATCTATTTTGATCGGCTTTTTTGCTTACCTTAGTTTTTGAGATTGGAATTTAACGATGGAATAAATACAGAAAATTGTGTTTAAAATTTTCGATAACATAAAAAAACCAAGAAACTTTTACACGAAAAGTTTTTCGTGTAATACAACTGTTATTATACTCGTAAATCCATACACAAGCCGATATTATTAAGTTCTGCACGCTACTTTGATGCATTGATTCAGTTTTTTCAATGATACGTGAATCAAACGTTTTAATTGTAAGTAATAATCACGCTAACAGCTATTAGGCCTTTCTACTCAATTTGATATTTTACCGTTATTTTAAAAACTTTTTTACCTTGATTTTAGAACTCGTCATTCAAGCTGATAGCATGAAAATGGAGTAATAAAAGATCGGTTGATAATAAGTTATTTCATGAAGGGTACATTTAAAATATTTTATTATAATAAACAAAATTGTTTGTTGTGAACAATGACGAAAGTGAGAATAATTACGAAACCGTTGAGTAGAAAGGCCCAATTGCTAATAAATTATAAGCTAGGATTTCCAGTTCTCAAACGGTTAATGTTAAATGCCAACTGTTTGATCAAATATTTGATACAAGTCATCGATCTAGACATCAATGCCCTTATTAAAATCGAGTACTTACCCATTAAGTGATAGCGCGCACGAGTTACTTTTGTCTCCGTGACTGTTTCGTCACTCTTAGGTTATAGTGGAGATATCACCCAGTGAAACGTAGTAACATGCGCACATCTCCATACATAACCACGGATTTGATAAGAGTGACGAAACAGTCACGGCGACAAAAGTAACCCGTGCGCGCTATCACTAACGTTTTCATGTGGCATTTCAGTATTTGGACGTTAGCTTCTGTGTTAATTTTTCTTTAGTTTCATCTTCAGCTTTTTGAAAGTGTATTGTTTTTATTCAGGTTGCAGAGCGCACGAGCCGAAAGCGCGAAGGCGGCCCTGCTATCGCAGGCTGCCCGCCAAAGCTCGTCGCCGCGCACCACCAATATGCCGCCCACTCGCAATAGGTACTACTGCAGGGTCTTACTGCAATAGGCAATAGGTGGAGAAAAAACAACTGTGGAAGCTGATAAAGATGTGCTTTCACTTATATGTCCACCAAGTCTCGGTAGTGCAAAAGACATTGTGGTTTGGGTTGATCCTTATAGTGCACCTTAAAAAGGCGTTTTTGCGCCAAATGCTTAAAAACAGAGCAAAAGAGCACTGTAGTTGTAGCACCCCTGCTTTACGATCCAAAGGTCGAGGTTCAAACCTGGTCGTGCACCAATGAGTCTTTCCAGTCAATGCCAGTGCTCTTAAACGTCGAAGGAAAACATCGTGAAGAAACCGGCATACCTTAAAACCAAAAATTCGAAGGTGTGTCTCATAGGTTAGTATTCTTATAGGCGATGGGCTTGCAATACTTACTACTGTGCAAAATATGGGCATGTGTTAAATGCCATGTTTGGACGTGCTGCTTTAGATAACCTCAAAGATCTAACTAGTAAAAAGTAACTAGAGATCTGAGGAGATATCTACCGAGCCTAGGAATTACAGCCGTGACCATCTTTTTGAAAATTGTAAAAGTAAAAGTAAATTTCTAACTAATGAAGAAATTTTCTTAGTTCTTTCCACGAAATTATTAGATCATTTCGTAAAATTTTCATCTTTATCTTCTTTAGGTAAATTTTACATAAATTATCAATAATTACTTGTTCATGGTTTAATTCTTGTTTCAGAATCGTCAATTACCTATCTCCAGGTA
Source organism: Cosmorhoe ocellata (assembly GCA_963675405.1). Taxonomy (NCBI): domain Eukaryota; kingdom Metazoa; phylum Arthropoda; class Insecta; order Lepidoptera; family Geometridae; genus Cosmorhoe; species Cosmorhoe ocellata. The sequence goes on along the minus strand of OY776256.1, from coordinate 9,646,065 downwards.
CACCAATGACTGCCGACGAAGACCTTCTTCTAGAACTGCTCTTCAAAATGTGAGTGGCAAGTCCGCCATCTTCACCAAAAACTTTCTTTGAGAGCCACAAGCTTGTTCCCGTGATTCACGAGTAGTTACCATTAGTTCATAATAATAATAAATCATTGTCAAAACAGCTGTTTCAAAATCTTCAAAAACAGTAAGTTAATCAGAGTTGTGAGCGACCTCAGCCTTGTTTAATGTTAATTCATTTCGTAGTACCTAACTGTTCTTTATTATTTTCCTTTGAGTTTGCTTTGGTGGGTGTTTCCTTAAAAGTGACTTGTTCAGAGTTTGGATTCCAATGTTATTTTTCTTTTAAACTCTTCAGGTCATAGACAGGGTTATATTTAGCATAAATTTTATCGTATTTGTATTATATTTTCATAATGTATTTTTGAGATATTCGTTTAGAACATTTATTGGAATCATATTTTTGAAATCTCTAAATTGGAAGTGATTTACTTAGATCATCAACGTATTGGCTGTAAAATGTATGAGACGGTAACATATTAATTTTCAATGTTTCTATCGATTGGAGTTAGGAAGCGTCGCGGACGATTTTGATGATAATGTTAACTTTTAAAATTGAAATACTTTCCATAAACTTTGCTTGAAAAATTTGAGAAATTCGAGTATAAATTGAGCTCTCGAGTGTTATACCTATTGTGTTAGAATGGAGTAGTGACGGAGCGTAGGTTAAGTACAAATTCAAATTATTAAAAACGCCACTGTTCTTATAAAGTAGATGCACTTAGCGATAATACAATAAACTCGACGAGCTGTGAGAATTTTGAGATTTTATCGTATTTTAAGGTTAAAAGTTACTTGCGTGTTCGGCTCTCGAGGTTGACCGGCTCGGAGGTTTCAAAGTCTTTCAGTTCCATTCCAGCCTAATTAGATAACTCTTTCTACGCAGTGAAGAGCCTTAGATTATCATCGAACAAGTTCAATCTTTCGATAACTCGTAGTTTAGTATCTTGGGAAATCTTCTTCGACTATTTCATTCACTAGAGCGGTTCCTTCGGTTTAATTTACTTCACAATCTGTTACTTTAAAACCTACTCCCCAGTTCCTATTAAAATTGTTTATCCATCGATCTAGTTTAATAGATATTATGTTTTAGGTCCTAATTAGAGCCTAAATGCCATATTACCTAGCGTTCATGAAAAAATAAGGTTGTGCACCTCTTAAATATAGAAATACCTACTACCTAATATTCCCTTTTTCTGAATTCTCTGATATTTTAATGTAGTATAGTTTATAGATAAGGTTAGATTAACTAGCTTACGGTACGGACGTGCGGAGATATTTTCGATTCGTATTTTTATAAAGCAAAAGTACCGAACGAGATAGCTTTGCTTGTGCAGGGCCTGGATTGGAATTTCACTTACCCTTGATTCCTTTACCTGATCAAAGTTCAGAGTTCAGTTCGGATATTGGTTCCAGAGTACTCTCCTGAATTCGGTTTCAGCACTTTCAACGAACGATTCCTATTCAGTTTAGATATTGAGAGGCCCAGAGGGATATTGAATAAGTATGTGGACAGTTGGTTTATGGCCGCATAGTCCGTATTGGACCCGTGGGGACAAAGGAGTTTTCAATAAAGGAATATAAAATGTCACGAGGATCGAGACAACCGTCCAGTGGCGGCTTTTGCACCCTCCGGTCGCAAAACAGCAAAAGTCGCAATACTCAACAAGCGATTACAGACACTGTGTGTGAGGGATAGAGGCGCTAGTCGCTTGCAAGGTACGGGGCACCCTGAGGAGCACGAAGACATTGTATTGTATATTTCATATTTTTGGATCGCTAATTTTAAGATGTTATATTTATATATGTATATGTAGTGGCGAATACAATACCAGTATTTAGTAAATGTATTACGCCAAAAGTTTTGATGTATTAATTTTCCATGAACGTTCTGATTTATTTTCTTGTAACCTTCATTTCAAGATGATATAACTAATAGTTCGTCTAGTTAGTGGTCAATATTTTTAAATAGAGTGCACGTTGGCTTCTTGAGCGCCAGTCATGTTTGTAGTTAAGAAGGGAAAATGGAAAAAACAAAATTATATGACAAAATATTTTTCACATTACGCGAAACCTCTAAAAGCAATAATATTTTTGTGGTGGTTAAACTCCGATTTGTAAGGAAAGAGTATTTTAATATCCACACGATCGTCGCAACAGTAAATAAGATTGCTTCGTAGTGCCAACGGTGACTGTGCTAGTTTTGATATATACAATATTGATCAAAACCGAAAATTAATTTAATTAAGGCGTGACGCTAACGGCCGAAGCAACTTAAAAATTAATTTTGCCGCCCGTGTTTTGCGGTATTTAAGCGGCCGTTTCTACTCAATTTGATATTATAAATATACCGTTATTTTAAAACTGTTTTTAACCTTGATTTTACAGCTCGACTTTCAAGCTGATAGCATGAAGATGGAGCAATAAAAGGTTGTTTGATAAGTTATATCACGAAGGGTACATTTAAAATTCACTATAATTTTACCCATACATAACATTTTAATTTGCGAACAATGACGAAAGCGAGAACAATGACTGAATTTTTTTTTTCATTGTCACTCCGCGCATTGTTGCATTACCGAATCGAAAATAAACAATCCAGAATTTATTTTCGTGAAAATATATTATTTAGTAAGTGCAATAAAATAATCGACCCAAAACAGCACAGCCACTGCGGCTTAGTTATTGACCACAGCTAATTCATAGTGCACTAGTAGTAGAATTAGTTAGATAAAAGTACTAATTATTATGATAAATAATAAAAAAAAATCTTAAAATCTATACATAGAATTTAAAACTAAAAGTTTAACTAATACTTTTTATTATTATACTGTAAGAAGCTTGTTCACACGTTTTAACTTCATATAAAATTATAGTTACTGTAAGTATTAAGACTAAAAATGGTAAACTATCTGTTGACGTTGATAGTGAGACTACGGGTGGTTTTATGGTTTGGGTGGAAAAGTTTAGGGCTATGTCAAAATAGCTTTTAAATGCGCCAGCACCTGTATATAAATATATAAAAGTAATAACTACTTGTTTGTCGTTTATAGTTAAAAAAACTTCAATCCCCGATGAATGGATGTCAAATAAGCCCAATGTTGAAAATGCATCAATAGGTCGCTATGCTAATATAAAAAGGACCTATAATGACATAGCCCGTATTGCTAATATTATGAACTATACTGGAAAATATAGCAATTATGCCAAAGGCACATTTAATTTACTATTGTGATAATAAGGCAGAATTTATTTGAAGCATCTTTGAATAATTTGCGTAATAGAATAGAATTTTTTAGTCCTCTGAGAAAAGAATTTGATTGGCAGAATTTGCTTTGCTTGGAGTTTTAAATTAATATTTTAGTCTTGCCCTCCAAGAGTGAGGCTGTATTTAAAAATATAATTGTTATTTGCAAATTCTGTGACATCTGAAAAAGCTGTATTTTTAAGACAGTTAAAAGAGGTAGATTTTTTTTGTAAAAAATTAAGCCTGCCTAAGTATATTGCATATCACTTAGATAAATTATTGTTGATGAATTTTCGTAATATCTTTTAATTTAATTTTAATGCTAGATGAATAGTTTGTTGTATGATTACAGCTTTTTGAATTTTCTGTAGGGTTGTAACGATTAAATTTGTAAGAAATCGTCAATTTTCGGATCAGAAGTTATAGGGGTTTTTTTTACATAAGATTTTTTCTGTAAACCTTTATTTCTATAATCGGTGTGTATAGTAGTTTAGTAAGTTACAACTCTACGACCTTACGGTTAGCTTATAGGCAAAATAGTATTATTGCTTTATAATACATTTTATATTCTAGCGTACGTTTGATAGCCAATTGTTTTGGAAAATGTGTTAAGCAAATTTTAAGCCTTCTTTTGTAAGAATAGTTACTGCCATTTTCAAGGTTTCGAACACCAAGTGATGAAGGAATGAGTGATTGATTGTGATGTCCGAGAGTTAGAATCTCATTTGTGTCATAATTTGAATGTTTTAGTGATATTATAATACTTTTGTACATAATAGTTTGCTTCACTTTATTAGCCACAATTTTCATAAATAATTTTTATTTGTTTTTTTTATTTGTATTAAATGTGTCGTTTTTTATAAGAAGATACATGTGTCATAAAATTTATTTGAAAATCAATATACATTTTACCAGGTTATCTTTTGTAACTCTATTTTTGTTGTATCTTATCTAAAAAAGTATGATTATAATTAAATTATAATAATATTTTTTATTTTACTATGTATCTAATATAATATTGTATCAAAGTGTCAACTTTGTTTAAACATTTATAATACTTATAGCTTAATTAAGTTAAGACTAGGGTTTTTGTTAATTATAAATTTAAGTGTTATTATAACAATTTTGTTACTATTATAACGTTCCTGTAAGTTGTTTAGTTATTTTGGAACTTGTTTTTGCGAGTATAGTGTAAGCTAGTTATATATAAATGTTAATATTTATTAATGCATACCTTAATTATATATTGCATAAGTATTAGTTTCTTAGCTTTTTAACATAAAAATGCTGTTTTCTATTAAAACTTCTCTCACCACTCAGCGTATAAGATCTTAAGCCCTTCTTAAGCTATCATAATTATAACTTTGAGCTTAAGCTGTCTTTTTTAGTTTTAAATTCTGAATATTTTTTAATATCAGCTGTTTTATTAAAAATCATAAACATTATCTGTTATAGTTCCATTGTATCTAATAATTCTGAATTATGATAAAGTTGGACTTGGATGTATGGAAAGTCAGTGGGATAAGATGTACTTTGAACGAAAATCTTCCTTTGTAATTATTATATTCAATTACCACAAAAAATTGTGATTTAAAGCAATTTAAAATATTACTGCTGATTATATTTGGTGTTTTATTTATCTCCCTAACCCTTAGTACTTTCCAAATTTAGAGGTTAGAGCTGAAAATCCTGAAATTAATGTAAAAAATAAACTTAAGAATTGCAAAGTGCAGAGTTTGGAACGAAACAAATTGAATATATCGAAAATAAACCGCGCCCGGCTAACCTTGTCACACTGGTGTTACGGTCAGGAAATAATTTTACTTACCACCACACTGTTACTCAAGCGTGAGTGTTAGTATTTCCAAGTACCAGGAATGCATAAACCATGGAGAGGTTTTCGTGACTCGTGAATTTGTGAATCTACAATGAAAAATACCTCTCCATCGTTTTTGCTATCCTGCAGGTATCGGTTACCTATTGACAAATTAAAATTTCTGATTTAAAATGAATGGTAAAGCAATGGAAAATGGCTTACGTGTTTTTACACCTTTTTAGTCGTCATCGTCATCGTCGTCACACGCAAATAGTTTTAAATGCCTAATAGCAAGCATTTGGATTCATGAGACATTAGTTCAACATAATGTGTTATAATTAATTTCAAAGCTCTGCTTGCTATATTTTCTTCAGAAAACTTGCATTAAAACACTTAGTTTTCGTGTTTCGTCCACTCTTATCTCCTTCAGTTCCCATTAAAATGGTGGAGCCAATATGGTGTGTTGGAGAAACAAAATGTTTTCATCTAACTATCTCCCGAAGTATGATTTAACTTTGAATGATAGAGTGAAGAACAGTGTGGTAAAAAAACGTCGTGGAGTGAAAGAAGACGCAGTGACGTAGATAGTTTGGGCATGTAGAAAGGATGGATGAAAGGAGATTGACGAAACAGGTGCATAAGATGAGTGTGAATGGGACAGTTGAAAGGGGAAGACCTCGGCGTACGTACCTCGATCAAATTTGGGACGTTTTAAAGCCAGGTCAAGAGTACCCTAAACCGACGCGCATTATGAAGAATGTAATAAGAGTGAATGAAGCAAAAGAGGTATGTCAGGATCGTAGCGATCCGTGATCTTTGCCTACCTTAAACATGATTTTATGTATGTATGTATGTCTACCGAAGTTGAATAAACAAGAGTTCCATCATTTAAACAAATAAAACCCTGCCTAATTCGAATCTTTATCGAGCACGTAAAATTTTAATGGGCTATATTTTATTGGTGGAGTTCAGAGAAGCCTACGTAATCAACCTTTGGAATTGTGGTTTTAGAAATCGACTTTTAGGTAAGTAAGGTTCAATATTTTAGCGAAAAATGTATGTATGTATTCGAGTTTCTTTGGTTGTTGCTGTAGCCCAAACGGCTAGACGTACATATTTTTACATGAGGTTTCCTTGTATTCGTCTGGACCACCAGAAATAGGTTACGTATACGTTCGATTTTTTGCCATTTTATATACAAAATGGCAAAAAATCTAATATGGCCTCTGTAAAAATATATTTTTCGTTACGTTCAATCGGGGTTATATTTTTTGCAATAATACTAGTTAAGACAATATGCATTTTAGAGATTCTTGAAAAAAAAAACAGTATTCAAAAAGCGTTTATGGTATGTTTAATGATAAATAGGTCTCATAGGTGATATTCTATGTGGTGGACCCATAGCATAGGGTAGTGTTACATTCTTCATCACGACAGGTAGTGGGTAGTAAGTAGGGCTGTGAGTTAGGGCTGTGGTAGGTAATTTTGGAGGCTCTCTTGGTCGGAAGTACTTTTCATGGGCGTCCAGCCATTTGTGTACCTGAAATAGTACAATAAATATTTAGCATTTTTTTCATATTATTTTTCGTACAAACCAATAAAAAAGTAAGATCATGACGTGGTCAATTATACCTACATCTACAATTAACAAGCTTAAGTCTTTGAGGATATACAAAGGGGTGGTCAGAGGCACGACCAAAGGTACACGTGTTATTATTGAACAATACTCTTAGAGTCCGGTTTAAGAAAATATTTTTTATTATTTTCGGTTACATAAAAATAACGGGTCGCGACACAACATCGGATTTTTTGTATTTAAAAACAAAAACTGAAAAAAAATATTCTGCATGTCAGTTTCTCTGCGTTGTTTTCCGTCACCATTTAAAAACAGCACTAATTACTTAATTATATTTTATGATGAAAAATATATTAGTCAGAAGTCTCACGAAAACAATTCCTGCTAATAAAACATTTAAGTAAAAATAGCTAAGTACTTATTTAATCTTTTAACCCCCTGTTCCGGAATTAGTAACGATAATAAGAAGAAGAAGAAGTAAAAACTTACAAATTCACATCGACATGGTGTCTCTTCACTTTTCACTGAATTCATTTTGAAACAGTTCATGTGTTCAAAACCAAGTTTTTTATACAAATAGTGATTATCTTGCATATCTGTTACATTTTATAGGAGACTAGCTCATTAAGCCAAAATTAGCTCTAATTAGGTAATTTTTAACTCATATTGCTAATGAGCTTCTAAGTGTCCGTCCACATTAGTGACAAATTACTGATGTGATCATGTCACCGTAACGTTACACACGCGTGACAATTTGACGAATTTTCAAGGGACTTCTCAAAAAAGTGTTACGGTCACAGTCACGGCAAAATGTCACAAGTGTGGACAGACAATTAAGCTTATTGGTTATGTTGATATAAAAATAAGCAGATAATTATATTCGTTATTGGCAATGGCTCTGTTAATGGCATAATAATAATTAGTTTGTTCAGTTAAAAGCTCAAAAGTCAATTACTAATTAGATTATTAGAGGTGGATTTAGGTAATCATATTCTAAGTACATATAATATAATGTCAAATGCAGGTAAAATGTCAGTTTACTCTTTGATAAATACGATTTATTCTGGGGCTTATTATTATTTCGGGTCAAAAATCGATTAAAGGAGTTCGTTCATTTTGGGCCAGAAAATCAAAATGACGGCCAAAAAAAAAAACATGACCAAGCCATTTGGAAAGTCAGTCTATGTATAGTTGATAAGTATATTATTTAGTAAATGTATGGGTTAATTTTATAAGAATTTAATTAAAGGAATGGTTGTCGGTACTTGGTGCCATAATAAAAAATACTCAGACTCACTTCCCAAACATTTTCATACCATTTTTTTTGTTAGCCAATACTTTGGCATTTTAGGCCCAACCATGTATGACCTTGAATGACCTCCTTTTTAATTTCCGAGAATCAAAATTAACCTTCAACGAAAATTATCAACACTCTAACATGCATTGAAGTGGCAACTTCAACCCTAATTTTTAAACAATTTTTTTCACTACAACTCATGTTACTTACAAAACCATCGATGGCTTTCATCGTAACTTTGAAAACGTGAGTACAAGAAAAGCAGCAATGCTTATTAAATAATAAAATTGCTCGTGTCACAATAATGTTTTGTATGATAATGTCGCGGGTCATTCTAGCAGGGACAGTCGTAAAAACTTTTATCATTGTTTTGGGAATATATTTGATGTGTTGTGACGCTTAACGACTTGTTATGTACCTACGTTAATTTCAGGTTTTGCGGTCACTTGCACCAAGGATTTACCCGGAAAACTATTGTGAAATAAAATGTGAAGCTTGTTAACTGAGTTTTAGCATTCCTGTACGTCGATTCTGTAAAATTCAAACGTTAACTCGCATCTCACTTCGCTCTTCTCTCACTATTTTTACTCGTAAAATAGATGCTTTTTATTTGACACTTTGAATCACGTTCCAGTACTTCCAGTGCGAAGCGAGCGTCGAAGTGACTTAGGAATAACCGTATAGAATGCCACTTCTTACGTCATCTCATACTTTATCTGTCAAAATCTCCCCGTCAATTAAGTTCAAGTCGCTGACACGCTCGCAAGAGTGGCGCTAGTGTAAATTCGAATTATCAACCGAGTTTTTAGAATGCCAATCAAGAAACTCACAGTAGATTCAGATTCGAAGTTTAGAATGAGGTCTTACAGAATCACACAACTGACCTACAACGGTGTTTTTAAAGATTTTCTCTGATATATCTTTGTTAGGTTGAATTTAGAATTTTTTTAATGTAATATTAGCTGACCCGAGAGATGTTGTCCTGTTTAAATATTCTCTTTATTTTTACCTGATTTTTTCTTCTGTAGAAATAACGATTCGTCAATGACGGATGTATGTGTGAACAAGCCCTTAGCTTTTGTTGCACCGGGGAATTACCGACTGGATAAAGGTGTAATTTACATTCTAATCCTAATTTAAATGATGCCAGGAGTTCTAACCCCCAGTGTCCGCATGGCGCAGTAGTTTCGCAGGCTTTGTATTATCTATTTACGTCACAACTTTAGTTTGTGTATTTTGTAGTCAGTTGGCCACACTGAGGCCTTACCACAAGTTCTTATAAACTATCATGTTTCAGAAAATTCAAAGTTTCTAGCTTGAAGCAACGTTACTTTCATACATTTTTTTATGTGTTACTAGTGGTCCGCCCCGGCTTCGCACGGATATTTATATTAGGATCTGAATGTTGAATGTATCCGAATATGCTGTGACAGTGAGATTTTTGACAGTAATTGTAAGTATTGATGTATCCGAACGTGAAAGTTGAATGAAAAAGGAAAGATGGAATGAATGGTACGGAAGAGGAAGAATGTACTGGTTCTAAGATCTAAGATGGTGGTGGAACGTACAATAGAGTAAAATGTGTATGGAGTTGATTATTTAAAAAGTAATAACAATTTTAACATGAAAACTGATTTTTATTGCTCTCCCAATCCCACAAATTTGGGGGGTCGTCCGGGATGAGAGCAAAATCAATTTTATCCCGGACGAGTAAAGTCTATAATTTATTCTAGGAATAGTGATTAAATTAGTTTGGTTGAATACGCTCTAAAAAACCTAGTCTTCATACGAACCCTATTAAACCTGTATTTACTCCAGCAGACATATCGAAAAGGGTTCTTACTTAAAATATCAAAGGCAAGCATGAAGTCGTCAACAGTTCGTGAAAATCTAAAGTCATAGAGGCAAGTTACCCTCGCATCCCCATGTGTTGACTTAAACTGAGGACCAAGGAACAAGAGATCATAAAAAAACTATGTAATCTACTAAAATTATAGAGCTAAAAAGTGTTTTATTTGGTTGAACGCGCTAATCTCACGAACTACTGGTTTGAATTGAATAATTATTTTTGTGCTGGATAGTTCATTTATTGACGAAGGCTTTAGGCTTTATAACATCACGCTGCAACTAATAGAAGCAAAGTCAATGCAATTAATGTTGCAAAAACGGGATAAAATATATCATTTGATTATTATACGCGATGTATGGATCAGAGTATTGGGCAATGAAGAAGACGAATGAAAGAAGAGTGCATGCTACTGAGATGCGGATGTTAAGATGGATGTGTGGAGTGACATGGTTGGACAACATATGGAATTAGTATTTCATGGGAAGTCTGAAAGTGGTGCTTATTATTTAAAAGATGAGGAGTGTTAGATTAGCATGGCGGAGGAGGGATGAAAACCATGTCACCGAAAATTATAATGGGTATGAGTGTATCTGGGTACGCAAGTAGAGGAAGGCCGACGAAGAAGTGTTTGATTGCATGAAAGATGATATGAATGTGAGAAGAGTAGACTCAGAGACGAAAGATAGGAGTGAATGGAAGAAGTAAACATGTAGTGCCGTAAGGGCAGGAGAATGATTGAAAAAAATCATAATTATGCCTAAAACAACCTAATAATGCTTTTGAACAACTGCTTGCGTATAAACAATAAAAGCCTCAATGCCAAATGCTAGTTATTGCAAGAAATGTATGAGATTCGCGTCTCGTGCGATTTTAAAATCACGTGCGGCATGTCTCTTGTCCTACGTGACATATCACAAAGTGGTATCGAACAATAGATTTTATTTATTTAAATAGAAGATATTGTAGCAGACGGCTTACAGAGTTCAGAACAATTTATTATTTGAGAACTTATAAAAATTTGAATAGAGGAAGCCTGAAATGGAAAAGATACGAGTAATAGGTAAGCGTAGTATGGGCATGTTATGAGAAGAGATGAATGCCATGACGAAGAAAGTGTTAGGTATGAATTTGGATGGATACAGGGGTAGAGGTAGACCAAATGAAAGATGGATGGACTGTGTGAATGGGTAAGAAAGGTGTGCGAAGGTACTGAGAAGATGGATGATAGAGGGAAATGGAAGAAGAAAACGTATTATGTCGACCCCACGTAGCGTAGGAAAAGGGAAGGAAAATATATATAGATAAAATAATATGAATAGAATAAGCGGTGTCACAATAACGTTCGCCTATAACTTGCCCAGCACAACTTAAGGCTATCAAGCGAGAAATTCGGGCCGACCCTTTTCAACAAAATCGGCTATTAAAACGAGCAATTTATGCATATGGGGCCTTTCCCAAAGAGAATACGAAAAAAATAGTACCTACCTAAAATACACCGAATATTGAGACGTTGAAAATAGGGTACCTAACATATTATACCAAACATTGTGACATTAAAAATAGTACATGGCATTATAATTTTGACGACCTCTGTGGCGCAACGGGCGAGAATCCACCTGCGACGCAAGAGGTTGCGGGTTCGATTCCCGCCTCGGAACAAATTTGTGTATTGTCTGCAGAAATTTGTTCCGTTGGTCTGGGTGTTTTCTATGTATAATAAAAAATATCTATCTATGTATATTAATGTATTAAATATATCAGTTATCTACTCGTAGTACCCATAACACAAGCTTTGTGTAGCTTACTTTGGGGCTAGATGATGCTGTGTGGATTGTCCAGCATTATTTATTTATTTCATTATTTTATAACTAACATTGAGACGTTGAAAATTGGATTCTAGTTCATAGAACTTCAAGTTTCCGATCATAAGCGTGACAAATTTTCCGTTTTTATTTAAAGTTTAAACTAAGTTTACGCTAAAGTTTGTCTGTCGATCGAACTTAACGGTAACTTGCCAAAGATGTTTCATTAAGTTTTATAAGGAAACTTTACGGAATATTGGAGTTTTTTCTGATATTTCTTGGCTGGAATATTTGTTTTTACGACTTTTTTTAACCCTATGTCATTTCTTGGCAAAAGTCATTAAAATTTCTATGATGACAAATTAATCGTCTGGAATTTAAGTTTAGGTATAAAGTTATTATTACCTAGAAAAAATCCTAATTGTTCATTAAATTATGTTATTATGTTTTTACCGATAAAGAAAAAAAAGGAGATTCTCAAGTCCCTACGAATTTTTTATATAATTTTTGAACCCATTAAGTCTTCAAAGTCCAAAAGTTGCTATTTAAATTTTTAGCTTTTAAAGTTATTATAATAACACTAGTTAATACCTAAAAAAATTACTTTCACAATTTTTACCTATGAAATTTGTAAACCATAGATATAAAAACCTTCTGTCAGAACCAATTTGCCGAGCCAAGCCACCGTACTATAAAAAAAAAAAAAAAACAACATTGAAATGTCAGATTACTATCATATCAGCACTTGGCTTTGCGCTTTCTATTTCCTCTTCCTCTATACCAAGTGAATGGAAACAACATCTAGATCCCGCGCCAAAAACATAAAAGCTGTCAAGTGAGGTTGGTTATTTTGTCTATTGGTTCCGTATGTTCACTTTAGAAAAGAAAGAACCGTTACTGTCGAAAACGTAAAGCGTAACGACAACTTAATGAGCTAAAACCCAGTTTACAATTTTTTATGACAATTAGGTAATTAACAATTATTGACAATGAGATCATGAGTTAAACATTGAGTTATTAAGTCAATAAATAAATACTCAAAGAGACCAATTAGGTATTGATGCCTAAGATTAAATGTCTTGTGGTATTAAAAATTATGAGTGCCACTGTATAATTTTAGGCACGTATTTCAAAACAAAACTTAAACTCAAATTGAAACCAGAATTTAGAATAATTTTGAAAGTTTTGCATTGAAAACTGTCTAGACTCGGAACAAAGTTTTAAGATCATAACGTATGCCATTAAAATTTCAATTTCAATTTCAATTTCAATAACATGGACAATTTATTCGTAATGTTTAACTTATTGTCAGAATAAATTTAAGTACAATAAAGACACGTATTAAGTGCACGAAAGTAGCCTCTGAGACGCACTATATTTTTATAGATTTTGAGGAACCCTAAAATCCCAAGCCATTCTACCAAAACCATTTCAAAATTGGAACTGGCGCACCTCCTAAGCGGATTTTTACGCTGCAACTCGCCCTTTGCTTTAACACTAACCTCTATCCTACCGCAATTAAGTATAAAATCGCATGGCAAGGCCACTAGGTAACATTGTCGTTCTAAAGCCTGTGCATAGAGAACACAGATTTGAAATAAGGAACTACGGCTCATCTTATTGGTAGACGGCCTTTTTGACTTACACACCTGCGCTTGATAAAGCTTGATTTAAAACAAAAGTTGCCTTTGAAATTGGAACATTGACTCGAATTCATATTTGGAATAATGTTTTTATTTGATTCAAGACTACGAGTGGTAATAGGTAAGTAATGGCAGTCTGAGAATGTGAGATATTTTTGAAATTATGTGTTATTTGAATCATAGCTAATGTCATGTTTCGTATAATTTTCAGAGAATATTCAACAGTTTTACCCGTTGTACAGTCGTGACTATGTTTTTTTGTGTTCTGATGAGAATTTTATGAAGATTTATGATGTACCCAGTGTTGCCAGTGGCAGATAGTCAAATATAACGTGAAAGCTCAAAAAGTAACATTTTCACGAGAAAAGTAACATTAAAAAAAAAAAAAAAAAGAACAAGGACACGACTGTAATCCTCATGCTCGGTAGTATCTCCTCAGATCTCTAGTTACATAGATCTTCGAGGATATAAAAAGAGGGTAGCCAGAGGCACGTCGGAACATTACATTTGGCACATGCCCACATTTTACACAGTAGATAATATTATTCTGTACATGACAGGTTGCAAGCCCACCGCCTCTTATAATAATACTAACCAATGACACACCTTCGAATTATAGGGTATGCCGGTTTCTTCACGAATTTTTACTTCACCGTTTAAGAGCACTGGCATTGTGCACATAATTTTTTCAAATAGATAAATTCATTCATTGGTACACGACCAGGTTTGAACTCGAGATCTTCGGAGCGTGAGGCAGGGGTGCTACCACTACACCACTTTATTAATTACTTTATTACTAATCGTAATAATTGTTGATCGCATAATCTCTCGCCTTAGCGAGATGGAAGATTGAGAAATAATGCGAGTGTCCACAAAATCAATGACGAACAAAAACAAAAACATTCTTGGATACGTTCAGTTTCACAAAATTTTTTGGTTGCTGGATAATATTTTTAAAGTTTAATTACATTGACTTTTTGTGTTACAAAAGTAACATATTGAGTCGTGTAACATGAAGGTAACATGAGAGGGTCAAAAGGAACGTAAAATGTTACAAAAGTAACATTCTGGCAACGCTGGATGTACCTATGTGTAAATTTAATGTGTGACTATGATTTTTTCGCGCTTATGAATTTTTTCAACACATCAAAATACCATTGGTGAACGATAACCTCACCACAAGCCCTTCAAGTAATATCGAAGTAATAACTTTGATATTTACCATGACCTATAAAAATTGTACTAAAGTTGTTTCAAGCTTGAAATGTGACGTTTCTGAAACATAATGGTTTGAAAGAACTTGTGGTAAGACCCCGGGGGCCTCATCACAAGCGCTTTAAGCAATATCAGAGTAATACAACTTTGATATTTTTTTTTACCATAACTTGGAAAAATAATTGAAAATATTGAAGTCCAAACCTGGTCGTGCACCATCGAAAAATTTATGTGTGCAATGCTAGTGCTCAACGGTGAAGGAAAACACCGTGAGGAAACTGTATCTACGTGTGTTTATATCCATAAATGAATGTACCACAGGCCGCTTAGTCACAGATAGGAGGATAAAGGATGTATCGCCATTAATCCCGTTATTAACGACCTTTCCGATGGCTCCGTACATTATTGTACCAATGAATTATTGGCTTAATGCGATACTAGGCTGCTGTTTCTACCTTGACTTTTGGATCTTTGGTTATAAATAAAAAAAAAAATAATTATGATCACGACTGTAATCCCCGGGCTCGGTAGATATCTCCTCAGATCTTTAGTTTCTTAGATCTTTGAGGATATCTAAAGAGGGTAGTCAGAGACGAGTCCAAACATGACATTTGGTACATGCCCACATTTTGCACAATAGTTAGTATTCCGTACGTGACAGGTTGCAAGCCCATCGCCGCTTATAAGAATACTAACCAATGATACATACCTTCGAATTTTTAGTTCTAGGCTATGCCGGTTTCCTCACGATGTTTTCCTTGACCGTTTAAGAGCACTGGCATTGCGCACATAAATTTTTCGAATGGAAAAACTCATTGTTGCACGACCAGGTTTGAACCCACGACCTTCGGATCGTGAGGCAGGGGTGCTACCACTACACAACCAGCGCTCTTTTTGGCTATATCGGTGAAATTATTACCTTTTCTCTGTGGTTAATGAATAAAAAAAAAATTAATATTTCTCTATGTACGGTAGGCCAAGGAAATGGTGTACTTACCAGTTTTGATTTTGTTTCCTAGTCATCGAAAATTACAACAAGGTTCAGTTCATACTAAAAAAACAGAAGTTGTCAGTACCCCTAGTATGAGTTTTTGATTTACGAAAACTTTTTTCGAATAGTATCCTTTCATAGATTTACCTCCATCGGAAATGTTAAGGAACCAAAATAAGGTCGATAATATCGAAAATATTATCTAATCGGTAGTCCCAGCAATGATTTTCAAACCGAATTTTCACGATATCGACTTTATTTTAGTTCCGTAACATTTCCGATGGAGGTAAATGTATGAAAGGATACTATTCGAAAAAAGTTTTCGTAAACTATCAAAAAGAATAGAATAGAATAGAATCTGCAAGCGAAACTAATCTTTATCACCGATGAATCTGCAAGCGGCATTCAACCTTAGGGTGGTAAACCAATTTTTTGCTCGACCGTACTTACTTAAAAAATATAAAGAAACCATGATCACGAATGTAATCCCTAGGTGTGGTAGTTATCACCTCAGAACTCTAGTTACTTAAATCTTTTGAGGATATTTATAGTTGGTAGTCAGAGGTATGTCCAAAATGACATTTGTCACATGCCTACATTGTGCAAAGTGGTTTGTATTCCGTAGATGACAGGTTGCCCACCCATCGCCGCTAATAAGAATACTAACTTGACACACACCTTCGAATGGGTATGCTGGTTTCATCACGATGTTTTCCTTCACCGTTTATAATTTTGGTGGTTATTATTCCAATAAAGCCCAAGTTCTTTATCCGAGTGTAAAATATGTAAATCAAAGAGTTCTTAAATCCATCGGAGGAAATCCCGAGAATTTTGAATAAAACAAAAAACAGTCATCTTTTAAATGATTGATTCAGGCGTGACTTTGCGGAAATCCATTACAAATACTGAAAAGGACGGAAATGTCTAGTACTTTCCCGCTAAAACTATTATCTAATGGTTATTAAGGTTATTAATATTAATAAGCTTAATTAATAACCTCATTAGATAATAGTTTTAGCGGGAAAGTACTAGACATTTCCGTCCTTTTCAGTATTAGTCATCTTTTGTTAAATTGGTTGTGACCTTGTAACATTGACAATATAACTAATTTAAACACTTTTGACACTGACAATTTTGATCTCAATAGACACAATGCCTTAAACAAAAAAGAAGAATGAGGGTATATTCTTATCTAAGTTTAGATGCTTTAAGGAATTTACAGGATTCACCTCCTTAAAGGTAGGTAGTTAATATGAAAAATATTACGCAATTTAAGTGGCGTAAAGTTTGGTATTTTCAAATTGATATCTTTAGGCATTTTTCAAAATGGGGCGATTTCAAAGTGATCCTTTATGTGTGTAGAGTGCTGGTGGTGTAGTGGTAGCACCCCTGCCTCACGATCCGAAGGTCGTGGGTTCAAACCTGGTCGTGCACCAATGAGTTTTTCCATTCGAAAAATTTATGTGCGCAATGCCAGTGCTCTTAAACGGTGAAGGAAAACATCGTGAGGAAACCGGCATACCCTAGAACCAAAAATTCGAAGGTATGTGTCATAGGTTAGTATTCTTATAAGCGGCGATGGGCTTGCAACCTGTCACGTACGGAATACTAACTACTGTGCAAAATGTGGGCATGTACCAAATGTCATGTTTGGAGTTGCCTCTGATTACCCCCTTTAGATATCCTCAAAGATCTAAGTAACTAAAAGATCTGAGGAGATATCTACCGAGCCTGGGGATTACAGTCGTGATCATATTTTTTTTTTGTCCTTTATGTCCCCAAATTTATTATTATCTCATTTGTAATATTTAGGTACGGTAGTACGGTACCGTAGTAGTTTTGAGTACATATCATCAACATTACAGGTACTCAAAACCTCTTTCAGCTGCAAACCGGAAAGCCAACTGAAGGCAAACTGTAAACTACATTTTAAAAATATTATACGCGTATAATACGCTTGAGTGCTATGTACTTCGTTTAATTTAATCTTGTTTACATTTCAGCAGTTAGGCATAATTGCCGTTAAATTCAGTTGACTTTTACTTTAGAATTAAAAGTTGGAAAGTGCTTTTGGGCTTTAACTGACTTCGAAAAAGGGAGATTTTCAAGTCGACTGTATTTTCTATGTAGGTCGATGGTATTTATATCTCATTATATTCAGGTATTTTGACGTCAGTGTTTAGATTTAGAATCCTAAATATTATAAACGCGAAAGTTTGTAAGAATGTTTGGATGTATGTTTATTACTCTTTCATGCTAAAACGGCTAAACCCGCGGGAACCGTAATGTTTTCGGAATAAAAAGTAGCCTACGTGCTATTTAAAACTATAATCTATAACTGTGCCAAATTTCATCCAGATACGTTCAGCCGTTTCAGTAAAAACATGCATACATCCATACATTCTTACAAACTTTCGCGTTTTTATTATTACTCGTAGTAGGAAGTAGGATAAGTCAAACAACAACAAAAGGAAAAAGGGCTGTTGGAGAGAAAACTTGTTAGCAACCAAACCATGCTGAGGCAGACGCCATTTTGTTTCTTTTAGACTTTGTATGTTGTTTTAAACTTAAAAGTTTTGTTTTATGTGTATGTATCATTAAACAAATAAAGTTATTTTATTTTTATTCATATTCTTTATATAGATTATGCTTAATAAAAGCGCTGATGGTGCAGTGGTAGCACCCCGGCCTCACGATCCGAAGGTCGTGGGTGCAAACCTGGTCGTACACCAATGAGTTTTTACATTCGAAAAATGTATGTGCGCAATGCCAGTGCTCTTAAACGATGAAGGAAAACATCGTGAGGAAACCGGCATACCCTAGAACCAAAAACTCGAAGGTGTGTGTCATAGGTTAGTATTCTTATAAGCGGCGATGGGCTTGCAACCTGTCACGTACGGAATACTAACTACTGTACAAAATGTGGGCATGTACCAAATGTCATGTTTGGAATTGCCTCTGACTACCCCCTTTAGATATCCTCAAAGATCTAAGTAACTAAAGATCTGAGGACATATCTACCGAGCCCGGGGATTACAGTCGTGATCATTATATATCCTACTAATATTATAAACGCGAAAGTTTGTAAGAATGTATGGATGGATGTATGTTTGTTACTCTTTCACGCTAAAACGGCTGAACGGATCTGAATGAAATTTGGCGCAGATATAGATTATGGTCTGGAATAACACATAGGCTACATTTTATCCCGAAAAAATTTACGGTTCCCGCGGGAATGATTTATTTTTATTTTTCAAGTTGCCACGCGGGCGAAGCCTTGGGCGGAAGCTAGTTTATTATATACTAGCTTCTGCACGCGGCGTCGCCCGCGAAGTACCCACATAAAATATAGCCTATGTTCATCCTGAAAGTTCATTCTACACATTGGTGAAAGAATTTTTCAAATCGGTTCAGTAGTTTCGGAGCCTATTCATTTCAAACAAACAATCAAAGTTTTCCTCTTTATAATATTAGTATAGATTATAATTATGCTTTAATAGCTGTCAGGCCAAGATTTTTTAAAGAAACATAGTTGAATGATAAATCTATCGCGAACAAGTCTACCATGCAAAACTGGGCAAATAAAATAAGCGGGAAACAGCTGAGTAATGTCGCGGACAAACGAGCCGAGTTACATCTGTAACTTTTATTCGAGTTCGGATAAGCTTTCCTATTTTGAGATAGTTCACTGGCTGCTCGATATTTTTCTTTCAATTTACGGATTCAAAAAGTCAAATCTTTTTAGGGTTTCGTACCCAAAGGGTAAATTATTATTATTCATTTATTTCAGATTACATTATCAATCCATAAAACAATAAAACACACTTAAAACAACATTATAAATAAATCAGAAGCTTTAAGTAAATAAAATGAAAAATCACCCAAATGGTTCCTGTAATATTACACTAGGCGCGCATCGCCCGTTCGCTTCGCTTGAACTTGGCTTGACACGCTGCCGCGTGTCTAGATGAATGTTACAAAATTTAAAAAGCGAACCGTAAAGCGGGACCGTATTCTCTTAAACTCCACTGTCCGTCCGTATGTCACCAGGCTGTATCTCATGAACCGTGAATGTGAGTCAGTTGAAATTTTCACAGATGATGTATTTTCTGTTGCTGGTATAACAACAAATACTAAAAAGCAGAATAAAATAAATAATGAAGGCGGCTCCCATACAACAGACATGATTTTTTTGCCGTCTTTATAGGTAATGGAACCCTTCGTGCGGAATTTCCACTCGCACTTGGCCGGTTTGTTTGTACTAGCATGAGCTCTGTAAAGTTTTTGTTATTCTTCGGAAGAAAAGACGTATAGTGATTTTGCCAAACGAAATTGACACTTTTTGCAAAATGTTAGGTTATGTTACTTTCTTTGTTTTTTGTTACGTAGAAAAAAAACTTAAAAAAAGACTACTGTGCTTATGAAAGTGGGGTATGGTGTATAAAAAAAGAAATCAACGCTCATTTTTGAATGATAAATAAATAAATATTGGCGGACATTTCACACAGCGCCATCTAGCATCAAACTAAGCAAAGCTTGTTCTAGGGGAACCAGATGGTTGATAGATTAATTATATACCTTTTTTTGTAAATAAATACATAGAATACAAAATGATACGCATACTCAGAACAAACATTCAGGTTTATCACGCAAATGTTTATTCTGGATAGGAATCGAACCCACAACCTACAGCGCAGAAGGCAGAACTACTACTAATTGAGCTGAGAAGATAGAAAAGGACGGACTTTAAGTAAAAATCCTTATAAAAATAACCACGCAAGCTTATAGAAGGCAATAGAAGATTACAAGAGAAGCAATGAAGAATTAGAAAAATTGAGGCTGTTTTTACAAAAAATATTATGATAGTTATTTCCTTGTTATTTTTTGCTCTAGTTTAATTAACAATTTCGTAACAAAAAAATAAATAAATAAAATAAATATGATCACGACTGTAATCCCCAGGCTCGGTAGATATCTCCTCAGATCTTTAGTTACTTAGATCTTTGAGGATATCTAAAGAGGGTAGTCAGAGGCAAGTCCAAACATGACATTTGGTACATGCCCACATTTTGCACAATAGTTAGTATTCCGTACGTTTGGATGTCTGGATGTATGTTTGTTACTCTTTCACGTTGAAACGGATCTGAATGAAATTTGGCACAAAGATAGATTATAGTCTGGAATAGCACCTAAGCTATTTTTTATCCTGGAAAAATTTATGGTTCCTGTGGGATAGATTTGTTTTTGTTTTTCAAGGTACCACGAGGGCGAAGCCGTGGGC
This sequence comes from Cosmorhoe ocellata, assembly GCA_963675405.1. Taxonomy (NCBI): domain Eukaryota; kingdom Metazoa; phylum Arthropoda; class Insecta; order Lepidoptera; family Geometridae; genus Cosmorhoe; species Cosmorhoe ocellata. Next base: position 9,625,285 of record OY776256.1, on the reverse strand, counting down.
GGAAGCTAGTAATTGAAATAAAAGTATGCAATATTGCATTCTTATGGATTAAAATACTTCCTAAAGAAAAAATCTATTTCCATATATTAAAGAAACTTCTAAGGAAATATAAAGTGGACTATCTTAGCGATCATACAACTTATCGCCCACTAAGACATAAAAAAGTTTAGATATTGTACTGTGCCACTTCATAAAATTGTATTAGTTTCCTTCCTTCCCATCTGATATTCTGCGAAGGGTATAAAAATTAATGGCCCTCTTTTATTTATAGACTTATTCATTTAGCAAGGAATGTATTGAGTTGAAAGCTACCTGATATTGAAAACGTCCATAACTCACATAGCCTACCAACAAGTGGGCCGTAGAATTGTTTGCTTGATCAGAACCAAAAAAAACTGAACAAGTTACTCTTTAATCTTGATTTATCAAAATCTGTCCAGCCGTTTGGTCTAAGGCGATGGCCAAAAAAACTCGCAAACATACATAATATGTATAATATACACTTAGTGAACGGAAAAAAAATGGATGCATTTCTTAAACATGATACCGAATATCACACAACGAAACTCCTTCGAGGATTTGAAAAAAATTTACTAATGTTGACTTTATTCCATCGGCGTTTGGGTTTAAATTACTGTACAACTTGTAATAAGCTTAAGTAAATTTTGATATACTCGTAGCTCTTTGGCATAATTGACAAGCCCCGTCTACCAGAGCTTTATTTTTGTAAGGTCATTTTTTAGCTCAAAAAATGCTCTCATGTATCCGTTCACTGCATACACCTCAAACACATCAACCCTTTTTCTTCACAGTCGGATAAAAGCTAAGTTTACTGACCTACCCCAGACTTTCAATTCGCCCTTCAATCAATAATGTTTGTAGAAGTTCAATATATCTACAAACAATAGAAGCGAAATTTCAACAGTAAACAAATCTTATTCCTTTATTAGATTTCTCGGTATGACTGGGCGATCTCAACAAAACTAATGTTATTATACAGGCGATCTCTTAAGTCTTCAATGCCTTTGGGTTGTATAAATATAGAATAGAAACAGGCGACGAAATCCCACTTATATTATACTACGACGGTAACATCCGAAATATTCAATTGAACACTTGTAGTTTCCTTCTCAATGTACTAGGCATCACATAATTTTAAGAGCTGTGGAATTAAAATATCAGAATAAAATAAATCTAAAACTGGCATCCCTCCCTACCCCCACCGTGCTCGATCGGTCCGCGCTCGCCGCCAAGCCTCATTCCTTTTTTATGTGCGGGCATCGCAACATCAAATGTTTCAACAGTGTTAGTTCTTTGGAAAAAAAGTTTAAAATAAAGAGTTAGGTATGGGTAAAAGAAAACGAAGTGATGATTATAAAATAAGAAAGAAAATAAGACGTCTAGAAAGACGTTTACGAGAATCAACATCGTCTACGGAAGATGAAGGTTAGTGTTTATTCATTATTTTTACATCTCGCCCACAAAATGCAAAAAGTTTAGTAAGCAGTTTGTACATTCCATAAAAATATGTTGATGAATTTTACAACAATGGATTTTTGATGTCGAGATATTCATTTTATATGACTACCCTCATTTTTATTTTTATTGTTCGTTGTTTAGCTTTTCTTCAAGGGTTTTTAATAGTGTTTAGATTACAAATTGGATATGTCTAATGCCTACCGTCATAACCTTTGTTATACTCCGTGACGTGATCACGGCTGATAACAACTAGTCTCGTGTCGTCACATGATGACGACCAATGACGTTAAAAATATAAACAATTGCAAACTGCAGATTGTATTTACATTTACGGTTAGTTTTTTCTCGGTTACTTCCAGAGTACGACCGTTATTATACCCGGTCTCCAACACCGGAAGACCAGCCAGTAATATCTTCGCAGTCGGATATATCCGATCATGATAATCGACTACAATCTCAAGTAGTGGTACCAGCCGACCATGAGAATGCAGATAACGCTGTGCCTACCTCAGCTTTGCACGAAAGCGAAGACGCTCCTAGTACAAGCGCGGCACCATTACCTCCGTCACAGGAGGCATTACCAGCTGAAATACTGGAAGCACTAGGAGATCCACTTGGAAAAGATGAGATTTTAGGGCCGGCTGTCAAAGAAGAAATCTCCAAACGATGGGGTAGAATTCTGGTGGAAGGTATGACCAAAGAAGTCAAGGAGTCCTTACTAAAAAAGACTTTGATACCAGAAAATTTTTGCCTGACAAAAGCGCCTAAATTAAATTTAGAGATTTCGGCGGTCCTTAACGACACTGTAAAAAACCGAGACAAACTTATGGAAAAATCTCAAAACCAACTAGGTTTGGGGATAGCAGGTCTCGCTAATCTGGCTTCTTCATTGATAGATGAAACGCTCGGCAAAGTCGAAATCATAAAGAAGTTATCTGAAGTGAGTCAGATCTTTCTGGATTTACATCATGAAAATACCAAGACTAGAAGAAAACTAGTTACGTCGTCTCTGGACAAAAAGTTCAATAATGCGGTAGCCGATGTTAAGAGGGACTCATATCTATTTGGTACGAATCTAGGAGACAAAATTAAGGCCACAAAAACAGCTGAAAAGTCCGGCCTTCAAATTAAACGCCGCGATGTAAGTTTACCTTCTACATCGAGACAACAGGGAAACTGGAGGGGCCCACCCAGAACTCAACCACTAAGAACGTTCAGACAGGGTGGGCCAAAGACACGATACCAACCTCAACAAGGGTACCCGTATCAGCAAGGGTATCCATCACAAGGACGGAGACCACCGCCTGCGGCGAACCGAGTCCCACCTGCACCCAAAACGGATCCCAGGACTCGCAGGCCCCAATAAAGGTAATGTTTCATGCCGGCAGATTGCGCCACTTTACCCACTACTGGGAAACCATTACCAACGACCCAGTCGTACTTAGCTATGTGAATGGTTTTAAAATTCCATTCAACAAAACGCCCATCCAATTTTTTGAACCAGCCAATCCTAAGTTCAACAATACAGAGTTAAAACAGTTAAGTTCAGCTATTTTAAAACTACAATCATCTGGAGCTGTTGTTGAGTGCAAAAACATACCTGGTCAATTTATATCTAGAATTTTTCTTACACCTAAAAGCGATGGTACGCTTAGATTTATTCTAAACCTCAAAATGTTAAATAAATTCATTGACGCTCAACACTTTAAAATGGAGGATATACGCACAGCTACTAAATTAGTTAGTAAAGATTGCTTCATGGCAACGATAGATCTACAGGAAGCGTACTTTTTAGTACCAGTTCACGAGACAAGTAGAAAGTTTTTACGCTTCAGATTCCAGGGAAAAACTTTCGAATTCCAATGTCTTCCATTTGGCCTATCATTAGCCCCATTAATATTCACAAAATTACTGAAACCTGTTATTTCTCATCTTAGAAGTAAAGGCATGCTCCTGGTTGTTTATTTAGATGATATGTTATGCATAAATAGCACGTATAACAGTTGCAAGAACAGTGTCACGGAAACCGTAAGCTTACTCTTAAAATTAGGTTTCATCATAAACGAAAATAAAAGTAACCTAACACCAAGCCAAAGGCAAACATTTTTAGGGTTCGAATTAGATTCGCATAATATGAGCTTGAGTTTGCCAGATAGAAAGCGCTCAAGAATTTTATCTCAAATAAAAAATATTTGTAAAGCACAATCTCTTACAATCAGAGACTTTGCTAAATTTTTAGGTTTACTTTGCTCAGCTTGCCCAGCGGTGTCTTACGGATGGGTATACACTAAAAGGCTGGAAAGGGAGAAATTTCTAGCTTTACGAAAGTGTGACGACAACTATGACTGCGACATGTCCGTGTCGACTGTCATAAACCCAGACTTATCCTGGTGGAAAGAAAACATTCTTATTTCGAATAATCCCATTCTTAGTGGTAGGTACACTTTAGAAATTTTCTCGGATGCGTCATTGACCGGCTGGGGTATATTCTGCAACGGGGAACGAGCTAACGGTTTCTGGGACCATGTTGAAGCAGAAGCTCATATCAATCTGTTGGAACTGAAAGCTGCCTTTATAGGCCTACAATGTTTCGCTAAGCACATAACAAATAAAGAAGTTTTGCTCCGTATCGATAACACGACGGCTATATCCTATATAAATAGGTATGGAGGTGTTCAGTACACACATTTAAATGATGTAAGTAGGGAAATATGGCAATGGTGTGAGGAAAGAAGGTTATATGTTTTCGCTTCATATATTAAGTCCAAAGATAATACGGAAGCTGATCAGGAGTCCAGACATTTTAATATCGATACAGAATGGAGCCTGTCTCAATCAGGCTTTCATCGAATCGTCAACATGTTCGGTAACCCTCAAATCGATTTATTTGCAACTAGACTGAACTCTAAGTGTCTCAAATATGTTTCATGGAAACGGGACCCCTTTGCATTCGATATCGATGCGTTCACGATTAACTGGAACCCACATTTTTTCTATGCGTTCCCCCCTTTTTCGTTAATTTTAAAATGTCTACGAAAAATTATAAATGACGGTGCCACTGGAATAATGATTGTCCCTTTTTGGCCTAGCCAAGCATGGTACCCATTGTTTGTAAGCTTATCTGAAAGCGAACCACTTTACCTGAAACCGAGTCCTGCATTACTTTTATCACCTTTCAGGACGCCACATCCCCTCTGGCAGAGACTTACCTTGGTGTCGTCGCTGTTATCGAGCAAGCGTACTCAAGACAATCGTTATCAACTAGCGCAATCAAAATTATCATTTCATCCTTAGCTGACAGTTCCCTAAAACAGTATAACTGTGCCTACAAAAAATGGTGGCAATTTTGTACTACACACAAAATTGATGTTTTTGAAAGTAGTATTCCAAAAGTTATTGATTTTTTAGTGAGTGAATACGAAACCGGAGCTAATTATTCAACCTTGAATACGTACCGCTCAGCACTTTCTTTGATTTTAGGTAAACGGGTTAGTCAAGACGATAGAGTGCTGAGATTTATGAAAGGTGTATATAGAACTAAACCTTGTTTTCCTAAATACGAGAAGACGTGGAACCCGAACCTCGTACTTGACCATCTTTCAAACTTCTATCCGAATGAAAGTCTCCCTCTTGACATACTTACAAAAAAGTTGGTAGCTCTCCTTGCGTTGTCGACTGCACAACGTACGCAGACGCTATCGTTAATACGTTTATCTAATATTGAAGTAAACGAATCTAGAATTGAAATTATGATAGACGATCTCATAAAAACCTCTGCTCCAAATAGATCAGCACCTCGTTTGATTATACCGTTCTTTCCTCACAAAGATCAAATTTGTCCTGCTAAAACATTGTCCTCGTACATAGAGTTAACAAAGTCATTCCGGATCCTACCACAAACTGATAGATTAATCCTTACTACTAAAAAACCGATTCATAATGCCAGCGCTACGAGCATAAGCCGATGGATTAAGCAAACACTGTCAGATAGTGGCGTAGATGCAAATATATTTTCTGCACACAGCACAAGACATGCGTCTACATCGGCGGCTAAACGTAGCGGGGTCTCAATTGACATTATAAAAAGAACCGCTGGTTGGTCAGGAAATTCAATAACTTTTGCAAAATTCTATAATCGACCTATAACAAATGACGAAGGCAATGTTTTCGCAGACGCTATTTATAATTGTATATAATTGATTGTTTCTTATTTGTTTGTTTATATTCTTACGCCAGAAGTTGGTAATTTATTGCTGATGTAGATTTCTATCCAATCAGTTAGTTAGCCTACAAAATTTAATAATAATTGATTTATATCTTAAATGGTTTCTTACTTTTACCTCTACTTACCTATATTTACACTTATGTCGTTACTGAAATCGCTAAACATCTACAAGTGTTCAATTGAATATGAGGATGTTACCGTCGTAGTATAATTGATGGTTAAACAAACTTACCAAGTGACGTTTGTCCATAATTATACAAGACGGTAACATCCGAAATATTCACAGTCCCACCCGAACCCAACTATATGCCCTGTGATAACGAAATAAGTGTCTCTGAAGAAATGAGGCTTGGCGGCGAGCGCGGACCGATCGAGCACGGTGGGGGTAGGGAGGGATGCCAGTTTTAGATTTATTTTATTCTGATATTTTAATTCCACAGCTCTTAAAATTATGTGATGCCTAGTACATTGAGAAGGAAACTACAAGTGTTCAATTGAATATTTCGGATGTTACCGTCTTGTATAATTATGGACAAACGTCACTTGGTAAGTTTGTTTAACCATCAATTATAAACGCAAAAGTTTATAAGAAGTATGGATGTATGGATGTATGTTTGTTACTCTTTCACGTTGAAACGTCTGAACAGATCTGGACGAAATTTGGCACAGATATAGATTATAGTCTGGAATAACACATAGGCTACATTTTTTCCCGGAAAAATGTACGATTCCCGTGGGATAGGTTTGTTTTTGTTTTTCAAGGTACCACGCGGGCAAGCCGTGGGCGGAAGCTAATAGGTAATAATACACTTATTTTAGGCGACGCAATGATAAATAAAAAATTCATAGCGTGCGTTATAACTTGTTCCAACATATCGTTAAAAAATAAGTAGCTACCTGCGTTTAGCACCAATGTGGTAAAAGGCTTAAAATGCAGCTCAAAAAATACGTAGGTATTCTAGTATGTATTTACGAAAAAAAAAGGATATAATTAGTCTATCAACCATTTGGGGCCCCCAGTACAAGAGAGCGCTGGTGGTGTAGTGGTTCAAACCTGATCGTGCACCAATGAGTTTTTCCATTCAAAAAATTTATGTGCGCAATGCCAGTGCTCTTAAACGGTGAAGGAAAACATCGTGAGGAAACCGGCATACCCTAGAACCAATAATTCGGAGGTGTGTGTCATAGGTTAGTATTCTTATAAGCGGCGATGGGCTTGCAACCTGACACGTACGGAATACTAACTACTGTGCAAAATGTGGGCATGTACCAAATGTCATGTTTGGACTTGCCTCTGATTACCCCCTTTAGATATCCTCAATGATCTAAGTAACCAAAGATCTGAGGAGATATCTACCAAGCCCGGGGATTACAGTCGTGATCATATTTTTTTTTTTTTTTAGTACAAGCTTTGCTTAGTTTGGGGCTAGATGGCGTTGTGTGAAACGTCCACCAATATTAATATCTATTTGTTTATTATTTATCGTTTAAAGTACTTAATTGAAACTGTTATAAAATCCAATTATCATTTTTAAATATATTTTTATGAAGTCAATTAAAACTAGCTCAAGACCAAAAACCAGACGAACCATTTTGCGATTCAATATTTGATTTAATTATAATGTTAATATTTTGATAGACTCGCCAGCCGCTCGATAATATCAGAACAAAATGCTGAACTGATCTTTAATCATCTCAAAAGGCTGACATGGCTTAGCAGAGATTTTGCTTTTTAATTACGGGGCCGCAACTACCTTGGCCGCATTTTGATGAAAAGCTGGTAGCCAGCGCTTGTCACGGCGCCGGTAAATATTTAGTAGCTGCTTTTTTTGGTAAACCATGTTTTCTGAAAATGAAACCTAGCTAGATCGATTTATCGCCCCCGAAACCCTCTGCATACTAAATTTCATGAAAATCATTGGAGCCGTTTCTGAGATTCAGACTATATACAAGAATTGCTCGTTTAAAGTTATAAGATACTAGCTTCCGTTCGCGGCGTCGCCCGCGATGTACCTACATAAAATATAGCCTATGTTCATCCTGAAAATTTATTCTACACATTGGTGAAAGAATTTTTCAAATCGGTTCAGTAGTTTCGGAGCCTATTCAATGCAAACAAACAAACAAACAATCAAAGTTTTCCTCTTTATAATATTAGTATCCATATAGATTTAGTTATAATGTCGATGACGCTTAAAGCGACTGGACGAATTTGGGTGAAATTGGGAAAAAATTGTCTATAAATAGAACTGTGGTAAAGAATAACAGATAGTCTAGTTTTAATTATATGTATTTTTTCGCAAAAATAAAAAAACTGATTCAAAGAACAGTCAAATGACTTCTCACAGCCGCCATTTTGTCTATTTTGGCATTTCATTTACGTCACTTTTGTGATCCAGACAAATCTAACGACACCTTATTTGTCAAAACATTTATTTATTATTTACTAGCTGACCCGGCAGACTTCGTACTATTTAGAAAACGTTTGTATGGGAAATAGAAAAGGGCTATTTTTAGGGTTTTTCCGGCAGTATTCGATTTTTTCTTACCTTTTAAACTTTCCCTAGACCTCCACGAACATTTCAAGACCAAGATAAGATAAATCCGTTTAGCCGTTCTCGAGTTTTAGCGAGACTAACGAACAGCAATTCATTTTTATATTATAGATTACACCCCAAACACTATACCCTCATTCGTAGTCGGGTAAAATACTTTGTTTAAAAGCTGATGGTGCCAAAAACTGTTATCAGTGTAAACGAGCCCTTTGCCGTCAAAAGGCAAATTAATAGTTAAAAAGTAGTAGACTATCGCTTTACAAGAAAATTGTAGCTTGGTCTTTTGAAGAAACTAGAAAAAGTCGATTTCAGTAACATAGCCCGTAGAATTTTTAAATAGGACGTAAACTTAAGCATACATTTATTTTTTCTTAGACATAAAGGTCATATTCTTTTGTAATCTAGTATTTTATTGAAAAAAAAAAACTGAAAGTAATTCAAAATAGTTTCTTACAGTCGCCATGTTGTGGCACCTCATTTAATTTTGTCAAAATCTGTCCAGCTATCTTTGCATAAGCATCAGCCAAAAAAACTTGAATATATTAGACGACCTCTGTGGCGCAGCGGGCGAGAGTCCGCCTGCGACGCAATAGGTTGCGGATTCGATTCCCGTCGCGGAACAAATTTGTGTACAATCTGCAGAAATTTGTTCCATTGGTCTGGGTGTTTTCTATGTATATTAAAAAATATCTATCTATGTATATAATGTATTAAATATATCAGTTATCTAGTACCCATAACACAAGCTTTGAGTAGCTTACTTTGGGGCTAGATGATGCTGTGTGGATTGTCCAGCATTATTTATTTATTTATTTATTTATTATATATATATTACACCCAGTGAACGGAAAATACATGGAAGCATTCTTTGAGCTAAAAAAGACCCAAATGTACTGTACTAGGCGGGGCTGGTCAATAATTCATAAGAATTACACTCACCGGCACAATTAACCGCCCACTCAATTCAAGTGGCATTTTTTTTACTTCTCTTAGTTTTAACTCCTGAAGTGTAACTTATTGAAATGTGAAGGGTATTTTACGAACAAAAAAACACTTTTTGACACACTTAAAGATTTGGATATGATATGAGACGAATTTCACTTCACTGACGTTATTGTTGCTAAGCTGTTAACATCGTTTTATTGCATTGACTGTAAACAATTGGAGATTTTTTTTGTTTCTATTGACTAAAACTAGTGTCTGAATAACATAAACATGCCATTTGATGCTCCTGAAGTGGCTAGAGCTGTCGCCCTTATTGGCCGAAGGGTTAGTCAGCGTTACAAGGCGCATGAGCTCGGGGTAGCATGTACCACCTTGAGGGATGCAGTCCAAGGGTTCCAAGAGACTGGCTCTTATGAGCGAAGACCAGGCCAGGGCCGAAAAAGGTGCACTTCAGCTCGCGATGATCGATTTCTTGTAACCAACGTCCTCAGAAACCGGTTCACCACGGCTGTGGAAGCACGTAACCAGCTTCGTGAAGTTTGTGATGTCCATTTTAGTGAAAGAACAGTGAGAATAAAGTTAAAGGAAAGGGAACTTAAAGTTTTCCATCTTTTACGAGTGCCACAACTGCTCGTAGGAACCCAAAGAGAAAGACTTCGTTTTTCTCGAAAGCACGTCAAATGGACTATAGAGCAATGGAAGAATGTGATGTCTTCTTGCGAGACTAGAATATCTTTGCACGGCTCTGACGGTCACCAGCGTGTGTTCAGATGCAAGAATGAAAGGTTTGCACCATGTACTGTCGTGGAAATAGACAGCTATCAAAGAGGCTCTACTATGGTATGGGGTGGCATATCTTATGAAGCACGTACAGACTTAATCATCTAGGAAAGAGGCAGAATAAATACCCAAAGATACGGAACGGAAGTCCTAGAACCTCATGTCATGCCATTTGCACCATTTATCTGAGAAGATTTTTTTTAATGCAGGATATCGCTCGCCCTCGCGTCGCTAAAGCTGTTGCTGAGTTCCTGGATACTGTTGGTATTCGAAGATTACTATGGCTATCTCGCAGCTCTGATTTAAACCTCATTTAACACATTTAGGACAATTTAAAAAGACGTGTTCGAAGCCGTGTACCAGCTCCAACAACAATAGAACAGCTGAAAAACGCCGTCATCGAAGAATGGCGGAACATCCCTCAACAGCGAATTAAAGACGTCATGGATAGCATTCCAAACCGTTTGCGGGAAGCGATCAGGACTAAAAGTGGAAACACTCACCATTCAATTTCATTAAACACGTTTTTTTAATTTTTAACAATTTTAAGGTTAATGGCAATTATTGTTTTCTCCGTTTTTTTTTAATAATCATAATCAATCATACCAATTTAATGCTTTTAATTAGTGTAAAAATACCTCTAAAACCAAAAAAAAATACCAGCAGTATTCAGACAATCATTTTTTTTTACCAAAAACAGCAAAACTACAAGTGGGCGGTTAATTGTGCCGGTGAGTGTATATCAGAATTGACACGTTACACAGCAATTTAAACCCCAAACGTCGAGGGAATAAAGTCGACATTAATATTTTTTTGGTAAATCCACGAGAGTTTCGATGTGTGAAGTATGGTGTCAAGTTTCGCGTTCACTGAATAAGCTCCAAACAAATTACCCTCCTTCTTAGCAGTTGAATAAAACCAGGGGCCTTACTACGAAGTCTTCCAGAACGATTCCGTAACGATTCCATTATAGAAACTGAAGTGAAACGACGATGGCTGCGTATCGACTGACTTTATTAATCAAAGAACCTAACTACCCACATTATGTTTTAGAGCGCACTCACACAAATATACAACATCTTTCCCCTTAAAGAAAATAGGTTGACAAAACATATTTTATGAATGAGAAACGTAAACAATGATTGAGACTCGTGAACAATTTTATAGCTAGGTATAGGTAAGTATGGAATATCTGATAAAACATGCATTAATCATTTGATAAACTGGCTTCATAAAGAATTTAAACAATAAATTTATTAGAAACCACACGAAACACAATAGCTAAATGCCTACCTAACATGTTTATTTAGTAATCATGTGGTAGAATTAACACTAAGAAAACATCATTAAATAAATTGTAAGTACCTATTACTAATCAATCAACAATAAAATAGCTAAAGAAATTAATTAGGCATGGAACATTGATAAGATAATTACTTAAGTTATAATTGATTGATAATTCTTTTCTTTGCCTCACGTGCAGCTACCCTTTCAGTACGGTCCGTTGACCTAGTAGGCCCTACAACAACCTGCTTGCCAATTATATCGGTTGGAGCCGCATTATTACCCGGCTCCTCGGCAGGATCACCGTATATACTACTGTCACTGTCTCCATCGCACTTTAACCCATCGTCAACAGGAGATGCCACGTTTAATTTTAGTAAGTGTCTCCGGTTACGGCGATAAACCCTGCCTGAATTATCCTTAACAAAGTAAGACCGCGGTTGACTCGCCGGCCCCGTAACGCGTGCCTCTCGTCTTTTGTCTCCATCAAGCGTGATCACTTCATCGCCCGTATTAAGAACAGGTAATTCCCGAGACCTTATGTCGTAGCGACATTTCGCACTAGCCTGTTTACCTATTATATTTTGATAATCTGCTGTGTTATCCCTAGCAGGATTGAGTTTGCTCACATGAATCGGCAAACGCGTATTAAGCTTTCTACTCATGAGAAGTTCTGCTGGACTCGCAATACCGTCTCTCGGTGAAGTTCTATAGTTTAGCAGACTTAAATAAAAATCAGTACCATCGTCTAGCGACTTCTTTAATAAAGTTTTAATCGTGCGAACGGCGCGCTCCGACCGGCCATTAGATTGAGCATAGTTAGGAGACGATGTCTTGTGATCAAAAGCCCAATCATTTACAAAGGCCTGAAATTCTTTCGAGGCGTAAGCTGGACCGTTGTCCGTAACCAATTCATGTGGTATACCATGACGCGCGAACTGATCTTTCATGGCCTTAATAACGCTTTTAGAAGTAATACTAGTCAGGGGACACACCTCAACATAGTTAGAAAAGTAGTCTACCAATATCAAAAAATAAATTTTTCTATATTCGAATATATCAGAGCCGATTTTTATCCACGGAAGACTAGGTATATCATGAACAATGAGTGGCTCACGTTGCGGCATCGCAGCGTGCCGCACGCACACCCGACACCGGCGCACCGCGCGCTCGATGTCGTGCGACATTCCCGGCCAGTACATTACTTCGCGCGCACGCCTTTTGCACCTATCTATGCCCAGGTGGCCTTCGTGTACTCTTGTTACCATATCGGTACGCAAATCTTCCGGTATGAAAACGAGATCATTTTTAAATAAAACCCCATCGTAATATTCGAGAGAACCCCTATGTTCCCATAGTGACCTCACTCTTTCATCAGTTTGATACTTGTTTAACGGCCAACCATCTTTAATATTACGAATTAACAACTGACATAGACTATCTCTCTTCGTGTGATCTCGTACTAGGCTCATTTTTTCATCACTGAATGATACATTTTTAATTAGAAAACAGGACTGACTCTGTACTTCATCTGAAACCCTTTCATGCATTAACTCCGGGAGTGGCGCGCGCGAAAGTGCGTCCGCTATGAACATATACTTTCCCGGTTTGTACATGACTGAGAAGTCGTATCTTTGAACTCGGAGCATCATACGCTGTAACCTCGCTGGTACGGTACTTAAGGGTTTATTAAATAGCGCCTCAAGTGGCTTATGATCCGTTTCTACAAGTACATCGCTTTTACCATAAACGTACTGGTGGAACCTTTCGAGCGCGAACACTATAGCCAGCATCTCTTTCTCTATTTGAGCGTATCGTTGTTGAGTTTCGGTTAAAGTGAGAGAAGCAAATTCTACCGGGCGCCCATTCTGCAGAAGCACCGCCCCGAGCGCGTGTGAGCTAGCGTCCACTGACACTACGGCTGGCTCGTCCGGCGCAAACAACGTCAACACCGGTGCATTACACAAATCAAACTTTAACTTTTTCACTACTTCGTCCTCACACGCACCCCACTGCCATTCATTATCTTTCTTTAACAAATTTCTAAGCGGAGTGGCCTTTTCGGAGAAGTTAGGAATAAACTTACATAAAAAATTTACCATTCCTAAAAATCTTTGTAATTCTTGTCTGTTATTTGGACTCGGCATTTCTTTAATGGCTTTCGACTTATTATCGTCTATTTTCATTCCTTCTGCGCTGAATTTATGCCCCAAGTACGTAACCTCACTAACCTTGAACTCACATTTCTCCCGATTAAACTTTATACCTACTTGTCTAGCTCTCTCCATTAGTCGTTTCAAGCGTTCATCGTGCTCACTCTCATTCTGACCCCATACGATAATATCATCGACAAAAGAGTCTACCCCTTCTAGCCCTTCTAGAAGCTGTTTTACCCTTGAATGGAAAACCTCCGAAGCTGAATTAATTCCGTAAGGTAGTCGTAGGTACTGAAACCTCCCGAAAGGCGTCCCAAACGTACACAAGTCTGCGCTTTCATTATCCAAACATATCATCCAAAAACCGGATCTAGCATCTAACTTACTAAAACAACTAGCTCCCTTCAACTGTGTAGCTATTTCCATTAGAGTGGGCAGTGGAAAATGCTGGCGACGTATCCCCTTATTAAGGGGTCGTGGATCTAGGCAAACTCTAATGTTACCATCTTTCTTAGCCGCTACTACAATAGCATTTACCCATGGAGTGGGATGAGTTACTTTTCTTATCACGCCTAACTCCTGCATACGCGAAAGTTCTACCTGTAATTTTCCCCTTAAACAAATAGGTATTTTCCTAACAGGGCAGATGCACGGAGATGAGTCTTTCTCAATAGGTATCGTATAATGTCCCGGCAGTCGTCCGAGACCTTCGAACAAATCATTATAGTTATCAATATCCAGGCTGAAAATTCGTTGCACTAATTTCATTTCTTCCATAGAATGTTTGCCTAAAATACTTTCACAGTTGTGATCAGATACGACGAAATTTATGACATATACCTTATTTTTATACATCCACTTTAGAACACATGATCCGACAATAGGCAGTACACTCCCACAATAAGACATCGCTCGTGGTTTGACCGGACTCGAATCGTGCAAACTAAAACCTAACTTTAGGTAATTGTCCTTAGAGATAACATTCAGATCGGCGCCGGTATCTAATTTGAACACATGATTCGACATATTATTTGATAAAGTTAAAGTCTCATACCATTTGTCCCCGGATCGCGAATCGTTCGGAGTACCCACAGCAGAGATGAAGAACAGTTCGTCCTCCTTCTCCTCCTGTACCTGATACACTTTATTCGATCTATGCACTGTACACATTTTCCTATAATGACCTTTATTACCGCACGAAAAGCACTTCACATTTCTCGCCGGGCAACGAAACCCGCCATCACAATACGAACTCGAGCATGCCGCACACGCATGGTCGCGCGCCGCCTGCGAGGCCTCCGCTGCGCCCCCGGCCTGCTGGGCTCGCACGCTGCCCGCGCCTCGGCCGCGCCCTGCGCCGGCGTCCCCGCGCCAGCGCTGCCAGCCGCCGCCGCCGCCTCGCGCGCCGCGTCCCGCTCCTCGCGAACTCCTCACGGCATCCACGGACGCGCCTTTTAACTCGTACTTTACGCCTTCTATTTTACGGCCCTCCTCGTTCGAAATTTCGTTCGATTGGCATATCACAATAGCTTTCTCCAGTGTGAGCTGATCGCTACGTAATAACCTGTCGCGCACGGTACCTTCTCGCACGCCGCACACAATGCGATCGCGAATCAAGCCGTCCTCTAACTGCTCGAACTCGCATTGCTGGCTCAGGAGTTTCAAAGCAGTTACATACTCGTCGATACTTTCACCCTCTTCCTGATTTCTCGTGAAAAATTTGAATCTCACCATCGTGGTATTGGGTTTTGTTCCAAAATGGCCGTTGTATTTTTCGATGACCTTTTCAATGTCATCCCGGTCACTTTCTGGGTTGAATTTAAATGTAAGAAAAATGTCGTACCCTTCGGAACCAATTAAGTTAATCAATAAACTGGCTTGCATATCCTTTCCTTCCTTGTAAACTCCTGACGCCTTTAGAAATACTTGAAATTGTTTGAGCCATTTTCGCCACGCCTCAGCGCGATTTGCCGGACCTCCATCCAATGATAATTCCGCCGGTGGACGCGCATGTTCCATGATTCGGTAATTTATGCACACTCTTTAATATTACCCTATGTAATAAACTCCAAAATAGCACTTTATTTGTGAATTTAACTTTTACCGCTGTCACCATGAAGTGAAACGACGATGGCTGCGTATCGACTGACTTTATTAATCAAAGAACCTAACTACCCACATTATGTTTTAGAGCGCACTCACACAAATATACAACAGAAACAATATATATACCATACAATTTGCTTATGTCATGGTACGAAATAACAATGTAATACTAATTCGGTAATGTATTATGAATTTGTGGTAAGGCCCCTGACTTGTCTATACCTTTAAACGAGCAATTCTTGTATATATATATATATATATATTGTTAGCAATATCGTCCGACGATGAGTCATAGGGGACAGCGCGCCTATAAAAGCGGGCGCAAAGCAAGCAGCAGCCCAGTTGCGCACGAGCCTTCGACGAGTGAACATCTAAGTAGTTACGATTATCGGTGATTGTGAGCTACCTACCTACTACCTACCTGGTTATAATTAGAGTGGTAACTCTGAGTTTATGTTAAATTTAACTGTGGTTTGTTGTAAGTTTTGGTTTGATTCCTTTTGGTTACCTTTATGTCTAATATTGATAAAATTGTAAAGGATTAAAGTTGATCCGCCTTCCTGTTTTTATTTTTTTATTGGAATCTAAACTTGATTCCTAATATCAGAAGTGGGATAGGTCTGTGTCCACATACAGCTTTCTCTTTCTTTGCTCGATAAAACGTTACCTTTGCACTGATAAACAACCAGACAAAGGCCTATAAACCAGAAAGGAAGCAAAAAATACAACTACCCACAGTTAGTCATTTTTTGTGTTTTGTTGTTTAAATTGATGAGTTGAGAACACGTGTTAGTTCTAGACATTGTTTACGAGGTAGCTCACGCAACCGTACACGTAGTCCTCGTTCACATCTCGAGATATGACATGTCTCGCATGTCGAGGCAGTTTTCGTTCAATTAGATCATGATCCCGTTCCCGATGTGTGTCACATCGTCGAACGCCGTGGCGCACATATAGGGCTCCACGTAGAAGTAGTGGGTCTCGCTCGTGTCGCGTCTTGTTTGAAAGACGATGCGAAGGTTTGGATATCTGAATGGGTCACCCGCGACCGTTCATGGTCGAACTTTGAGGAGGTAAACCTCTTTGTCCAGGTAAGTTAGCCTTTGCCAATATTTTGTTCGAAACCATGAACAAAACATCTGACTCATACACCACATACCCTGAATACGCGTGTCGTATCATACTTCTCTGCGTTTACAAGCGGTATCTGGTCTTAGTGAAGAACTAAGGACACTTATTTCCTTATTTCCTTATATCCGTGGAATAGGTAACCCTTAGATAAGTGCAGGTGCTGTCTCATGTTTTTGTGGTGGACAAAAGGACCATACTCAGATACAATGTCCCAAGAGAGGTGAGTAACTACTGACCTCACACCAAATGTCTGCTCATTTAGTAAGAAGTCTAACCTTAATTTTGTATTAGCTAACAGGCAACAGCAACTGAACACTATGTCTCCCTCTGCTGGACAATCTGTGAACAATATTTGTTTCCACCAATTTCTGTTCTGTCGCTAGTGGCGCTAGTGTTCAAAGGCAACGTGCATTCGGCAACAACTTAGCGATAGGCAGATGACTGCCTTCCGTGATACCGTTTACGGTAACAACTTGCTTTGCTGCTGCTGTCGATCTGCTATCACTCTGCTCGCTGCAAGGTTTGACATAGTAACCCTTCTGGTCACGACGACAGTTGACGATTGTTTTTCAAAAGAGCTCATCTACTCATCTGTGAGCTGCGTCATCGCGTATGCCCGTTCCGATGAGCCGTGCCGTATTTCGACTACCCTCTAGTCGAAATAACCTTTCTTCTCCCGCTAATAGAACGTGTTCTGACTAACCGACATGACACTAGTTGATTTCGCGTCTAAACGAGACTACTCGACGCTCTGAGTCGACGATCAACAACATCTGTGATGAATAGTGTTCCGATCAATGTTTTAATTGATAGCAGTGCTTTTACAATCTCATCACATCTGATGTGCTTAAAGTAAACAGTCTGCTAGTGTGATGGTTATTAAGGTAAACATGTTTACAATCGTATAACCGTTGTTTGTGAGATTTCAGATGTATTAGACAAGATCAGGTGAAGCCGAGCGTTTGAAGAGTGGAGTACGGCAGGCCGATCGCGAGGCGGTCGCTGTCACTTTGCTGCTTTCGTCGCTCTGCTGTCGCTGCTGCGGGGTTTAACATAATAAGCCTACGGGTAAACTCTACTCTGGTATGAGAGGCTCGAACAGCGTTATCAAGGTTTTACCAAGTGACCGTTATGAACTTAAACTACTGAGTGCTGCGCGGGGTAAAACTACCCAAGCCGCAGCTCAGTACAGTACTCCTTTGAAAAAAAAAATGATATCCCAAGAGGTTTGCTGCATTTTAAGTGTGTGTTAAACTGAATGTTTTATGTTGCAGTAAGTTACTTGGATCACACATATCCTAGCGGTGTGTATGATGGCATACGCGAGGCGTTTCGCTTCGCGTGGTGGGACGAGCATGCGACGCGAACTTTCTACTTACTGCGCGCGATGCTTCCCTTGGACTTCTGGCCTTGCAGACGTGTTTCTGAACGAGTACAAGTGTGATCCTAGCAGACGCATTTCTCAGGAAGTTAGATCTGGAAGTGCGTGGCCCCTACGAGGTGGTCAACGTTCTGTGCGCTTACGCTGCGCTATCGAGCGGTAGCTGTGGGCAGACCCAGCCTGCAGTGTAGTCACAGTAATAGGATCACACGTGTCCTAGCGAAGCTGAACTCCAGGATGCGCACTGCGCAGTCCCTATGAGGTCGTGTGATCGTTACCGTATCACCGATACGAGCTCGAGCTATTGGCTGGTTTGTACGGAAAGAAGACTGACTGCCGCAGAACATTATGGTTCAGTGGTGTGGCAAGTCGACCCTGGTGAAGTATGAAATATTTTTCTGTAGTAGTGAGTTATAACAGCAGCCCCGACATAATGGCTATTTGATCCGACATTTAGCAGTTTGCTATTCGTAGCTTCGACATTTTTGGCTACCTTTTTATTTCGATAACAGTAACCCGGTGGCTTTGCAGTTGTTTTGGTAATGATCGAGGTCCGGAACTCTTTCATTGGTGAAACAACTTGCAATCTGCAGCTTATTTAGAGGCAGTTGCTTGAAAATATGCTTGTGCTTTCTGTATGACAGGAAAACTGAAAATATACTTGTGCTTTCTGTATGACAGGAAAACTGAACCTGGGAGTACGTGGCCTTTACGAGGTGGTCAACGTTCTGCCGAGCGGTCGGTGTGAGCTGACGCTGCGCTGTCGAGCGGTAGCTGTGGGCAGACCCAGCCTGCAGTGCAGCATGGTGCTGTGGCGAGGCGATCGGTGTCCAGAGGACGCGTGCTGCGTGCTGCGACCACGTATCCTAAGGCGCCCTAACCGTGTCTGCGGTTGATCGTATAGTCGGGTTTTCCCGTGTCTACGATTAACCGTATAGTCGGATTTCCCGTGTCTGCGATTAATTGTATAGTCGGGTTTTCCCGTGTCTGCAATTAATCGTATAGTCGGACTGACCGTGTCTACAAAAGCTGTATAGTCGGTCTAACCTGTGTCAGCGCCTGTCGCTTAGTCGGGTTTTCCGTGTCTGCGGTTAATTGTATAGTCGGATTTTCCGTGTCTGCGATTAACCGTATAGTCGGATTTGCCGTGTCTGCGATTGATTGTATAGTCGGGTTTTCCCGTGTCTGCAATCAATCGTATAGTCGGATTTCCCGTGTCTGCGATTAATTGTATAGTCGGGTTTTCCCGTGTCTGCAATTAATCGTATAGTCGGACTGACCGTGTCTACAAAAGCTGTATAGTCGGTCTAACCTGTGTCAGCGCCTGTCGCTTAGTCGGGTTTTCCGTGTCTGCGGTTAATCGTATAGTCGGATTTTCCGTGTCTGCGATTAACCGTATAGTCGGATTTGCCGTGTCTGCGTTTGATCGTATAGTCGGGTTTTCCCGTGTCTGCGATCAATCGTATAGTCGGATTTACCGTGTCTGCGTTTGATCGTATAGTCGGGTTTTCCCGTGTCTGCGATCAATCGTATAGTCGGACTTGCCTGTGTCTATCCGACTATGCTCCAGGAGCATGGTCGGGCAGACGCGTTAGTCGCGTCATGTTACAGGTGGATCTCCACTGCAATCTACCTGATGCTGGCTGTTGCGGGTTCACGAGCACCGCAGCGCTACGCGGAATCTGAGAACTAAGCCTTGTTGCCAGGCTAAATAAGTATTTGAGAGACGTCTCAGTAGGTGACAAGAAAGATGTTATGAGTTGGTGAATGAATGAGTTTTATGAGCCGACGTATGAATTAAGTGCAAGAGATATTATGAACGGAAAGTGAATGAAGTGTCAGTTTTTAAGAAACTGCGCACGTATTTATACATGTCGTTCTTTCACAGAAGGTGAATCTGATGAGACCTAGGATAGCTCATCAGACTCCGCAGCAATGGTTCAGCGGTCTACGCCTCTGCTAGATGCTGATCCTGAAGCCGGACCTTCAACAGCTCCTGGCACCAGTCCTGCCTGTTGCTACCATGCTTGCGGGCCGAGGACGACCCGTCGTCAGGAGAGGCCGTGTTAGCAATATCGTCCGACGATGAGTCATAGGGGACAGCGCGCCTATAAAAGCGGGCGCAAAGCAAGCAGCAGCCCAGTTGCGCACGAGCCTTCGACGAGTGAACATCTAAGTAGTTACGATTATCGGTGATTGTGAGCTACCTACCTACTACCTACCTGGTTATAATTAGAGTGGTAACTCTGAGTTTATGTTAAATTTAACTGTGGTTTGTTGTAAGTTTTGGTTTGATTCCTTTTGGTTACCTTTATGTCTAATATTGATAAAATTGTAAAGGATTAAAGTTGATCCGCCTTCCTGTTTTTATTTTTTTATTGGAATCTAAACTTGATTCCTAATAATATATATATATATATAATTGGAATCTCGGAAACGGCTCCAGCGATTTTCATGAAATTTAGTATGCAGGGGCTTTCGGGGGCGATAAATCGATCTAGCTAGGTTTCATTTTCCAAAAAACAAGATTTACGAGAAAAAAAATCGAGCAAAGCTCGGCCAACCAGGTACTAATATATATAGACGATACTTTTTACTTACAGGAAGCTGTATTAAAAAGGTTCCGCCTTAACTTATTATGCTTAAATTGTATCAGAGACTTAAAAAACAAATTGAAATTTAATTTCCGCTTGAACCTTCCAAAAGTTTTTACAACGACAGTGTTGTAAAAATTTCAATTTACAGTAAAAATTTAAGGTACACAACATTTCAAAGCAAAATATTTTACGATGCTTTTATATTATGCAAATGAAAACAAAATTTTGGTATCATATTATTATTAATGTAAGCAAATCACTATATTAGTAAATAATGTTAGAATAAATCACTAATTGAATTAAGGTAAACGTATATTATATAGTTTGGTTATTACATTAGCAATATATTTAAAGGTAATTTTATGTTGAGAAGTAGACGGTGATAGACTCATGACGTCATTAGGAACGCGCGAGCGAAAAAGTGTGGGTCAACTGACCCACACTTTTTCTCCACAACTGTGGAGATGTAAAAAGATAAGCAATAAATGTAATGATCGGAGAAGTATCTAACAATAAATACAGTTCTATCGCTTTGGCTTGTTTGTTATGCTCGAAGTAAACCCGTAGCAAGTATTCAATCAGAAGTGGGATGAGCTCATGTGTTGGACTTGCTGCAAAATTGTGAGTGATTTTGAAACTTTGTTTGTCTAAAGCTCTAACGGCTGACTTTGTCTGCATTTTCGGATCATGGTACCTACTGTGTGACCCTAGAAAATGAACAGGTCTGGTTAATAACGGTGAGGTGTAATCATCTGTGAATAATTAACTTGTTTTGATTATCAATCTTGGATAAAAGTGATAAAAAGATTTGAGACGTTAGAAAAGTTATTTAGATATAATGTTTTTAATTTTCATTGTTCTATTCATAGTAAGTTAGAAATGAATCTTTATATTTAGTAAGAAGTTAGGTATTTATTTTATTTTGTTGTTCTGGGTAGTAGGTAATAATTTGTGATTAATTAATCAACTTAATATTTATTGGATTTTTGTATCCATTAGAGATCGTTTGAAATAGCTAGCTATGGGGTCCGATTCGTCAAGTAGACGAAGTAGATCTCGTAAACGACACGTATCAAAGCGGCGCCGTCGTCGTCACCCCACAAGTAGTGCCAGCAGGTCGACGACCGATTATGAAAGTTCTCACAAACGCCATAAAACGTCTAAATCGCGATCTAAAAAAGATAAAAAGCGTCATCATGGTCGTTCTAAAAATAAATCTTATAGGTCATCGTATAACACTGCGGGTAGGTCTAGGACGCCGCCGCTGGCGCAAACTCCGCTGTTGCATGGGCGACCTCGGGTCGACATAAGTATAAGTAATAACAATGCTGGGTCGAATTCTTTGCAAATAGGCGGTAGTAACCCTACACAGGTTCTAGCACAAAACGCGTTCACAACTCACACTAATGTGGTACCAGAGTTTGACCCAAGCGATGGTTCCCAAAATATTGAATCATGGATACATAAAGTAAATGAGTGTGCGCAGATATATTCATGGAACGATATACAAGTTCGTCATTATGCTCTGGCAAAACTTACTGGTCTTGCCAAACGGTGGTATCAAGGGTTACCGTCATTGTTGTATACATGGGATCAGTGGATAGAAAAATTAAAATCTGCTTTTCCATCAACAGAAAATTATGGTGACATGCTACAAAAAATGTTACAGTACAGATGCAAGATAGGTCAAGCGTTAGACGTATATTATTACGAAAAGATGATACTAATAAATAGATGCGAAATATCAAGCCGTAAGGCTGTAGGATGCTTAGTGCATGGTATTGATGACAAATTTGTTAGGATGAGTGCAAATGCGTGCCGTTTTGAGGAACCAGAGCAACTATTTTCATACTTGAAAACTTTGGCACAAAGTGACAATTTCTTAGCCAACAAGCGGAAATTGAATTTGAAAGATTCAGGGCTTCAACAAGAACCAAGTGGCACTGATACCTCGAAACCAGGAAATGCATGCTGGAATTGCGGCGAAGTAGGTCATTTAAGGTCAAAATGTACTAAACCGATGAAAAGATGTAATAACTGCCGCAGAGTTGGTCATCTGTCTAAGGATTGTCGTACTAAGAACACAATCAACTCGACAGAGAACAGCGACTCAACTAATCTTCTGCAAATCACAGCTTCATCTAGTGATAAGAACGTTATGCGCATTCAATCAAATAACGTGGATAGTGACAAATTTTACAAAGATGTCCACATTGACGGGTCTTTGATGCGGGCTTTTATTGATTTAGGTAGTAATTGTACTCTGTTAAAGGAAAGCCAAGCAAAGAACATTTTTAACAAATATGACAAAAAGGAGAATATTCCAAACCTTCGAGGGTTTGGTAATTCAAGTGTGAAGCCTTTAGGAATAGTAAAGGGCACATTATCTGTTGATGACATTCGTGCTCAGGTTGAATTAGTGGTGGTTCCTGATTTTTACATGCCTTGTGATGTCATAGTCGGTCAAACCTTTACTGAGTTACCTAACATAGTCATGTATAAAACGTCGAATGACTTAATGTTCTACGAAGCATTTAACTTGAATTCTTCGGAAGATAATGGTCTTAAAACCAAACTCAACACACGACAAAGCATTATTATTGAGCCATTGACTACTTCACCAGTAGAAGTAGTTACATCTACAGATTTTTCTGGATCTCTATATGTTCCATCTGGATTTCGCGACATTGATGGTAAGAAGTTTTTGGTGTTGCCCGGAATATATGACTTTACAAGTGATTCTGGGTTCATCATGGTATCAAATCTAGGTAACACTAACCTTGTTATCGATGAGGGTCAGTCAGTGGCCAGAGGGTTTGAATATCATGAAATCAATGAGAATTATGTTGGGTATACTGTGACTTCTGAGTGTGAGGAGTCCCCCAGACCCTTGGAAGATATTAATGTAGGATCACAAATATCAGAAAAAGAAATGCAAAGTTTAATTCAACTTCTGAACAAGTATAGGGACTGTTTTGCAGTGAACTTATCTGAACTTGGTAGGACTAACTTAACCGAAATGGTAATAAAAACAAAAGATGATACTCCAGTAGTATATAACCCATACCGTATGTCACTTAAAGAAAAGGAACAGCTTTCGGAAATAATAGAGGATCTTCTCGTGAATGGTATTATTCGGGAAAGTTCGTCTTCATATGCAAGTCCCGTCTTACTTGTTAATAAAAAGAACGGTCAAAAGCGATTATGCATTGACTACCGTGCTCTTAACAGAAAAACATTGAAGGACAAATACCCTTTACCTCGCATTGAAGACAAATTGGATTGTTTGGGTGGGAATAGCCTGTTTTCTAGTCTTGATCTTGCATCGGGCTATTATCAAGTGCCCGTAGCAGAAGAAAGTAAGCACCTCACGGCATTTGTCACTCCAGATGGATTATACGAGTACAATCGTATGCCATTTGGATTGGCAAATGCTCCGAGTGTATTCCAACGAGCTATTAATTCAATGCTGAATGGTGTAGGTCAAAATTTAGTACTAGCTTACATGGACGATTTGTTAGTTCCGTCTAAATCAGTTAAAGAGGGCCTCGAAAAACTGGAAAGAGTCTTCATTCTCTTGAGAAAGTCTAAATTGACTCTCAATCCCAAAAAGTGTGTGTTCTTCCAGGAAAAAATAGACTATTTGGGGTATGAAATTTGTGGTGGTGGTATAAGGCCTGGGACTTACAAAACAGAGGCAGTGAAGCTCTTTCCAGTGCCGAAAAACGTACATGAGGTCCGCCAATTCGTCGGACTGGCGAGCTATTTTCGCAAATTTGTGAAAGATTTTTCAATTATTGCGAGGCCTCTTACGCAGCTGACTAAAAAGAACGAACCTTGGTACTTTGGGCCAGAGCAAATGTTAGCATACAATACTCTGAAAGATAAATTAGTAAGCCGGCCAGTTCTAGCACTGTATAATCAAAAGGCTAAACTGGAAGTTCATACAGATGCGAGTAAGTTAGGGATAGGCGCGATTCTTCTTCAAGATGATGGTAGGGGTCTCCAGCCCATTTCGTACTTCAGTAGGCAAACTTCACCGGAAGAACAAAAATTTCACTCATATGAGCTGGAGACCCTCGCTGTTGTTACGGCTTTGAACAGGTTTCGCGTATATTTACTTGGAGTAGAATTTAAGCTTGTGACGGATTGCAATGCAGTTAAGAGTACAATGACTAAAAAGGACTTGATTCCTCGTGTTGCGAGATGGTGGATTGCGATGCAGGAGTTTGATTTCGTTATTGAGTACCGAAAGGGTCTTAAAATGGCACATGTAGATGCCCTTAGTAGAAATCCAATTAAAGACATTAAAGACCCACCATCTCGCGATGACGATGATCATGTGTTTTGTGTTATGGTCGATGTTGCCAGTATTGATGTTCAAGATGAAAGGTGGCTTCAGACGGTACAGCAGGCGGACACTGAATTACAAAGAATCGTTGATATTTTAAAAGATCCGGAAAGTAACAATGTAATAGAGGTGAAAACCAATTTTACCATTAAGAATGAAAAATTATACCGAATAGTTAAAAAAGAAGACAGTGTTCGGCTGCTGTGGGTGGTCCCAAAATCTGTGAGATGGCAAATCGTAAAAAGCAATCACGATGATGTCGGACATTTCAGTTTTGATAAAACGTATGACCGTGTTCGAAAAGTATATTGGTTTAAGAAAATGCGTCGATTCATCAAAAAATATTGTGAATCGTGTTTACATTGTGCACACAATAAAATACCGGGTGGACCAAAAGAAGGTATGTTACACCCTATACCAAAGCCTGGTAAGCCATTCGAAGTATTGCACGCCGATCACTGCGGGCCATTTCCTCAGAGTAAAAAAGGAAATAATTACATCCTGGCCGTCATAGATTCATTTACAAAGTTTATTTACATAAAAGCAGTGAAGAATTGTAAAAGTAAAACGACGATACGCATATTTGATGAATACTTTTCTCTCTTTGGTGTACCACATCGGTTGATAACAGATAGGGGAACAAGTTTTACTAGTCGAGAATTTTCTAATTTCATCAAAGAGAAAGGGATAAGCCACACGCTAAATGCTGTGGCAACTCCTCGCGCCAATGGCCAAATTGAGCGTTATAACCGTTCCATTGTAGATGCTCTTACAGCCAGCAATAACGGTAGGCCCGATAACGAATGGGACACTATGATTCCACGTATTCAGTGGGGTTTGAATAACACCATAAACAAAACTACAGGTAAAATGCCGTCTGAAGTGTTATTCGGTGTAGCACCGACTGGTATTTCGGATGGCATAATGAATTCGGTAGTGTCCGAAACTAATGACTATGAGGACTTTGAAGATATGAGATCGAGGGTTAGTGAGCGTATTATTAACGAACAAAGAAAGCAGAAAGAAACCTTTGATAAGAGACGTAAAACCGCGCATAAGTATAAAGTGGGAGATCTCGTGCGTGTAGAAAGGGAAATTAGTAATGTAAACCCGGGTCAATCGAAGAAGTTGTTACCAAAATGTAGTGGACCATATAGGGTTATGAGGGTACTCGGTAATGATAGATACGAAATAGAAGATACACCTATTACAAAAAAAAGTGGAAAACCAACGTATAAAGGAGTTTTTGCGGTTGATAAAATACACCCATGGTTAGTGTTTTCGAACGATCCTATAGGTAGTGATTCCGATAGTAATAGCTCTAAAGATGAATGAAATAAGTGTTCTATATTATTTCCTGATTAATAGCTATAGGGGTGCCTATGTTTAGTTGACCCGCTATGAAGAACTTCACTAATCGATTAAAGTAAATTAAAATTGTAACAAAATAGCTAAGTATCAGATATGAAATTATGCAGCTTAAGAAACGTTAAAAGTATAATGATTTATAATGTAAATGATAAATAAATTATGTATATTGTTTATTATAATAAAATAAGAGTTGTGCGCTTTTTCTTGTGGTCATACTAGCCCCTTGTGGCGTTAATAGCCCCTTGTGGCGTTACTAGCCCCTTGTGGCGTTACTAGCCCCTTGTGGCGTTACTAGCCCCTTGTGGCGATACTATAGCCATTTGTGGCGATACGAGCCATACATGGCGATACCAGCCGTCGGTGGCGATACCAGCCATTCGTGGCGATACCAGCCGTCGGTGGCGATACCAGCCGTTGGTGGCGATACCAGCCGTTGGTGGCGATACCAGCCGTTGGTGGCGATACCAGCCGTTGGTGGCGATACCAGCCGTTGGTGGCGATACCAGCCGTTGGCGTCTTGGTGACACTGGTGACTTAAGGTGGTCTAAGTATTAAGTTAGTATAAAAGTCTATGTCGTATATGTTCATTCAAGATATCACGCGAGGACGCGTGCTTAGTCAGATTGGCCGAATGTAAGCAAATCACTATATTAGTAAATAATGTTAGAATAAATCACTAATTGAATTAAGGTAAACGTATATTATATAGTTTGGTTATTACATTAGCAATATATTTAAAGGTAATTTTATGTTGAGAAGTAGACGGTGATAGACTCATGACGTCATTAGGAACGCGCGAGCGAAAAAGTGTGGGTCAGTTGTGGAGATGTAAAAAGATAAGCAATAAATGTAATGATCGGAGAAGTATCTAACAATAAATACAGTTCTATCGCTTTGGCTTGTTTGTTATGCTCGAAGTAAACCCGTAGCAAGTTTTCATTATGTAGGTAATACATATATTTTTTTGGCGTGGTATGGGCATGTTATGCGGCGGGAGGAAAGCCATGTTACAAGAAGGGTGATAGATTTGAATGTGGATGGATATCTATTTCCATTTGACATAGCAATGTCGCCAGCAAACTGATCTAGATCAGTTGAGCTATCTATAGATCGTTTGTTTTCTTAGATAGCTTGACTGTTTCCATCTATTTTATGTACAGGGTGGGTTTATATTGAGATAGTATTATTTATAAATTTCTGTAAATAAAAGGTTCAATTAACTTACCAGTAGTTCCGGAAGTATAAAAGGTAATTAAGATAAATGATTGATTCAGGCGTGACTTTGCGGAAATCCATTACAAATACTGAAAAAGACGGAAATGTCTAGTACTTTCCCGCTAAACTATTATCTAATGCGGTTATTAATTATGCTTATTAATATTTATGAGCCACAACATGCCTTATAGAATATTATCTTATACCTTTAAACGAGCAATTCTTGTATATATAAATATATATATAAATATATATATATATAATCAGAATCTCTCGGAAACGGCTCCAACGATTTTCATGCCCCCTGCATACTAAATTTCATGAAAATCGCTCGGAACGTTTTATCGTTTCGGGAACGATAAATCGATCTAGCTAGGTTTCATTTTCCAAAAAACTAAATTTACCAAAAAAAACGATCAAAGCTCGGTCAACCAGGTACTTAATATTAATAAGCCCAACACCATACTTCAAATAGAAAATTGACTCGCTCCGGAGTGCCAGTGGGGAGCGAGTCAATGGTCAATGGTAAAGTAACTAAAAAAAATGTTCAACTGATTCCGACTGTACCAGTATGCAAAAGTAGTATGATAAGTAATCTCTTATTAAAATCTCGCGAAGTCGCCCCCAGCTCTTCTGAGCTGTTACGCTAACCGAGCTAAGTTTGCCATTCACGAGGCGATTTTATTCAGCAACAGTTCAACGATTTATATTGCCTAATTCTACGATTACAGATCACAATGAAAGTTTGTAAAGATTGTTATCAACGATCAACTACTGGTATTCCTCAAAGGTGGGTATTATGATAATGATAACTTGAACATTTAATGTGAATATTTTTATCTTATGTTTTTTGAAAGGATAAATTTTCACAAACTTCCTTTATTAATATGATGCTACTGCGTCCGTTTAAAAGCACCATAAAATTATTAAGAATTAATATTAAGAAGCGAAGGTATTACTAGTATAATATTTACTAAGTCTTGTAACTTATCGCCGCGAATGCAGATCTAAGTGTTATGATAAGTTGTAACTAGCAATAATAAAAATCGCTCGAAACGTATAGTTTTCGTATTTGAAGGAAATAATCGAAGCTTGAAGAGTTGCTTCGTGTACACGAAGAATTAAATTGCAGCCTGCATATGACAATACTGATAACTGTAGTCACAGAAAATATATTTTGGAACAAATCCAGTGCGGAAGAGACGTTTTAATTATATTATATTGCAACTTGAATTTCTATTTTAAAGCTAATACTGGAACTCTGTTTTTAACCCCTGACGCAAAAACGACGGGGTAAGTTTGACGTGACAGGGTGTGTGTGTGTGTGTCTGTCTGTGGCATCGTAGCTTATATAATATATAGCTTATGTAGTTCGTAGTTTTTTTTGTTTGAAATGTGAATTAGTCCGGAGTGTTCTTATCTATGTATGTTTGATGGAAATCGGTTCAAGATGGGCGCCGCTACAAAATTACGGATTACATACTATATTTTCACAACTCCCTAAATATATGTAGGTATCAAATAAAAGGGCTTTAGTAGTTAATTACTATATACTATGACACATTTCATATCCAAGATGGCCGCCACCACAAAATGGCGGGAAAATATGTGTCGGGGGTTTTATATTTCATTTAATTTGTCTATATTTAATTTAAATTACCTTATATTTTCCCGACGTTTCGACAGGTTTGCACGCTGTCGTGGTCACGGGTAGACTCTACGTGCAAACCTGTCGAAACGTCGGGAAAATATAAGGTAATTTAAACGCGATAAATACCCGTCTAATACTAATAATAATGTGTTCAGATCGCGTAAGTTTAAAAGTACATATATTTAATTTATTGGTTGTTGATGTACTATTTATTAATATATCCTGTACTTAAATAAAAATTACAGATGATATAAATAGATTGTGTCACTAGTTCTTCAGAACCAGTGTGTTGAAAGGATTGAAGCGCGTCTCAGAGGTTCTTTCGTGCATAATAATATATTACAGTCGGTGTAATATCTGTGTTAGATCAGACTATATAATCATCATCATCATCCTCAGCCTATAGCAGTCCACTGCTAGACATAGGCCTCCCTTAATGAGCGCCATTGCGCCCTGTCCTCAGCTCGACGCATCCAGCCTCCACCAGCAGCCTTTCGCAGCTCGTCCCTCCACCTAGCCGGAGGGCGTCCTACACTACGTTCGCCGAGCCGCGGTCTCCACTCAAGAACTCGTTTACCCCAACTATATAAACATAAATAAATATTTGTGGACATTTCACACAACGCCATCTAGCCCCAAACTAAGCAAAGCTTGTACTAAGGATAGCTGATAGATTAATTATCTACTTTTTTGTTGTTGTAAATACATACATAGAACAGATATTAACACCCAGACACAGAACAAACATCTGTATTCATCACACAAATGTTTATTCTGGGTGGGGATCGAACCCACAACCTACAGCGCAGAAGGCAGAGCTACTACCAACTGAGCTGTGAGGCGGTCTAAGTCTGTATAAGCTATAGACTATATGAGCTTATAAAGTAATATCCCCTCCCCCACTCCTTATCACACAGTAGTGAGGCTTACGTAATTTACGTCTCAATTTCCGAGGGCTTATAAATTGTTCTCATCTCGAGATATGTTGAGCCCGAAAAAATACGAAATTGCCGGGACAAAGTGCGAAGAAAATATTGTAAGCGGCAAATGTGATTAAAATGATATTTTGTGCCATGAGTTTGGGATTTAAAAGAGAAAATGCAAAAGAAATCTCAGCTTGAATTTTAGTTGAGCGAATACAGCAATATTTTAAAATAATTGGTTGTATTTTACCAATCTATCTATAAATATTATCTTCTAAGAACTCGTTGAGAAGTGGCGTCTGTACTTTGATATTTTCTTGCTTCTAGCTTTTGGAACTAAAAATAGATTGTACTTGGAATGTGGTTTAATATAAAATTTTCAATAAGTATATAAATTGAAATTAGAAAAACTGCCCGTGACTTTCTTCGCGTATTTGTATCATATAACTTCAACAGGGCCACGACGGTAATAAAATATAATATGCCCCACGCACCCACAAGGTCAAATGGTCACTTGTGGTGATAGATAGTTGTTCTGCCCGCGATGGCTTGTACGGTTGTGGAAATTTGACACTGTGCCTCACATTTTATGCCCCGAATTTTATTCTTAAAGATTTTAATTATTAACCCTAGTTGGGGTAAAATATCAGTATTTTTAGTTACTAGCTCCACCGGTTTGAAAATGTATTATCCCTATTAAAGTTTTTTGTATTAGAGGTTTTTTTACTTATAAAAACCCTATGATAGGGGTTTAAATTTTTTTATATTAAGTTTAACACAAAAAATAAGTGCCAAACTACTAAGCGTTTTTGCGTGATTGATTAATAAACAGTACCTGGATGACCGAGCTTTGCTCGGTTTTTAAAAAACTACGTTTTCTAAAAATTAAACCTAGCTACGAGTAGATCGATTTATCGCCCCCGAAATCTCCTGTATACTAAATTTCATGAAGATTGTTGGAGCCGTTTTGGAGATTCAGATTTTAGATATTATACAAGAATTGCTCGTTTAAAAGTATTAGATTATATTTGAAATAAAATTCACATTTATTATTGAATATATACTAAATTAATATTAAATACTCGTACGTAATTTAAGATACTTTTTCTTCGTCTGTAGTGAATGACACTTTAACTTATGTATGATGTGTTATTATAGGATAAGGGAAGTTTACATTGCTGAAAAGGTTTAGCGGTTCCAAAGCCCTTTCTTCTGTTTGTTGATCTATGAAGATAAGTTGAAAACATTTAGGCAATTTTTTATTTTAAACTCTGTTATATTTCTTTTAGGATTTGACCAAAATATTTGCACTATCTTTAGAATACATCGTAGTTTTTGAAGAGTAAACTGCCATTTTACTTGCATTTGATCTAGACACGCGGCAAGCCAATCCAAGTTCAAGCGAAGCGAACGGGCGATGCGCGCCTAGTGTAATATTACAGGAACCATTTGGGTGATTTTTCACCCCCTCGTAACTCAAAAACTATTTCACATAAATAAGTCAAATTTGGCTCATCTATTGCCACTTGCGAGTAAAATATGTGCACCGAATTTCATAAACACACCTCAAACGGTTATTTAGATATTAACGTCCAAAAATGCCTGGTTATGGAAAATTTTATCACTGACTGACCTATAGACGTTAATTATAACCCAGTTCCAGATGACCTAGAACGTTCAAATTTGGCATCCAGGTAGGTAGTGGGGTGGATACAAAGGAAAAAATCTGAAACTTGCAAATTTTTATATTTTTAACGTACTTTTTCAATTAATTGATTCTCCTAGGAACCCTTACTAGCGCCTGTAATATAAGAATAGCAATCTAAATAGATGACAGTCGGTCATTATGTGGATTTTAATAGGGTCTTGACGTGAATATAATAACGAGTGGAAGTAGTGTCTTGGATTGGTAAATAGTACACTCTTACCTAGGTATACAATGTGCCAATAGTTGAGCCGTCTATGCAGATAGGTAAGTATGACTATAGGTATGTATACCTACAATGTGCCAATAGTTTGAGCCGTTTATGCAGGTAGATTATATACCTAAGTGTAATAATATAAGAATAAGTACTTACTTACTAATATCTAAGTTCTGTACAAAAAGTAATAATATCCCATCAAAAACATAAATGTGAAATGAGAGCCAAGTTCAATAAGTAAGTAGGTATGCTTTAGTCGTTGACTTCAGCGACAAAAGAAGTGAGATCTAAACGGGTGCCAAGTACAATGGTCAGTCCTGAAACTTATTTATAACAATATGAAATATTTTTAACAACTTTAAAATATCATTTCATCTCATAATTTAGGATATTATATTGAAGCCTAAGGTCTGACTTGGCTAGTTTTCTTAAGAGTACGAATTATATTAGGTATAGCCTTTGCAAGTTCTTATTTTATTTTTCTAAAAATTTGGCTTGCTGGTAGAAACTAGCGATCGGACATGGTAGGTAAATAGTTAATAATAGGAAGGTAATTCGTATAATGAGAACTAGCCAAGTTAGACCTTAGGCTTCAATATAATATCCTAAGTTATGAGATGAAATGATATTTTAAAGTTGTTAAAAATATTTAATACTGTTATAAATAAGTTTCAGGACTGACCATTGTACTTGGCACCCGTTTAGATCTCACTTCTTTTGTCGCTGAAGTCAACGACTAAAGCATACCTACTTACTTATTGAACTTGGCTCTCATTTCACATTTATGTTTTTGATGGGATATAATATTCTGAGAATAGTTATGCCAAAATTAAGCACTCTCTCCCTAATACATTGTAGTTATATATGAGTAGACTGACATTTTACTTGAATTTGACATAACATTACTACGAGAATAGTTATATCAGAAGTTGGTCAAATCTACCCTTAGATATAATGAGGTAGTATTCCGTACGTGACAGGTTGCAAGCCCATCGCCGCTTATAAGAATACTAACCTATGACACATACCTTCGAATTTTCGGTTCTAGGGTATGCCGGTTTCCTCACGATGTTTTCCTTCACCGTTTAAGAGCACTGGCATTGCGCACATAAATTTTTCGAATGGAAAAACTCATTGGTGCACGACCAGGTTTGAACCCACGACCTTCGGATCGTGAGGCAGGGGTGCTACCACTACACCACCAGCGCTCTATATATCAACTATTGCCAATATAACCATACTATTACTATTAATTAAAAAGTTCTTGCTTGATGTGGTTTGGTTCCAACCCGGTCAATTATGTAACGCAATCAATAGCAATTTGAAAGATAGTTACTGCTCAACTCATGTATTTTATATATATCGACAGACGTATGTACCTCAGGGCGTCTACTCCGAAAAACGATCAACGATATATCGGCACAATAATCGTGCAAAACTTACACTTAGTAACATTGTTTATGCTATTATTTGAACAATGGAACGACCGACATTACTTTTGATAACCGATCTCGTAAACCAATTTCCAATTTGACAACGAAACAGCTGTTAATTCGACTGAATTCGACGAACATTCGACTCCGATAGTATCGTTGTCGTTTTGCGGAGTAGACCCCCTGACTATACCCGTTTATATATTCTTAAAAGCGGCGATGGGCTTGCAACCTGTCACGTACGGAATACTAACTACTGTGCAAAATGTGGGCATGTACCAAATGTCATGTTTGGACTTGTCTCTGACTACCCTCTTTAGATATCCTCAAAGATCTAAGTATAAAGATCTGAGGAGATATCTACCGCGCCTGGGGTAACAGTCGTGATCATATTTATTTTTTTTTATTTTATATATCCTTAAAAATGTTAACAATATATCTGAGGAGATGTTATTTAATATGTCGGATAACAGTCGTGATAATAATTATTGTACACTAGATGGCACCACAGGAAAAAAATGTTTAGATGTTGGCGTAATTAACTTTTAGCGAGAGTATAATATCGATTTATTTTGCATTTATAATATTAGTAGTATATTATCCGGATGTCACCAGACAGATGGGCGAATGCCATTACAACCTGGCAGCCTGACGAAAAGCGAGGTCGTGGCCGGCCACGCAAGCGTTGGAGGGATGATCTCGATACCTTCGAGGGCAGATGGTGGGAGACCTCGAAGGATAGAGATGGTTGGCGTGATTTGGGGGAGACCTTTGCCCAGCAGTGGGACGATATAGGTTAGAAAAAAAAATATTAGTAGGAACTAAGTTTTTAATTATTCAATGAATTTTTAGCTCTTATTAAAAACAGCGACGCAAAAAATAGCAATATAGTGCATCTTATACGACAGTATATAATGTACTATACATTCGTTATAATACATTATAACGAAGAGCGCTGGTGGTGTAGTGGTAGCACCCCTGCCTCACGATCCGAAGGTCGTGGGTTCAAACCTGATCGTGCACCAATGAGTTTTCCATTCGAAAAATATATGTGCGCAATGCCAGTGCTTCTTAAACGGTGAAGGAAACCGGCATACCCTAGAACCAAAAATTCGAAGGTATGTGTCATAAGTTAGTATTCTTATAAGCGGCGATGGGCTTGCAACCTGTCACGTACGGAATACTAACTATTGTGCAAAATGTGGGCATGTACCAAATTTCATGTTTGGACTTGCCTCTGACTACCCTCTTTAGATATCCTAAAGATCTAAGTAACTAAAGATCTGAGGAGATATCTACCGAGCCTGGGGATTACAGTCGTGATCATATTTTTTTTTTTTATTTATATACGTCATTGAATATGTTAGCAATTGCTATAAAACTTCAATCAAGTGAGTTAGATACGTAATAATCCCGTTGGACTGGGATAATCCCGAATCGATTTCATTTAAAACGTCGGCGTAACTAATAATTAAATTCACCGGCGCCTATCGGCTTACAAGCCGGTCGCGCCGATTGAAGAATCAATGTTTTTTTAATAAGATAGGATTAAGGGGGAGCGTCACAATTAACAGTTGTAATAGTTATTAATGAGTTCTATTTATGAGAACGCCAGTGGTAGCACCCCTGCGTAACGATTCGAAGGTCGTGCCTTCAAACCTGGTCATGCACCAATGAATTCTAAAAAAAAAAAAAAAAAATATGATCACGACTGTAATCCCCAGGCTCGGTAGATATCTCCTCAGATCTTTAGTTTTTTAGATCTTTGAGGATATCTAAATAGGGTAGTCAGAGGCAAGTCGAAACATGACATTTGGTACATGCCCACATTTTGCACAATAGTTAGTATTCCGTACGTGACAGGTTGCAAGCCCATCGCCGCTTATAAGAATACTAATCAATGACACATACCTTCGAATTTTTAGTTCTAGGAATTCTATTGAATTATAATGAATTCTACAATTCGAAAAAATTATCTGCGCAATGCCAGTGCTCTTAAACGGAGAAGGAAAACATTGTGAAAAAACGGGCATACCCTAGAACCAAAAACTCGAAGGTGTGTGTGATTTGACGAACGTTCGTGATAGGTTGCAAGCCCATCGCCGCTTATAAGAATACTAACCTAAGACACACGCCTTTATTATGTAACGTATAAAGTTCAATTCATCTCATATTTCACCCATCATAAAACCCATTAGCATAACACTCGCGGCAAACTTTCACTGAAGTTTCCCAAATTCCCCATATGCCCTTACTTTTATACTCGGGGAATTCCCGTTAAATGGGAGTCCCCTACTACGTGTACGTAACTCAATTTGTTACTTGCTTGACTTGGCTCCTGTGGGAGCACGTTACGAGTAAATTTCGCTTCGTCTACTCCTTGGTTCTCGTTTTTCATTTTCTCTGGTGCGAAGGTTTTTAATCTCGTGTGTGATACGATGTGCTTGAAAAAAGTAATATGGCAACAGATTGTACATGAATTTTATATTCTTTAAAGCGCTCTACATTTGCCAAAAAATCAAACTTTTTGTCAGGCTAACAAACATAAACTCGGTAGATATCTGATCTTTAGTTACTTAGATCTTGCCCAGTTAGTATTCCGTACGTGGCAAGTTTCTACTAAGTTTGTAAGGGCAATTCTTCAATTCTCAAAGGCTTTTTTCAAACACTAAAAGTCATTTACGATTTAGAAAGTAAAATTGAGGTTGATTATTTTTATATAAGTACATCTACTTCAGTACTTATAAGTATTATTGGATTAAAAAATAACGATATCATTATATCGAACGTCAGTAGTGATAAATTAATTTGAGAACAAAAACCATATAAATTTAAGTTAGGTCTATCTCTTTGCGGGGCGATAAATAAAAAATAATTATAATTTATAACAATCTAGGGTCGTTACATTTATAAATCTTAGTTAAACTGAGCGCAATATAAAATTATTACAAAAGTATTGGATAATTTGTGATTCGCGCCACCATTTTGTATTTGACGAAACAGAAAACTGTTGATTCGACTGAATTCGACGAACATTCGACTCCGATAGTATCGTTGTCGTTTTGCGGAGTAGACCCCCTGACTATACCCGTTTATATATTCTTAAAAGCGGCGATGGGCTTGCAACCTGTCACGTACGGAATACTAACTACTGTGCAAAATGTGGGCATGTACCAAATGGCATGTTTGGACTTGTCTCTGACTACCCTCTTTAGATATCCTCAAAGATCTAAGTAACTAAAGATCTGAGGAGATATCTACCGAGCCTGGGGATAACAGTCGTGATCATATATATTTTTTTTTTATTTTATATATCCTTAAAAATGTTAACAATATATCTGAGGAGATGTTATTTAATATGTCGGATAACAGTCGTGATAATAATTATTGTACACTAGATGGCACCACAGGAAAAAAATGTTTAGATGTTGGCGTAATTAACTTTTAGCGAGATTATAATATCGATTTATTTTGCATTTATAATATTAGTAGTATATTATCCGGATATCACCAGACAGATGGGCGAATGCCATTACAACCTGGCAGCCTGACGAAAAGCGAGGTCGTGGCCGGCCACGCAAGCGTTGGAGGGATGATCTCGATACCTTCGAGGGCAGATGGTGGGAGACCTCGAAGGATAGAGATGGTTGGCGTGATTTGGGGGAGACCTTTGCCCAGCAGTGGGACGATATAGGTTAGAAAAAAAAAATATTAGTAGGAACTAAGTTTTTAATTATTCAATGAATTTTAAGCTCTTATTAAAAACAGCGACGCAAAAAATAGTTCGTTATAACGAAGAGCGCTGGTGGTGTAGTGGTAGCACCCCTGCCTCACGATCCGAAGGTCGTGGGTTCAAACCTGATCGTGCACCAATGAGTTTTTCCATTCGAAAAATATATGTGCGCAATGCCAGTGCTTCTTAAACGGTGAAGGAAAACATCGTGAGGAAACCAGCATACCCTAGAACCGAAAATTCGAAGGTATGTGTCATAGGTTAGTATTCTTATAAGCGGCGATGGGCTTGCAACCTGTCACGTACGGAATACTAACTATTGTGCAAAATGTGGGCATGTACCAAATTTCATGTTTGGACTTGCCTCTGACTACCCTCTTTAGATATCCTAAAGATCTAAATAACTAAAGATCTGAGGAGATATCTACCGAGCCTGGGGATTACAGTCGTGATCATATTTTTTTTTTTATTTATATACGACACTGAATATGTTAGCAATTGCTATAAAACTTCAATTAAGTGAGTTAGATACGTAATAATCCCGTTGGACTGGGATAATCCCGAATCGATTTCATTTAAAACGTCGGCGTAACTAATAATTAAATTCACCGGCGCCTATCGGCTTACAAGCCGGTCGCGCCGATTGAAGAATCAATGTTTTTTTAATAAGATAGGATTAAGGGGGAGCGTCACAATTAACAGTTGTAATAGTTATTAATGAGTTCTATTTATGAGAACGCCAGTGGTAGCACCCCTGCGTAACGATTCGAAGGTCGTGCCTTCAAACCTGGTCATGCACCAATGAATTCTAAAAAAAAAAAAAAAATATGATCACGACTGTAATCCCCAGGCTCGGTAGATATCTCCTCAGATCTTTAGTTTCTTAGATCTTTGAGGATATCTAAATAGGGTAGTCAGAGGCAAGTCGAAACATGACATTTGGTACATGCCCACATTTTGCACAATAGTTAGTATTCCGTACGTGACAGGTTGCAAGCCCATCGCCGCTTATAAGAATACTAACCAATGACACATACCTTCGAATTTTTAGTTCTAGGAATTCTATTGAATTATAATGAATTCTACAATTCGAAAAAATTATCTGCGCAATGCCAGTGCTCTTAAACGGAGAAGGAAAACATTGTGAAAAAACGGGCATACCCTAGAACCAAAAACTCGAAGGTGTGTGTGATTTGACGAACGTTCGTGATAGGTTGCAAGCCCATCGCCGCTTATAAGAATACTAACCTAAGACACACGCCTTTATTATGTAACGTATAAAGTTCAATTCATCTCATATTTCACCCATCATAAAACCCATTAGCATAACACTCGCGGCAAACTTTCACTGAAGTTTCCCAAATTCCCCATATGCCCTTACTTTTATACTCGGGGAATTCCCGTTAAATGGGAGTCCCCTACTACGTGTACGTAACTCAATTTGTTACTTGCTTGACTTGGCTCCTGTGGGAGCACGTTACGAGTAAATTTCGCTTCGTCTACTCCTTGGTTCTCGTTTTTCATTTTCTCTGGTGCGAAGGTTTTTAATCTCGTGTGTGATACGATGTGCTTGAAAAAAGTAATATGGCAACAGATTGTACATGAATTTTATATTCTTTAAAGCGCTCTACATTTGCCAAAAAATCAAACTTTTTGTCAGGCTAACAAACATAAACTCGGTAGATATCTGATCTTTAGTTACTTAGATCTTGCCCAGTTAGTATTCCGTACGTGGCAAGTTTCTACTAAGTTTGTAAGGGCAATTCTTCAATTCTCAAAGGCTTTTTTCAAACACTAAAAGTCATTTACGATTTAGAAAGTAAAATTGAGGTTGATTATTTTTATATAAGTACATCTACTTCAGTACTTATAAGTATTATTGGATTAAAAAATAACGATATCATTATATCGAACGTCAGTAGTGATAAATTAATTTGAGAACAAAAACCATATAAATTTAAGTTAGGTCTATCTCTTTGCGGGGCGATAAATAAAAAATAATTATAATTTATAACAATCTAGGGTCGTTACATTTATAAATCTTAGTTAAACTGAGCGCAATATAAAATTATTACAAAAGTATTGGATAATTTGTGATTCGCGCCACCATTTTGTATTTGACGAAACAGAAAACCATGACAATAAAAAAGGTTTGCCCTCGTAATGAAAAATACAGTAACTTTGATATCTACTCGGATAGTACAGTAACTTTGATATTATTATTGTATAGATTTGAA
Organism: Cosmorhoe ocellata; assembly: GCA_963675405.1. Classification (NCBI taxonomy): domain Eukaryota; kingdom Metazoa; phylum Arthropoda; class Insecta; order Lepidoptera; family Geometridae; genus Cosmorhoe; species Cosmorhoe ocellata. The sequence goes on along the minus strand of OY776256.1, from coordinate 9,585,810 downwards.
TTTGAATTTCATGCCACATGCCATATTTTAATTGTGTAAAATTAGAAACTGAGGTACAGTTTATCAGACTTTGTACACCCTTTCAATAATTGCATCTTCTAGGCGAGACGCAGTCTCCGTGTAAACAAAATTAGACTTTATCGTAGTGTTTTCTAGGTTTAATAGAGACGATACACGCTTTAGCGTCAACAGACAGGCTTTTAGCGATGCTCTCAGCTTTTCTGAGAACTTGGCAGAATTTATAAAATTTTCATTATAGAATTTTGAACAAAACAGCCATCTTTAGTTTAACATTGACCTCTTCTTTTTCTTCTCGTTATGGCGTTTGTGGTTGAGTTTTCCACAATTTTGCCTAAAATTGACTTGTCAACTTGACTAATAACTTTTTGACATTGACATTACTAATTCATACACTTGACACTGGCAAATTGATCAAAGACAGATGCCATAAACAAAGAAAAAGAAATAGAAAAAGACCTGTCACGTACTAAGTAACTACAGGTCTGAGGAGAATTATCTACCAAGCCTGGACATTACAGTTGTATTTTTTTTTTTCGGATAAAAAACAGAGTCCACGTTACTGATCACAGGTGTATACAAAAGAACTTTTCACTCCCAACTGTGCAAAGACCAAAGTTATTTTCCTCGTAAATTTAATTTCTATGGATATTCAATAAATTTAAAAACACATTCAAATTATACGTAGTTCTGGCAATGGAAAATGTTATTTTTTCATAATACATTGCCAATAAAGGTAATAGCGATGGCACTTGCGAGAACACGAACGCATGCACACTGAAATACTGCAGTTATTTTACGACATTTTCACAGAATATTTTGTATAAAAGCGCTGGTGGTGTAATGGTAGCACTCCTGCCTCACGATCCGCAGGTCGTGGGTTTAAACCTGGTCGTGCACCAATGAGTTTTTCCGGAGAAAACAGCGTGAAAATTGGTGCTATAGTTTTTGAGTTAATCGCGAACAGACAGACAGAGAGACACAGCGGAGGACTTTGTTTTATATCACTGAGAGGTTTAATTTCATCAGAATGAAAATTTTATTGAAGCAATCATTTAAATGAAATGACAAACAATTTTGTTTTCGAGTAAATTGGTTGTTTTATTTTAATAAGAATGTTCATTTCAAAATTCAAATTCATTTCACTAGGTACTCCATGCTTTAATTTTATCGAAGTGCACTTTTTATACTTTTTAATTATTTACGATGTATTAATATAAAAACTACAGCGTGCACTTCAAATAAAGCAACAATATTTTATTTCAAAAATCAAAAACCCCGTTTGAAATTTAAAATGACTTCTTACATCCGCCATTTTGGAATTTCTGACATTTCATATAACCTAATGTCACTTTTGTGATTCAGACGAATCCAAAGACAGTTTATTTCTCAAAAACCATCCAGCCACAGAACTAATGACACGATAAGAAGACCAAACTAGGGATTGGAGACAAACTTAGATCTTTGAATATACGAGTATTTAAAAGGAGGTAGCCAGTGCACGTCCTTACACAAAATTTACATTTTTCAAGTGGAGACTCGTGGTCTCTGTTTACCTTGTCGGGAAACAGGCGTGATTTTATGTATGTATTTACATAATTGTATGTCTATAGTTGGTTCTACGACGCTAGTTTTCTCACCATGTTTTCCTTCACCGTTTTATGTATTGATATGGCGTACTTCAATTTTAGGATCGAAAAGTCATCACTAGACCATCAGTGCTCAAATAAACATTCATTAGTTTTAAGGCGTGCCTTCTTCACAATGTTTTCCTTCACCGTTTGAGATTGAGCCTATTGTTCCTTAGAAAAAATAATTCAGAAAACTCCTAAGACTGACACAATTCCTACATTGTGCGTTGTATCTATCTTCGAATCAGTATTTCCTATCTAGATATGTACCGACTTGACGAATCTGATGCCGACCCAGTTGAATTTCTTCCCTATCACTGTAACATTAGAGTTGTTTTCTCAATGCTGAAATATTCAGGCTGTCTCGGCTGTTGATCCAAGCAAAAACTGTTACAGCCGCTATCGGAATAAGATTTAAATTGGTTCGCAGGGGGAATATAAATAGGGGTTGATGCTACGTGATGCGTATTAGGTATTCTATATTCTGTAGTGACGTTTCAGTGGAATCCATTTCCTGGCGTCGGCGAGGAACGAAGGAAAGTCGAGATTTTGAAAGGAAAACGGCTAAGTATATACTTTTGTGAGAAACTTCGATTTAACTGAGACAAGGATAAACTAAGACTTTGGAACTAGCTATCTGTATTATAAAATAAAGACGTGTTAGTTACACTATTTGTAACTCAAGAACGGCTGAACCGATTTGGCTGAAAATTGGTGGGGAGGTAGCTTAAAACCAGAAAACGAACATAGGCTATGCGGAATTTTTAAACTAGTGTGACGTGACATAAAATGTCAAAACGTGGTAACAAAAACGCATCTGACATAGAATAACAAAATGCAAATGACAGCTAAAGTTAATTTTGCCTATGGTTAAGCTCAATGACAATATATAAAAAACAATGTAAAACTGATAATATGAGCTATTTAAAGTATCTCAACATCTCAACTGATTTAGATCTCATCCATAAGAAAGAGTCTTTTAGACTTTATTATTTTTATAACATGTAAGAATTACCACATCAAATATTATACATGACTCAGCCAACTCTGACTGTAGCCAGTCAAGGAGAATCATGTCATCATGTGTCCAATACCAAATTGGTGTCCAGATTTCTAATCCGAATTATATCCGTCTCGGGAGCCATCAGCAGGAACTGTATAAATAAATAACGTGACACGATTTTGCGATGGGATGTGTTTTCGTCCGAGATTCTAATCTCTACTTGTTCCTGTTTTTAAAAGTTTAGAAGTGGCTTGACCTGCAAGCCTGTGAATATGTGGTACTTCTTGCCAGGGATTGTATTTCCAGAAATATATAATAATTATAGGTGTCTTCAAATAGAGGGTCAATAGGTTCTTAAGGTTTTTCTAAGCGTGCTCCTGAGACCTAAAAACGCGAGCCTATTATTTCATCATCATTGTCTTGTCCTTTTCCCACGTTATGTGAGGTCAGCACGATATTATGATCTTCTTCCATTTCCCTCTATCATTCGTCATCTCAGTACTCACTCCTCGTAACTAGGTACTGTGCAAAAAGTGGGCATGTGCCAAATATCATTTTTGGACGTTCCTCTGACTAGATATTCTCAAAGATCTAAGTCACTAAAGATCTGAAGAGATATCTACTGAGCCTGGGGATTACAGTCGTGATCGTGTTTGTAAAATAAATTCAAATAAAAGAAAACAATTTTCTCTACGATGCACAGAGCTACCTGACTGGTTCTTTAGATATCCTCAAAGATCTAAGTCACTAAAGATCTGAAGAGATATCTACTGAACCTGGGGATTACAGTCGTGATCATGTTTGTAAAATAAAGTGAAATAAAAGACAACGATTTGCTCTCCAATGCACAGAGCTAACAGGACTCGCGTTGAGTCCATTCAATGAATCCTGTCTAATGAAATTTCGTTAACTTTCCACAAGGGAGCGAAGTGGTCGGCGGATATTAAACAATGCAGTTCGCTGGGCATAGCACATGTGAGCAAGCAATCTTGCTAGACTAAAGAAATAACAAGTTACGTTGGATGTGGTTTTTAGCATCTTGGAGTATTAGTGGTATTAGTATCCGCCTTTTTTTTTTAGTAGAGCGCTGGTGTCGTGGTAGCACCCTTGCCTCGCGATCCGAAGGTCGTGGGTTCAAATCTGGTTGTGCACCGATGAGATTTTGCATTCGAAAAAATTATGTGCGTAATGCTAGCTGTTTTTAAACAGTAAAGGAAAACGTGAAGAAATTGGCATAGCTTAGAACCAAAAAATCTTAGGTATGTGTCATACATAAGGTTAGTATTCTTATAAGCGGCGATGGGTTTGCAACCTGTTACGTTCCGAATACTAACCACTGTGCAAAAGTGTGCATGTGCCAAATGTAATGTTTGGACGTCCCTTTGACTGCACTCTTTAGATATCCTCAAAAGATTTATGTAACAGAGATCTGAAGAGATATCTACCGAGCCTAGAGAAGACACGTGTCTTGTTTCAAAGCATTCTCAATCATCTATCTTTAAGTAAAGGCATGGCCAAAAGTGTAAAACTGTTTAATATCTACACAATAGTATTTCAGTATAAATTCCATTGAACATAGCTTGTAAATAAAATAAGAGTCAACAAATTTTCTCTAAAACAGAAGGTACCGCAACGTATTCCATGAAATAAGTTCAGAACTAGGTTGCCACATCTGCTCCGTATGGTTATTGCAGGTACATGACATGGACTTGTCTGCTGCAAGGTGGACATGGTGGACAAGTCATGAATGAACGGCGGAAATAATTAAAAGCAAAAAAATTATCATGGCTATAATCTCCAGTTAATGAAACATTGCCTCTGTGATATCTTAATAAAACTCCCTAATTCATTTAAGCGTTTATTCTTAGAATTCTTATAAGCGGCGATAGGTGTGCAACCTATCACGTACGAAAACTAACTAATGTGCAAAATGTGGGCATGTCGAATATAATTTTAGCGTGTCTCTGACTACTCTCTTTAGATATCCTCAAAGATCTAACTAGAGTAAGCAACTCGAGATCTGGGGAGATATCTACCAACCTTATCTCACACCGCATCATCTAGCCCCAAAGTAAGCTACTCAAAGCTTGTGTTATGGGTACTAAAAAAACTGATATATTTAATACATTTTTATACATAGATAGATATTTTTTATTGGAACGAAGTTCCTTATCGCGCGTTGTGAAAGGGCTAGATGGAAAGCTAGACGGAAAAAATTCTTACGAAAAGTTGTAACGACACTTTTTGCTATAGTTGTAAGCCGCGCGGCGTGCGCGTGTTTCTCTGTCTGTCTCTCTTTCTTCATAGAAAGCAAGGAAAGGAACTTCGTTCCATCCTGGTGTCCCTTGACACCTCTCAAGTTTTTTATATATAGAAAACACCCAGACCAACAGAACAAATTTCTGTAGATCATACATAATATATCATAGTTTCCCAGAAGACACTTCATAGTTTTGGTCTGCGCCATTTTCACATTTGCTGTAAAAGCTTCGGACTATAGCTTGCACCATGCTATTTCGTTTACCCATCTTCACATGAACAGTTCAATAGTTGTAAAAGAATTTATTACGAGTGAAGTTTTTACTTTTATAATCAAACGAGGTTTGTGCAATGAATTTCATAACATTTGAGGTTATAAAAGAGGTTAGTATGTATACATTTTATATACATTTGAGGTCATTTATACCCTACATAATGAAAATGTTTGTTAGAAAAAGTTCAAAAAGGTTTTGTGCTTTTAAAAATAAAACACCAAAAACCATATAAAACCTAAAGCTTCCATATAAGTGATCCATTTTATCTTGTTCAGGGCAGAACCCTGAAAAGTTCCCTAATTATTAATCCTAGACCTTTTCGTAAATTGTGTGTTAAATCAGAATTAAGGGGTAAATACGACTGGTGTTGTGCAATAAACATGCGAAGCTTAGGATGAATATAATTTATAAATGAAAACAAAAATAATTAAAAAAACCTTTGCTAGCTCACAAAACCAGAGTCCTAAATATTAACCATTTAGGTTAATACGCAAAGTAATTTAAATTGAAACCAAAAGTATATTTAATTAAATAAATAAATATTGGTGGACATATCACACAACACCTTCTAGCCCCAAACTAAGGAAAGTTTATACTTACTATGGGAACCAGATAGCTGATAGAATAAATAAGAACACCCAGATACAGAACAAACATCTGCGTTCATCACACAAATGTTTGTCCTGGGTGGGGATCGAACCCACAACCTACAGCGCAGAAGGCAAAGCTACTACCAACTGAGCTGTGAGGGCAGTCAATTAAATCAAACTATTCGGTGCTGTTTGCAAAACAAACTACTTAAATTATAATTATTATGTTACTGAGTTAGCTTTTACGAATTGTGAAAGTTAAGCAGAACTCCTTCGACACTCATTTTCGATTTCCACCGATTTCTATCTGACATTTCCAAACTAAGCAAATAGGCGTTTTTATCTTCAAACGACTTCACAGTAGTCCCTTCGGCCATTCGACTGATGACTCCCCATTTGGCCGCCATTGGGCTTGATGAAAAAAATAACCGACTTCCTTTGTTTCGGCGAAGGCCCCGAGCCATCAAAGTGGTTATTGCGAGCGGTGTCGATAGAGAGATTGCAGATGATATTTTTAAATTTCAAATTCGGAACTTCGCGTTCTACCTGAGCTTGGTTTTTATTTGATTGGGCCGTGATTGGTCGATGGAATTCGGCGGAAACCGCGAGTCAAATTAGCAGTGAATTAATGACGTAAACAAGGTATGTATAATCTTACAAAAAAATAAATATGATTACGACTGTAATACCCAGGCTCGGTAATTAATCCTACAAATAATTATAAACGCGTAAGTTTGTAAGGTTGCGGATGTTTGTCTGTGACTCATGGCGTGACAGATTTGGATAAAATTTGGTAATTTATACGAAAGAATCTGTGATAATAAATAGGCTGTTTGTATATAATTTAGTAATAAAACTTACCTACCTGAGGCGATGCGGGTACTTACCTTGTTGATGCGAAACATCTATAGCCGCACGTAAAACCGATTTCTGGCGTGGCGACGCATGTCGTGGCGACGCGTCGCCACGCTATACGATGGTATATATGTATAAACAGTCTATATGCAGTAGTGTGTACGGTGTGGCGACGCGTCGCCATACGCAATCGAATTAAGTAGTCACGATTTGAAATAAATTCGTATTTTTTTGTATTTAATGAAAATAAATGTTTATTCAATAAATAGTCATCGTTATTTGGAAAAAAATCGTAATATTTTATTTTATCATTATGACATATTTAGTTCCTATCACAATATGTTCTTTTCTGCATATTACTTTTACAAAATAATGTCGATGTGTCACATCTGCCAGGCGTCCCGTGACGGCTCACATTTTTTTATTCTTCATGGCTATAGACATTTTAGGTATGAATGTAGATGGATACAGGGGTAGAGGTAGGCCAAAGAAAAGATGGATGGACTGTGTGAAAGATGACATGGGTAAGAAAGGAGTGAGTACTGAAATGACGAATGACAGAGAGAAATGGAAGAAGATCACATGTTGTGCCGACCCCACATAACGTGGGATAAGGGCAGGAAGATGATGATGATGGCTATAGACATTTATAAAATCAAATTTAAAACTGGTAATAAAATGTAAAAAATAATTATAATTAAAATTAAATGTTAACATACATTTACGTTTGTTTTAAAACCTAATTCATCTTACTGCTGGGCAAAGGCCTCCCTAAATCACACCAACCATTCATTTGAGGTCTAAATAAATAATAATGCTGGACACTATCACACAGCATCATGTAGCCCCAAACTAAGCAGAGCTTGTATTATGGGAACCACATGACTGGTAAACTACATAGATGTAAGAGGAGGGTTGTTAGTGCTATTGAAACTACCATCATCATTCATTTTAATATATTACTAATCTCTGTAAAAACAATCACATAAACAATTATTTCGTGACGTAGGTATTTGACAAGGAAGTAACAAAGAAACAATATTCGTTCTGAAAGATCGAGGTACATGAACGGCAAGGACCAACGTTTGTTGCGCATTGACTTGTGATGTTCACTCGTTCGCTGCCGATGATCGAATGCGCCCGGCTACCCGTTGCAACGCCTTTTATAGGCCGGTCGGAGCTAAGACGTAAACAAAGTCGTTTCATAACCATTTTGCTAGTGTTGTATTGTCGGCGCCGATAAACAAAGTCGTTTCATAACTATTTTGATAGTGTTGTATTATCTGCGCCGATACGGCCATACTGACGATAGGTGCGTCCCTGCGCCTACTTTGCACTTTGTTGATCTAAAACAAAAAATAATTACTTTGTGTTTTGTCACATAACCTATAAACACGTAATAACTTAACACATAAATGTAAGACACACATTAGACCTCATAGCCTCAGCGCTAATTTTGGTCACCTTCAGACCTCAGAGCCTCAGCGCTCATTTTGGCCAGCCTCAAAGCCTCAGCGCTCATTTTGGCTTCACGTTTCTTACACTCTACAGACTCTAAGAAGTTATAAATCTCACTAAATTTTACTCCACGTTGGCTCCTTCCGCTTCATCTGGTGCTGTTTCTTTATTCATCGCCGATATGGCTATCTGACTATGTAATCCAAATTTAGGTGCACTTCGTAATTGCTCATGACAGACCTTCCGGCATCGACCACGTTGGTTGGTACGACGGATCTCATATCTATCGTGAGGCAAAACCTTTTTCACTTCAAAGGGTCCGTCGAATTTTTGACTCAGTTTTGTACCTAGTCTTGGTGGCTCTTTCAGTAAGACATACTCTCCTTTTTCAAATCTTTTGACTTTTGCTTTTCCTTTATCGTATCTTTGTTTATCTCTTTCTGCTTGTTCGGTCATCCTACCTAAAACTACTTCTCTTAATGTTTGTGGATCTACTCGTTCGTTTTCTTCGTCTATAATGTTTAGTAGCTCGGGTGGCACACTTCCTTTTTTGCCGGTCAGTAACTCGATTGGGGTTTGCCGAGTAGTTTTTGAAATGGTACAATTGATAGCAAGCTGAAGTGTTCCCAGGGATTTATCCCAATGAATTTTCTGTGTGTTTTTGATAACGGTAAGACCGTTTTTTATAATCCTCATGACTCTTTCTACTTGACCGTTTGCTCGATTTGTATATCCAGCACATTGGTGTAATTCTACACCATATTTATCGCAATAGGCCTTGTAATTGGAAATGAATGCACCATCACCATCAACAATTATTCGTTTCGGTGCTCCAAATAAAAACACTATCTCTTGAAGATGTTTAAGAGCACTTGCTTAATTTTTACTCTTAGCATGTTGAAGGAAAACAAATTTGGTATAGGCGTCAACAGCTACAAAAACATATTCCTTCTGGGAAGCGGAACCACTGAGTTTCCCTGAGATATCGATGTGAATCGTATGAAAAGGTTCAGGTACCTTTTCAATTGGGTGTAATTGACTTTGTGTAGCGCCAGATGATCCTTTCATTGTTTTGCATACCACACAATGTTCCACAAAATATCTCACCGTTGAAGACATTTTGGAAAACCAGAAATTCTCTCTCAGCTTTGCTAATGTTTTTTCCCACCCCATGTGTTTGAGGGCTTCATGGTATGTATTTATAAGACTCCATTGGTATGACTGCGGGACGACTTTTAGAAGTTTAGTTCCACCATTTGATATCGTTTTATGATGCAATATGTTATCTTTCAGTTCATACTCCGGGATGGATTTCTTTTGTGCTTCGGCTATGATTTTACTGAGTTCAGAATCACGGCGTTGTTCTACTATTAGCCAGTCATCCTTAGTAGAAAGGTTCATTACAACCCGTAGCGGGTTCCGGCTAAAGAAATCTGCGTGTTTTAATTTTTCTCCTTGTCGGTACTCCACTTCGAACTCAAAGTTTTGCAAGAAAGCCCACCATCTGTGGATCCTCGGGAGTAATTCTTGTTTGTAGCGCGAGGCTTTAACTGCATTACAATCTGTTATAATCGTGAACTTTCTACCGTACAAAAAATGACGAAAATGTTTGATTGCTCGTACTATTGCCAACGTTTCAAGCTCGTAGCTGTGGTACTTCGATTCAGCTGGTGTAGTCCTCATGCTAAAGTAACCGTTTACATGACGCACTCCGTCTTTGACCTGGATAAGAACTGCTCCAAGACCCATCGCGCTGGCGTCAGTGTGAAGTTCAATTGGGTAGCCTTCATGAAATATTGTGAGTAGAGGTGCAGATGTCAAATAGTTAATTATTTTTGAACGCACTCCCTCATGTTCCGTAGTCCATTCCCATTTAGCATCTGATTTTGTCAAATTGTATAGTGGTATCATTTCTGTTGAAAAATTTGGAATAAAGCGTCGAAAATACCCAGCTAGGCCATTAAACTGCCTAAGCTGTTTTACATTTGCAGGAGGAACAGATCTTGCCAAAGCTTCAACTTTTGATTGACTTGGTCTTATTTTTCCTCCGCTCACGATATATCCGAGATATTCGATTGATGTCTTAAGAAAAGAACATTTCTTTATATTGATTGAGAATCCAGCGGTAGTGAGAGCCTTTAATACAATCTCAAGTTTGTCAAGTCCTTCCGATATAGTCTTGCTTGGTATTAGCACATCATCCATGTAGACTAGCGCTACCTGCCCTCTCAAATCTCCAAGGGCTTTGTTAATGGCCCTTTGATATACTGACGGAGCGTTGGTTAATCCAAACGGCATTGTCAAATACTCATATTGACCGTCTGGTGGATGAATGCAGTCTTCTCAATAGAGTCTTCAGATATTGGAATTTGGTGGAACCCCGCGGCCATGTCTAGGCATGTAAAGTAAGTAGCATCAGCCAATTGATCAAGTTGTTCAGAAATCAGAGGTAAGGGATAGTGATCCCTGACTGTATTTGTGTTCAACTCCCTGTAGTCCACACAGAGACGATCCTCGCCATTTTTCTTCTTTACCATTATTATTGGGCTGGCAAACGGTGAATTGCTTTCACGAATGATGTTCTTCTCTAAAAGCTCTTTAATCATTAGCTGAACTTTTTCACGTTCAATCGGTGCTAATCTATACGGTCTGCGATTTACAGTTTTATCTGGGTTCTTTAGTCGAATCGATAACTCACCAGTTTTTATTCTGGATCCCGTAATACCTTCTGTGAATGACTCATTATATTTCTCCAATAGTATCAGCAAAGATTCAACATCATTTTTATTTGTGATAGCCGTGTCTAGAGTTGTTGAAGTAAGCTTCAAAACTTGTACTCGTTCTTTCTGTTGTTCACTCTTGGTTACTACTACGCCATTACTTGTAAGTGTTACTTTTAATCCACGGATGCTCAATATGTCTTTTCCAATGAGGACATCTGTAGGTATTTCATGATCCAAAACAGTGTGGAGATCTAACTCGATATTGACATCATTTATGCTGACAATAGTAGTCACTTGGTTTAATGATATAATAGGAATAGGTCCTATGCCTTTTAGTTGCGTGGTTTTGGTCTTTCGCGATCCAGGTAGTGTCATGGCTATAGATTCTTTTACCAACGAGCAATCGGCACCACTGTCAAACATAGCCTGAAAATTTTTACCGCCAACTGAAATAAAAATTACAGTAGAAATATCATTACCTTTTTGGCACATGTTTATGTTCCTTGTGGCGTTTAGTCGCTTGAAGCAGGTCTCATAAGTATGCCCTGGAATGGAGCAGTATGAACATTCCTTTTTCTTTTTCTCTTGCTGTGAAGCTGATGTGGATGGAGTAACTTGTTGGTTCGTCAATGTCTTACTGCTATCAGCTCTAGTTTGCGCAATAGCATTTTGTTTACACCATCGAGCCCTATGACCTTGTTTTCCACATACAAAACAAGTTATACTTTGATCAGGTCTATTGTTTTCAAACCTTCCTTTCTTAGTTGGTGCATGTTCTTGAGTCGGTGGCTTGCGTTTCCGCATTGTCTTTGCGATTGCGATTAGTTCTGGTACGGAGGCGGATTTACTATTTAGTAGTTCTGTGCGAAGGGTATCATCCGTAATGCTGCCAATGACGAACTCCACAGCATCTTGCTCTGTGGGGTTTGGTTTGACGATCTTTTTGAACATCTTCCACACATTAGATATGTACTCAGATGTGGTGTCTGCATCGTCGATCGTATATTGACGGAATCTAAGAACATCGGAAAAGTACCTGGATTCTGGCTCAAAAGTTTGCAGCATATCATCTCTCATTTCAGCCCATGTGGTAGTTCTAAGTAGGCAATCGTCAGCCCAAGTTTGAGCCCTACCTTTGAGAACACCAGCAGCTTTAAGTCGCACTTCATGATCCTTTAGCTTGTATTCTGATTGTGTTCTGGTTATAAGATTCACCCATTCTTTCACATCCATATTTTTGTCAGGATCGAAACTAGGAAAATAAACATCAGAGATACGTACAGCACGAGGATCATCTGGTCGGATTTTTCTCATCATTTCAGCCAGGGCAGCATGATTTTCTTGAGTCATGTGAGACATCATTTCACACATTGTGTCCTTGAATGTATTTGCCAGAAGTATCATGGTTGCGTTCTCACTATTGGCCGATTGTTGTGGCTGGCGTCGATTCGTCCCCTCTTCCGATGTAAGAGGAGGGTTGTTAGTGCTATTGAAACTACCATCATCATTCATTTTAATATATTACTAATCTCTGTAAAAACAATCACATAAACAATTATTTCGTGACGTAGGTATTTGACAAGGAAGTAACAAAGAAACAATATTCGTTCTGAAAGATCGAGGTACATGAACGGCAAGGACCAACGTTTGTTGCGCATTGACTTGTGATGTTCACTCGTTCGCTGCCGATGATCGAATGCGCCCGGCTACCCGTTGCAACGCCTTTTATAGGCCGGTCGGAGCTAAGACGTAAACAAAGTCGTTTCATAACCATTTTGCTAGTGTTGTATTGTCGGCGCCGATAAACAAAGTCGTTTCATAACTATTTTGATAGTGTTGTATTATCTGCGCCGATATAGATACATTTTTTTTTTGTAAATACATAAATATTATACATAGGAAACACCCAGACCCGAGACAAATATCTGCAAATAATGCAAACATTTGTCCCGCGGCGGGAATCGAACCCGCAACCTTCTGCGTCTCAGGCGGACCTTCGCCCGCTGCGCCACAGAGGCTGTCTCCCATCATCCATCTTATATACTTTTATGGTATATTTTTTAAAGATTTACTTATACCCTTTAAATATCCTCAAAGATCTTAGTAGCTGAATTCGTGATCAGTTTTTCAATAGAGATCTATCACCGTATCTCCAATCCTCTCAACGTAGGCACTGGAGTTGCCAATAGTTTTCAATAGTTATCCGTCCCTTATCTCAAATTGAAGCCTATTCAAACAAAAGACAACCTTTCGACCAACTGTGATTCTCTGATAGCGGACAGCGATTGGGGCAAAGATGGCGGCTGTAACTATGAGATTTTATACTGCCTTTACCTATAGGGCTTAGAAATATAATCTATCGAAAGACATACTAGCTTCCTGCCCACGGCTTCGCCCGCTTGGTACCTTACCTCTTTTTTTATTTATTTCGTCAATTTTCCAATTTTTTAATAGTTATTCTGCTATTCGGGACGGAGACAAACAACAAATCAAAAACCATGAAAATGTAGCCTATGTGTTATTCCAGACTATGATCTATATCTGTGCCAAATTTCATCCATATCCGTTGAGCCGTTTCAGCGTGAAAGAGTAACACATACATCCAGACATCTAGACATTCAGCCATTCACACATTTTAACAAACTTTCACGTTTATAATATTAGTAGGATGAAAATAATAAAATTGTTTAGAAACTGGGTCGGTACTTTTGAAATTTTCAAAAAAAAATTAGTGCGACCTAAGACACGCTACTTAGCCTAAAACAACCGTTTTTAAAAAAAAATGTCTGTTTGTTCCATAGGTATCTCTATACTGTTATTCTTCGACCAGTATGATTGTCTCTCTTGGGTCTCGCGTCTTGTCACTTTGACAAGACTGTGACATAATTTTTGTAAATGCGCGATGAGGCTCTGTTACCCCCGAGCCTAGAGTTAAAGCTAATGTGATGTGACTCTGTAGGTCTACCATGAGTTTTCACAATCTACACTCGCTAGCGACTGTAGTTAAAAAAAATTATGAAAACTTGTACAGTAGGTCTACCATGAGTTTTTCAATTTACACTCGCTAGCGACTGTAGTTAAAAAATTGAATGAAAACTTGTACAGTGCCTCTAGCGGATATTTGGGTAGTAAAACGTCACGTAGTTAAGTATTCTACGTCACAGCGTACTACAGCGACTGTAGTTTGCGCTTCATTAATTTGCTTAGAATTTGGTACCATGAGTAACAGTTTTGACAGATGTCATAGTAACGCACTATTACTACTGTAGTAACGTCTGCCGATCTAAATGTTACAACTCATGGTAGACGTACTGTTGCCCCCGGACCTAGAGGTACTCGTAGGTAAATTAGGGAATCAGATACACCCCGAACCTGCTAACGACTCCAACTATTCCATTCAACTTCAAACATTACACTCCTCCAAAAACTAAAACAATATAAAGCCGAGGTGATCCCGGACGATTTAACTTTAAGGTCTCGGGACTCTATTCCCGGGCCCTTTTGTACGCACGATTTATTACCACGTGTGTAAAGTAGAACTTAACTCAACATAAAAGTCTCATCGGCTAAGTTCGTAAAAGTTACCACTTCTGAACTTTCGCAGATGATGTATTTCTGTTGCCGATAATTATAACAAATAGTAAAAAACGGAATAAAATATATACTTAAGAGGGCTTCCATACAACAAACTTGATTATTTTGCTGTTTATAATAGTACGAAACCCTTCGTACGTGAGTCCGACTCGCCCTTGTCCGATTTTTTTATCGATAAGTATTGTGAATGGCACAAAGTCATTGTCGAGTCAATTTTAAATATAAGATCATATCAATCCTATTCATTTTTTACCGTTTTCATGACACTTGTAAGTCAAAGTTAAGGCTTTTATATCAAACTAAAGCGGAAATTCGTGGAACAAATAACGTGAATGACAATGTTAATAGAGCAATATTGAGATTAATTTAATTTGAAAATTCTCCGAACTTAACCAAAGCGAGATTCATGTCGAGTTAAACTGTATCTACACACTTTGTGATTAAAGTTGATTGAAATTGAAATTGAAATTGAAAAAATATTTATTCAATACAATCGCAAGGATCACTTTGAAACGTCTTACATGCTAGGTGAATCTATCTGCCAATTCCAACCTAACCCAAGTACGAGAAGAACAGGCAAGAAACTCGTCTCGGTCCTAGCGCTTTTTTGTATGATCCTTCTTACTTGATAATAACTCAGCATGGTATTCGAGGTAATGAAGTGAAATGTTGGTACCGTAAGTGCACTAAAGGTGCCTTACTTTCACCACACTAGTTCAAAAACTAGAGACAACTGAAACTCCCCACAATTTTGTAAGTACCAGTATTTCGAATTATTTTTACACTAACTTTGCTGTCCCATTACAAAATAAAAAGTTTCATGTGTTCCACTATAAAAAACGAAATGAAAGAAACAAAAAAAATATAAAAATACGATAATATTATTGTACGTATACATATTATACGATTATATTTTTCCGTTTTTGCAACATTTTGCATTGATGCTTCGCTCGTATTGGTCGCGTGATGTTATAAAGCCTTAAACCTTCCTCGATAAATGACCTATAAAAACATGTTTTCAAATCAAACTAGTAGTTCCTGAGATTAGTGCGTTCACCCAAACCAAACTCTTCAGCTTTATAGTATTAGTATAGATTTTATTTTCTTTTAAATGTGCCTTATGCACTGGGCCAAGTTTCATCTGATTTCGTTTAGTATTTTCGGCGTGATGTTCAGCCGAGATATAGACAGACAAAAATGAAAATAAATATAGTTTTGGCTTCAGTATCGACTATAGAGAGCCTTCCAAAAAAAATTCAAAATATCTTCATTGTGCAGTATTTGATCTGTTACAGTTTTATTATAAATATTTGAAAGTAGTTTTATAAGATTTTAAATTTTGAATTTCTAACATAATATACATACCGGTCAAAACAATAACCGTCGCTGCAGTCGGGTAAAAAACTTTACGCGAACAAAGTCGCGGGTACTTCACTAGTTTCATTAACACGAGTCTTTGACCAACGGAGCTTTTAAAAGACAATTTCGTCTCACATTAAGCATGAAAGCGTTAAAATGTTTGTTTTATTCAGAAGTTTATTAATTTAACGCGCTGTTAACTTCGTGTTATTGTCGTGACAGTGTATTACTTTTGTTTTTATTTAACAAAAGCTTTCTCGAGAGTGTTTTGTGACGATAAAAGGTGCAGATAATTTTGCAAAATTTTGTTTTTTCATCCTTTATTAAACTTCTCTTTTCGTGAAATATGTATCCTTATTTTGTTTGGATCTACATGAGCACTGGTGGTGATTCTACTCAATTTGTTATTTTAAAAAAAGCGCTGCTGGTGCAGTGGTAGAACCCCTGCCTCACGATCCTAAGTGGGTGTACCAATGAGTTTTTCCATTCGAAAAATTTGCAATGCCAGTGCTCTTTAACGGTGAAGGAAAACAATGTGAGGAAACCGGCATACGCTAGAACCAAAAATTAGAATCCTAAAATCATGGGTTCGAACCCACACTGATAAAAAACTCAAACGACTGTTCAACCATGGTTTAACTAAACTTGGAATGGTGGCCTTAGACAGTACCCCTTTTGCATATAAGGACACAGTAAACCACCTTACATAAGCTTTCAAAAGCACTTCAAAAAGTCATTGAAAGTTAATCGAGTAACAGTACGTCTACCATGAGTTGTCACATTTAGATCGGCTGACGTTACTATAGTAGTAATAGTTCGTTACTATGATATCTGTCAAAATGTTACTTATTGTACCAAATTCTAAGCAAACGAATGAAGCGCAAACTACAGTCGCTGTAGTACGCTGTGACGTAGGATAGTTAACTACGTGATGTTTTAGTAACTATCCGCTAGAAGCGCTGTACAAGTTTTGATACAATTTTTTAACTACAGTCGCTAGCGAGTGTAGATTGTGAAAACTCATGGTAGACCTACTGAAGTTAAACAGAATGTCTCAAGGATCGGGTTAGCTGTTTAAACGTCGATTGGAGGGGATTGGTTTACTTAATATCTTGACTTTTGAGCTTTTGAAGTTAAAAACTTATAGCTCTTGCTTCAAAGTCCACCAGTTATATTAAAATGGATAAATATAAAGTTTACAGATATGTATAAATAAAACAATTATCACTTTAAAATATTTTAATATGGGTATAAAATAAAGTCTGGTTTGTTCGAACACTTATAACTCTAGAACGGCTGGACCGATTTTTTAAGTTTTTGATTTGTTGTATAATATGTCTACGTCCTGAATAGCAGAATCTTATACTTTTAAACGAGCAATTCTTGTATATAATAATCTGAATTTCGGAAACGGCTCCAACGATTTTCATGAAATTTAGTATGCAGGGAGTTTCGGGGCGATAAATCGATCTAGCTAGGTTTCATTTTTAGAAAATGTCGTTTACCAAAACAAAACCGAGCAATGCTCGGTCACCCAGGTACTAACTATTTAAGAATGAACTAAATGTGGACGGAGTCGCGGGCACCACTAGTTGTCTTCTATTAAATAATTATATTGACGACCTCTGTGGCGCAGTGGGCGAGAGTCCACCTGCGACGCAAGAGGTTGCGGGTTCGATTCCCGCCTCGGAACAAATTTGTGTATTATCTGCAGAAATTTTGTTCCGTTGGTCTGGGTGTTTTCTATGTATAATAAAAAATATCTATCCATTTATATTAATGTATTAAATATATCAGTTATCTAGTACCCATAACACAAGCTTTGTGTAGCTTACTTTGGGGCTAGATGATGCAGTGTGGATTGTCTAGCATTATTTATTTATTTATTTATTTATTATATCATGTGAAACAGTTGAGTTATCTAAAGCTACAAACGATCTATAGATAGCTTAACTGATCCATATCACTGCCGTGAATCAGCCTGCAAAAACGAAAAATCACTTGAATTACGAATTTCAACCTGAAATATGTTGGTTTGCGGAAAATTCCCAAATTGTTTCACTTTCCTCTGACCAAGCATTCATGAAAGGTGCGCATCTAAAACTCTTATAACGCCATCGTGAGCTATTCGTTACAAGCCTCCGCTCGCGGCTTTGCTCGCAAGGTACCTATATTACCCAGCGAGTTTCTTGCCAGTTCTTCTCGTACTGAGGATAGGACTGGAATTGGCACCTAGACTCACCTAGTATGTAAGACGATTCAAAATGATCCTTGTGATATTACTGAATAAAGATTATTGACTATTGACTATTGACTATTGACTATTGACTATATAAAATATAGCTTATATTACTCAGGGATAACGTGGCATTCTAATGGTGAAAGAATTTTTGAAATCGGACCAGTAGTTTTTGAGTTTATTCGTTACAAACAAAAATACAAAAATACAAAACTTTCCTCTTTATAATATTAGTATAGAAAATATTCCCCTCGAAATTCTCGTGACAACAAGACGAAGATGGACCGTTTCAGGAAAAATGCCTTCGGAATGCCTTCACGCGTACGAAGGTTTCTGTCACTCTGAATTAAAATACATTGTAAAATAAACCTTGTTAACCGGACACACAACCACTATCTGAAAATCACAGATTTTGCAATTATCGCGCTATATAAAAAGCTTTTACAGCTCTTTAAACCGACAAACAGTTTCTTTCAGGAAATGTTGACAAGAAGTATAGAGGCAGAGCAATTTCAAGAGTATCTGAATTTCTCGATTATGGTAATTTCAGTGATTTTTACATAACTATGAAATGTTATAGCTATTGTACCCCATATTGTCTGCAACTATACTTTTTCAATTCCCCATGTCCACAATGATGTTAGAGACTTATCTCTGAGTAACGATTACGATACTTACATAGTTTTATTTCAAAAATCTTCCTGCCCTTTTCCCACGATATGTGTGTTCGGTACAACATGTGATCTTCTTCCATTTTTCCCTCTATCATTCGTCATCTCAGAACTCACTCCTTTCCTACCATGTCATCTTTTCTTTGGCCTACCTCTACCCATGTATCCATCTACATACATACCTAACACTCTCCTCGTCACATGACATCATCTCTTCTCATAACATGCCCATACCACGTTAACCTATTACTCCTCATCTTTTCTGTCACCGGTGCCATTTTCAGACTTCCTCTAATATACTCATTCCTTATTTTATCCATCCTTGTCACTCCACACATCCATCTCAACATTCGCATCTCCGCCGCATGCCTTTTGTTCTTGATTCTGAATATTGTACTCAATTTTGAAAAAAGTTTCTACTTCACGACGGCAGTATAGTTGAGTGAAAGTGCAATAAAACAGTATCACATAACCTGTGTCGTAAGTTGAGACCAGACACTCAAACGTACACTTTGCGAGACATTTAGCGGAGAAAAAATGCCTAATTTCAACGTGGGGTGAAACCGAGACGGGAGTAAGTATGCTTTGTTCTTACATACAACAAAAGCACCTGAGTGCTGTCAATTCCAGCCGGTTTTATTACGCTTATAAAGATGCTCTAAATGCGCTTAAATTTTCGTATGACGCTTTTTTTCTTAGTTTATTTAAACATTAGGGCGCTCATTAGGGGAGGCCTATGTCCAGCAGTGGACTGCTATAGGCTGATGATGATGATGATGATGATTTAAACAAAAATTCGAAGGTGTGTGTCATACGTCATCGTCATCTTGACGACCTCAGTGGCGCAGCGGGCAAGAGTCCGCCTGCGACGCAAGAGGTTGCGGGTTCGATTCCCGCCTCGGAACAAATTTGTGTACCTACGATCTGCAGAAATTTGCTCCGTTGGTCTGGGTGTTTTCTATGTATAATAAAAAAAATATATCTATTTATGTATATAATGTATTAAATATATCAGTTATCTAGTACCTATAACACAAGCTTTGAGTAGCTTACTTTGGGGCTAGATGATGCTGTGTCGATTATCCAGCATTATTTATTTATTTATACGTTAGTATTCTTATAAGCGGCGATGGGCTTGCAACCTGTCACGTACGGAATACTAACTACTGTGCAAAATGTGGGCATGTACTAAATGTCATTTTTGGACTTACCTCTGTCTATCCCTTTTGATATCCTCAAAGAACTAGGTAACAAAAAAAGATCTGAGGAAGATTCTACTGAGCCCGGGGATTACAGTCGGGATCATATTTTATACTTAAATGTTATTGGGAAACCAGTTATGTAAAAAAAAAAATGTCAAAAAAATGTTAAGGCTGATTACAGTGCTTCACTGACCGTCGGTGCGTATGTCGGTCGCGCTTGTCATTAATATGAAAATCCATAAAATCGTACAGTCCTGGACCGACCGTACGCACGCGTATATTGCTACGCACTGCGTACGAGGACTGGCGGTCGAGCGCGTCCGCATGTCCGTCGGTCGGCTGACGCGCTATGGAAACGTATGAACCCGTTCAGTGCTGCACCGATCGTTGGACCGACCGTACGGACCTACAACGGATGTCTGTATCATTTTTCATCTGGTCAGTTTGTTGGTCAGGAGAGCACTGAATGATACAAACTGACGGTCGGTCCGTGTGTATCGTCAGGACCGACCGTGCGCACCGACGGTCAGTGAAGCACTGTAACCCGCCTAAATGTTAAAAAAAATATCTAAAATCTTAAATGTTATCTTTGCTTACAATCAATGTCAATATAAACAAATATCGTTTTCATTGTAATCGAGTGATTTGGTATGACATAAGAGTGTTTATTCAATCAATTTGAGCCAGTTTTGACAAGTGTTGATTGTATCCGAGTTTCGTAATCGTACTAGTTCGGTCACTCGGTAATTTAGACCGTGATCAATATGTCACCGTGACCAACCGCCTCTCATTAAAGCCTATAGCACAACTCGACAGGGCCTTCTAATCAACTGTCTCAGCCAACGGATGATTAAAGAAGGTTTTATACGACACGACTTTTTATGCTGTGATTATAATTTGATAATAAATAAAATTTGTAGGCATTTCACGCAACGCCATCTAACCTTATAATTATATACTTTTTTTGGTAAATACATACCTACATAGAATTCATAACAACAATCAGACACAGGACAAAAATCTGTGTTCATCACATAAATGTTAGTCCTGGGTGGGGATCGAAGCCAATACCTACAGCGCAGAAGGCACAGCTACTACCAACTGAGTTGTGAGGACAGAAGATATTTGAATTGAATTACTTAAAAAATTGTAAGGTGTATCATAGTCATGTAGCTTAGTATTATTATTAGCGGCGATAGGCTTGCAACTTGTCATATCCGAAAAATTAACTATTGTACAATATGTGGGCATGTGCTAAATATCATGTTTGGACGTGCCTCTTAAGATATCAAAGAGTATAAAGTTATTCTTTAGTGCACTTCTGGACTTTAAATGAAACTTAACCGCCAAATTTGAAATTATTATAATTATTATTATTATTTTAGCCTATTTTGTCTTACTGCAGAGCAAAGGCCTCCTTCTTTTGTTTCTAGTTTTTTCTATCCTTGGCATTAATTTTAAATTATATTACAAAAAACACGATCACGACTGTAATCTTCAAGCTTGCGAAATAATCTCTTCTCAGATCTCTAATTATCTTTAAAGATATCTAAAGGTATGTAGTCAGGGGCACGTCCAAACATTATATTTGAGACATGCCTACATGTTACAGTCGTACACGTAAAAATATATGTAGGCACGCGCAGATAATAAAAGAAAACGGTATCTAGCTCATTAAGTACGATTATGAGCTTAATGGATTCTCATTACCTTAACTCGTGTGAATAAAAGGGTAATTTTAATAAAGTGTTAGAATATACGTCTTAGGTTATCTTGAATTACAATCATTAAGAAGATTATGGGTTATACCAACTCATACTAAGCTACTATTCAAATAAGACAAATATGATATTGGCCTAGTCAAAATCGGGCATGTACCAAATGTCACGTTTGGACTTTTATCAAATAAAAGGTCACGGATCACGATTTTTCATACAAATATTTTTACCCCTTTTCACCACCCTCTTAGAGGCAAAATTTCTATAAATAGTTTAACTATGAGTTTTATAAAAAACGCACACTTTTAGTCTAAATTTTCTAGTCCCAGCGGTTTATTATTGAAATTCAGACTAAAAGTGAGATAAATCGTGTCGTGAACTAAATATGGAATGTCCATTGGCACAGGTTTAATCGAAGTTTATCTTGGAGTTTCAAATACGGACCAGATAGCTGAACTATACATTATTTACCACTTTCTTTTAGGCATGTTTGTATTATTATGTATGAGTAAGTTCAATACGTACGTAATTTTAATCACTTATAGCTTTTGCCTGCGAGTTCGCCCGCGAAGTACGAAAATTGTATTTTTTGTGCTAAACCACATTATAATATCTATCTTTGCCTAATTTCATCCAGATCCGTTCAACCTTTTCAACGTTATTGATTAACATCATAACATCAATCCAAACTTTCGTATTTATATTCTTTTGTAGGATAGGATAATTTCGTTGAAATATTTTAGAAAGATTTTTGTACCTAAATCAAATAAAAACCCATTATTGTTACTTAAATATTATTTTAAATAATAATATTGATTGGAATCATAAACAAATCAAAATATTTCGACCAAAAGAAATGTTAAATCCACTTTGTTGAAGCGGGCACAGCGTAGCGAATTAACCCAGTAACACAACTCGCAACACCATTAAACTAAGGCGCGCAGTGTTCGGTCCGAGCGCGCTCACTCCTAATTGCCGCTTCGAAACAGTTTATATCGGATATAACAGTATTAAAATTTAGGAAACAAACGCTACAGCCGTTTATTTTCCAAAATTAAATTTCATTTGGCGAACAAAATAGATTTGTGTTTTAATTAAAATATTTGTTGATAGCAACTGTTTTGATAAAATGGTGTGTAAAATGGTGTTAAGTATCATTTTACTTGTTGTTTTATAACACTGATAATGATTTGTATGTTTGGTTTTGTTTATATTTAGTGTAATATATTTATGGCCAATGGCCTTCCTATCATACCTATTTTAAATAATTGTACTAATAAAATAATCTAGGTACACATTTTTACTTAAGTAATAAATTTTTTCTTATGAGTATTCACGTTTTAATCAAAGATATATCTAATAGGTGCCTAACTCTAGAACACATGAACGAATAATCACTTTAAGCCATCGAAGCATTGATCATACAACGTCAATCGAAGAAAATAATTATAGACTATTATACAGGGTGTCCCAAAAAGTAGTGTCAAGCGAAAGTCCAGAGATAGAACACCCCTTGGGGTACCCGAATCACCCCCATGTATGTTCCGCGATTTTCTATAGTTTTCGAGTTATTAATTTTTTTCCAAATTTTTGAAAATTTACGACTTGAACAACTTAAAACATTCTTACGAAAAAAGTAGAAAACTTTCTTGAGATTTTTTTTTTGCTACTGAATTGTTATGAGTTGTTCATTTATGCATAAAATAATCAGCTACGTGACTTTGATGAAAACTATGAAAATGTTGGTGTAAAGTCAAATAATTTCATTCGGTGAATTATGACTTAAATTTTCAACTTTAAATTAAAAATCTTAACAAGTGATTTCATGGTTCTTAAATAAGTCTAAAAAATTCTCCAGACTCTCAGCTTTCATAATCATTAAAAAAAAGTAGTATTTAATAGGCTACTTTGGCTAAAATCGGCTTTCAAAGACGGTAAGGCGGAAAATTCTTAAAATTAGCTACCTGATTAAAAAATAGATTTTGGCCATTTTATCATTCCTAAGCTTAATTTGTTTGTTAACTAACCAAAAATGACTACAAAGAATTAGTTTATGCCAAAGAAATCAGCAATATGGCCGAATTAGGAACAAAATTAAGACAGGCTGAAGAAAAAATTAAGGCACTTAAAATAGCTTTCATACGATTAAATTAAACCTTTTTAAGACGATGTAGGATTTGTATCGACTAAGAAGGTTGACATTTTGAAAACTTTTTGTAAAAAATTACTAAATTTTACTTGTTGTTTTATTTCATAAATTTAGCTAAACTAAATAAATAAAACCTTCAAATATTAATGAAATCTTACTTTCCTGCAGTCATTTTTGGTTAGTTATCAAACGAATTAAGCTAAGGAATGATAAAATGGCCAAAATCTATTTTTTAATCAGGCAGCTAATTTTAAGAATTTTCCACCTCACCGTCTTTGAAGGCCGATTTTAGCCAAAGTAGCCGCTATTAAGTACTACTTTTTTTTAATGATTATGAAAGCTGAGAGTCTGGAGAATTTTTTAGGCTTATTTAAGAACCATGAAATCACTTGTTAAGATTTTTAATTTAAAGTTGCAAATTTAAGTCATAATTCACCGAATGAAATTATTTGACTTTACACCAACATTTTCATAGTTTTCATCAAAGTCACGTAGCTGATTATTTTATGCATAAAAGAACTACTCATTAAAATTCAGTAGCAAAAAAAAATCTCAAGAAAGTTTTCTACTTTTTTTGTAAGAATGTTTTAAGTTGTTCAAGTCGTAAATTTTCAAAATTTCGGAAAAAAATTAATAACTCGAAAACTATAGAAAATCGCGGAACATACATGGGGGTGATTCGGGTACCCCAAGGGGTGTTCTATCTCTGGACTTTCGCTTGACACTACTTTTTGGGACACCCTGTATAACTGAAAATCGTTTCGATTCCCCAACCAATATCGACAAGGTTCGTAAGAGTTGGTCTACGTAGCTCTTGGACTACCGTAACTCTCGGACTGCCGTTACTCTTGGACACCGTAACTTTTGGTATATTATCATAACTTTTAGACTTCCGTAATTCATGGACTGCCATAACTCTTGGACTACCGTAACTCTTGGACTCCGTAACTCTTGAAAACTCAAGAGTCAAGACAGCCATCAGTCTAAATACCAAATCACTCTGCATCACGTGAACTATGACATTTCCTTTCAATAAAACAAATGGTCACAGGCCGAGCGGGAGAAGTATGCATTATTCAACCGCTCTCTCACTTTACTAAATGAAATAAATTACCATAGATACAATTTTTACCCAGCGCGGCCACTCGCTGCTCCTTCCACACTTTCAAACATAATCTTTTAAAATTATATAGTTTTAGAATAGTGTTTGATTAATTTTTGTGTCAGTGTTGAATTTTAAAAATGATAAAAAAATCATCAGATCCTTACCAAAAGCTCTTTGGGCAATATCAAAGTATTATCTTATCTTATACCTTTATACGAGCAATTCTTGTATTATCAGAATCTCGAAAATGGCTCCAACGATTTTCATGAAATTTAGTGTGCAAGGGGTTTCAGAGGCGATTAAATAAATCTAGACAAGTTTCATTTTTAGAAAAAGTCATTTACCAAAAAAAACGAGTAAAGCTCGGTCATCCAGGTACTAACTTTAGTATTTCGTACCATAAAAATAGTTTGAAATGTGTCATTTTTGAAACATGATGGTTTGTAAGTTTGTGTTAAGACCCCTGAAATTCAAGTCCAGCAAAGCACGATTCTAATATTTTTACTACGAAAAAAAGCTTTTAAAAGACGCCATGTTGGTTCTATAGCATCACAAAAAAACAGTGACATAAAACAAAATGAATGAACGAATTGAATTTATCGGTTTGAAACTATTTGATTCAATTTACCCAAAGTCGGAGTGGTGGCTATTATTTCTTTAAAATGCATAGCATAAATGAATACTAAGAACTTTAAGAAATGTGCAGAAAATTCTTTTACTTTTACTTACACTGTTACACCGATAGGTCAGTGTCGTAGCTGAATCGATTTCGATGAAATTTATTATGTAGATATATTGTTGGATGTAAACACAGGACACTTTTAATCTCCTCATACATGTTAAGTTAAGCCATGCCTAATTCAGCGCATATTAGATACCAAAAAAATCTTTAAAGGCGTAGACCCAAAGCTTATTGCAAACAGCTGGTAAAGTTTAGACAAAAATCCTACTAATATTATAAACGCGAAAGTTTGCAAGAATGTATGGATGTATGGGTGTATGTTTGTTACTCATTCACGCTAAAACGGCTAAACGGATCTGGATGAAATGGCATAGATATAGATTATACTCTGGAATAGCACTTACGTTACTTTTTATCCCGGAAAAATGTACGGTTCACACGGGATAGATTTGTTTTTGTTTTTAAGGTACTACGCTGGTAAAGCCGTGGGTGAAAGCTAGTAATATTAAAGTGTACTAACTGCCCTTTTTAGCTGTGTCATCATGAAAAGGGTCTCGATTTCTGGCTGATTAAACAAGCCCTTGTTGACTCGCCCTAAGCTTATAGGGATTAGGACTTTGACAATTTAAAGGACGTCCAATGTAGCCGAGGTCTATATTTTTAACAAGATATAATACCTATATATCTTTTATTATTGAGTATTTATTGTAAATAGTATGAACAAGAAATTTATGTGACCATCCAAAATAAATTCAAAATAATTTTATGATCAACTAGCTGACTCTCGCGCAACTGTAAACTAAGCTATTTTTGTGACATAAACCAAGTTCGGTCGGTTTTGTGCTGAATATGTTATGTATGTATTTGATTGTGTTGCTGGGAATTAAAAAGACCTTTTTGTAGATAAGTCAAAAGTTCATAAGTTTTTTTAGTAGGTGACTACTACTAAAGTGACTATTTATTGGAAAAAAATTTTAGCATTCATTTACTTTAATACCATGCAATATTAAAAAAAAAATATTATCCGTATCAGTAGTTTTTAGACAAAATAACCTGTAGGACTTGACATTTTGTAAATTACTCTTTATTCTATAAAGTTATAGTGTGACTAGTAGTCCGCCCCGGCTTCGCACGGGTATTTATATATACCTATAAATGGTCACGACTGTAATTCCCAGGCTCGGTAGATATCTCCCAGATTTCTAGTTACTTTGATCTTTGAGTAGGTACTCGTACATGACAGGATGCAAGCCCATCGCCGCTTATAAGAATACTAACCTATGACACACACCATCGAACTTTTGGTTCTAGGGTATGCCGGTTTCTTCACGCTGTTTTCCTTCACCGTTTAAGAACACAGGCATTGCGCACATAAATTGTTCGAATAG
This sequence comes from Cosmorhoe ocellata, assembly GCA_963675405.1. Lineage (NCBI taxonomy): Eukaryota > Metazoa > Arthropoda > Insecta > Lepidoptera > Geometridae > Cosmorhoe > Cosmorhoe ocellata. The sequence continues at coordinate 9,558,891 of OY776256.1, read as the reverse complement.
AAAAACACATTCGTGCATGACCAGGTTTGAACCCATGACCTTCAGATCGTGAGGCAGGGGTGCTACCACTACACCACCAGTGCTCTCAAATTTAACAAAAATTTCAAAATTCAATATTTATAATACACATACATACGTCTAACCATACCCTGCGTCAGGTTACTAAAAAAGAAAATTGTAAGTATAGAAAGTTTTAGTATTATTATTTTAATGAAGTTTTTATTTATTATAATGTATTTTTTTGTTTATATTTTTTATTTATTTTTTCACATTGACTCCATCCTGTACACATCCTGTACACCCAGTGACGCCTACAGTGCATAAGCTAGCGCGGCTCTCACGCAACTTTTTTCTATTGCTTACATTTTTAATTTAATGGTATCTTTTGAATTGAATGTCCGAATTGAGTAATTCAAAAAACTATATAAAGGCACTGAAGCAGTCTAGAATATGATGTGATTTATTTTGATAAGGATTAATACTAAGATACAAATAAAAAGCATTTTTCTAAGAGTAGCCTTTCAATTAAAATTTTAAAATAAAAGAACTCTTATTGTGGCATTTCTATAATAGTTGGACATATGCTATTGCGACATTTTTTGTGTTCTACAAAGTCGTAGTACATTATTTTATTCTATCGTCAATAGTTTTCGCAGCGCACGAGATATAAAGAATATTTTAGGTAATTTTTTTACACCTTGGCTTACATTATTGAAGTTTTAGTAAGGATCCCTAATTTTTTTGAAAATATAATATAGCCTATGTCACTCGCTGATAGTGTAGCTTCCCAACAGTGAAAGAATTTTTCAAATCGGTTCAGTAGTTTCGGAGCCTATTCATTTCAAACAAACAAACAATCAAAGTTTTCCTCTTTATAATATTAGTTTAGATTTACCAAAAGCTGTCGATGACCGAAACACGTTTTCTTCATTTCCCAAAAAACATGAATTTTGGACTGAGCTAGTTTACGACTGGAAGTGCGATATACATTGTCATGACTAACTGTCATTCTTTGTTTCGTAAATTGATTATAATCAATTTTAGGAAACTGTCAAAATGTGCGTGCTAGCCGGTACTGTAATAACTGATTGATTATCTGCGGTTAGCTAATTAGCTTGTTCCGAGGGTCTACCATGAGTTTTCACAATCTACACTCGCTAGCGACTGTAGTTAAAAAAAATGTATGAAAACTTGTACAGCGCCTCTAGCGGATAGTTGGGTACTAAAACGTCACGTAGCTAACTATCCTACGTCACAGCGTACTACAGCGACTGTAGTTTGCGCTCATAAATTTGCTTAGAACTTGGTACCATGAGTAACAGTTTTGACAGATGTCATAGTAACGTACTATTACTACTGTAGTAACGTCAGCCGATCTAAATGCGACAACTCGTGGTAGACCTACTGAACAGATTGAGGCTGATATAGGTACTTAGTTGGGTTATACTGTTCGAAATAGTAAGATATAAATCATATTTTTCGTTTATTGTTATTGCATTCTGTGCTCTGAGCATTAGTTGCAGACGTTTGGAAAAAACGGCCGTATAACTGGTGCTTTAAAGTAATATTATACGAGGCATAATTATTATAGGCTTCAAATTAAAGTTGGAGTATTTTGCATTTTTTTGTTTGGTAAACATGACATACGCTATTATGAAACACCTCGTTTGCGCTCTCTAACTACCTATATACCTAACTCTAGCATAAAAAAATATTATTGGGCCATTAATATTAGTTATTCTTTGATATTCTTCTATTGATTGGTTACATTATTAGGCAAAGAAGAGACGGATGGACTGTGGAAAAATTATATTGGTAAGAAAAGAGTGACTACAGGAGATGACGAGTTATAGAGAGAAATGGAAGATCACATGTTGTGCCAACCCCACATAAAGTGGAAAAAGGGTAGGAAGATGATGATGATGATCTTGTTACCAGACATCCGCTAGTCTATCTCTGAATGACGTTTCATATCATCTCAAAATAAGCTCCTTTCCACAAGAAGGTTGCTATCATACACGAATGAGGTTCTATTTTCTAAAAAAATATCACACTAAAATGAAAACATACCACATCGCACTCAAGGATTATACCTTTCAGAATTTCATGCATTTCTTCAAATTTATTCCATAATTATGCCTGACTATTGAATTTCAATCCCTATTGAAATATTATTGTTACAGTTTAGGTTGGGGTTGCCATCTATCACTATTGCTTTAAATTGAATTAGAGTTGGCAACAATAGATCGGTATCAGACGATACGCATAATAACCGTTTCATTTACATAATTTGCGTTTCATAATATTTGGAGGTAAGTAAAACCAAGTACCAGGCATTATGGCATCCTGTAATGAATCGAATGATGTAAAAATCATCAGATTCATTACAGAATGCCTTGTAATACAACTGTAATAGGTCAAATTCTGTACATTACAGATTATTTTGTATTTTTTTGGAGGGCACTTTATAACCGACACTGAAGCCAAAACTGAATTTTTTTGTCTGTCTCTCGGTCTGTCTGTCTGTCTTTCTATCTGTATCTGGGCTGATCATCACGCCAAAATCGCGGGCACAACTAGTATACAGGGTTATAGGTATCTAATCAATAACCTTGAAAAGGCGACTTGGGTAAATCAAGACTAACAACTTTTGTTCTACGATTTTTTCTAATTCAATGATTTTTTTTCCCATACAAAAAAATAAATAGGCCCAGTTCTAATCTTCTTAGCTCTTTCTAGGCGGTCACAGATTAAGACAAGTCGGTACATGCTGTGTGTGTAGCACACTCGGCCGAGCGATTGCGTAAAAGTCGTAGCACTCAGCGTGACTCAGCTGACTGCGCATACGTCAGAATCGAATAAATGAAACATAGGTAGGTATTTACGAGACATAGAGTTAACAATTGATAGAAATGATCACAAAAACTAAAAAAAAAAAACTTGAGATGTATTACGTTTTGGCAAAAGTCATAGAACATAAGTTGTTAGTCTTCATTTACCCAAGTCGCCTTTAAGAGGTTATTGATTAGATACCTATAACCCTGTATAAATAAAACTCTTACGTTACCGGCCGACAGATTAAAACACGCCTAAATGTAGATTAAAATGTTCTTAAAAATGATAAACATAGGTACTAAAAAAATTATACGCGTCGAGAAAACCTTTTTTTCATGAGAAAACCTTGACGTATCATTATCTTCCTGCCCATTTTCCACGTTATGTGAGATCATGTGATCTTCCATTTCTCTCTGTCATTCGTCATCTCAGTACTCACTTCCTTGTTATCCCTGTCATGGCATTAATGTTTGTAGTTCTGGGTGTTTTTTTTCAATAATTAAAGTAAATAATTTACTAGCTTGTCAAGAGTGTGTAATAATAATGATATTTATGTCCTTATGGAACATAGTAATTTGGCAAGATGGAACGTGTGATATTGATATCTGATGCCAAAAACGTATTATTACGGCTCATTACGGGTGGTTTTAAACGCGTGACTAAAATTGCTTTATTTTGGGAAATTATTGAAACCACGTGACACAATAAGAAGAAGAAGTGTTATTTACTGAAAATATGAGTTTTTTGAAACAAAGGTATAGTACAAAGGGTTGAAACTAAGGGGCTTAGTACGAGTTTTATTATTTTGCAAAATTTTATTTGCTTTCTTTTTTTTATACATTAGCGCCTCTAGCGGAAACTTTATAAAACTAAAATTGCCAGTACATGGCAGGTAAATGTATGGAAGGAAACGAAACGAAATAAAGTTTCGTAGGCTATCAAAACTCGTACCAAGCCTTCTCCCCAGAAATCAGTGTCCACAAATCATAATAAACTTGGCTCGATATTATTCCTGGGTTACCTGCCTATAGATATTATCTGCGCTAAATTTATCACCGTTTCAATGATTATACAGTTGTAGGGTTAGGATTACGTAGTTATGAAGCTAATTCTAGATTTTAACACAAGCGACTTGGTTTCAACCGTGCTTATTATAATTATGATTTTTTTAAATAACACCCCAGTACCTCTACCATGAGTTGTCACATTTAGATTGGCTGACGTTACTACAGTAGTAATAGTACGTTACTATGACATCTGTCAAAATTGTTACTCATGGTACCAAATTCTAAGCAAATTAATGAGCGCAAACTACAGTCGCTGTAGTACGCTGTGACGTAGGATAGTTAACTACGCGACGTTTTAGTACCCAACTATCCGCTAGAAGCGCTGTACAAGTTTTCATACAATTTTTTAACTAGGTACAGTCGCTAGCGAGTGTAGATTGTGAAAACTCATGGTAGACCTACTGTTCATTCCCTTGGGTTTTTTAAGTAGTATAAGTGTGAGTACCTGGTTGACCGAGCTTTGCTCGATTTTTTTGTAAACGACGTTTTATAAAAATGAAACCTAGATCTACCTAGATCGATTTATCGCCTTGCATTTTTTATTTTATTATTTTATTTTTATTCAAGAATTGCTCGTTTAAAGGTATAAGATTGAGAAGAAACCAGCATACCCTAAACAGGCCAATGATGATGATGATTTCTATACCTAGGGTTTGACCTTAAACACAACCCTGATTGCAAAATAGCAATAAACCTAAAGCTTTGTAATGAAACTTTAATATTAATAAATGGTATAGATTAAACAGTTATTTATAAGCTCCGGTCTCTATTATTAGGACCCGTCCCTACTTGTGACATTTCGCAATGACCGAAGGATAAAGCACAGACATAATATTACCGTGACACGTACAGATTCGCGTGACATTTGTATTATTATAATGTGGGTGGATTTTACGGCTGCTGTATGCTGTATGTTTCCCAAATTCGTGGGAAAGCCAAATCACGTGACATCGTGGAAATCTACCCCATCGCATCGTGACATCGATATCGTAATCGTGATTTTGTATTCTCCAAGAAAAAGTCGTAAAACACTTAAATCTATTCACGCAGTCATTATGCATACGAATCAAATTAAATCTTAATATATAAAACAAACCCGTGTTCGAACACTTATAACTCTAGAACAGCTGGACCGATTTTCATGCTTTATGGTTTATTGTATTTGTCACCGTCCCGAATAGCAGAATAATTATTAAAACCATTAGAAAATTGACGAAAAAATAAAATTGAAAAAAAATAAGAGGTAAAGTATCACGCGAGCGAAGCCGTGGGCGGGAAGCTAGTCAAAGTATATTCAGAAACAGTGTATTGCTACCGTTATAAAGCGGTGAACGCATTTCAAAACCGTAGTTTTAGACCCGAAAAGTCAAGTGGTGCTTAAACGGCTGTATAGAAAGGACTGAATATATTTACATAATGTTCAATTGTATAGCCTATGTGTAAAGCAATAATATGGAAGACAATAATTTATTGTTTCCTATTATATTCACAGGTATATTATGAATATTAAGGCCACTGTTAGACATATTAACCTCCTTCAAAAGCTATTATCAAAGGGTTATCAGTAGATTGTCAAGAAATAGATTGGGTGGTGTAATGGATAAAACTAGTTTTTACAACAAGTGGCCTTACTACAAGCTCTTAAAAACAATCATATTTCCTGTCTACTTCAATCAAATTTCAACAAAGTAATTAAAGATTTGACGACCTCTGTGGCGCAGCGGGCGAGAGTGCACCTGCGACGCAAGAGGTTGCGGGTTCGATTCCCGCCTCGGAACAAATTTGTGTATGATCTGCAGAAATTTGTTCCGTTGGTCTGGGTGTTTTCTATGTATAATAAAAAATATCTATCTATGTATATAATGTATTCAATATATCAGTTATCTAGTACCCATAACACAAGCTTTGAGTAGCTTACTTTGGGGCTAGATGATGCTGTGTGGATTGTCCAGCATTATTTATTTTATTTATTATTTATTTTTTAAATTACTTTGATAATGCTTGAAGAGCCTATTGTAAAGACCGTTGATAGTTTTAATTCATAGTTTCGAGCTAGAAGGCGTTGTGTGCAATGCCTAATACAAATGTCTTATTATTATTAATCATACACAACAATTTTATTTAATGCCAAAAATTTGAATCTCTCTTTATCCCTCTTCTCGACTATTCATCCCATATGGTGGTGGAGTCAACCTAAAAATACATTTGCGGGCGTGTTTTAGACACAGATACGGTCACAGTCACGGCAGAATGTCACAAGTGTGGACCCACGCTAAGCTTTTCGTTATGAACTTCAAATGGCAACACATTTGAATAAAAATAAAAATATCGTTTCGTCTATTAAAGTTTCAAGATATTTTTTGATAATTTTCGAATCGTCACGGTTATCAGACGCCGGGGATACATCTCGATTACCACCACTTTGACCTTTTTTTTTGTTTCGGTCACTAATGGAGGCGACGATGGTGGTTGCAACTGGAAATAGACCATCCAGAAGAATTCACATCATTCTAGCATCTAGGAACTGAAAACAGAGATTTTTATTTCAAAAATTCCTGTTCCATGTTTACTCAACGTACGGCCAATCAATTAAAGGATTTAAGCCGCGGCCTAGTCCATGAATAAAACATCCACCAATGGGTCACGAGGCCCACCGTTTGGGTTATTCCCATAGCGATGTGTGGATATGTTTTATTGTTTTCGGAAATGAATATTGAATTTTAAATAACCATTTGGATTATAATTGAGAAACAATCAGTGATGTATAAAAAGTTGCCTTTTTTTATTGGGATAAGTTTTTTGGTCTGTTTTTAATGTGTCCTATTAAACAAACATTCTATTGAACAAAGAGTAGAAATATTTAACAAGAACACAAAAAAACTTAGAAATCTACACATGAGGAAAAATAATTGCGTTTAAAACACGTCAGCACTAATGACAAAGTTCACGGAACTTTGGAAACCGTGTATCCATACCGTAACAAACACGCGTGACAATTTCATAAATTTTCAAGGGACTTTGTGAAAAAGCACAGTCATTTTATGTGACAAAAACCCGCGTGACAAATGTGGGCTTGTTTCGGACGTCACGGCAGAATGGCACAAATGTGGACCCACACTAAACTTTTCGTTCTGAACTTCAAAAAGTTATTCTAGTGAAAATATAGAATTCAGTCATTTTACGTGACAAAAACCCGCGTGACAAATGTGGGCTTGTTTTGGACGTCACGGCAGAATGTCACAAATGTGGACCTACGCTAAGTTTTCCGTTTTGAACTTCTAAAGTGATTCTAGTAAAAAATATAGAATTTTCGATCAAAACCAAACTTCCATCCGCCGTTACTTCAACAACTTCACCAGTTCAATTTCGGGATATCGCTTTTTTAATCAGAATTTCGTGATGTCCGCCGGACTCTCATAAATTCTTTGCATCGTTTGTCAAACCAACAGTGCAGTTTGTTTGACGATGTTATGAGAGTGGTTGAGAGGAATAGATACTAGAAAAATGTAGAAATATTTAATAAATGATCTAGAGCGCTGGTTGGTGGTGTAGTGATAGCATTATAATAATAATAATAATAATAATGCTGGACAATTCACACAGCATCATCTAGCCCCAAAGTAAGCTACTCAAAGCTTGTGTTATGGGTACTAGATAACTGATATATTTAATACATTATATAGATAGATAGATATTTTTTTATTATGCATAGAAAACACCCAGACCAATGGAACAAATTTCTGCAGATCGTACAAAAATTTGTTCCGCGGCGGGAATCGAACCCGCAACCTCTTGCGTCGCAGGTGGACACTCGCCCGCTGCGCTACTGAGGTCGTATTATGTAGGTATGGTAGGTAAATAAAAAAGTACCTAATCTAATAATCTGCCTTAACAATCAAATAATTCACAAGAGAATGATCCTTAAGAATAAATTAGTCTTTCTTTCTAGAGAACTGTTTTTATTCACCTGATGATTGAGAAAGAAACTATTCACTTTAATTCACATTTTTGCTCTCGCGTCAAGAACTTTATTGGAAAATTATCATCAAAATTACGCAATAAAACTCGAAATAACACGAGAAAAAATATAAAAATAGAGTGTCAAAGTTGACAGTCGAATGCATCACGGAAAATCCCTACATAATAGTTAAGGCGGAAACATACTTACGTGTACGTGTCGTGGCGTGTCGTGACACGCCAGAAGCATATCGGTTTCATACATTTAATATGGTTAGGGACATACATATTTGCATATCGTGTCGTTTCGTGTCGTAATATGTCCCTAACCATATTAAATGTATGAAACCGATATGCTTCTGGCGCGTCACGACACGCCACGACACGTAAGTATGTTTCCGCCTTTAATAATAGTTATATCTCCTAGATTCTGAAGTTCTTCCGACATCTTTATCAAGATGTCCATAAAACTGTCAAATTGAAGTATTTTTGGAAGAACGACACCTTTATTCAACAGAGCAATGCCAAACACGTTTTAATATTTTCAAAATGGTGTGTAAGGTTTGCAAATAGAATTCTATATTCGCGCCACATGCGAACACCTGTTTGTTTTACTAACGGTACGGCGGATAGCGCGAATGTCTTACGATATTTCCGGTAAATGTTGATTTTTCTTATGAAAATAATGTTTCGTGATGAGAAAATGGGAGTTGCTACGAAAACGTGCGAATTATGCATAGAAAGTGAAATACGTCCTACAAGCTTCACAGCTCAGTTGGTAGTAGCTCTGCCTTTTGTGGTATAGGTTGTGGGTTTGATAGCCACCTAGGTCAAACGATTGTGTGAAAAACGCAGATGTTTGTCTACAATATTTATTCATTTATCAAGAAAATATTTTAATATTGTCTATTTCTTACTACGGCCACTGATGTTTTCTGAAAATTCATCAACGCACAGCCTAAACCGCTGATCGTAGAGATCTGAAACTTGGAAAAAGTGTTCTTTGTATAACGTAGAGATTTGATTCTGATAAGAAATGATTTTTCGAAAATCTACCCCTAAGTAGATAAAAAAGGGGGTAAAATCTGTTGGAACAACGTGATTCCGTGGACCAATCTACTTCCAATTTTACATAAACCTTTTTTAACAGAATTGTATGAAGACGTGTTTCGTATATTATTGAAATTCATCCCCTAACGGGGTTAATAAGGGGTAGACAGTTATTTTGGCGGTGATTTGCTTCGAAGTTGATATGAATATTGACTTCTAAATGATATGCGTGAATTATGTAAAAAACAGTCATCTTCTTGTATCGCTGATCTTTCGAGCCATTACGTCGATTCTGTAAAATTCAAACAATTCACTTTCACTTCGCCTAGGGTTCAAAATGACATTTGACATTGACCTTTTTATTTGACACTTTGAATCGGGTTCGAATGTGAAGCGAGCGTCGAAGTGACTTGAGAATTACCGTATAGAATGCCCTTCTTACGTCATCTCATACCTTATCTGTCAAAATCTCCCCGTCAATTTAGTTCAACTCGCTGACACGCTCGCAAGAGTGGCGCTAGTGTAAATTCTAATTATCAACCGAGTTTTTAGAATGCCAATCAAGAAACTCACAGCGGATTCAGATTCGAAGTTTAGAATGAGGTCTTACAGAATCACACAGCAGTAATAGTGAAAAGATTAAAGTGCGTCAGAGGCTTTTTTCTTGTATCTACTTTCGAGTTTTTTCTTTACTCCTTGGTTCAAAGACACGCAGGTAGGGAGGGATAAGAAAGCCTAATTACCAAGAACGACGTCTCAGATTGACAGGCGCTAATTGGAGAAAGAAACACTGTCAATTATACAGACAATAGGTAATTACCCGGGTAATTCATCAAGCGATAAGCATTATCCTGGGATTTCACGTGGTGCGAAATCTTGGGGATAACGAGCGAGTTGTATTGTTTTCTGAATAATTATTCAATGCTTACCAGCCTTACTATAAACTCGGATAATACTAAAGTAACTAGCTTCCGCCCACGGCTTCGCCCTTGAGAAACAAAAACATATACATATATCCCACAGATATTAACTATTCCGGAATAAAAAGTAAAAAAGTCTATGTGCTATTCCAAACCATAATCTATATCTGTGCCAAATGTCATTCAGATCCGTTCAGCCGTTTCAGCGTGAAGAGTTACAAACATATCTACATCCATACATTCTTAAAAACTTTCGCGTTTATAATATTAGTGGGATATTAGTAAGATATTAGGATGTACTGGCCTCACAGCTCAGTTGGTAGTAGCTCTGCCTTCTGCGCTGTAGGTTGTGGGTTCGATCCCCACCCAGGATAAACATTTGTGTGAGGAACGCAGACGTTTTTTGTATCTGGGTGTTATTATTTATTCTTATTATGTATTTACAAAAAAAAATGTTCCTACCATTATATTAGAAGAACTCTACTATGGGCTCAGGAAATGGCGGGATTATTATAATATAAAACACTTACTTGTTTTACCCTTTATTTTTACCAGAATATCAGACAGCTTGAACGTTACAATTACTTATTATAAATAATGTTTTCAGTTCGACGGCTCAACTCTTACTGCCCTAGGTTTAATTTACCCTTTAACATCAAGACTTCCCCTTCTACTTTAAGATAGGTACCTTAAACTTAAATCCTATTGGCTAGAGCGTCCGACATTCCGATTGGTCGGCGCCAATGTAATAACAGGAAGTCAATAATATTTTAACATTAGCACTAAGTATTAATTAAAATAAATAAAGTTTTATAACACAACTAGTAATTTTAGAAATGTATTTTTAAATAACTAATATAATTTCACCTGGGCGTTTGACAAACAGATTTGTCGGCGCCCTAAATTAAAACCGGAACTTCATAAAATATCTTGTTGAATTACTAGCAATGTTTAAGAATTACAATAATATACTTAAAATGGTGCAAAATAAGGTATTCATACAGTATTAGTTATTAAACAACTGCAACAACTCGGCCATCTGTCTTATTAACGAGTCCCTTCGTTACGCTAATTAAGATCAAGAGAAAAATAAAATATAAACAAATATATTGTAAGAGTTAGTGGCCAACTGTTTATGATTATTTATATAACACAATGTCAATACAAAATTTGAAGTATAATAGTATAATAAGTACCTACTCATGCATAACTCAAAATTGAGAACTATGCATTTTTTTATGTTATTTACTCCTTAGAATTACTTAATAAATATTAAGACTTCAATCACCAGCTAGTTCGTATTACTAGGGTTTACTTTTTATGAATGTGCCCGGTCCATGACATTAACCGTTACCGGCAATTAATTATATTTACCGTACCGATCCATGACATTGATCGGTGCAGTAACTTCCTAAGCTTGTTCATGACCTTAACAAGCTAACATTTATTAAATGTTTAAAGTAAATATGTGTTTTAATTATCTTACAGTCTAATAGTGATAGCGACAAGCTGTGAATTCATTAAAGAGTCTAGAGTCATTATAGGAAAATTAATGATCGATTGCCTGTTCTAGAGATTCTTCGTCATCAGTGTCATTATGGGGTGGTTTATCATCATCAGCAGTATTTTGGAGAGATTCGTCATCAGAAGTCTCGTTATCAGAGCATACTGATTGCGTTACGGAAAGCCATGGAAAAACTTTATCTACTGCGACTATAGCTTCATAATGTTTACCCTTTTGTGTAATAGGAGTGTCCTCAATTACGTAACGGTCGTTTGGAAGCACCTTTTTAATTCGGTACGGGCCTCTACATTTGGGTTCCAATTTCTTGGATTGACCTTCGATTCCAGGTGTCGCACGAATAACCCTTACTAGGTCTCCTTCTTTGTACGAAACACCCTTTTTGCGATGTTTGTCGAATGCTTCTTTGTCCTTTATTTGCTGCTCTTTAATCAGTTCACCAGCTTCAGATCTTATTTCTGATAGTGATGTCTGAGTAGTGGTGGCAGTTTTGGAAATTATTTCGTTAAATATACTTTGCGAAGGATTATAAACAGTCCTTCCAAATAACAGTTCAGTTGGAGTCTTTTTTGTCGTAGCGTGACTAGTGGTGTTAATGCCAAGCTGAATTTCGGGAAGGTGTTCATCCCATACGCCATTTGATTTATCATGATTCATAGTACCAAGAGCGGCTAAAATAGTACGGTTATACCGTTCCACCTGGCCATTGGCTCTGGGTGTTGATACCGCGTTCAATACGTGTTTTATACCTGTAGACTTAATAAACTTTTTGAAAGCGCCACTTGTAAAGCTAGTACCTTGGTCTGTGATAAGACGATTTGGCGTCCCAAAATAACTAATGTGGTCCCTTAATACTCTGATGCTTGTCAACGATTTAGTATTACGGACAGCAGTCAAGTTCACATATTTTGTAAAAGCGTCGACAATAACCAAAATATACGCGTTTCCCCGTTTAGTCTTAATGAATGGACCCAAATGGTCCGCATGTATCGTGTGAAATGGAATTTCTACCTTCGGGATAGGATGCAACTCTCCTGCTTTTGCGCCACCAGGTAACTTGTGGTGAGCGCATTCAATACATGCGGCCACGTATTTCTTAATAAAACGTCTCATTTTTGGGAACCAATAGTTTGCCCGTATACGCCCTAGCGTCTTATCATAGCCAAAGTGGCCTATGTCATCGTGGTTTGCTTTTAGTAAATGCCACCTGGCGCCACGAGGCACTAACCAGCGTATGCTAGAGTCCTCAAGCACGCGATAGACATGACCATTGACAAGTTTATAATTTTTGAATATTTCGGTAACCTCCTTAGTTTTAGGATCTTTCAGAATTTCAGTGATATGCTTAACTTTTTCGTCAGCCTGTTGATATGTGGCAAGCCAATCGTCACTACCTACCGTTAGTATATCTAGAAGGTGAATATGGTCAGGTTCGTTAGCAACAGGACTCCTACTTAGGGCATCAACATGAGCCATCTTTTCGCCCGGCCTATACTCAATATCACAGTCGTATTCAAGGAACTGTAACCACCAGCGGGCAATGCGTGGTATCAAATCCCGCTTGGTCAACGTCGTACGCAATGCGTTGCAGTCAGTAATAATTTTAAAGTTGACTCCTAATAGGTAAACCCTAAATTTGTTCAGCGACGATATGACAGCGAGGGTCTCGAGCTCGTACGAATGAAGTTTTTGCTCATCCGGGGTAGTCTGTCGGCTATAGTATGCAATAGGTCGTAACGTACCAGTGAAATCTTTTTGCAGAAGGATTCCTGCAACTCCTATTTTGCTGGCATCTGTGTGAAGCTGGATCTCAGCTGCCGGATCATAGATTGCTAGTACTGGTCTCTCAACTAATACCTGTTTCAGTTGGTCGAAGGCTCCAGACTCGTTGTTACTCCATTTCCATGGTACATCCTTCTTCAGCAGAGCCGTCAAAGGTTGTGCTATTATTGCAAACCCCTTGACGAACCTTCTAAAGAAACTGGCGAGTCCTATAAAGCGCCTGACTTCATGAACATTAGTTGGAGGGGAAAATTCGGAAATAGCTCTCGTTTTTGCTGACCCAGGTCTTACTCCTTCTGAACCTACTTCATATCCTAGATAATCTATTTTATTGAAGAAGAAGTTGCATTTGTTCAACTTTAACGTTAAACCACTTTGTGATATTAGTTTAAGAACCTCTTCTAGACGAGTCAGACCTTCATCGAATGATCTAGCCGGTATTAGTATATCATCCATATAGACTAGGGTGTAATCCTTAATGGGAGAGTTTTGAACTATTTTATTCATTGTGCGTTGGAACACGGATGGTGCGTTCACCAGTCCGAAGGGCATTCTGTTATATTCAAATTGCCCATCCGGGGTCACGAACGCAGTTTTATCACGAGATTTTTCTGCAATAGGGATCTGGTAATAGCCCGACGCTAGATCGAGGGTGACAAACAGCGTACTACCAGAGAGTCTGTCGAGTTGGTCTTCGATTCTCGGCAAAGGATAGTGTTCACGCTTTGTTTTGCGGTTTAATGCGCGATAGTCGACACATAATCTCTTTTCACCGGATTTCTTATTTACCAATACTATCGGACTCGCGTAAGGCGAACTAGACTCTCTGATTATACCGCTGTCTAACATCTCTTGAACCATGTCCTTAACTCTTTGGCGTTCAGTATATGATAGTCGATATGGGCGGTACACTACCGGCACTGAATCAGTCAACTCTATTACCATTTCTGTTTCAGATGTAAAGCCCAAGTCTTTTAAGTTGGACGAGAAATTATGTTTGTATTTACTGAGTAAATCTAATAGCCGAAGTTTTTCAGTTTGAGATAAAGTATCCCCGCAGTTAATTGTGGTACTGAAAGTATCTTCACTGATATCAGCATAATTAATATTTAATTTAGCGCTTACGGAATGACTTCTAGTTATTAACTCTCCTGCCTTAATTGTAAAATCGTGAAGACCTATGTTCTGTATGAGAACAATACCTGCACCTTCCCTTAACACGTATTCACCTGGTAATAAATAATGTTCATGATCTAAAACATACCTAATACTACCATGAACATAAATTGTACCTGTATATCCATTGGAGCATTTCACTGGAACTGCCCTAATCTCATTGACCCTAAATGACACTTCCTGTTCGCTAATAAGAGGGCATTTCACAGTTTCACGAGATTCGGATTTTTGAAAAATGACGTCAGTGTTAGTCTTTATAATTTTTATGGAAGGCCTTTCTGTAAAAGTATGGCCCAATAGAAGAGGGCAAGGTATAACATGATCGTCAACAACTAAAATAGGAATGTTGTGCTCAGTGATCCCTTGCACCTCAACCGAAGCATACAACGACCCGACAGGGAGATGAGCAACGCTACCTAATCCCTTTAATAGAGGACTACTAGCTTCTTGCCACTGCAGCTGCAATCGTTTTGCTTCGCTTAGCTGTATCAGGGTACCTTCACTACCTAAATCGACAACACAACTCAATAGCTTACCGTTAATTTTAATTGGAATCTTATACTTTAAACTAGTATTGTACTCACTATCTACTTTCAAAATATTCTTGCTTTTTTCTTCAATCATGGTACCCTGCTTAGATTTTGGACAGTCAGTTGTTGCGTGTCCAAGCAATTTACAGTTTGTACAATGCAGTTTAGGTTTTGTACACCGGTAAAATGGATGTCCTTTCTCATTACAGTTGTAGCATGTCATATTGGTATGGTTTGACTTTTGAGAAGAGTTAGTTGGTTTGTCAGTTTTGTCGTTACTATTATTAGATTGGTTTTGATTGTTACTACGTTTGTCCCTATTCCTAATATTATCTACGTTTCCCTTGTCTTGTCCTACTTTAATTGATTTTAGAAATTTTAGAACTTGTTCGGGTTCTTTATACTCTGCACTCTGACCCCCAACCCTGACGTTCCTATCATCAATACCTGCTAACAGGCAATCCACTGCGCGTTTACCTGTGATTTCGCAGCGGTTTAAAAGGTTCATCTTTGAGTAAAAGTATAAATCCAACGGTTCTCCGAAACGTACTCTTTTACCTAACATCTCAGACAGCAGTTCTGCATAATTTTCGCGTGTTGGGAAAGATTCACGCAGTTTTACCTTCCATTCAGACCAAGAGTGGAAAAGGGAAGGCAACCCTTGATACCACGTCTTTGCTATACCACCGAGCTTAGGCATCGCGTAATGGACTATCTGTTTATCGCTCCAACTATATATTTGGGCACACTCGTCTACTTTATTCATCCATGTGTCAACAGTTTGTTCCTTATTTAGAGGGTTGAATTCAGGTAGTACATTCAAAACAGGGAACTTGTCACCATCACTGTTAGGTTTAAAATTTTTCATCACATCTAAAAATTTTCTAAAGAAAGAGCTTTGAATATCGTCTCCCTTATCAAAATCGTTACATACATCATTACGTACATCATTACGTACATCATTATACATATCATTACGTACATCATTACATATATTATTATTGGATTGATCGCGTGGTACACTTATATGCCTAGATCTAGATCTTATTATCGAAGGCTTTCTACGATCTTTAGAGTTATAATGTTTTAAACACTCACGTGACCTAGGCTGCCGTGATGTGGATCTTGAGGGTCTTTGTCTTGCATGCCTTGAACGCGTCCTATGATGGCTGGTGCGGCGCAAATACGGAGAGCGGGACCGCGGCCTTCCTCGTGACTGGCTGCGATTCCTAGCTTCATTCGATCTCGAGGGCCTACCCCTCGAGCTCTTAGAACGCGTCCGGCGACGACTGGCACGGTGCGCATGTAGAGAACGGGACCGCGTACGTCCCCTCGACTTCTTACGCCTGCGAGATTCTTCCTCGGCAGTGTGCAGAGCCGCATTTCTGGATTCAGATCGACGACGTCGGTGATCTTTGCCCATGATGTAACAAGTTTTTTTCTTGATTCGCGGGCGTCACTGCTCTGATCCCACTTCTGAGTTATTAGAAGAACTCTACTATGGGCTCAGGAAATGGCGGGATTATTATAATATAAAACACTTACTTGTTTTACCCTTTATTTTTACCAGAATATCAGACAGCTTGAACGTTACAATTACTTATTATAAATAATGTTTTCAGTTCGACGGCTCAACTCTTACTGCCCTAGGTTTAATTTACCCTTTAACATCAAGACTTCCCCTTCTACTTTAAGATAGGTACCTTAAACTTAAATCCTATTGGCTAGAGCGTCCGACATTCCGATTGGTCGGCGCCAATGTAATAACAGGAAGTCAATAATATTTTAACATTAGCACTAAGTATTAATTAAAATAAATAAAGTTTTATAACACAACTAGTAATTTTAGAAATGTATTTTTAAATAACTAATATAATTTCACCTGGGCGTTTGACAAACAGATTTGTCGGCGCCCTAAATTAAAACCGGAACTTCATAAAATATCTTGTTGAATTACTAGCAATGTTTAAGAATTACAATAATATACTTAAAATGGTGCAAAATAAGGTATTCATACAGTATTAGTTATTAAACAACTGCAACAATTATAATTAATCAATCAATTATCTGGTTCCCGTAGCTTTGCTTAGTTTGAAGCTAGATGCCGTTGTGTGAACTGTCCACCAATATTTATTAATTATTTATTTATGTAACTTTTATATATTTTACCTATCAAAATTGTATTGAAATAGCGTTACTTCAAGCTTGAAATGTGACGTTTCTGAAACATTATGGTTTGAAAATGCTTTTTGTGAATCACAATATCAAAGTAAGAATTTATTTTTATAAAGTTTTTTCGCATACTGCACTTTTAGTTGATGTATTTCTGTTTCAACTCAGTTTCCTCTTTGATTTTATATTTGTTTGTCATAAAAATTTCAACATTTCAACCCACTACGAGTTTATTAATATTGCGATGTGGCAAGACTAAATTGACATCATCATTAACATAGCATAACAATAGTCCTAAATTCGCTAAGTTACGGGTGCCAATATTTTTACTGTAAATAGATAAAAAAGGGAATAAAAAATAACGCGAAAGAGTTGCAAGTAATAAAAATATAATCAACTTTCTTGCGATAGAATTGTTCGAGGATAAATACTCAATACTGAAAACTGAAACAAAAAGGTTCTACAAATCGAGTTTCCGAAAGTTTTTCACAATAACTCAATGATTTCAAACGAAACATTTCAATGTAAAAAATTCAATTACTTAGAATCGCACTGATGAAGCGTTTGATAACTTTTAAAAGCTATTCACCATCTAAAAATAAGCAAGGGGTTTATCTTTCATTTGGCCGGGTGCTGAAAACGTGCAAATGCAAAATTCACGTATAGTCCACACTAGTCCCGGATTTGGGAGATTTTAAACCGATTCCACGATACAAAGAAGTCAGTTAAAATAGAATTGCTTTTAATTGAATGAATGAATATGATCACGACTGTAATCCCCAGGCTCGGTAGATATCTCCTCAGATCTTTAGTTTCTTAGATCTTTGAGGATATCTAAAGAGGGTAGTCAGAGGCAAGTCCAAACATGACATTTGGTACATGCCCACATTTTGCACAATAGTTAGTATTCCGTACGTGACAGGTTGCAAGCCCATCGCCGCTTATAAGAATACTAACCAATGACACATACCTTCGAATTTTTAGTTCTCTAGTTAGGTATGCCGGTTTCCTCACGATGTTTTCCTTCACCGTTTAAGAGCACTGGCATTGCGCACATAAATTTTTCGAATGGAAAAACTCATTGGTGCACGACCAGGTTTGAACACACGACCTTCGGATCGTGAGGCAGGGGTGCTACCACTACACCACCAGCGCTCTTTAATTTTAATTTTACCTCAACATTTTAATCGTTGAACTCCCCACAATAGTATTTTTGCAAAATTATACCTTTTTACAAACTCAAACTCAAATCATGTTTATTCAGTAAAATCACAGGGATCATTTTGAATCGTCTTACATACTAGGTGAGTCTATGTGCCAATTTCAGCCCTATTCCCTGTCCGAGAAGAACTGACAAAAAACTCGCTGGCCCCTAGCGCTTTTTACACGCTTTATATTAGCTTCACCTGTATGTTTGTATGTTTGTATGTTTGTTTGTAACCGACTTCTTTGGGCGCGATTTTGACCCACTTTAAACGGCCAGATTTCGTTCAAACTTTGTAGATTTATCGAGGATCGATGACAATACACTAAACTAAAAAATATAAAATAAATAATAGTTTAAAAAACTAAAAAACACGCTTTTTATAGAAACCGAACTAAAAAATAGAAAATAAATTTAAAAAAAAGCGTGGGGTGCTCTTTCAGATATTATCGAAATGAAAATCACTCTACTCATATCTGTCAATAAAATATTTATAACTATTGACACCATGCACC
The DNA here is from genome assembly GCA_963675405.1 of Cosmorhoe ocellata. Lineage (NCBI taxonomy): Eukaryota > Metazoa > Arthropoda > Insecta > Lepidoptera > Geometridae > Cosmorhoe > Cosmorhoe ocellata. The sequence continues at coordinate 9,540,161 of OY776256.1, read as the reverse complement.
CCACACTTTTTTTTAAATTTATTTTCTATTTTTTAGTTCGGTTTCTATAATTTTGTATGATACTTGTTATTTTTGTTAGGGATATCTAGGATAATTGGAGCTGATTTGTCCCAAGTTTTATTGTCATCTAAGTACTCTGATATTTTATAATACAAACTTTAATTTACGGAAAAACTTCTAAAATCTTCTAAATCCTAAAAATAAATTAACCTATAACAATTATATGCAACGAAATATTGATTTTATTAAGTATTTAAAGGTTGATATTATGTATAATTTTTTATTATATTGATATTTTATCTACTCGGTGAAGTTTAAATTAAGTCAAATAATCTAAGTAAATTGAATTAAATATTCAAAGAAAAGTTATTATCTATTTCTTCCGTGAAGAAAATATTTTTTTTAAATATTGTTAGACATTTCACACAACGCCACCTATCTCCTTCTCAACTTCCGTTTCGTCACCCGATCACACTTTCCGTAACGCTCTCGTCACGTATTCACCAGCTTACTGCCCAACTCAAGCGTACGTAAAAAAGTTTTACTTCAATAACACAAAGACAAAGCAAACAATTCCAAATTCTTTTAATTCTATGGACCTAAAACAAGTTTCTATCTGGCAAATACTGGACAGAGCAGTACCGCCGCCATTTTGTTTCGGATTAGTTCCCGCGGGTGGGATCACTATCGCCGAAAGTTAAAATTATAATTTTGTAATGGTGTACACTCGGCGCTATTGTAGGCACGGCCCTTTAGACAATCCTATTCAAACTACCTTATTTATAAATGCTAATATTTGTAGTGGCTTGGATATTTAGATGTTTGGGACTCAATTACGCGTAAACAGCTGGACGGATTTTAATAAAATTTAGAATATTAAAATATGATTTAAATTTGCGAACAGTTAAGTGATAGCGCGCACGAGTTAAGGCTAGTTTACACAGTGCGAGCTAGCGTACGAGCCAGCCTGCCGAGTAGCTGCACTGCAGTACCTATCTCTCGCACTGATTGGACGTCACTAACGAGTACCTTGCACGTGCGAGTTGGACAGCTACTGCTATGCGAGCTACTGTAGCTCGCATCCGAGTTACTTCAAGATTTTTTGTCGCATGCTCGCGTATTTTTTACCGTATTTTTTATTACACGTTCACTCAACATCGCGGTAAAACTCGCAAGACTGGACAGCAGCTCGTGTGTCGTGTAGACAACAAAGGCGAGCCGAGCTACTGGCGTACGAGTAAACAAGCCGAGTAGCTGTCTACTGTCTGGTCAGCAGCTCGAATCGTCTAAACTAGCCGTCTTTTGTTGCCGTGACTGTTCCGTCACTCTATGAAGATGTCATCCAGTGTCACGACAGATCCGTTGCCGTTACAGCGCGAAAATCTTACATACATACAAAATCTTAATAATATTAGAAGCATTAATTATGTAGATAATCTATTAGGAAAGTCTAGGTACGCAAGTTTCCCAAAAGGGTTTAGCAACTACAATTTTATATTCCACTACTGCGAGCTCACAATGTTGAAAAAAGCCCAGTTCATTGTATAAGCAACGCTTGCTGAATAACTAAAATGGCCGCTGCTCGAATGGTTTCACGAATTTCAGTTTTTGAATGAAAAATAGACGGTTTTGTTCGTTTTTATTTTTTAATGGACACCTCGGTCGCATGTACAGTTTTGTGTCTATTTATTACTCATAAAAGATTTTTCAGCGCTTGATTAAAAAGTCGCTTTATTTTATTAGAAAATGAGTGTGTACTTTTCCTGTTTGTGTCACTATTATTAGTCTATTATTATTGGAAAATAAAATGTTCAAAAAAAGGTAATATTCAACGTATTTTATAAATCAAATAATTCAAATTCAGAACTCGTAACTGTTTGAAAATCGCTTTTTACAGCCGCCATATTATTTTCTTTGATATTTTATATCCTAGCCTATGTCACTTATTGTGCTCCATACAAATCCAATGACATCTTATTTTATTTACTTTTTAGTCATGTTTTTTTTTAAATAAATAATTAGGCTGGTTACAGTGCTTCACTGACCGTCGGTGCGTATGTCGGTCGCGCTTGTCATTAATATGAAAATCCATAATTCGTACAGTGCTGGACCGAACGTACGCACGCGTATATTGCTATGCACTGCGTACGAGGACCGTCGGTCGAGCTCGTGCGCATACGGCCGTCGGTCGGCCGACGCGCTATGGAAACGTATGTACGCGTTCAGTGCTGCACCGATCGTTGGACCGACCGTACGGACCTACGACGGATGTCTGTATCAATTTTCATCTGGTCAGTTTGTTGGTCAGGAGAGCACTGAATGATACAAACTGTCGGTCGGTCCGTGTGTATCGTCAGGACCGACCGCGCGCACCGACAATCGGTTGAGCATACTAAGAAGTTGTTCTTTCGATGATACTTTGGAATCGCTGCAGTTTGAACTTAAATACTTCACAAGAAGCCATATATTATCTAAACACTCAAAGCTCGAACTCAAGAACGGGAAACCATTACTAACATAAATACTCTATCGTAGAAAGACTTCGACCTTTTTGACAACCAATTTGTAGACATGCAGTCTTCTGTATACTGTAAAATAGACTTTATCTTTCCGGCGATAAGGTATAGATTAAGTGCTTTAGACGTATGAGCTGAAGAGGCACGCAAACACATTACCTCACTCGACGATGTTGGCATTTGAGACTGCTTATGGAAATTCAAGTCTAGCTTGAAATTATTAAGGTTTAATTCTTAAAATATGTATTTTCTAGTGTTGAACTTTTTTTTTCTTCTTCTTTTTATAACATTTGAAAAAATGCTGTACTGTTAAAATAAAAATTTCGCAAAAAAGTATAACAGTTCAGAGTCAGTCACTCTCTGTAATTATCAGAATCTGTCAATTTTGACAGGTGACATTGACATTTAAATTGTTTAGATACTGACATTCCAAAATTCAGCTCATACAATTTATAGTTCATAAACTTTGTATATATTATCATAGACAATACACAAAAAGGTGTGCATTCAAATCTCACTCACTACATTAACCTCCTTGGTCTCAACGAGGCATAAATTTTCAGGATCCGTACAATTTAACATACCGGGACCTTTTTAATGTGTCAACTTTACACTTGACCTATTTTCACAGCTTGTGTCATAAAGGGGGTTAGTTTTCACTGAAAAGTACCCTTTGGACTTAAGATGGAAGTTTCAGAGGCCTTACCACAAGCTATTCGGGCAATATCAAAGTTATATAACTTTGATATTTCGTACAATAAAAATTTAATTGAAGTAGCGTTACTTTTTTTTCTTGAACCTATTTCGTCCCACTGATGGGTTAAGGTTTTCCCCAAATCACGCCAACCATCCCTTTTTTACTTAAAGCTTGAAATTTGATCACATGTTGTGCCGACCCCACATAACGTGGGATAAGGGCAGGAAGATGATGATGATGTATTATATAATCTGAGGTGTATTTAAATCCTATCACCTCGCTGATTTGACAGTAGTAGTGGAAAAATGAAAAAAAATCTTAAAACAATATTGATTAAACCTCTGAGACCAATAAAGTCGATCGCTATACTATGCTATCCTACTAATATTATAAACGCGAAAGTTTGTAAGAATGTATGGATGGATGGATGGATGGATGTATGTATGTTTGTTACTCTTTCACGCTAAAACGGCTAAACGGATCTGAATGAAATTTGGCACAGATATAGATTATGGTCTGGAATAACACATAGGCTACTTTTTATCCCGGAAAAATATAAGGTTCCCGCGGGATAGATTGGTTTTGGTTTTTCAAGGTATCACGCGGGCGAAGCCGTGGGCGGAAGCTAGTCTATATCTATATAAGAGCTTAACCTGACTGACTGACTGACTGACTGACTGACTGACTGACTGACTGACTGACTGACTGACTGACTGACTGACTGACTGACTGACTGACTGACTGACTGATTTATCATCGCCCAGCCGAAACCGCTGAAGCTAGAAAGCTGAAATTTGAAAGGTGGGTTCCTTTTATAACAAAACCACCCACTAAGACGGGATTTTTGGAAATTCCACCTCCAAGGGGGTGAAAAAGGGTGAAAACGTTAGTATGAAACTTTTTAACGCGTGGAACGATTTTCATGAAACTTTGTTTGTCCACTGTAAATGCAAAATTAATCAACACGTCGCTCATTAAATTCAAAAGGGCCACATCTCAAAAAAAATCAAAATCGTTTTTATTGCAAAAATCATATCTAAACTGTTTATATTTTTATATTTGAAAGAGACACCCATTGATTTAGCGTTTAAAATGGTCCGTTCAAACAACTGCCTCTTTTACATTTTGACACATTGATGACTAATTTTACTTCAAAACTGGCATATTGCCAATTACGACCAGTAATCTGCGGTAATTTTTGTGAAAAAGGGCCATATTCCGAAAAAAAACTGAATATCCACAAATAATTATAGTGAAAAGCGCTATATTTTGAAATGTGACCGTCTTGAATATTAAAAGCACGTGAGTACAATATCATATTTATAAGCAAAAAAGCCATTTTTTGAAATATGACTGTTTTCCGTATAAGTTTATCGAGATTATGGTAGAAATTATTCAAATAAAATTGCCGTTTTTGATTAACGACTGTTTTTGTGCTTGTTAGCTATGAAGTTGTAAAAAGTTTTATAGTCTAAAGTGCATTTTTTTATTTTGATGATTATATTGAACTGTTAAATTTAAATTTTTTGTAACTATTTTGACGTATTGCAATTTTTATTTTGAAGATACGAAATAATCTATGAAAGGATCAACTTTCTGCCTGTTTGTGTATGCGTCAGCTACCTGTTTTGGTAACATGTTTATTATTTTTGGGGCTTAGATACAGAAACTCATAATTTTATTTTCTTTATTCATAGAATGAATACATAAATATCCGCGCACATAGAATTTTAAACATGGTCAGAACAAAAAACGAATATCTTTAAACCACTTCAACACAGAACACAAGGTTCGAGTCAACTTCCACCTTCGTCGATCAACGGTTGTCGTCCCCGTCGTATCTGATGATACTGGTGTTACAAATTCCAAAAAATACTGTATCTGATTTTGGAAGTCCAGAAAAAAGACCAAATTTCGATGTTCATTAAGGTACAGAAAGCGATTCAGATAGCAATTCAAAAGAATCTTCGTCTGCGAATGCTGTTTGACAGCAGTACAGAAGATATTTCATCAGGATGATAGCGCAAAGGATCCAGACTCCAAATTTAACCCGTTGGGTTGGGTGTTTTCTATGTATAATAAAAAAATCTATATAGGTATATAATGTATTAAAATATATCATTTATCTAGTACCCATAACACAAGCTTTGAGTAGCTTATTTTGGGGCTAGATGATGCTGTGTGGATTGTCCAGCATTATTTATTTTATTATTTATTAATTCTAATTTAGACTAGAATGAAGATTTATCATCAAAAGCTGGACCCTCTTTCATATAAAAATCATTGAAGCTAGGAAAGAAGAAGCTGAAAGCAGTCAGGAATAGAAGAAAAAAATGCCGAGCGTTGTACCCAACCCAACCACCTAGTGTTGATATCCAGCCACCAAGCGCTGTTACCCAGTTACCAAGCGATGATAACCAGCCACCATGAGCTGTTTTGCAGTCTCAAACAGTCTCAGGACTGGTTTGCTGGGATTTAATGTTGGTTGGCTAAACATCAAAGCTAGGTGGTTACGTATCGCTGCTTGGCATAATGGTCTTTTTTCTGGACTTTCAATATAAATTAAAGTATTTTCATCAAATACTGGTTAATTTTTTTATTTCATTTAATATGATATAGTCAACTTTGTTTCGAAACTCTAATAAACATCATAAACTTAACTAATTAATAGTGTTCTCAAGATTATTGATAGCATTTTTACTATAAACACGACTTTCGTTTTTGTTTCTTACAAGATTTTCCCATTTAAAAATTGTTTTTGTTGATTGATTTTCTATGTTTTTACTACTGAGTATTCGCACAACTTGTGTAATTGTTTACTATTGTTTTTATGTTACATTTAACAAAACAGTGATGTAAAACACGTACAAAAGTGTACGATTTTGTATGATTTGTGGCCTTCTATTCAAAAAAATCATATGAGATTTCGACCATTTTTATAAACAAAAGAGACTTATGTGAGTTTGTACGATTCTGGGTGAAAGTGCAATAAATTGAATACTATAGGTAAATGATGATTTAAAATACGCATCGACTGATATATAATACATTTAAATAGAAAATGGGGTTTTCAAAATAAAAGAAAAAAACGACCACCAAAACTTTAAAAGGCTCCCCTGAACAATTTGTAGTTTTTGAGATGTGGCCGTTTTGAATTTAATGAGCGACGTGTTTCAGGATTTTTCAATATAACTATCAAAAAGGGGTCAAATGTGGGGTCAATTTTTGTATGGGAACTTTTTAACGGGTAATGCGATTGTTCTGAAACTTTGTTTGTGTACTGTAAATGCAAAATAAATGAACACGTGTTTCAGGATTTTTCAATATAACCTTCAAAAAGGGGTCAAATGTGTGGTCAATGTTTGTACGTGAACTTTTTAACGGGTAATGCGATTGGCTTGAAACTTAGTTTGTGTACTGTAAATGCAAAATGAATGAACACGTGTTTCAGGATTTTTCAAAATAACCTTCAAAAAGGGGTCAAATGTGGGGTCAATGTTTGTATGTGAACTTTTTAACGGGTGGAGTGATTGGTCTGAAACTTTGTTTATGTACTGTAAATACAAAATGAACGGACACGTGTTTCAGGATATTTCAATATAACCTTCAGAAAGGGGTCAAATGTGGGGTCAATGTTTGTATGGGATCTTTTTAACCTGGTGCGATTGGTCTGAAACTTTGTTTCGTGTTTCAGGATTTTTCAATATAACCTTAAAACAAGGGGGTCAAATGGTCAATGGGGGGTCAATGTTTGTATAGGAACTTATCAACGGGTGGTGCGATTGGTCTGAAACTTAATTTCGTGTTTTAGGATTTTTCAATATAACTCTAAAAAGGGTGTCAAAAGGGGGGGGGGTCAATGTTTGTATGGGATTTTTTAACGGGTGGTGCGATTGGTCTGAAACTTAATTTCATGTTAAAGGATTTTTCAATATAACTCTAAAAAAGGGGGTCAATGTTTGCATGGGAATTTTTTAAGGGGTGGTGCTATTGGCCTGAAACTTTGTTTCCTGTTTCAGGATTTTTCGATATAACTGTAAAAAAGGGGTCAATGTTTGTATGGGATTTTTTCGACGGGTGGTGCGATTGGTCTGAAACTTTGTGTACTGTAAATACAAAATGAATGAACAAAGTGTTTCAGGATTTTTCAATATGACCTTCAAAAAGGGGTCAAATGTGGGGTCAATGTTTTTATGGGTACTTACTTTTTAAAGGGTGGTGTGATTGGTCTTAGTTTTGGTTTGGATACTTTAAATGCAAAATAAATGGAAACGTATTCCTGGATATTTCAAAATAGCCCTCTAAAATGGGTAAAATTGGATGTCAAAGTTATTTATGGGATTTTTTTATTAGTGTGGTTTGTTTGAAACTCAGTTTAGATACCTACTTTAAGTGAACGAAGTCGCGGGCGGGACAGCTAGTTATACATAAACGTACTATCTAGCAATCACTGTGGATCTTTGCGTTTAAACATAGCCTCACCTTTACTCAATGCCCTTTTACTGTTTACAGGTCCAATCAAAAACAATCCGTCCTTTTTGATCTCATCTCGTGATAATAGTTTGTCGTATGATATAGGAAAACCTTCCAGGTTATATTATTTACAGTTACTCAACTGTTAATAATATTTTTATTGTGCGAAAATACTGGGTGGATTTGACCAACTTTTGGTACCTATAAGTTACTTTTTTTGAGAATAAAATAATATCAGCTTACTTGTCGTTTAAAGTATTTGGTCGAATCCACACTAAATTATTTTTACTCTTTTGACTTTGGTAAACACGTTACTCATTACATATTTTTTTGAAGTCATCCCGTGACCCGACTGTGTGTAAAACTGTTGAAACGTTGAGAAAAATAGGAATATAAAACGCGACAAATACCCGTTAAAAGCACTTATTACACTACCCTGAATTCAGGGACCCTTACCCTAAATAAGAGTGGTGTAATAAGAGTCAGGGCGTAATTCGTAGAGGCTAGGCGTTAGGGTCCCTTACTACCGGGCCCTGAATAAAGTGTAGTGTAATACCCGTTAAATACCTACTTATAATAACGTTTATTACCAAGATTAAAGGAACTTAACAAGAGAAGTTCTATATCTTTTTGCTTAGTTACTTAACTGTAGCGGCCTGAGCCTGCCTAAACTACTACATGTCTAGGGTAAAAATAAATTGACATTTCTCGTGCCGTGACAGTGTAAGAGATCAGTAATGCGACTACGGAACTCTGATACAATCCACACTTGTCAAAACTGGCTCAAATTGATTGAATAAACACTCTTATGTCATACCAAATCACTTGATTGCAATGAAAACGTATTGACATTGATTCTAAGCAAAGATCCATAATCGCCCCACAGGAGGTCATGCTACATCAGTAGCCCAAAAATAACATTTTTTGAAAAAAAGTCTGAGCATCTGTTTTTCTGTGCGTTCGTTTGCGCTAATCTCCACAACCGGTCGATTGCAGTACGTCGATTCTGTGAAATTCAAACATCAACTCGCATCTCACATCGCTATTCACTCTCACTTCGCTTAAGACGCTTTTTATTTGACACTTTGAATCGGGTTCGAGTGCGAAGCGAGCGTCGAAGTGACTTGGGAATTACCGTATAGAATGCTATTTCTTACGTCATCTCATACTTTATCTGTCAAATCTCCCCGTCAATTTAGTTCAACTCGCTGACACGCTCGCAAGAGTGGCGCTAGTGTAAATTCGAATTATCAACCGAGTTTTTAGAATGCCAATCAAGAAACTCACAGCGGATTCAGATTCGAAGTTTAGAATGAGGTCTTACAGAATCACACTGCAGCTTTCACTAACTTATTGATATAAGTTTGAATAAAAACATAGATTTTGTTAATTGAAATCGGTTGACAAATAAAATATAATATGATAATTTTACTTATCTTTAGCGCGCGCTGGACGCTGCGTAAAAGTAATTTAACGCGTATGAAGTCGCTATAACAGCTATAATAATATATTTGTAGAACAAATTTATTTATACAGAAGTGGTTGGCAAGCTTTGTTCTATTCTCGTCACAGTCAGGTTAAGGGCGACTTACACTCGTAAATATTCCACCTTCGCGATTCCAAGTCGAATATACTTTTATACGAGGAATGGCTGCGTCGTTTTAAAATAGTACAACGCTGAAAAAACATAACGCAGTCAGAATTAGTAAATGGGTCGGGAAAGGTGAGTGATTTTGTTGTTTTTCACGAAAATGAATAAACATATTTATATTTTTAGTTTTTTTTTATCAAGTTTCGGACTATTTTTAAGCCCCGATGAAAAAAATAGGTGTTATAAGTTTAATGTGTCTGTCTATGTATCTGTGTAACTGTCTGTGGCATCGTAGCTCCCAAACGGATAAACCGATTTTCGTTTAGTTTTTTTTGTGTCGTAGATAATTTTATCCCGTGTGTTTACAGCCATATTTCATGAAAATCTGTTCAGCCGTTGGAAGATCATTATTTCTTCTATTATTCTTTCAGCTCTTTATTAGTTGATGAGGGGATCTGCCTACCTTCCATATGTCCTATTGATTCGAAATTTGGTACCGTATTACTTACTAACCATGACTTTAAATATTACATGAGGAGTTTTTAAAATTTTTAATTTGGTATTTATATAATTCTAAATTTCAGTAAATCTTATATTCATAAAATCACGACTGTATTCTCCAGAAAGATTTTACAAACCATCATGTTTCAAAAACGTCAATTTCAAGCTTGAAGTAACACTGCTACAGTACAAATTTTATATGTTATGGTACGAAATATCAAAGTATAGCTTTGATATTGCACGAAAAGCTTGTGGCATTTTGATATTTTCTATAGGCTCGTTTTTACATAATAAGAATAGTCAATAGTCAATAATTATTTATTCATTAAAATCATAGGTTTCATTTTGAATCGTCTTACATACTAGGTGAGTCTAGGTGCCAATTCCAGTCCTATCCTCAGTCCAAGAAGAACTGTCAAGAAACTCGCTGGGCACTAGCACTTTTTTTGTATGATCCTTGTTAATTTTGTTACGGACACCTAGCAGAGTTGGAGCTGATTCGCCCGAAGCTTTTTTGTCATTTAAGTACTCTGATATTCTAAAATAAGCTTTGCGAGACAGTTTCTGTTTAATTACATTTTTGAATTTCCCAATCGATATCGTACTGTATGTACAAAGACACGGGTAAAAGCTAGTAAAATACACATCTTAAGTAATAACAAGTTATTTTATTAGGTCTAAAGGCTGTTTCTGAACTACTGAATAGCTTTTAGTAAAACTTCTGCGGGTCAATGTTATCTGAGACATCTACGGCATCATCCATCATCCAAACTGTATATCTAACCCTTGAGCACTGCTTTCTCTCGTTTGCGAATCTTTAAAAACTATATATACCTAAACAGAACAAGAAGGGTGATGGATTTGAATGTGGATGGATACAAGAGTAGAGGTAGACCTAAGAAAAGATGGATGGAGTGTGTGAAAGACGATATGTGTAAGAAGGGAGTGACTACTGAGATGACGGATGATAGGGGAGAGTGGAGGAAGAGAACCCGTTGTGCCGACCCCACCTAGTGGGATAAGGGCAGGAAGATGATGATATACCTAAACAGAATAATTTTTACGGAAGACGCACTAACAACTACTTGATTCCAAACATTGTAAACTCATTTCCTTCGTCACTTAAAAAAGAAATAAATAATAAAAATTATAAAAATAAATACAAAACTTTCTACATAAATAAACTTATCCTATAAACTGATCCTATCAACAATTTATTACGAAAACAGAAATTTAAAAATAAAAAGATTGAATCATCCTGTACCTAACTTTTGCTTACAAGGCATAAAATGGTTATTTTTACTAGTAGTAACACAAGACTACAATACTTTAATAATACAATACTTTAGACCAGACGAATGTGAGTACCAAGACAAACCTTACTCGGTTTTATGGTACAAATATAGTGTACAATGTAATTTTTGTAATAAATAAATTAAAAAAAATCGCGAAGGGGCCATTTAGATGGAGAGAGTATCTCGAACGTTTCTTGGCGAGAAATTGTACGCTACTATAGCAAGATAATCGCCAAGATTATTGTGTACATACAGGCAAGAACTAAATTCTCGCCTACGATTATGTCATCTAAATATATATAACTCAAAGGTAAACTGACTGACTGACTGACTAACATAGTGATCTATCAACGCACAGCCCAAACCACTGGACCGATCGGGCTGAAATTTGGCATGCAGGTAGATATTATGACGTAGGCATCCGCTAAGAAAGGATTTTGATTAATTCTACCCCCAAGGGGATAAAATAGGAGATGAAAGTTTGTATGAAAAGTCGCGATAATCGACATTCACGCGGGCGAAGCTGCGGGCATCAGCTAGTTACGAGATAACCTCGAAATACAATTCTCGCTTTGTAGTTCTGTTTATACGGAGACAGATATATTCTATTGCGAGGTAATTGTCGCCCAAGGAGCAGGGCGACAATCGTGAATGTTTACACGAAAATACTTTTTAATGTTCTTTTGATAATCGTATCTTCGATTCGAGAAGCTCTCTCCATCTAAATGGCCCTTTAATATCAAAAACTTGTGCTAGAGGCACTTGAGTCAAGCGTAGTTTAATGTACCATGTCTAATGCATGTTATCTGGGTATAACTCATTATTTTGAAAACGTTATAAATATTTTTTTGGAAAATGGACTCGCTACGAAGGAAATTAATTAACGTCGAAATTCTCGTGTTATTTTGAGTTTTATTGCGTAATTTTGGTGGTTATTTTGCCAATAAAGCCCGGGTTCTTGACGCGAGTGTAAAATATGTTCCATTCAAATTCCATCGGAGGAAATCCCGAGAATTATGAACAAAACAGCCATCTTTTGTTTAAAATTGACTTGACAACTTGACTCTCTGTGACGTTGACAATACTTATACACTTGACACTGGCAAAATTGTTCTCTAAGAGACAGATGTCATAATTGAAGAAGAAGAAGCGTCAAATATCTCGAGCACTTAAGAAATAGCGTCAGCCTTGAGACAGAGCCACAGGCAGCGTAAATAGCTTATTCACTTCAATGTTCTATGTGCTCTTGCGATCATCGCGCGAATAAGCGAAACAAAATAGTTATATTTCATGACCAGTTACCTACCGTTCTAATTTAAATGTGAGTAAGTTTGACTACAATTGTAAAAAAAAGTCATTTTATATTTTACTTATGGCTTAAAAAACATATTCTTACAGCTTTTAATCGAGTTCATATTAGAATTAAAACCATAGGACCATGAAGTCACACAAATCGAAGTGATGGTAAAAAACGCGTTGGCAACATTTGCATTTTTTACTCTGATTTCGTTCTTTAACAAAAGCTGTTATGACACAAACGCTACACGTGCATTAATAACGATGCATAGAAAATGTGATTTGAGCTGTATCTCCTTATAGTTTGTCGTCATAGGAAAGCGATCACGCGATCGCTACTTACATTATTAATGCGATGCGTTTATCGGCAAAATACACAAAAGCAGTTTTGCTTCTAAGTTTTTGTCCATCAATTCCAGTATCTCCCATTTGTTCTAAGTATAGAACTGTGACGTCATAGAACTGTTAAAACTTTTTTATCCCTGTAGTTCTATGGTAGGACTGTTGAAACGAAAATAAGCCCATTTGTTCTATAGAACTAATAATAATTAACTAGTAACTTCCATTAGTTCTATAGAACTGTTGGTCCATAGACTAATAGACTAATGGCACAATTTTCGTTTTAATAGTTCTACCATTGAACTAAAAGGACAAAAAAAGTTTTAAAAATTCTATGGACCAACAGTTCTATGGAACTAATGGAAGTTACTAGGTATTATTAGTTCTATAGAACAAATGGGATTTACTGATCAATTCTTGTCGAAGATACAAAGGTTACTAAAAACATCATTACAGATAGATAGATAGATAGATAGATAGCATTTATTGATAAAAAACATGACATTAAATGGTGGTTAGCGTCTTAAATCTTAAATTAGGTTTAACTAGACACTAGAGTTCTCTTAAACAAATTACAGACACGCTTAAAAAATAGCTATGCACGCAGGCACAGCGGTGTCACCACATTCTAGCTGCAGGTATGGCGCGGTGTGCAGTTAGGTAGTTACACACGCGCGCGCGCGCGCTATCAACAGGTCTATCTCTTTTGAACTAGAGATGTTTATTATGTTTTTAGTAACCTAGCTTTATAGGTTACCTAAATTGCCTATGTTATTGATAAGAAACATAATATATTTGTAGCGAAACAGTTAATGTTTTTAATTATGTAACCTAGCTTTCTTAAAGAAGCCATCTTTGTTTCACTGCCAGACCAAATACACTCGTATTACCTTCGAATAGATTTAATGCAACTGTCACTGAGGACTTCTGTGTTTCGTTCGGAAACTTTACGCGGCTGGCAGAACGATTCTGTTTATTTTGTTGCGTCTTGTGGCCAGTGTCTGGGGAAAATGATTCGAAATTCGAATTTCATTTATTTGAAGTAAACAAGAGAATTGGAAACTGTGATCGTTTTTAGCAATGGCGCGAATTCAGAGAAGAGGTTGCAATTTCTTTTGAAGTTTTTTTATTCGTTTATTTCGGGTGCCAATGTTTTTTAATGAATATTTGGAACACTTAAAACGTACGTTCTATTACTTTTAATAATATAAATACTTTAAGGTCCTTCTGTTTACAAACAAAACGATGACTAAAGTAGCATTTTTACGAATGGAAAATGAAAAAAAAAATAAGAATAAGAAAAAAAAGCCAAATAGAAATTGGAAAAGATTTTAGTCAATTGGACTGTTTGAAAAGACGTCACGCCCCGTGAAACCAGGCTACGAAGTTCACTGTCAACGCAAAATCTATTTGAAACGTTAAAATGCCACAATTTCCCACGCCACTAACCTATTCGCGCGCAAAAGTGTCAAATTCTAGAACGAAAGCAGACTCAATGACACTGTCCACTTATAAAAATGTGTGACGTTGATGGGCCATTCTACTCGACGTTTTTGTCATTGTATTAAATATTAGTAAATTTTAAATGTTATTCTTCGTGAAATAACTTATTATCAACCAATCTTTTATTATATTTCAAACAAAGTCATTTAGCTACACACTATTTAAGTATAACTCCAGAACGGCTAGACCGATTTTCATGATTTTTAATTTGTTGTCTAGAAAATTCGAAGGTGTGTTTCATAGATTCCAGAGATTTTGTGTTTCATTTTTTCATAGTATTCCTATAATCGACAATGCGATTGCAACCTGTCACGTACTGAATACTGTAAAAAATGTGGGCATGTGTCACTAGGCTATGGCAAGATATCTGAAGGGATAATTATTAGCTTGAAAGACGAGCTCTAAGATCAAGTTAAAATAGTTTTTTAAATAACGGTTAAATATCAAATTGAGCAGAATCGTCCCTGATCTACCTATTCATCTACTCCAACCGAATGAGTGTCCGGCTTTTTTTAGATTTCAGCGAACGTATAATGACGAGTTACTAAATAGATTCAGTATCGTTTTGTTAGGCGCGCGCACCGCTGTAAGTTGACAAATTAAAAAGTTTACTGAAATTGGCGTTCGCGATGCCCTGCCCACAGCAGGCATTAAAAATAAACGAGCTGTCAGATTTATGTCAAAAGTTTAAAAAATTGAATTTAAATTTGGAACGGGTGAGGGTTCGCGAACCTTGTTTTAGTGAACCGATTTGGTGTTATTAATAGTTTTGATTGATTGAATGATGTAAAATTAATAAGTTGACGTGAATAGTGTTGCTAAGATGTTTGAGTGAAATCGGAGAGTGCTCAGTCGTAGTGTAATCTATTTTAAGATACAATTTTATTTTGGTTTTTATTGTACCAAAACCAATTCGAATTAAAAAATGAGTCACTTTTTCGAATAAAAATAGCAATTCCCGCCAAAACACTTTTGACCTAGTTTATTTACGTAACGTCGTTATAATAATTACCGTGTAACTCAGGTTTATGAGAGTAGTCAGAGGCATGTCCGAACATAAATTTGGCACATAAAAATAGATCTAAGATGCTGCAGAGGGCGTGTTGGTATGTGAAGTATGCGAGTGACATTGACAGCAGCTGTTTCAAAATATCACCTCGAGAAAGGAGTGCTTCGCGATTCAACCCACAATATTTCCCCCGTCATTATTTTTCTCGATTCGACCCATTTTTATTGAATTTGTTGTTTATTCAACCCATACTCAAAGAGTCACAGTGTATTTAAAATAAAAAAAAAAATAAAAAAATATGATCACGACTGTAATCTAATAGGCTCGGTAGATATCTCCTCAGATCTTTAGTTACTTAGATCTTTGAGGATATCTAAAGAGGGTAGTCAGAGGCAAGACCAAACATGACATTTGGTACATGCCCACATTTTGCACAATAGTTAGTACTCCTGTGTTTAATAACAGCATAAAAATGTATAATTAATTCCATTTAAATTATTTTAACTAGCTGAATTCGCGGTTTTACTTGTTATAAATAATATGTATTTATATAATCTTATTATTAATATTTATTAAATTTGTGAGTTCGATCCCCACCCAGGATAAACATTTGTGTGATGAACACAGATGTTTTTTCTGTATCTGGATGTTGTTAATATTCCATAAATACCTACGTATATTTACAAAAAAAGTATATGAATTAATCTATCAGCTGTCTGGTTATCATAGCTTTGCTTTATTTGGGGCTAGATGGCACTGTGTGAAAAGTCAAAATTGATTTATTCGCCCCGTAATTCCACTTGCTCTAATGCCCTTCAAACTTCTTCAACAAAATTCTGTGTTCTTGAATTTTTGATTATTTGATTATTGTTAAAACTTTTGCGCGACACAGTACCTACCTTCAACTTACTTCCAACTCCAATAAATTTACGTTAATCTATCTCACTCCTCTCTGTGTTAAGCTCTATTAGTTATACCCTTACCTCGTATCTTCTTGTACAAGGGAACTGAGAAGTAATTCACTTCACACTTTCTGACATTAGTTACAGTAAAATACTTTCTTATAGCCGCCATATTAAATTTTCTGATAGTTTGAAATGTAGCTGACTAGCTGAGCCGAAAGTTGTCTTAAAACTTTCTCCTTTCAATAAAAAATACAACAAAAAAAAATTAGCGAAATTGGTCCATCCGTTCACGCGTGATAACGTGACCAAGGGAAATAGGGATTCATTTTTTATATAATAGAAGATATAGATGATAATTATGTCGTTCAAATAAATCTGGTGACACCTAAAATAAAAAAAATATGATTAAAACGCGATAAATACCCGTCTAATACTAATAATAATGTGTTCAGATCGCGTAAGTTTAAAAGTACATAAAAAATATGATCACGACTTAATCCCCAGGCTCGGTAGATATCTCCTCAGATCTTTAGTAACTTAGATCTTTGAGGATATCTAAAGAGGGTAGTCAGAGGCAAGTCCAAACATGACATTTGGTACATGCCCACATTTTGCACAATAGTTAGTATTCCGTACGTGACAGGTTGCAAGCCCATCGCCGCTTATAAGAATACTAACCTATGACACATACCTTCGAATTTTTGGTTCTAGGGTATGCCGGTTTCCTCACGATGTTTTCCTTCACCATTTAAGAGCACTGGCATTGTGTACATAAATTTTTCGAATGGAAAAACTCATTGGTGCACGACCAGGTTTGAACCCACGACCTTCAGATCGTGAGGCAGGGGTGCTACCACTACATCACCAGCGCTCTGGTGACACCTCATTTGTTAAAATCCGCCCAGTCGTTTAAGCTATTATATAGGAATTCACATACATACATACCTACACCCCAAACACGACACCCTCTTTCTTCACAGTTAGGTAAATCCAAAGGTAGCCGATAGAAGATTATAAGTACAAAATTTTGTATGAAATTTTAGACTCTTTCTTCACAGTTAGGTAAGTCCACAGGAAATCTATAGAAGATTTTTTTACAAAACATTGCATAAAATTTTATGTTTGTTTGTGACTTATTTATTTTGCTATACAAATTAGTGTTTTTTTCGCTATATCTATATATTAGAACAACTATTAAATACTTTACATTACCACAATGCGAGCAAAGCCTTAGGTAGAGACTAGTTTATTTGTAACGAACCACTTTTGATAACTACTAATAAAGGGATTATGACATTTTTGGCTCATATTTTGCCTTACATCATTATGTTGGCTTGGCTCATACTTTGGCATGGCTTTTTATAGTATTTTACGTCTATTGACTCATTAAAATAGGTTATTAGGTAACCATTTGCTATAAGGTAGCCTATATGCTTGTATTTTCAGGTTAAAAATATACTTACAGTCGAGAACTTTCCCCTTTTTCAATGGTTTTGTCATTGTTTTCACTATTCGCCATTGTTGGCAACAATTTTGGTTGTCTCGTAAAATATTAGTTAATTAAATGTACGCTTCGTGAAATAATTTATAATCAGTCAATCTTTTATTGCTACTTCTTCAAGCTATTAGTTTGAAAGACGAGCTCTAAATCAAGGTTAAAAAAGTTTTGAAAATAACGGTATAATATCAAATTGAGTAAAATCGGTTCCTAAAAAATCAAGTATACAAGGCAGTGTTTCCAACACGACGCAAGCCAATCACCTAAAATCAAGGTTAATTTTAAATACGGTAAAATATCGAATCGGGAAGAATCGTCCTAACAAAAAATATGATCATGACTGTAATCCCCGGGCTCTGCAGATATCTCCTCAGATCTTTAGTTATTTAGATCTTTGAGGATATCTAAAGAGTAGTCAGATGCACGTCCAAACATGACATTTGGTACATGCCCGCATTTTGCACAGTAGTTAGTATTCCGTACGTGACAGGTTGCAAGCCCATCACCGCTAGAATCGTCCTCTTCCTAAAAAATCAAATACACAAGGCAGTGTTTCCAACGCAACGCAAGCCAATCCCTTAAAATCAAGGTTATTTTTTTACTATTGGTAAAATATCAAATTGAGTACAATCGTTCTGTTCCTAAAAAATCAAATAAACAAGGCAGTGTTTCCAACACGACGCAAGCCAATCCCTCACAGGACATGCCTTTCTGTCGACAGGTGCGCCGCCAAACAGAAAAATTGCCGTGGACGTGAGACTCTTCGGGACGTTTCCTCATTTCGTTTAAAAGGTAAGATTTATGGATTTTCTTTGTTTTAGGATTCCGTACGCAAAGGGTAGACTGTCCTCACAGCTCAGTTGGTAGTAGCTCTGCCTTCTGCGCTGTAGGTTGTGGGTTCGATCCCCACTCAGGGCAAACATTTGTGTAATGAACGCAGATGTTTGTGCTGTGTCTGGGTGTTAGGTAGGTTTTGTGTATGCGATGTATGTATGATCACGACTGTAATCCCCAGGCTCGGTAGATATCTCTTCAGATCTTTAGTTACTTAGATCTTTGAGGATATCTAAAGGGGGTAGTCAGAGGCAAGTCCAAACATGACATTTGGTACATGCCCACATTTTGCACAGTAGTTAGTATTCCGTACGTGACAGGTAGCAAGCCCATCGCCGCTTATAAGAATACTAACCTATGACACATACCTTCGAATTTTTAGTTCTAGGGTATGCCGGTTTCCTCACGATGTTTTCCTTCACCGTTTAAGAGCACTGGCATTGCGCACATAAATTTTTCGAATGGAAAAACTCATTGGTGCACGACCAGGTTTGAACCCACGACCTTCGGATCGTGAGGCAGGGGTGCTACCACTACACCACCAGCGCTCAATAAATGTATGTATTTACAAAAAAATGTCCACCGATATTTATTTATTATTTAGGGGCGAAACAGTCACGGTGACAAAAGTAACTCGTGCGCGCTATCACTAAAACGGAACCCTACGAGTACTACTAGAACTCCACTACCCGTCTGTCCGTTCTTTGTTTTTAGGGTTCTGTACCCAAAAGGTAGAACGGGACCCTATTACTAAGACTCCGCTGTCTGTCCGTCCGTCTGTCACCAGGCTGTATCTCATGAACCGTGATAGTTAGACAGTTGAATTTTTACAGGTGAAGTATTTCTGCTGAAAATAATCAGAATCTCTATCAAACTTGGGGATGTCTTAATGTGATCATGAGTGATTGTCGATTCGCCCCGCAATCTTTCAACCTAGTCAATATTCTTCTTGATTCACCCCATTTGGTTTGTTTGTGTAGTTACTTACACCGTCATTTACCGTCCGTCAATTAGCGCTGCGGTGTTTTACGGGCAAACTTTTGATAGAACCTTCAAGGTGCTTCCTTACCCGTTGTCATACGTGAGCGACGAGATGCGACTAGCGACGCTATATAATGCGAATACTCCACGCGTGGGCATACTTCACAGACTAATTTCACGACAGCGTAGTGTATTCGGGCTTGTTTCCACCGATCCCGGTATCTGATTGAATTACAAAAGAAGTAACATTTTAACAAAGTTTCAAAAAACATTGTAAATATATAATCAAACTAAATGGTGCCAAGAACTTTTACCGAGAGTAGAAAGACCCAGAACATCAATCTTAGGATTACGACTTTCGCATTTGTAATTTTTCAAGAGACATCTTCTAATTCAGGTATATTTATATTAATTAAAAGAAGATCCAAAATCCATGAAATGTATTTAGCTCAGGTTAAAATATTTTGTATTTTGAATTTGTAATATTAGTAGGAAAGTTATCGCATCGCTTCGCGTCGAATCGTTTATCGTTCACTTAGGACATTGGGTTATTTTGGTAAAGCAGTGAGATGAGATTTATATTTTCTTTGTTTTCGGAAGCTGTGGGTTTCATTACCCAGTCTTACGGTGTAGCTTTATGTGTTGGAAATTCCGCTTGGCTGAAGGTGGTAGGTTAAAGGCCCGGCCTCACTTCTCACATTACGTAGCAATACGTGTGACAATCATACGGATTGTCACGCGATATATACCATGAAGTTTATCTCGCAACGATTTGATAGGACCTCGTGAAAATGCACAGATATTTTGCGATGACATAAATTATAGACGTGACATGCGTGTACAAAAACGCGTGACATTGGTCCGGCCTCACAGCTCAGTAGGTTGTGGGTTCGATCCTCACCCAGGACAATATCATGAACACACTTAATTTGTTCTGTGTCTGGATGTTATCATTGTTTGTATGTATTAACTAAAAAATATCTAATAGGTACCTTTAAACGAGCAGTTCTTGTATATATATGTGTATAAATCTATATCTATATAAGAGCTTAACCTGACTGACTGACTGACTGACTGACTGATTGATCATCGCCGAGCCGAAACCGCTGAAGCTAGAAAGCTGAAATTTGGAAAGTGGTTTCCTTTTATAACAAAACCACCCACTAAGGCGGGGTTTTTGGAAATTCCACCTTTAAGGGGGTGAAAAAGGGTGAAAACGTTTGTATGAAACTCTTTAACGCGTGGAGCGATTTTCATGAAATTTTGATTGTACACTGTAAATGCAAAATGAACGGACACGTGTTTCAAGATTTTTCAATATCACCTTCAAAATGGGGTCAAATGTGGGGTCAATGTTTGTATGGGATTTTTATGAGTTGTGTGATGTGTTTGAAACTCAGTTTAGATACTTTAAGTGAACGAAGTCGCTGGCGGGATAGCTAGTATTATATATAATCCGGAATTCGGTAACGGCTCTAAAGATTTTCATGAAATTTTGTATGCAGAGGTTTAAAAAAAAAAAAGATAAAAAATAGAGGAAGGCTGGTCATTCAGGTACTATAATTAATCTAATATGGTTCCCATAATACAAGCTTGCATAGTTTGGGGCTAGATGGCGCTGTGAAAAAGTCCATTAGTTTACTAATGATTCATTCCTGGCACACTGCGCCTTCCTACCTCTACTGCCAAGCAATATAACAACCTATCACCACTCACCAAGGTACATGTTAGCGTGTACCTTGTTCACCTGTGAAGTATGTATCTCAGTAATGTAGGTGTATTTTAAGATGTTACACGTTGAGATCAAATTTAGCTCTCACCTTTGCATGTTATTAATAGCAAAATATACGTAAGGGCCACAACACACAGTCACGATACGACGTTGCGACGTGCCGTTACGACATCGTGAAACTATACGACGTAAATGGGAAACGTTCTCCGGGGTCAGTGGTAACAATGGGTGTACCACAAGGATCAATATTAGGACCATTTTTGTTTTTAATATATATAAATGATCTACCCAAACTTGTCAGGGATGATCAGGAGATGTACTGTTTGCTGATGACACGTCACAAAAGCGGCGTATGACTAATTTTGACGAAGTAAATAATGCAATCTCTAAAATTGTAAAATGGTTTAATGTAAACAACTTATTACTAAATGAAAAGAAAACAAAATGTGTTCGTTTTGTACTACCAAATGTTCGACAATTAGATACCAATATAAAAATAAATAACGAAAATATAGATCTTGTGGACACCACAGTATTCTTGGGCATAACATTAGATAATAAGCTTCAATGGGGCCCGCACATTGATAAATTGTCGAAGAGACTTAGCTCTGCAGCATATGCAGTTAAAAAGATCCGTCATTTCACCGACGTAGAAACTGCTAGACTTGTATATTTCAGCCACTTTCATAGCATTATGTCTTACGGCTTTTTGTTATGGGGGAGTGCTGCAGATATTAATACTATATTTGTGTTGCAGAAGAGGGCTGTTCGCGCAATTTATAACATGGGTCCCAGAGAATCCCTTAGAGATAAGTTTAAAGAAATAAACATCATGACAATGCCATGTCAGTATATATATGAAAACTTGATGTATGTTCACAAAAACATTAATTTATTTCAGAAAAATAGTGATAATCATAATGTTAATACTAGACTTAAAAATAAACTCGCTGTTCCCACGGTTAGGCTCACTAAAGTAAGTAAATCCTTTA
The DNA here is from genome assembly GCA_963675405.1 of Cosmorhoe ocellata. Lineage (NCBI taxonomy): Eukaryota > Metazoa > Arthropoda > Insecta > Lepidoptera > Geometridae > Cosmorhoe > Cosmorhoe ocellata. The sequence continues at coordinate 9,517,999 of OY776256.1, read as the reverse complement.
AAGGGCAATGTGTACGCTTCTATAACAAGATCCCAAGTAACATGCTTGATTTATCAATTGGAAAATTCGAAAATGTAATTAAACAGAAACTGTCTAGAAAAGCTTATTATAAAATATCAGAGTACTTAGATGATAAAAAAGCTTGGGATGAATCAGCTCCAACTCTGCTAGGTATTCCTTACAAAATTAACAAGGATCATACAAAAAAAGCGCTAGGGCCCCAGCGAGTTTCTTGTCAATTCTTCTCGGACTGGGGATAGGACTGGAATTGGCACTTAGACTCACCTAGTATGTAAGACGTTTCAAAGTGATCCCTGTGATTCTATTGAAAATAAATATATTTTTATCTTTTATCTATCTTATCTTTATACAATGTCGTGCAAGTTTTTGTAGTAATACTTCTTTACGTACGCTTGACTTGGGGAGTAAGCTTGTGAATGCGTGACAAATTTAAATCATATTTTAATATTCTAAATTTTATTAAAATCCGTCCAGCTGTTTACGCGTAATTGAGTCCCAAACATCTAAATATCCAAGCCACTACAAATATTAGCATTTATAAATAAGGTAGTTTGAATAGGATTGTCTAAAGGGCCGTGCCTACAATAGCGCCGAGTGTACACCATTACAAAATTATAATTTTAACTTTCGGCGATAGTGATCCCACCCGCGGGAACTAATCCGAAACAAAATGGCGGCGGTACTGCTCTGTCCAGTATTTGCCAGATAGAAACTTGTTTTAGGTCCATAGAATTAAAAGAATTTGGAATTGTTTGCTTTGTCTTTGTGTTATTGAAGTAAAACTTTTTTACGTACGCTTGAGTTGGGCAGTAAGCTGGTGAATATGTGACGAGAGCGTTACGGAAAGTGTGATCGGGCGAGACGAACTGAAGTTGAGAGAGTGATATAAGTTAGTGAAGATAGAAAGAGAGAGGGTTACGTTTCGTTTGTTACTGTAGGGGCAAGAGGGAGAGGTGCAAGTAATCATTTTCTTTCATTCTTTCACTCATAGCCAGTTACCTACGTTTCTAAGATACAGTGCAGGCCTACATACAAACATATACCTACTAGTTAGAGTTTACATATTTTATGATAACTCCCTCAATATAGGAATCAAATAAAACGGCTTGAGTAGTACAATACTATGCTAAATTTCAAATCCAAGATGGCCGCCATTACAAAATGGCGGGCAAAATTTATGTCAGGGTTTTTTTTAATTTTTAATTTAACTTACGGCTGATGTGTCTATCGGGTATGCAAACAAAGTTGCGGAAGTAATACTAGTGATGATAAAGTTATAGCGCCATCTGAAACTAACCTTCAAATAGTTAAATGAAGTAATAAAATTATATTTGACACATTGCCAAGTAATGAATTGAAAGTGGAAACGTACGAGAAAATAACATGATCAAAACTGTAATCCCCAGGCTCGGTAGATAGTTACTTAGATATCTAAAGAGGGTAGTCAGAGGCAAGTCAAAACATGGCACTTGCTCACATTTTGCACAGTAGTTTGTATTCCGTACTGACAAGTTGCAAACCCATCGCCGCTTATAAGAATACTAACCTATGACACATACATTTGAATTTTTAGTTCTAGGGTATGCCGGTTTCCTCACAATGTTTTCCTTCACCGTTTAAGAGCACTGGCATTGCGCACATAATTTTTTTCAACAGAAAAACTCAATGATGCTCGACCAGGTTTGAACCCAAGATCTTCGGATCGTAAGGCAGGGTGCTACCACAACACCACCAGCGCTCTTACGCACGAGAAATCGTATTAAAATGCCTTTTTCTTTTACATAAACATTGTAATTAATATTATATACGTGAAAATATAGTAGGTATATACATATGTAGGTATGGGTGTTTGTTACTCTATCACATTGAAACGGCTGAACGGATCAGGATGAAATTTGGCACAGAGATGGATTATGTCTATAATAGCACATAGGTTACTTTTATCCGGAAATAAATTAACAGTTCCTGTGGGATAGATATCATAATAGCCGAATATCAAGATTCTGAACGCAGAAATAATGTTCTAAGAAGCGCGTCAGCCGAATCGCAAGTCTCTCGATCGGGGTAATAACTTTCTGGAAGCCGCATCAGCCGAATCGCAGTTCTCTGATCGGTGGGCACATTGTTGTAAACGCAATAACAAATAACACACGCTTACAGCTACAATACAACATTAACACAAGCAAAAGGAACGCCAGAGGAAAGTTAAGCGTTGCCTTCAAGAAACTGCTACCGTCTTTTGACGCTCTGTTAGACTGGGTCCCAGACTTGTTTTAACAAAAACAAGATTTAAAGAGACACACAGATTTATTTAACTATTATATACTTTACACTTAGACTTCGATCTTTATTGAATCGACCGGGTTTAAAATATCGCGCACGGGACTTCTCGTCGGGAATACTCTGGAGCTCTGATGCAGCCGGCGGGCAAATGTACCTGTAAGTCTACCATGAGTTGTCACATTTAGATTGGCTGACGTTACTACAGTAGTAATAGTACGTAACTATGACATTTGTCAAAATTGTTACTCATGGTACCGAATTCTAAGCAAATTAATGAGCGCAAACTACAGTCGCTGTAGTACTGTGACGTAGGATAGTTAGCTACGTGAGGTTTTAGTACCCAACTATCCGCTAGAGGCGCTGTACAAGTTTTCATACATTTTTTTAACTACAGTCGCTAGCGAGTGTAGATTGTGAAATCTCATGGTAGACCTACAGGTCCGTAGCTGGGGAGAGGCAGAGTAACCTTCTAAGAACTGACTGAGACGAATTATTGAAAAAATCGGTTTATAAAGTAAAATATATTGCTGGCTTGCTGAAATGCATTGACGTCAATCAACAATATGTGAGTGCAGCCACTTGCATGATCAGCACAAGATCAGCAGATATTTAGGGTTGTAACAGCTCGTCTGCATTTTTTATTACTCGTTATACAGATATTACCTAGTATTTCTGTTTCAACCCTAAAGCCTAAATACGTGTGGTATAGGCAGTGGTATAGGCATTTAAACATGGAAGCATTCGTTGAATTAAAAAATGACCCCACAGAAATAGAACCCTGGTGGGCGCGGCTTGTCAGTTTTGTCAAAGTTTACGGAGGTTTATAACACGTTACACGGCAATTTAAACCCAAACTTCGAGAGAATAAAGTCATTATTAATCAATTTTTGGCAAATTCACGAAGGAGTTTCGTGTGTTATTCGGTGTCATATTTCGCGGATATTTCTCCCTCGAATAAATACTACCTTTATGTGCGTTCACAAAAAAACTATTTTCAATAACTTTCAGGCGGATTTTTGACACTTTGTACAATATAATAAACAGGGTGTAACCAGACTACTTCCGTAAACATCAGGGGGTTAAAGTACCCATCAATATAAAAAAAATCTAAGAAACCAACACTCTCTCTCTCTCTTACCGACTATTCATCCCACATGGTGGTGGAGTCAGGCTTCCTAACACTCTTCTTCCACTTCGCCCTATCCATGACGTCATCATTGGAAACGTTGCATGTCTTCATATCTCTTTCCAACACAGCTGTCCAGGTTGTTTTTGGTCTCCCTCTAGGTCTTTAAACCAACACTGTAAGCGCGAAAAAAAACAGGTGTTTCATACATTTTAGTCAAGTAGTTATTGAACTTTTGCATGGAACAGCCGTTCCTTTTTTCGCGCTCACAGTGTTGGTTTCTTAGAAAAAGTTGTTTATATTGATGGGAACTTCAACCCCCTGAAGTTTTCGGAAGTAGTCTAGTAACACCCTGTATAAGTGTATACTAGTTTGTGATATGACGGACGAGTGTTCCGAGAGACAAGTGCAAAGGGAAGTGAACCGCGCATGATGTTGAAATAGCTACCAACAAACTGTTACTCTCGCTCACTTGAGTGTTGGGGACTCCACGCGTGTGTCAGAATACCGGACAAAAACAAAAATTTCCTTCTTCGCTAGCATTCAAAAAGGACCAAAAATGATGACCTCAGTGGCGCAGCGGGCGAGAGTCCGCCTGCGACGCAAGAGGTTGCGGGTTCGATTCCCGCCGCGGAACAAATTTGTGAATGATCTGCAGAAATTTGTTCCGTTGGTCTGGGTGTTTTCTATGTATAATAAAAAATATCTATCTATGTATATAATGTATTAAATATATCAGTTATCTAGTACCCATAACACAAGCTTTGAGTAGCTTACTTTGGGGCTAGATGATGCTGTGTAGATTGTCCAGCATTATTATTATTATTATGATCACGACTGTAATCTCCATGAAAATCGGTGCAGTAGTTTTTGAGTTTATCGCGAACAGACAGACAGACGCGGCGGAGGAGTTTGTTTTATAATAATTATGTAGTGATATATAAGAAGAAGAAGTAGAAATTGTTATTAGTATTAAACGGGTATTCATCGCGTTTTATTTATTTATTGTCCCGACGTTTCGACAGGTTTACACACTATCGTGGTCACGGGATGACTGGAGTACGCAGTAAATACGCTTTTAATACTAAGTAGGTACCTTGATGACCGAGCTTTGCTCGTTTTTTTTTTGGGGTAAACGACGTTTTTTAAAAATGAAACCTAGCTAGATCGATTTATCGCCCCTGAAACCCCCTGCGTATTAAATTTCATGAAAATCCCTGGAGCCGTTTCCGAGATTCAGAATATAATTATATATGTTTGTACATACAAGAATTGCTCGTTTCAAGGTATAAGATAATAATGTGTTCAGATCGCGTAAGTTTAAAAATATTGAAGTAGAAAGAAGGACTTACATGTGATTTATTTGAATAAAAATGTTTTGAGTTTGATTTTGGACTTTTTGAGTTTGATTTTGTTTCACAATGCCATGGCCACCCTGTGTACAGACAATAAAAACAATTACCCGGAGTGAAGTTGCCTGCAAGTTGAACGCTGAAGCCTTTGTTTTACGAAAAACAGCTTCCGTCATCTAGCAGTCTCCGCCATTTTCATGAGCTTAAGCCCGGGTTTCACCATTCTTCCCAAACTCGAACTGGTACTTTAAATTCACCTATCACGTAAATGAAAATGATTCTTATGTTTTTGACTGACTGCAAAACAGACACCTAAATTCAACTAGCATGTAAAATGTCTCAAAATTATTTATGTAATTTTACCCGACTGCAAAAAAGAAGGTTATGTATTTGGGGTGTATGTATGCGAGGTTTTTGGCTGTTATTAGAGCCTAAGCGACTGAACAGATTTTGAGAAATAAAGTGTCGTTGGCTTTGTCTGGATTACAAGGGTGTATAAGCTTTACATATTGTCAAAAAACTTAATTAAACGGCTGTAAAAAGCTATTTTCAATTTCATTTAGTCGGGTTTTTTTAATATTTATTTTGACTTAAGTATAAAGAATATGTTAATAGCCTGATTTATCAAAAACATTGAGATTTAAAAGGGCAGTTTTCCAGCTATTTCATCCACCGTTATTTAACGGCCGTGACGGTCACCGTTTCTTAGAGCATCCACCTTAGCTGCCAGATGGAAACTTGATACGTGTTTCACTTACCCCGACGCTCGATATACACTTGTAATTTGTTTAGTTCCTTTGTGAAGTGACCATAGCACCAGTTTTATAACCGACTTCAATAAAAAAGAGGTTCTTAAATCAAGTTTTACTGTATTAGAAAAAAGAAAAAAAACCGGCCAATTGCGTGTCGGAATCGCGCATGAAGGGTTACGCACCGTCGTACAATAAGATTTAATACTATAAAATAATAATAATAAATATTGATTAACAATTCACATTGTACCTAAGTACTTTTTAATATTTTTTAAACTTATAATAATATACAAAGAAAAAAACAAACATAATCCCGAATGTAATCTCCAGGCCCGGTAGATACATATATACATACTCGTAGGTCGTATATTTCCTCAGATCTCTAGTTTTTTACATCTTTGAGGATATATAAAGAGAGTCAGAGACACGTTCAAAGATGATATTGGCACATGCCTAAAATTTGCACGTGTAGTATTCTGAATGTGACAGGCTGCAAGCTTTTCGCCGCTTATACGAATACTCAACATTTCGAATTTTCAGTTGTAGTGTATGCTGGTTTCCTCATGATGTTTTCCTTCACAGTTAAGAAAGAAAAAAGAAAATCATTTATTATTTACTTTTAGGAGCACTGACATTGCACACAATCATGCATTTTTCAATTAAAACACCAATGTTGGTACACGGTGCTTTTACGTCACATTTCAAGCTTGAAATAACACTACTTCAAAAGGTTCAACTTTTAAAGGACCAATTAAAAATTCATATATTTTTAAACCAGGACAATTTAAGATACACATTTTTTTGATACTTCCCGAAGAGTTTGCGGTGAGGCCTAAAGTTTGAAACCATGACCAGTACGTCTACCATGAGTTAGATCGGCTGACGTTACTACAGCAATAATAGTACGTTACTATGACATCTGTCAAAATTGTTACTCATGGTACCAAATTCTAAGCAAATGAATGAAGCGCAAACTACAGTCACTGTAGTACGTTGTATAGTTAACTACGTGACGTTTTAGTACCCAACTATCCGCTAGAGGCGCTGTACAAGTTTTCATACATTTTTTTACTACAGTCGCTAGCGAGTGTAGATTGTGGAAACTCATGGTAGACCTACAGATCGGAAAGCGGAGTCGCTGCCACTAGACCACCAGTGCTATACTAGGCGACGTGCTCGTATGCTAGAAACTAGTGCTAGGCTGCAGGTAATTGCATTTTAGATCGGTTCTGAGTTTGAGACAGTGGCTGTCAAAGTTTCTGATATCTTTATGAAATTAACCCAATTGAGACTTCTCCTTAATTTGTTAGTGTTACTGGTTTATTTGTACGATTCCCGCACCGTCGAGTAACATGGTGTCGGGAACGGATATTTAATAAGACGTCGTAGGAATAATTAAGAACTATTTAATCAAAAATTTCCTGCGCGTCTCCCTAGTATTTTTGGACAAAAAGTCTAGAAATTATCTGCGCAGGGGATTTTGGGGATTTATGAATTACGCCACAGAAATCTAAATTTTTCAAATTATTTTTATAATTCATCATAATCCACTATTGATAAGATACAAAATTTCGCTTTAGAAATAAGAAGAAAAGAAAATTATCTAATATTTCTAATACTACTGATTACAGCCACTCAATTTATCACCATAGAACAGCACATTTCAGCATCAAACAAAACCTTAATTAAACTAACATTAGAAGCATTAACCAGCAGCATAGTGCAATTCACAAGTGGCTAGCAAACACAGATGCTAGCACTAGTAAATGTATAATATTTAATCTATTAACTATCTGGTCCTCATAATCCAAGCTTTGTTTAGTTTGGGGCTAAATGGCGTTGTGTGACAGATCCACCAATATTTATGACTAGCTGTGCCCCGCAGTTTTACCCGCGTTAATTTGAGGAAAAAACCTCGTGAAAATTGACTACCATAAAAAAATTAGTATCCTATGTCCTACCTCGTACTATGAACACAAACCGTGTCAAAAGTTTCATTCGTTTTCATTCAGTAGTTTTGGCGAGATACTCAACCTACATACAGACAGACAGTCAAAAATGAAAATAAATACAGTTTTGGCTTCAGTATCGACTATAGAGTGTCCTCGAATTTTTTTTCAAAATATCTTCTATCTTGCACCTACAGAATTTCCCCTGATAAAATTTTAATATGAAAACAGACTTTATTTTTCATTGATGCTCCGCTCCTATTCGTCGTAGCGTGATTTTATAAAATATTATAGCCTTCTTCAATAAATATATTAGTCAAAACAAAAAATATTTTATAATTCGAACCACTATTTCCTGAGATTAGCGCATTTACCCAAGCAACCAAACAAACAAACAAACTCTCCAGCTTTATAATATTAATATTGATTATTTATTATGCAATGGCGCTCATTAGAGGGAGGCCTATGTCCAGCAGTGGACTGCTATAGGCTGATGATGATGATGATGATTATGTGTGTTGTAAAATAAAACAAAAATTAAAAATACATTTAATTAATAAAATCACAGGGATCATTTTGAATCGTCTTACATACTAGATGAGTGTAGGTGCCAATTCCAGTCCTATCCCCAGGCCGAGAAGAACTGACAAGAAACTCGCTGGGCCCTAGCGCTTTTTTTGTATGATCCTTGTTAACATTGTTAGGGACACCAAGCAGAGTTGGAGCTGATTCGTCCCAAGCTTTTTTGTGATCTAAGTACTCTGATGTTTCATAATAAGCTTTTCGAGACAGTTTTTGTTTATTTACATTTTCAAAGTACTAAAGTGTACCTAAAAGGCTTTGTTTGAACTAAGGATATAAAACGGTAAACTCATGCTAACTCTAGCTCAGTTCACTCACTTCCTTTTCAGAGTAATAAATCGTACGGAATTGCAATTTGCTTTCAAATGCAGGTGAAGTATGAAATGCTAATTGGACCACAGATAGCTAATAGTTTATAATGAACGAATGAACGACTCTGAATAAACGGTCTCGACTCTGCCTAGCAATCAACCTTTACTTACATAATATTACATTGTTTTGACTATCAATACTACTCGCACATAATTATTATAATAAAAATAAAAAAATAAATAAATAAAAATAAATATGATCACGACTGTAATCCCCAGGCTCGGTAGATATCTCCTCAGATCTTTTAGTTACTTAGATCTTTGAGGATATATAAAGAGGGTAGTCAGAGGTAAGTTCAAACATGACATTTGGTACATGCCCACATTTTGCACAGTAGTTAGTATTCCGTACGTGACAGGTTGCAAGCCCATCGCCGCTTATAAGAATACTAACCTATGACACATACCTTCAAATTTTTGGTTCTAGGGTGTGCCGATTGCCTCACGATGTTTTCCTTCATCGTTTAAGAGCACTAGCATTGCGCACATAAATTTTTGGAATGGAAAAACTCATTGCTGCACGACCAGGTTTGAACCCACGACCTTCGCATCGTAAGGCAGGGGTGCTACCACTACACCACCAGCGCTCCAGCGCAATAAATACTAGTTGGTAAAAATACTTAAAGTATTTACCCAGTATATATCTTGTGATAGTAATCTATATATTTTCAAAGCGCAAGACTTGAACACCAGAACTGATTTCAGCAAAACTAATCAAAACTTCGCTAGTTCATACGAACTGTCCACAGCTGAAACCAGTACGTCTACCATGAGTTGTCACCTTTAGATCGGCTGACGTTACTACAGTAGTAATAGTACGCTACTATGACATCTGTCAAAATTTTTACTCATGGTACCAAATTCTAAGCAAATTAATGAAGCGCAAACTACAGTCGCTGTAGTACGCTGTGACGTAGGATAGTTAACTACGTGACGTTTCAGTACCCAAATATCCGCTAGAGGTGCTGTACGTCAACCATGAGTTGTCACATTTAAATTGGCTGACGTTACTACAGTAGTAATAGTACGTTACTATGACATCTGTCAAAATTGTTACTCATGGTGCCAAATTCTAAGCAAATTAATGAGCGCAAACTACAGTCGCTGTAGTACGCTGTGACGTAGGATAGTTAGCTACGTGAGGTTTTAGTACCCAACTATCCGCTAGAGGCGCTGTACCAAGTTTTCATACATTTTTTTAACTGCAGTCGCTAGCGAGTGTAGATTGTGAAAACTCATGGTAGACCCTCTGTACAAGTTTTCATACATTTTTTTAACTACAGTCGCTAGCGAGTTTAGATTGTGAAAACTCATGGTAGACCTACAGAAGGACAAGTTCGGCAGTTTGTCCAAAATCAGTTCAACAACAATGCCTAAGTCGGTTTGATTGTGGCTGGTACTAGAATTTGGTTTTAAAGCCGCTGTCACTAGAGACTAATTTCGTTAAGCACGTGACTCTTCACTAGCAAGTATACACAGTAGCGAAAAGTCATTACTTTATTCAATGAAACGCCAAACTTTGTTTGGCGGCGATTTTTGTTTAAGGCGATAGAATACAAAAACGAAATTTTTATACAGATTTTCTGAAAAAAATATATTAGGTGGAGCTTTGAAATTAATTGTAGGTATCTTGTAAGACAATGTTGAACTATTGTCTCATGAATCCAAATGTAGAAATGTAAATGCCTAACAGTAATGTTAGGTATTCAAAACTATTTTTAAAACGTTTTGTAAAAGTGTGTAAAAGAGACACATATTCCGTATGTCCTATCTGTTTCGTACCAAACTCTGCACACTTATTTTTATAGTTTGTACCTAACCGTTGAAAAAAACACTATTTTCGTCTGATAAAAATAACTTTACCATGATTACACGATCATACTAAATGTCTTTCTCTTGCGTGCACAAAAATTGACTCACCTCGCATCGTAATTACGATGCGGGGTGGGTAAATTTTGTGTGTAATTTTAGCTGATTTAATGCGCCTTAAAGTAGCAATGCAGTCTTAATACAACTTCAACTTTAAATTTCTTTTAAACTTTTTCCAAAGCCCGCCTCTGCGTCGGTGAAGTAATTGGCAAAATGCAACAAAAGGCCTCAGTGAAAACACGGACGACGTTGCACAAAACTATCCAACAAAGAGTCCAATCACAAAGCCATGAACACAATTTCAATTGACTTACAAAACTTGAGTTTAAAGATACATGCAGTTCTTTGCCAGTTTTCAATGGACTTAACGAACTTGGGGATTCCCCTCACGGTCTCCGATTGGCGACATTTTACTTTTGCGGGTAGTTTGAAAATACATTAATCTATATAAACTTTTGTAAGGAAAGTAGCCCGACTTCACCTGGGTATAAGCTTCTCTTCGTTCTAAATAAGATCTAAAAAAAACAGAATTATTTCCGTTTCACAATCAACATAAAGCAAATCAGGCTGCTCCCTCCAAACTTTAACATCACCGTCTTTCCGTTAATAGCATTATTCTGATAAAGGCGGTCATTATAATCCATCATGAACAAGCACGAGAGTTATTCATGAAGAGCGAATACAATTTTGAAACGTCTTTGTAAATTTTGAGACAAAATTCAGGACAGATTCATATCAATTAAGTACTTCAAAAAGCTATATAAACAGTGTTTCAAGTCTTGCCGCGATGATCCTTTTATGTAAACTGGAATAGAATAGAATATTTTTTATTTGACAGACACAAACAACACAGAAAGGAATTAGCACAAAATATATTTTGGTAACTTCTATTTGATCTATAGATCTATAGGAATGTGACGTCATACTCGTTATACGTTCCACCAACAACAGGGACAAAAAAGTTTTGACAGTTCTATGACGTCAGCATACAGCGCCTATAGAGCAAATGGAACTCCCATTATACATAGCCACCAATATATTTTATATAAAATTAATTTAGTAGATATTTTAGAAATAAAAAACATTTGAATCACTTTTTTTTAAAACAAACGCTGCTCTGAATATAAAAAAAAACAACATTTTCTTCACGCTATCTAGTAAATAAATGTATAAATAATTGTCACCTGTATCGTGGGTAGAAATACAAATAATAAAAACTGCATTCTTACTCTTCACTCTAGTGTATCTACCCCCAAACCGATAGAGACAGACGCCGTGATGACGCAATCAAAAATGCAAACCAATAAAAATTATCCCAAAATGGCCAGTCTTTAGAAATTAAGTTCCAGTAACAACCAAAAAGCGGTAAAAGCGTCCAATGCAAACATTTTACGGTCAATTTTACGAGTACCGCTCCAGATATTATCACTATTAAGGTGATCTGTGATAAGAGCCTTAATATTTATTCCCTCTTAGTAAAGCAAGATGTTGGTTTAACTCGAGCTGCTAGGAAAGCTACTCTGACGGTAGGTGAAGAAAAACATCGTGAAAAGGCGGGCGGCTTAGTTGAGTCTCTTATTGGCCATGTTTTTTTTGAGGATAAGATTAAGTTTAAAAGTTGGTTTAGGTGCAAGAAAGCCTATCTTAAAAACATGTGCCATGCACTAATGTTTCTTTAGGAGAGTAAAAAGTTCACTTGTCGCTCTAAACCATCTAGAATAGACGTAACACGTAAAAATAGACGTAATACTTTGTGATGGTAACTTTTGAATTCAGGAGCGTGATATATTTCGTGCCTGATTAGATCTGTTTTTGAAGGACACTTGATAATAATGAATCTGTGGGCTGTGGGCGTTTTGATATTGCTCTTATCAAAGTTGAGTTATAACTCGTTTAATGGCGTTTGAAAATTTTATTGCGTTTCGTTATTGCAGAGTTTTGAAAAGATTTTACAGGTCTTGTAATAAAATATTAGATCTGTTCGGGCTAATTATATTTTTAATGTATTTGATACTACATAAAATAATTGGATTTTGAATTCTACTAAATTGCTTATTGTGATAAATTGTAATCTTTTAATCTTAACATTCGCTGTAGTTTTAGAATTTCGACTTAAATTAAATTATTTTTTTCTGTTATATAACACAGTCATCGCCGTTCACTAGTCTATACTTATACTTTACTATATACTAATCTATATCTATACTCTATTCTATACTAATTTTATAAAGAAGAAAGTTTTTGTTTGTAACGAATAAACTCAAAAACTACTAAACCGATTTAAAAAATTATTTCACCATTAGAATAATACATTATCCCTGAGTAACATAGTTTATATTTATTACTAGAAAAAAATAGGAATCCCTACTAAAATTTCAATAATGTAAACAATGGTGTAATAATTAATGGATTTTTGCGGACGAAGTCGTGGGAAACATCTAGTTATATATAAAAACCTATGTATTCATGTTATTACATACAAACTACAGACCCTTTGCATCTATCTTTTCCGTGAAAACCTACACAGTAACACTTTTAGGTCTATTCATTAAACTTTACAACACTTAAGATGCGTTCACACTTAAAAAAAATGAGATATCTATCGAAAATTCTCAATTTTTTTCAACGGATTTTGCTTTTTTTTTGTAATTTACACAAAAATATTGTGTTTGAAGAAATAATAATAAAAAATGATGGATGTGTAAATACCTAGAGTATTCTATGTATGAATTCACAAAAAAAGTATATGATCTAACCATTCGGATCCCATAGTACAAGCTTTTTTTATTGAGGGGCTAGATGGCGTTGTATGAAATGTGCATCAATATTTTAATTAAAATGTGCATCATAATTTTTATTTATAAATTTATTTATGAAGAGCACGTGGTGTGGTAGTGGTCGCACCTCTCTCTCACGATCCGAAAGTCGTTGGTTCAAACCATCGTGCAAGAATGAGTTTTCTTATTCAAAAAAATTATGTGCGGAATGCCAGTGCTCTTAAACGGTGAAGGAAACCATCTTTAGGAAACGGGAATCCCTAGAACCAAAAATTCAAAAGTGTGTATCATAGGGTGGTCATTCTTATAAGTGTACCTGTCACGTACGGAATACTTACTACTGTGCAAAATTTAGGCATGTGTGTGAAATATCTTGTTTGCCTGGCCAGACATGCCTCAGGAATACTCTCTTTAAATATCCTCAAATATCTAAGTAACTAGAGATCTGAGGAGATATCTACCGAGCCTGAGGATTACAGTCGTAATTGGAACTCATGGCCCGATGTCGCTCAGCCCTCCGATAGCTAACAAATTTGCAATGTAAACGCTGTCCTTTTGTTTTATGTTTTGTTTTGTCTTTTGTTTTATGTTATTATCACTAGATATCTTGATTACATTTTTTGTAAGAAGGATCATACAAAAAAGCGCTAGGACCGAGACGAGTTTCTTGCCTGTTCTTCTCGTACTTGGGTTAGGTTGGAATTGGCACCAGTGTTGCCAGTGGCAGATAGTCAAATATAACGTGAGACAGCTCAAAAAGTAACATTTTCACGAGAAAAGTAACATAAAAAAAAAATAAAAAAAAAAAATTGCGTAAACATTTTAAATTACAATTCTAAATTTGACTAAACTGACGTATGATTGACGTGTTTTAGCTTATTTTAGAAGCCATGTAAATTGGTGTTGACTAAAGCTACGTGAAAATGGTGGAAAATTAATTAAATTAGAATGATTATGTCAATTTTAGATCTTTTTAAAACTGTCATTCAAAAATGTTACGCTAATTTGGTCTTTATAGTAAGCCAAATAAGATCGTACCTATGGTAGCATTTTTTAAGTTAGTCTACAAAACAACCGAATTACCACCAGTATCTCCTCTGATCTCTAGTGGCTTATATCTTCAAAGATATCTAAACAGTGTAGCCAACATGACATTTGGCACACGCCCACATTTTGCACAGTAGTTTGTATTCCGTACATGACAGGTTACAAGCCTACCGCCGCTTATAATAATACTAACCTATGACACACCTTCGAATTCTTGATTCTAGGGTAGGAATGCCGGTTTCTTCACGAATTTTTCCTTCACCGTTTAAGAGCACTGGCATTGTGCACATAAATGGTTCAAATAGAAAAATTCATTGGTAGGTTCACGAATAGGTTTGAACCCGAGACCTTCGGAGCGTGAGGCAGGGGTGCTACCACTACACCACTTTATTAATCACCTTATTCCTAATCGTAATAATTGTTGATCAAATAATCTCTTGCCTAAGCGAGATGGAAGGTTGAGAAATACATGCGAGTGAGTGAATATGCGGTGCGTCGAAGTGACAGATTTTTGCGTGGACGTCCATCAGTCAGTCCACAAAATCAAGAGCGCCAACATGACGAACAAAAACAAAAACATTCTTGGATACGTTCCGTTTCACAAAATTTTTTGGTTGCTGGAAAATATTTTTTAAGTTTAATTACATTGACCTAAAAGTAACACAAAAGTAACATATTGAGTCGTGTAACATGGAGGTAACATGAGAGGGTCAAAAGTAACGTAAAATGTTACAAAAGTAACATTCTGGCAACGCTGATTGGCACATAGATTCACCTAGACGTTAAGTTTCAAAGTGATTGTTGTGATTTCATTGAATAAATAATTTTCAATTTCAATTTCAATCACGTTTGATTTGTTTATACCATTCTGGTTACAGCCTAACACAAGTGCTTTGTGTAGACCGTTTGAATTGCGTTGGCTATCATAAACTTTTACGGAAAGGAAGAGACGTGAAAGAGGCAGTTCTTTAGTGACCTCTACTTCCTGCTGAACTGGGCCATACTTCCTTAAAGGCCTTAGATAAGGAAAGGATTTAATGGAGCTTGTCTCTGAAATTGAACCTTATAATGTTTTAAGTAAGGATAATTTTTAATTTTAATTCTTTGTTGTCCTTATACACATTAAATTAAATTTGAAAACTTAAAGCTAATGGCTTTTATACAGGCGAGCTTAACCTTAAAAAAGGTTTCTTCTAGTAATTCTTGGAATATGGATATTTTTAACTATTGGTGGAAATATGCGTACAAAAAGGTGGGAATGAAGGAAATCAAGATATATAAATGAAGAAGCTATTTTAACAGAATACACTTATAATAATAAATATACTTACTTATTTTTATAATATTGATAATTCAAATTATACTTGGTCTTGTTCACGTGATTCTTACATAGAGTAGTCAAGGTTTGTGTTAATACAAATCACGGGCTGATAAAATATTTAAATCATTAATAATCTAAGTTCCTTGAATTGACATTATTTAGTGACAAAAAAAAGTATTTATTATTAGGTAGCTACGATAGAAATATAATATTAATTGTATATATTTATACTAGTATAGTAAAAAAAATATAATATTAGAAGGTCATAATAAAAGTAACGTTATACGAAGGAGTTGAAAATTTCAAGGTTCTAGCAATAATACCTATTTACGAAATCCACTTAAAGTTTAAAAAAAATTCTTTGATAGTTTATAAAATTGTATACATGAAGTTTTTAATCTTTCGCAAATACAGCGAAAGCCTAGAACAAAAATAGCGAAAGCCAAAAACATACGTGGAGGCAAAAGTGGTGCAATTAGCGCACTCACACGTCAGCCGCCGTAGAGAGCGGACGTCCGTCGCTTTGGCGTCTTCACACTCCTTTGTGTTGCTGTTTCACGGATAAATTTCATGGAACGTGCTAACGAGCTACGTTTGATAATTGCTACCGAAGAATGCTAAGCTTATGATAGCGATCCGTCTTTGTCCATACTAATCTATACTAATATTATAAAGAGGAAAGTTTTGTATTTTGTATTTTTGTTTGTAACGAATAAACTCAAAAACTAGGTACTGGTCCGATTTCAAAAAATCTTTCACCGTTAGAATGCTACGTTATTCCTGAGTAACATAGGCTATATTTTACGTAGGTACCTCGCGAGCAAAGCTTCCGTTCGCGGAAGCTAGTATCATATATGCGAAAGTAAGTAGTCTGTTTGTTTGTTATTTTTCACGACTAAACGGCTGATTGTATCGTAAAAAAAATGGCAAGGAGATACGAATAGATAATACCTTGAAGACGGACATAGGTTATCTTTTGGCTTAAAAATACTTGAAAGGGCTGAAATAGGGGTTGAAAATTTGTTTCCCACGCATGGTTAATCAACGCTGGGTTCAGTCAGTTTTTAGATGGGTGACCGCCATTTTTGCACTCCATAGTTCCCAATAACCGATATCAATAATTTCAGAGTTAATTTTGATGGATTTTTGCGGGCGAAATCGCAGGTAACAGCTAGTTTTGATATAGATATAACTTGTTAATAGTACTATGGCTATTTAAACATTTTTTTATTATTATGCAGGCACAAATTCTTTCACTAATCCACTGTTACGCGGTTTACATACTCTAGAATAGATAGATACAAAGGTCTTTGTTTCCAACTTTATATCTAACTAAATAACTAACCAGAAATCAATGACTGTCATACCCCTTTCAAAATCACGACTGACTCCAGTGCTATTGTTGGCTTAAATAGACATTTCAATGTGTTCTTACAGACGTATAAACGGGTATTTGGATCCCGTTTCTTAAGAAATATTGGTATCTGGACACAAAATAAATACATTATCTATACTAATTTTAAGGGCGAAAGATTTGTATTTTTATGTTTGTAACGAAAAAACTTAGAAACTTCTGAACCGATTTCATAAGTTTTTTCACCATGAAAATGCTACACTATCCTTGCGTAGCTTAGGCTATATATTTTAGTAGAAAAAAAAAATAGGGATTCTTACTAAAACTTCAATATTGTAACCCAAGGTGTAATAATGGATTTTGCGGACTAAGCGTGAATAACAAGTGTTTTATAAACAGGTGTGATAAAAAAATGTGTTAACAATATCAACTGAAGATTAGTAAATTAATAGTTAAAATTAAAGAAAAAAAACTACAATCAAAATTGACTACTCTCAGCTTATGCTGCTCTGGTATTTTGTACCAGAGGTTTTTGCCAGATTTTTGTTCCTGAGCCAAAATAGCTTGATTGAAACTAACTAAAATGATACAGTTAATTTTCTGAGGCTTTTTTTTTTGTTCTTACAAAGTTTTTTAGTGTTCTGAAAAGATGTGCGTCTAAAAATCACCTTTTGTACAAAAAAATCACAAATAAAAAAATATATTTCTTTTCATTCATTTGGTAATATAAATTATAGTTCGTAATTTGCCCTTTTAAATACAGAAGCGCTTAAACATGAATGCCTAGCTTTTACTCGTTCATGCAATTAATCTGAATGTTGATTTTTAATAAGTAAATATTAGTCGACATTTCAACCAGCACGTTTGAGCCCTGAATTAATTGAAGATTACTCGTATACTGTGGGAACCAGATAGCTGATAAAATACTTACTACATAAATATTTTTGTTGATCTATGAGTCTAGACATGCTATTTTACTAGTGATCTCGCAAATAGAAAATAAAATCTATGGGAATATTTCCAATCGTTAAATCCCGCGATCACTGCCATACTATTCCATAGCGATGCTCGAATGATGATTTTTTTAGCTTCCCCAATGAACTACTTTACGGATTTTCTGCGGTGCATTCGACCGTTAACTTTGTTGCTCTAGTTTTTTTTTTTAATTTTTCCTATAATGCCCGAGTTTTTGACTGACTTTGTGACATTGGCCATATTACTAATTTAAACACTTGATACTGGCAAAATTGATCTTATAAGAGACAGATGCCATAAACAAAAAAAAAG
This sequence comes from Cosmorhoe ocellata, assembly GCA_963675405.1. Lineage (NCBI taxonomy): Eukaryota > Metazoa > Arthropoda > Insecta > Lepidoptera > Geometridae > Cosmorhoe > Cosmorhoe ocellata. The sequence continues at coordinate 9,499,908 of OY776256.1, read as the reverse complement.
AGTGTGTTTTAGACCACACGACTGAAGTAAAACTTCTTTAGCTCCATCTATATGTATTTATGCCTGTACGTTAGATATACGAAACGTAACTGGGTATAAGTAGAAGAGAGAAAGAAAATGTGTGTTCGCACCTCTCTCTCTTTCCCCTACAGTAATATACGAAATGTAACTCTCTCTTTCTATCTTCACTAACTTATCTCCCTCTCAACTTCCGTTCGCCTCGCCCGATCACACTTTTCGTAACACTCTCGTCATGCATTCACCAACTTTCTCCCCAAGCGCGCGTTAAAAAGTTTTACTTCCGACCTCAGTGGCGCAGCGAAAGAAATTTGTTCCGTTGGTCTGGGTGTTTTCTATAAAAAAAAAAAAAAAATATGATCACGACTGTAATCCCCAGGCTCGGTAGATATCTCCTCAGATCTTTGTTTTCTATGTATACTAAAAAATATCTATCTATGTATCTAATGTATTAAATATATCAGTTATCTAGTACCCATAACACAAGCTTTGAGTAGCTTACTTTGGGGCTAGATGATGCTGTGTGGATTGTCCAGCATTACTTACTTACTTACTTACTTCAAAAGAGTTACTAGTTTAGTTTTACTTGCTACCTTACGAGTTTCTTAGCATAACGTGAAGTCCCGTAGTTAGATTGTTCATGTCCAACGTGTATTGAGGAGCGTGTTGTATTGAAGCGAATTGACAGATAGGCAGGGTCTTTGTTCCGACGAGAGGCTATTTTGAATTTCATATCATCGAGACTGATCAGAATTGGTGTTTGTTTGTGTGAAATGTTTGACTGATTGGGAAAGCTTTACACGTGTGAATTTATTGCCCGGCTTTCTAGACCAGGAGAGCAATTGCTGTAATTGAACGTACATATATTCAAAGCCAAAACACCTTCGTAAACATTACGCTATACACGTTTTGTAACGTCAAACGTTACTCAATCTTCTTCTTCTCAATCTTCTTTTGTTAATCCTACTACGAGTAATATTATAAACGCAAAAGTTTGTTTGGATGTCTGGATGTATGTTTGTTACTCTTTCACGCCAAAACGGCTGAACGGATCTGAATGAAATTTGGCACAGATATAGATTATTCCGCCCGCGGCTTCGCCCGCATGATACCTTGAAAAACAAAAACAAATCTATCCCGCGGAAACCTTATATTTTTCCGGCATAAAATGTAGCCTATGTGTTATTCCAGATCATAATCTATATCTGTGCCAAATTTCATTCAGATCCGTTCAGCCGTTTTAGCGTGAAAAAGTAACAAACATACATCCATCCATCCATCCATCCATCCCTACATTCTTACAAACTTTCGCGTTTATAATATTAGTAGGATGGTCTGGAATAACACATACAATTTATCCATACATTTTTATCCCGAAAAAATGTATGGTTCCCGTGGGATAGCGATGTTTTAGTTTTTCAAGGTGTCACGCGGGCGAAGCCGTGGGCGGAAGCTAGTACCTTATAATAATGACACCCAGACACATCCTGTGTTGGAATCGAACCCACAACACACAGCGCAGAAGGCTGAGCTACTACCAACTGAGCTATGAGGCCAGTCAAAATATCATATTAAGAATTTGATTGTAAACTGAAGGTATGTTCTACCATGTACAGGAATCATAAGAAAATTTCGGTAATGTAGACTTTGAAAAACCTATATTATATTCCGTCAAAACAAACAAGTAAAACAGATAAACAAACATTTAATCTTATCAAAATAAGCTAAGCATCCCTTAGAACTACAGTTGAATTCAAAATGAGGCTATATAACTTCAAATTACTTCTTAAAGTCCTCCAATAAATTTCTCTCAACATTTCAAAGTATTTCATAAGGAAAATTGTAAATATTTTTAAATAGGGTTGTCACGTTAAGCTTGCTTTATAAGCTGTTTGGAGCTGTTGGAGCCCATGTCGGAGAATAAAAAAAAAAACATTCCTTCTATTAACTCGTGGCTGAAATTACAAGCTCAAAATTTACTAAGTACGAGTTTGGCTTACCGCTGACTTTACTAGCGTAATAGATGTATTACTGTAGTAGTAGTACAAGAGATTTGTGTGGTCGATTACCGTAGTACACTTTCGTCAATGAAATTAACTAAAGCATAATTTGAGAACTTGACGCTTAAGACACAAATGTGGTAATATACTTCGACGATTGCGGTCTTCTTTTTCTTCTTCTTCCTTGCTTATGTCATCTGTGTCTTTTGAGATCAATTTTACCATTGTCTAGTCATTGTTAATATCACACAGTTATAGTTAATTGTCAAGTCAATTTTAAGCAATAGATGGCTGTTTTGTATATTTTTACACTCGTGTAAAGAACTCGGGCATTAATGGAAAAATAACCACCAAATTTACCCAAAAAATTCAAAATAACACGAGAAAAATATAAAAACTGGAGCGATAAAGTTGACAGTCAAATGCATCGCAGAAAATCCCGACACTTGCGGTCATGCAGCTTTTCCATGCAGGGCTGAAAGCGAGCAGAAAACAAAAATGTATTATGCTTAGGTGGACATAGCACTATACCCGGCGAATAAAGAAATTGACAGCCCTGATGTATGAACCGCTGGTAATCCGGATTCAGTGCTACATCGCTTTATTTACCGTTGACTGTCGACTGATGTTTATACGGATCAAATTCAATTACATCATTTGCGATGAAATTATTTTGCTCCGGATCATTTTGTTTGAGTTGAAAAGTCATTTAGATTTGTGTTTAATTTGGGAGCTCTATTTTTATAATTAAGTAGCATCATTTAGATGTAACAAAAATTGTATTTGAGCTGCGATCATTTTGAAAAGATTGTCGATAGAAAATATCGATATAGAAGTGTGATTTAACAATTTTAATTAGCGGGTGAGCTTCAAAAATATTTGAAAATGAATAAATGATTTGGAATATTATACAAAAATAAACATTGAAAGTATTATTAAAGTTTATCACCATTAAAATTAAATAAATATGCGCAATACCAAAATGTTACGTGCACAAAAAAAAAATTAACGTTAAAACGTATAATTCATAAAAGCGTCAGAAATAACAGTAATGCAAAGCTGAAGGCTTTTTATTTCATAAAAACCGCGTCAAATTCGTGATAGAACGCGCTGAACTAATTTTTTTTTCGCTACATCGTTAGGTGGCAACATTGAATAATTTCACACGAAAATAATATAGCACCGCACTATATCTACGTTAAAATCACCATGACAATATACCATTTACATAATGCAGCCTCATTGCATGTGTACTACAGTATAACCTTGATTTCCTCAAAGTGCGATTGTGAAGCGTTGTCGCCGCGTTTCTTGAGAGTCCTTAGTGAATACGGGGCCGGATCGTCACAATACGCTGAGTATGGGAAAGCGCGGCTTGCAAATAAGAAGGCCAATATTATTTTGGGTTTTATACCGCTTTATAAACGAGATAAAACCCGGGCTAAGGTGACTATGAATTTAATGGTGTTCGATATGCAATGGCACTTACAAAACTCGAAACGAACTAAAATCAGGCTGAAGTGGTGTGATGATTTCTTAAGCATTTCTTAGACCCTCGACTTGAATAGAAAAGAATCAATTATGTACAGAAAAACTGTATTATTGTAAATTCTGTTCCTAAAAAAATATAAATATTAAAAAAAAATTACATAGTTTGGAAATTAGGTGTATTTAAAGAATGTAAAAATGGAAACGGGTGTATTATTAATTAATTTTCTTTGTAAATAAATTTATTATTGCTTTACGTGAAAATCTAATCGACATTGCACACTAAACCTTGTGATTACTCATTATTTTTTATGATTAAAAAAAACAAAAGCATTTTTTAAATTGTTAATACAGAATCGTAGCAGACAATGGTTTGAACGACGTTAGTTTTACGCGTAAAATAACAATTATTCCAAAATCACGGTGTATACGAATTTTGGGGTCTAAGGCATTTTGACTTTCAGATGATGAAGGTGCTATTTTAACATAAAGTCATAAGTGCAGGTCGGTAATTTGACTTAAAGACCTATGTAATTATAATTATTATAATAATAATTATAATTACATAAGACCTATGTAATTATAATTATTATAATAATAATTATAATTACATAGGTCTTTAAGTTAAAATAGCACCTTCATCATCTGAAAGTAATTATATAATTATAATAATACCCCGGACCGGAAATTTTTTTCCGATCTCCGAACTCTTGGTCACCCTAGCGAGGACGGCATCGCAGGGATTATAACATTATCCGTAGATATGAAATTTTCTAAGGACGATTGTGAGGAAGAAAGAAGGACGCTTCATTTGGTTTGGGGCGTAAAAACGAATGAGTGGTGAAATACGGTTGAATGCCGTTTTCAAGGTATGAGAAAATTCAGAGAAAATTTGCTGAGTTTGCCAATTCAGAAGATTTTGCGGGATCTGAATTTTTTTGTGACGTAGCTTGTTATAGGTACCAATTTTACCACCTAGGTTATTATCGATCGAACTATAATGATAATTACCATATTATTACCATATTATAAGAGCGCTGGTGGTGTAGTGGTAGCACCCCTGCTCACGATCCGAAGGTCGTGGGTTCAAACCCGGTCGTGCACCAATGAGTTTTTCCATTCGAAAAATTTATGTGCGCAATGCCAGTGCTCTTAAACGGTGAAGGAAAACATCGTGAGGAAACCGGCATACCCTAGAACTAAAAATTCGAAGGTATGTGTTATTGGTTAGTATTCTTATAAGCGGCGATGGGCTTGCAACCTGTCACGTACGGAATACTAACTATTGTGCAAAATGTGGGCATGTACCAAATGTCATGTTTGGACTTGTCTCTGACTACCCTCTTTAGATATCCTCAAAGATCTAAGAAACTAAAGATCTGAGGAGATATCTACCGAGCCCGGGGATTACAGTCGTGATCATATTTTTTTTTTTTTTTTTTTTTTACCATATTATTATTATTTGCGCACGAAAAGAGCCTTTTAAAGCACTTTAATCCTTTCACCACACTGATTTTATGACCTTTTTCTTCTTCATAAATCATTTTGCCGATTCACTTTATTTACTTGGATACAAAACGACATGAAACGACTCGCAACGACTTTTAAACGGCTTGTTAACTGTTTTACGATTATTAAGCCTTTAACAATGAGATTTTACTAGTCCACTCCACGCACAAGCCTCACTTATGCTGGGAACTTGATTCTTATTTCTGTGTAATAAAGCTGAATTTAATGCGTAAAAATTATGGTCCAACTTCAAAAAATGGATCAGTTTCTTTTGAAATTTTTGGCTTAAACTTCTATTTTGGCTATGATTATGTCCGCATAATTTTTATTTTCCGTAAATTTAAAAAATCGTGACCATCTTTGAAATCAACTGTAGAAACATTTGTTTGTATTTTATTGATGTCAATAAATAGGTGTATTTCAAACGAGATGTTATATATTAGAGAGTATATTAGAAGTAGTTATGAATCTTATTTAATAATACACATATTATTTACCATATATTCCAGGCTGTCTTCCGCTAAATCCACACACCCAGCATAGTCTACACTCCTATATCAAATACCATACCAAAGAAGTTATTCCAATAACGGTTTAACCCAATATATTGAGCAAGTATATTGGCTCCCAGTTGTCCCGCCCGCGTCTTTGTTTGAGAAAATTTACAACTAAAAGTTGTAGATTTAGCTTATAAGTTTATACAGGAAAAATCATTTTCTATTTTCCATTCAGTGACCTTAAAGCTAGAGTAAGAGTCATTTGGGCTTTACAAATGAGCTGTGGTGGTCTATTGGTAGTCTATCTTATTGATTCTGTTTTTCTTTCACTATCTAAAAGCACTGGTATTGTGCAATTTTTTTCGAATATAAAAACTCTTGGAAAAGAAATAGTGGCGTGATAATGAGGAGGCTTATACTCAACAGTGGGTGCTAACGGCTGAATGGTGAAAAAAACTCACGACCAGGTTTGAATCCACGACCTTCGGCTCGCATGAATGCTACGACTACACCACCAATGCTCTTTAAAGTCGGTTGAAAATCAGAAGTTCTTACGAAAACCTATAAAATTGCACTAACATAATTTAAGAACGATATTTCATAGTTATCGCCCTCGGAAGCTTCAAAACTTTGATTTACATTTTAAAGTTGATACTGCTGACGTTACACTTATTTCTAGTAACTTTATTCACTGAGAAAATATACAGGATGTGTAGTTACCCGACTGCGAGGTAGGAGGATAACATTTTTGGTGTATGTATGTAAATATCTTTGCTCGTCACTGCAATATAGATTGACAAATGAGGTCTTTAGATTCTTCTTCTTCTTCTTCAATTATGGCATCTGTCGTCTTTAGATTCGTCTAGCTAGATTACAAGGGTGACAGATTTTTTGCGATGTATTCGGCTGTCAACCGTCGCTTTAGTTTTTTTCATGTTATTTTGTATTTTATTGTGTAGTTTTGGTGAGTATTTTTTGAATAAAGCCCGAGCGCTTGACGCAAGTGTAAAATATGTGAATTAAATTGTTCCTTTAAAAATCCATCGAGGAAATCCCGAGAATTTCGAACAATCATCGTTTAAAATTGACTTGACGTTTCGACTATGACTTTGTGACATTGACAATACTAATTTAAACACTTGACACTGGCAAAATTTATCTCAATAGAGCCAGTAACCAAATAAAAGAAGAAGAGAAGCCTATGTCGGATATATGAAATGTCAAAAAATCTAATATGGCGGCCCTAAGAAGTTATTTGCAATTAAATTAAGTCGGCTTTTTGATTTTTGTAATATATACTAGAGTTATAACGTGATTTTCATATCAAAGCAGTCTCTTCATTCCTGTATGTAAATGTCTGAATGTTTCACCCTGTATAATAACTTTGCGGTTTTAAAATGTTCATTAAAATAAAATGAATTTTGTTTGTGAGCTTCCGCAGAATCCGAAATGCAATCAAAAAGTTTTAACTTAATCTTGCACTACTCTTCATTAATAAATAAATAAATAATAATACTGGACAATCCACACAGCATCATCTAGCCCCAAAGTAAGCTACTCAAAGCTTGTGTTATGGGTACTAGATAACTACATGATCTGATATATTTAATACATTATTTACATAGATAGATATTTTTTAGTATACATAAAACACCCAGACCAACGGAACAAATTTCTGCAGATCGTACACAAATTTGTTCCGCGGCGGGAATCGAACCCGCAACCTCCTGCGTCGCAGGCGGACTCTCGCCCGCTGCGCCACTGAAGTCATCAAATACTAATAATAATGTGTTATTGTGTTACAACAAGGTTGAAATTTCTAAAAAATTGTGGTTCTTAAGATCTTGTGGTAAGGAACGTTATATACATACATACATACATAAAATCACGCCTGTTTCCCAACGGGGTAGGCAGAGACCACGGATCTCCACTTGCTACGATCCTGACATACTTCTTTTGCTTCATTCACTCTCATTACATTCTTCATACATGCGCGTCGGTTAAAGGTACTCTGGACCTGGCCTTTCTCTAGTACGTCCTCAATTTGATCGAGGTACGTACGCCGTGGTCTTCCCCTTCCAACTGTTCCATTCACACTCTCCTTATACAACTGTTTCGTCATTCTCCTTTCATCCATCCTTTCTACATGCCCAAACCATCTTAGCATACCCTTCTCAATTTTCATCACTACATCTTCTTTCACTCCACAACGTTCTCTTATCACACTGTTCTTCACTCTATCATTCAAAGTTAAACCACACATACTTCTCAAAGCTCTCATTTCCACTGCATTTATTCTACTCTGATGCTTCTTCTGCCATACCCAACTTTCGCTACCATACATCAATGTCGGCACTAACACTCCACCGTGCACAGCCAGTCGTGCTTTTTCGGACACGATCCGACTGCTCATAAAAACAGTTATATAAACAGTTATTATTTATGATTCTATTGCATTGTCTTATCTAACGAGCACTTTATCTCTTCTGTTGTTTTTTTTCTTGCTGAGTGCTGGTGGTGTAGTGGTAGCACCCCTGCCTCACGATCCGAAGGTCGTGGGTTCAAACCTGGTCGTGCACCAATGAGTTTTTCCATTCGAAAAATTTATGTGCGCAATGCCAGTGCTCTTAAACGGTGAAGGAAAACATCGTGAGGAAACTGGCATACCCTAGAACCAAAAATTCGAAGGTATGTGTCATAGGTTAGTATTCTTATAAGCGGCGATGGGCTTGCAACTTGTCACGTACGGAATACTAACTACTGTGCAAAATGTGGGAATGTACCAAATGTCATGTTTGGACTTGCCTCTGACTACCCTCTTTAGATATCCTCAAAGATCTAAGTAACGAAAGATCTGAGGAGATATCTACCGAGCCTGGGGATTACAGAGTCGTGATCATATTTTTTTTTTTTTTTTTTTTTTTTTTTCATTTTTATTCGTGTTTTTGTGCGGGTGCGAATGAGATACGGGGTAATTTCGCTATTATCCATTCGCATTCTGTGATTTATTTTCGAGCTTTCGTTTTAGCTGGCCGAAAAATAGAACTAAGGTATTTTCTTTAAATCTTGAATTTCTTTGTAAGGTCCAGAGTTAGTTAATAATTCAAATTAATTTATTTATTTACTACTTGTTGCCTCTGACTTCGTCCGCGTTGAATTCATTTTCAAATGTTTAATACTTTAATATTCTGCTATTCGGGGTGAAGACACATTTAACAAATAAAAAACTATGAAAATCGGTCGAGCCGTTCTCAAATTATAAATGGTTTAACTAACACAACTTCACATTGACACATTACTAGCTGTTCCTAGTGACTTTGTTCGCATTATTATTTTTTTCACATAAATGATAGTCAATCTACTTGCTAAATTTCATTAATATCTGTTCAGCCGTTTAGTCGCGAATAGGTAGCCAGCCCCTTTAGCCAAGTGGCATAAACGTCAATCGAATAGAATAGAATGGAATTCCTAATGTATGGGAATGACACTAGCTTACGAAATTAATTTCGTAAGCTAGTGTCATTCCCATACATTGAGAATTCTATTCGTTTTCTATTCTATAACGTTTATGCCACTTGTCTAAAGGGGAAGGAAACAAACAGAGCTACTTTCGCATATGTAATATTATCAGCAAGGATTAATGCCTAAACTACTGAGCTAAATGTGGATATGTGCCAAATATAATAGACGTATTTCTGACTACCTGTAGATATTCAAGTAACTGGAGATCTAAGAAGATGTCTACCGAGTCTGTGGATTACAGCCAAGGCAATGTTTGTTTTGGTTTCGAAGTGCCCAAATACTGAAACGCCAATTATCTATCCGAGATCATCTCAAATATTTGCGCCCTGCCGTGTGATTCTGTAAGACCTCATTCTAAACTTCGAATCTGAATCCGCTGTGAGTTTCTTGATTGGCATTCTAAAAACTCGGTTGATAATTCGAATTAACACTAGCGCCACTCTTGCGGGCGTGTCAGTGAGTTGAACTAAATTGACGGGGAGATTTTGACAGATAAAGTATATTTTGTATATTATAAAGTATGAGATGACGTAAGAAGGGCATTTTATACGGTAATTTCCAAGTCACTTCGACGCTCGCTTCGCACTCGAACCCGATTCAAAGTCTCAAATAAAAAGGTCGATGTCAAATGTCATTTTGAACCCTAGGCGAAGTGAGAGTGAATTGCGATGTGAGAGGCGAGTTGATGTTTAAATTTTACAGAATCGACGTACTGTTATCCTTCAAAAACGTATACTTACAGAAATATACAGTTGTATCTTGATATACACACTATTATATACTGTATACATACCCCAAACTGACATTTCACGCGCGATTTCTTCAATCTTCATTTGTATTTGCGCCCTGAAATGTTTCGACACACATTATATACTACATACAATATAGGTAGATGCTTATGCCTTTGCATGTTGTTTCTAATCTAAAATAAATATTTTAATTATCCTACCTAGGCAGGTACTTATATCTGCACTAAGACGCTTAGCGGTTTTCTTAATTTAAAAAACATACAACATCAAATCGTCTTACTAGCCACTAAGATATTTGATCGCTTCGCTCGCTCAATCAAAAATACTTGTAAACCAGCTATAGAAGGATCGAACAACAAACGATTTATAGATAGCTCAACTAATCCAGATCATTGCCAGAGGCAAGCTTCCCGAAGATAGTTGCAGTATTACCACGTTGAACAGCAATAGGTGTGATACGTTGAACTAAGTCGAGGCCAAATCGTATTGTCTTAATTTGTTATAATAAAGTGCCATTTTAATATTCGGGCGTATATTCTAAAACCCATTATCACCACACGCACTACTAACTATTTATGTGGGAAGGTCCCACATCACTGCAATGCGTCATGTGTGATATGTGCCATATGTCACGCGTTTTAGTGAAAATGTCTCGCGAATATTTTTTTCGCGGCCACAAGCCACAAGTATAGGAGATTCTGACTCTCAGATTTTCAATGGTCTTATTATAAAAGATTGTTTATCATTAGTTTATCGAAGACTTTTTTATCGTGTCACTAATTATTTTTAACCAGTGTGGTGAAAGGGTTAAAATGCACCTTGGAGGCTCCTTTCGTGTCTTTCGGTTTTCTCACGATGTTTTCCATCACCGTTTGAGAGTTACATAACGCACATACATTTTTCAACCAAAAAATCCATTGATGCACGACAGATTTTTAGAGTCAAATATAAATTTTGTATGATTAAGTACTTATTTACCTACATTTTTGTTTTGGAACTTAAAAGTTTTGAAATAATAGAATATGTTTTTTTATAATATCAAGTTTATCTTGAGAGCTAACCCTGGTTTAACCCAATCTTTAACAATAAAACCTCAAGTATTTAGATGAAAAATGACATACAACATGGCGAATGAGATTTTTTCCGAAGTCAACAGGCAGATTATGACTTAACTAATTTATTTTCCTTTGTTCCTTTTCAAAATGGTCCTTTTATTCCATATTTTATTTAATAAAACCACTTTAACCATAGTGCTGGTGGTGTAGTGGTAGCACTCCTGCCTCACGATCCGAAGGTCGTCGGTTCGAACCTGGTTGTGCACCAATGAGTTTTTCCATTCGAAAAATGTATGTGCCAGTGCTCTTAAACGTCGAAGGAAAACATCGTGAGGAAACGGGCATACCCTAGAACCAAAAATTCGAAGGTGTGTGTTATAGGTTAGTATTCTTATTAGCGGCGATGGGCTTGCAACCTGACACGTACGGAATACTAACTACTGTGCAAAATGTGGGCATGTACCAAATGTCATGTTTGGACGTGCCTCTGACTACCCTCTTTAGATATCCACTAAGATCTAAGTAACTAAAGATCTGAGGAGATATATACCGAGCATTTTGACTATTTACTATCATAAAATATTTCGATAATGTTAATATAAATTTTGATTTAGACATTGACTTTCAAATTCATTTTGGATTTTGATATTGCAAAATGTGAGGGTCTTAGTCGCAGCTCATTATTTAAATTGCAATAACGTGACTTTACGTGACGTTCTGCACGGCCATTATTTGGATGGGTGACTTTCATGACGTCAACATCCCCTCTACAAAAGTCTATAGGCCATACTGTAGCCCTTAAGGCAACCTATCAAATAAATAAATGGAGCCCAATATTTATCAATGTTGTCAATCACAAAACACTTTCGATTTTCATGATTTCCTGAGGGACCTTGTCGGTCTACAAATCGGATGGAGGTTCTATCTACCTAGAAATTTTATATAGAAACTAATATTTATTGCAAAAATTATAAAACCCGACTGAACGTTACTGAAAATAGACTTTTATAGCTGCTATCTATGACACATATTTGCACAGTAGTTAGTATTCCATACGTGACAGATTACAAGCCCATCGCCGCTTATAAGAGGTTGCGGGTTCGATTCCCGCCGCGGAACAAATTTGTGTAAGATTTGCAGAAGTTTGTTCCGTTGGTCTGGGTGTTTTCTATGTATAATAAAAAATATCTATCTATGTATATAATGTATTAAATATATCAGTTATCTAGTACCCATAACACAAGCTTTGAGTAGCTTACTTTGGGGCTAGATGATGCTGTGTGGATTGTCCAGCATTATTTATTATTTATTTTATTTATTATTATAAGAGTACTACTATAACTCCGAAGGTCGTGGGTTCAAACCTGGTCGTGCTTCAATGAGTTTTTCCATTTGAAACTTTTTTGTGTGCAATGCCAGTGCTTTTAAACGGTGAAGGAAAACATCGTAAGGAAACCGGCTTACCCTAAAACCAAAATTCAAACGTGTGTGTAGTATATGTATAGGTAGTATTCTTAAAAGCGACGATGGGCTTGCAACCTGTCACTTATGAAATATAAAACACTGCGCAAAATGTGGGTATGTGCCAAATGTCATGTTTGGACTACCCTCTTTAGATATCCTCAAAAGATCTAAGTAACTCGAGATCTGAGGAGATAGATGTCTACTGAGCCTGGGGATTACAGTCGTGATCAAGTTTTTTTCTATGACACCTTCGAATATTTGAAACCTCAGTTTTGACGACCTCAGTGGCGCAGCGGGCGAGAGTCCGCCTGCGACGCAAGAGGTTGCGGGTTCGATTCCCGCCGCGGAACAAATTTGTGTACGATCTGCAGAAATTTGTTCCGTTGGTCTGGGTGTTTCCTATGTATAATAAAAAAATATCTAACTATGTATTTAATGTATTAAGTAAATATATCAGTTATCTAGTACCCATAACACAAGCTTTGAGTAGCTTACTTTGGGGCTAGATGATGCTGTGTGGATTGTCCAGCATTATTTATTTATTTATTTTATTTATTTGGTTCTAAGGTATGCCGGTTCCTTTACGATCTTTTCCTTCACCGTTCAAAAGCACTGGCATATTTGAAAAATTAACCGGTCGATAACAACTTTGAAAACTCCGAGCATCATTGATGTTGGAGTGAATCCGAACTATTTAACTAGCGAGGGTTTCATGCTGGTCACATACCAAATGCAGCAGCTAAACCAATTTAAACTTTATACCGTTGAGTTTGAGACGAAGCTGTAATGTAAGCTCTAATTCAGGAGCTGGAAGTTAGAACTTTGCTATCGCCTGCTTTGGATACTAATTTAATACCTTAGTTGTTAAGCTTTATTGTGGTCTATAATAATTAAGAATGTTAATAGGTATGCCAAATCGATTGAAAGTTTGTTACAGTAAAGCTTGTATGTATACAAATACACTAGTTTTTGTTGTAGTCAAAAATACCTATTAGTTTTGATTTTACAGGCATTTAAACTTCGATAAATATGGAGTCCCGCTAACAGTCACGTGACCGCATGTGACGTCAACTGCCAACGCTCCGCTTAGGAGTTGTGTTGTGCGATGACGTCACACCGTCACACGCATCGTACGAGTCCGCATCGCACGTTTACTTCTCTAAATCGTAAACTAATTGACGTATCGAAGTAATTCGTTCACTTGCATTTTTTATTTTTGACCGAGAATATGGAGAGCTAATATTCAAAATAAGTTAACATTCTTCATTGTAACGCACTAAGGCATTGTGAGAATTATGAACAGTCAAATTATATTTCAATAAGTGTTTTTTTGAAAATAACTTTTATTTGACACTAGCTTCCACCCGCGGCTTTGCTCGCATAGTACCTATGTATAAAATATATAGCTTATGTTCATCCTGAAACTTTATCTATAGTGAAAGAATTTTGGAAATTGGCTGGGTTGTTTTAGTAATTACCTCCTAATACAAACAAACAAACTATGCTTCAATTTTAATAACGATACACGTACCCTTTAATATGTTTAATATAAATGGTCTCTTCTATTTTTTTTATTATTATTTTTTCTTATACTTTGTACATGACTACATACTACATACAGTACGTGACAGGTTGTAAGCCCATCGCTGCTTATAAGAATGCTAACGTACACCATAAAATTTTCGTAATGCTGGTTTCACATCTTTTCCATCACAGTTTGAAGGTGTCTTAAAACTAATACAATTTTCTCTCATTAGCTGATAAGAAAATTAACAGTTTCAGTAAAAACATACGCAAATTATTTTTTTCACTAAAACTCGACTTTATATCGTAGGATCTCACAACACCTAACTTTGATGTTGCTTAATTGAAAATTCCAACGCGAATTTTTTTCTTTTTTTCTCCCATCTTGAAGCGTCTGGAATTCATTTTAATTAGAGCCTAGTTGAAAAACCCTGACATACTCCAGGAGAGAATATTAGATGAAAATATAAAAGATGGCTAATATGAGTACATACAGAAGAAGGAAATAATAAGTATTAAAAAAAGTATAGGCGACCAAGAAATTGGTTTACCACTTTTGATGACATCTCCCAGTAACATAATTATTCGCTAAGGATTACTATGACAGATTCTGACGTAGCAGTTATTAATCTGTCAAGTGAAAATAGCCCTTGATGTTTTGTACGTGCAAATGATATTCAGCCTTAGAGTGGTAAACCCATTTCTTGGTCGCCTATACTTACCTACTTATTTTTACCCGATTGCGAAAAGAAGGAGGGTAATGTGTTTGATGTATGTATGAGAGTTCTATGCTGTCACTGTAACCCAAACGGCTGGACGGATTTTGACAAATGAGTCGTTGGATTCGTTTGAACCACAAAAGTTACATAGGCTGTACAAAATGTCAAAAAATCTAATATGGCTGCTGTAAAGATCTATTGTATTGTAAAAACCCGACTGAACGTATGTGAAATACGATCAGTCGGGTTTTTTATTTCTTTGCAATAAATATTAGTTTTATTTATATTTACTTACGATGACTGACAAAAAAATATTAATTAGCAGTACTATTCTCAAAATATAATTAAATCTCAGTTAACTTGACATTTTATTAACATTAGACATTAATGTATACAGAGAATAACTTTACTTTGAAGCCTTATTTAATAACGCAGATTGGTGTCAGCTAAAACGTTATATTTCTTTTGTATCTCGACGCTGCAGCTGTTTGGATTTGAGCCAACGCTATGTATTCAAGTGAAGTCGCGGTTAAAACTTAATTAGACATTAGAGACGGGTGATAGAATGGATTTCCATAAATGTAATAACCTAAAGAGTCGACATTTATCCCTATTACATAAGAAACAAAATACGACAGATTTTGTATAAAACTATTAGTTATGAAATAACAGTTACGTCAAACTGTATTTGTACACTAATATTAAGAGGAATCACTACATATTATAAAACAAAGTCTTCGATCACGTCTATCCGTCTGTCTGTCTGTTTGCGATAAACACATAAACTACTACACCGATTTTCATGCTGTTGTCAATTGATAGAGTGGTTCTCGAGGAAGGTTTTAGGATCTAATCGGATGAAGCCGCGGGCATTAACTAGCTATATTATAAAGAAAAAAAGATTTGTTTGTTTGAATTGAACAGGCTCCAAAACCAAGGAGCCGATTTGAAAAATTAATTCACCAACAATTCGGTTAATCTTTCAGGATGAACAAAGGCTATATTTCATGTACCTCGTAGGCGAAGCCGCGGGATAAAGCTAGTCTATAATAATTAATGCTTTTAGTTTAAATATTTAAGTTCGTTAGTCGATTTATTCTTATTCAAAACTAAGTTTTGCCCAAGCACAATGCAACTAAAGCAATTGTTATACTGTCACAACAATTTGTGTTATAAATAATGTATGGCATAAACTTGTGGAGAGCACTTAGAACTGCTTTCTATTTAACAATTTGATTACTTTATGATAGTTGTACAAAATACAGTTTTTGAAGTGCTATTTTTACCTATATTTATTTATTACACTAGCTGTTACCCGTGACTTTGTAC
Source organism: Cosmorhoe ocellata (assembly GCA_963675405.1). Taxonomy (NCBI): domain Eukaryota; kingdom Metazoa; phylum Arthropoda; class Insecta; order Lepidoptera; family Geometridae; genus Cosmorhoe; species Cosmorhoe ocellata. The sequence goes on along the minus strand of OY776256.1, from coordinate 9,484,034 downwards.
GATTTAGATTACTTTTAGGCGTAGCGTCCGAAAAATAAATAAATTAAGCAGATCTTTTTAATTCGTCAACCGATTTCGATGAAACAAAGTCTAAGTTTGAATATAAGCTTAATTCAATAAAATGAAAACTGCATTCGATTTGGTTCAGTCGTTGTGGAGTTTAGCGCGAACAAACGCGCAGGTTAACAGAAACTGACAATATTTTCAAATAATAATAATAATAACAATAATAATGCTGGACAATCCACACAGCATCATCTAGCCCCAAAGTAAGCTACTCAAAGCTTGTGTTATGGGTACTAGATAACTAATATATTTAATACATTATATACATAGATAGATATTTTATATTATACATAGAAAACACCCAGACCAACGGAACAAATTTCTGCAGATCATACACAAAATTATTCCGCGGCGGGAATCGAACCCGCAACCTCTTGCGTCGCAGGCGGACTCTCGCCCGCTGCGCCACTGAGGTCGTCAAATAATGTTGTTTTAGGCTACGTAGCATGTCTTCTTTAGGTAGCACTAATTCTTATTTGAAAATATTAAAAGTAGAGACACGTTATTATTAGTATTAGACGGGTATTTATCGCGTTTAAATTACCTTATATTTTACCCGACGTTTCGACAGGTTTGCACGCTGTCGTGGTCACGGGTAGACTCTGAGTCTACCCGTGACCACGACAGCGTGCAAAATGTGTTCAGATCGCGTAAGTTTAAAAGTACATAGTACAGACACGGATTCTCAACGATGTGTATAGATAGATAGATAGATAAATAGATAGATAGAAGAAGATAGATACTGTGTACGCGTGTAGATCAACACATCTCCGATTAAAAACAAGCCAAGAACAAGATTCTACGAACCAATCAGTCTTAGTTTATCTGATGAAAGTTTTTTTTATTTCAGGAGGCACAATAAAATTTCTAAAGGGGAGTTCAAACGGAGGGCCGTGCGGGCCCACCGGTTGGTCGGGCCCGCTGCTGCATCAACTCACAACTTAGGTAAGTGATTATTTGGCAAAAAAACTGTCATTACAATGGTGGTAATTCTGTTCGCTGAGTCATTAAAATTGTGTAAAATACGAACGTTTTTATTTTTTTAACCTAAAGACCATGCGTGACTGTCGTGATTATTCAAGATGAGCCTCACTCCATATACATCCAACTAATATTATTATAAGCGCGAAAGTTTGTAAGAATGTATGGGTGTATGTTTGTGACTCTTTCACGCTAAAACGGCTGAACAGATCGATGAAATTTGGCACAGATATAGATTATAATATGGTATATTATTAGCAATATCTGGGTGACCGAGCTTTGCTCAGTTTTTTTTTTGGTAAATTGTGTTTTTTTGAAAATGAAACCTAGCTAGATCGATTTATCGCCCCTAAAACCCCCTGCATACTAAATTTCATGAAAATCGTTGGAGCCGTTTCCGAGATTCCGATTATATATATATATATATATTTACAAGAATTGCTCATTTAAAGGTATAAGATAGCACATAAGCTACTTTTTGTCCCGGAAAAATGTACAGTTCCTGCGGGATGGATTTGTTTTTATTTTTCAAGGTCCCACGCGGGCGAAGTCGTGGGCGGAAGCTAGTATGTTAATAATGCAGGGATCCCAATCGACCTATCCCATTTAATAGCATGAGATTCAGAAAACGATCAATTTGATTAAACAAAATGGCGAAAGGCATCTTGTAATTCCAAAATATTTTTTCGACGCACACTGGAGAAAAAACCTGTTTTCCGTTTCAAATTGTTGAATATTACCCGCAATAAAAACACAGTGAAAATTATCAGGTTGTAAACCTTAACTTATTTTATTAACTACTAGCTGACCCGGCAGACTTCGTACTTATTTAGAAAACGTTTGTATGAGAAATAGAAAAGGGCAATTTTTAGGGTTTTCCCGGCAGTTATTCGAATTTTTCTTACCTTTTAAACCTTCCCTAGACCTCCACGAACATTTCAAGACCAAGATAAGATAAATCCGTTTAGCCGTTCTCGAGTTTTAGCGAGACTAACGAACAGCAATTCAGTTTTATATATAAGATTGATTTTAACATTTTTTTAAATCCATGATGGCGTATTTTTTTTTAAACGACATTGTTGTCAATTTTGAAGTTTATCTGGGTTTTAGAATAATGCGTTTTTAAACCAAGATGACATTATTGTTTTCTAATATTTTATCGTTAAAGTTATATCTATTTTCATATCCTTTTTAGGACGTCTTTCCAAAATCCAAACTCCATATCATACTATCCGTAATAAATTATTATAAATGCGAAAGTAACTCTGACTGTCTGTTACGTTATTATTAGTATTAGACGGGTACTTATCGCGTTTAAATTACCTTATATTTTCCCGACGTTTCGACAGGTTTGCACGCTGTCGTGGTCACGGGTAGACTGGAGTACTGGAGCTACCGCCTCCGCGAAGCGGGGGTCGCATTATTTGCAACTACCCTCACTTCGTTCTCGACAATAGGGATGTCCATCTGTACACTCGGACGACACACAACACTAACAGTATCCGCGACGCGCTGAATAACCGGTCTACGACGAGTACACTTAGCTAGCACTGGATTCCATGAGGCAGAGAGTCTGAAACCGTCTTCACGATTGAAATTAGGATATTTCTTAATCTCAATCGCTTCCCGAACCATTCTCTTGTAGTAATGCCTTTCATTACAGATGACCTGTGGTTGTCTCTGTTGTTGTGTCTGTTACGCTCTCACGCTTAACCACTGATCCGATTTTGAAGAAATTTGGTACAAGGATAGACTTGAGAAAGTACATAGGCTAACTTTTATCCCGAAAAAAAATTTGAAGGAGTTGAAGTAAGGGATGAAAGTTCATTCACGCACTATCGCATATAGCATTTAAACGGTGAAGGAAAACATCGCCAGGATACTCGAAAAACAAAATAATTTAAATCGAAAATTGAGTGTGTTTCATTAGTACCTATAAAGCAGCAATAGGATTGCAATCTGTCACGTAGGGAATACTAACGTTGATACTCTGTTAAATATAATATTTTGACGTGCCTCTGACTACCCGCTTTAAGCTATCTACAAAGATCTACAAGGAGATGTCAACCGACTCTGGAAAGAAGCAAAATTTGGCATTGATATTATTAACTTTTAAAAATGCTGGAGAAATCTAATTTATCGCTAACCATTATGAAAAAAGGTGCAATGATCGTTTTAATTTTGTAAAAGAATGGCGTCTTGGTATTTTTTTTGCCAAAATACCTTATACACTGGTCCATTACATCTAACGAGGGTTTGTTAAGGCCTAAATGAACGCTGATCTTAGGCGTTATGCAAATTCGGAAAAGCAAATTAAAATAATGATAAAGCCTTACCTGGAACCTTACCACAAGCTCTTATAAACCATTATGTTTCAGAAACGTCAAATTCCAACTTGACTCTACTTCAATATTATGAATTCATTTTAACGTGAGGTACGAAATATCAAAGTTATTATCTCTTTGACATTGCTCAACAACCTTGTGGTGAGGCACATGGTAGTACATTTGTCCAACCGTGGACATAAAAGCTAAAAGCTGTTATGTTATACTCTGTTTTATAGTATACTCTAAGCTAATAAATTGTTTCACAAAATTACATGAAATCACATTAAGTATAGTAAACCTTTTAAAATAGTCACATGAAATTTTATTATAAACAGAAGTAATTTAGTGTGGATGATTTTTCTAGCCAATAGCGCAGCCTTAAATTGTATATATAAATATATATTATAATAAAATATATGATCACGACTGTAATCCCCAGGCTCGGTAGATATCTCCTCAGATCTTTGGTTACTTAGATCTTTGAGGATATCTAAAGGGGGTAGTCAGAAGCAAGTCCAAAAATGACATTTGGTACATGCCCACATTTTGCACAGTAGTTAGTATGCCTTAAATTGTATTTATAATAAATATATTATGTCGTAATCATGCTTAATTTTTTTTTAGCGCAACATTAATAAATAAGTAACTAATCGATTTCCACGTACAACTTTATCATCCTACGACAATATAATTGAACGATTACAAATTTCCTCTTCCGAAAACCCCTCGGTGCCTTCCGTAATTGAGAAAAAACCTCCTATTCCGTAAAGTCGCCGCTGGGGAGTTTTTTGTAATAAAATCTGGGACACGTGATTTTATTTAGACGCAGGTATATTGTTTTATTTTCTTTTTATAGGAAGTTCGGAAAAACATTTTGTATTCTGCCACTCGGGAGTTCTATAATGAGACGTTTAATATAAAAAAGTATTTATTTATAGCAATTGTTTGTAGGAGTTTTCATTGATACACAGGAATGCTTTTGTTTTTTTACCCGACTGCGAAAAATGGGTAATGTGCTTGGGGTGTATGTGAGTTCCTTTACCTGTCGGTGTAACCCAAAAGGATGGAAAGATTCGTCTAGATTACAAGGTAGGTTATACAAAATATAAAAAAAATAATAATATGGCGGTCGTAAGCCATTTTCAATTGCTTTCAATCGGCTTTTTTAAAATTTTGCAGTAGTTGTTTGATTTTCTTTAACGTTATCTATGGCGTATTGCTTGACTTGCCCGCTCACACAGAGAGGTGCGAGATCGAATCATAATACTATTGCAAAAAAAATATTTGTTTGACCGTATTTTGCCAAGTTGAAATTGAAATTGAAATTGAAAAATATTTATTCAGTACAATCACAAGGATCACTTTGAAACGTCTTACATGCGGTGAATCTATGTGCCAATTCCAACCTAACCCAAGTACGAGAAGAACAGGCAAGAAACTCGTCTCGGTCCTAGCGCTTTTTTGTATGATCCTTCTTACAAAAAAATGTAATCAAGTTTATCTCATAATCTATATCTATATAAGAGCTTAACCTGACTGACTGACTGACTGACTGACTGATTTATCATCGCCCAGCCGAAACCGCTGAAGCTAGAAAGCTGAAATTTGGAAGGTGGTTTCCTTTTATAACAAAACCACCCACTAAGGCGGGATTTTTGGAAATTCTACCTCTAAGGGGGTGAAAAAGGGTGAAAACGTTAGTATGAAGCTTTTTAACGCGTGGAGTGATTTTCACGAAACTTTGTGTGTGCACTGTAAATGCAAAATGAATGGACACGTGTTTCAGGATTTTTCAATATAATCATCAAAAAGGGGTCAAATGTGGGGTCAATTTTTGTATGGGAACTTTTTAACGGGTAGTGCGATTGCCTTGAAACTTTGTTTGTGTACTGTAAATGCAAAATAAATGGACACGTGTTTCAGGATTTTTCAATATAACCTTCAAAAAGGGGTCAAATGTGGGGTCAATGTTTGTATGGGAACTTTTTAACGGGTGGTGCGATTGCCTTGAAACTTTGTTTTTGTACTTTAAATGCAAAATAAATGGACACGTGTTTCAGGATTTTTCAAAATAACCTTCAAAAAAGGGTCAAATGTAGGGTCAATTTTTGTATAGGAACTTTTTAACGGGTGGTGCGATTGGCCTGAAACTTTGTTTATGTACTGTAAATGCAAAATAAATGAAAACCTGTTTCAGGATATTTCAATATATCCTTGAAAAAGGGGTCAAATGTGGGGTCAATGTTTGTATGGGATCTTTTTAACCTGGTGCGATTTGTCTGAAACTTTGTTTCGTGTTTCAGGATTTTTCAATAATACCTTTTAAAAAAGGGGTCAAATGGGGGGTCAATGTTTGTATGGGAACTTTTCAACGGGTGGTGCGATTGGTCTGAAACTTAATTTGTGTTTTAGGATTTTTCAATATATCTCTAAAAAGGGGATCTAATAGGGGGTCAATATTTGTATGGGAACTCTTTAACGGGTGGTGCGATTGGTCTGAAACTTCATTTCATGTTTCAGGATTTTTTAATATAATTCTAAAAAAGGGGGTCAAAGGCCCCCCCTATTTGTTAATGTTTGTATGAGAATTTTTGAATGGGTGGTGCGATTGGTCTGAAACTTTGTTTGTGTACTGTGCATAAATGCAAAACGAATGGACACGTCTTTCAGGATTTTTCAATATAACCTTCAAAAAGGAGTAAAATGCGCTAGCAAAGTTAGTACCTATGGGATTTTTATGAGTTGTGTGAGGTGTTTGAAACTCAATTTAGATACTTTAAGTGAACGAAGTCGCGGGCGGGACAGCTAGTAATAACATAAAAACAAAAGACAAAACAGAACATAAATACATAAAACAAAAGGACAGCGTTTACATTGCAAATTGGTTAGCTGTCGGAGGGCGGAGCGACATCGGGCCATGAGTTCCTATCATCAATATATTCATTTATATTATAATGTGCTTTCTTTAAGTGTTTTAGGTTATCGCTAATTTTCTTGTAAAACTTAAAAATAAAATTATAGCTTGTTTAATCATGACTTGCTGAATCATATTTAAAACAATTTTACTTTAGGTTTTTACTATAGCGTAATCCATACTAATAATAATATAAATGCGAAAGTAGCTCTGTCTATCTTTTACATTTTCACGCTTGAACTGCTGAACCGATGATGACAAAATTTGGTGCAAAGATAGACTAGAACTTAAAAAAGGACTTAAGTTAACTTTTATTTTGTAAAAATGCTTGGAGAGGTTGAAATAAGGGATGCAAGTTATGTGCAAAATAGGAATCCTAAAAAAATCAAAACGCAGCCTAAATTGACTATTCCACGCGGATTAAGTCGCAGGCCAAAGCTAGTAGGTTATATGCGTTTAGCTCTTTGTAAAATAGAATAAGTAGTCTTTTTACTTACCTTTTCGTTTCTAAATTCCTTTTTATTCCACCATTCGGAGGGCGAAATATAAATTCAAAATACTAAGAGCCCAGTCATTTACCACGTACAGTTGTTGTTATTTTCCCTTTCGTTATAAAGTACTGCAGTAACGATTAGTTTTGATTGTACCAGCCCTGGATGCTTTTAGGTGTACTGTTATGTGAAAAAGTTTTTGTGAAAAAAAATAGAATGTGTCAGGTCTTATAACTAGAGTAATGTCAAATGTATTCAACCCGCAAGCAGGTATGCAAATATTAAAAGTGGTTATTTATTCTATGTCAAAAACCAAAAATAATCAAAAACAAAAAAAAATAATAATAAAAATAATAATAATCAAGACGCAAAATTACAATCGAACTTATCTTAACCTATCTTGTATTTTTTTTGTGTGAAAAATTTATTGAGACCCAAATCACTATTTTCAAAATCCTATCAGCTGAAGAGTTAGAAGGCAGCAAAATTATCTAATAATACAAAATTGCGACAATTTGTGAGTTTGTATGAGTAGGTAACGTGCTTATGTAATGTTCTTTTGTAGGTTAGTTTGTTATTAGTAACAAAAAAATGTTAAACTGTTAGTGTTTTTATTAATAACCTGCTGTTGCCCGTGACTTTTCATGATAGTTTAATGGTTAGTACCTGGATAACCGAGCTTTGCTCGGGTTTGTTTCTGGTAAATCGTGTTTTTTGGAAAACGAAACCTAGCTAGATCGATTTATCGCCCCCGATACCCCCTGCACACTAAATTTCATGAAAATCCTTGGAGCCGTTTCCGAGATTCAGATTATATATATAAATACAAGAATTGGTCATTTAAAGGTATAAGATTCTGGGCAAGACAAATCCAATAAATCAATATTCATAAAAATCTGTTCAGTCATTCTTTAGTTTTATTTGGTGTAGGTAATTAACCCGATTATTTTATAAATCTTGTTTGCTTTTAATTTACGGGAATATTGATCACTATCCACAATCCACAATCCATCCGCAACAATCTATTGTTACTTCTATTACGTAATCACTGAATCGATTAAAATTAAAGAAATATAAAGTTGTTCTAATTTCTATTGTGTACGACTGTACTTAGTACTGTTGCCTACACAAACACTATTAGTTGTACTTCGCAAAACGCTTATGTTATAGACCTTTGCAATAACAACAGGTCGTTCAGACCAGGAATGCGTGAACCGTACGGAAGGCCTAAAAGCGCCTTTTTTATATTATAAACTAGCTGTTGCCAGCAACTTTGTCTGCATTCAATTTTATTTTCAAATGTTAGTTATTCTACTGTTTAGGGCGGAGACAAATCTAACAAATCAAATCCTGAAAAAAAATGAAATTAATTCTCCAGTTATAAGTGTTCGAAAAAACTAACAAATTATAAAAATAGTACCTGGCTGACCGAGCATTGTTCGGTTTTTTTGGTCAACGACGTTTAAAAATGGAACCTAGTTAGATCGATTTATCGTCCCCGAAACCCCCTGCACACTAAATTTCATGAAAATCGTTGAAGCCGTTTCCGCCATTCAGATTATATAGGTATACAAGAATTGTTCGTTTAAGATAATCTAAATAATGTGGCATTGTATATCTTATACCTTTAAACGAGCAATTCTTGTATATACACATATATATAATTGGAATCTCGGAAACGGCTCCAGCGATTTTCATGAAATTTTGTATGCAGAGGGTTTCTGGGGCGATAAATCGATCTAGCTAGGTTTCATTTTTAGAAAACGTCGTTTTTACCAATAAAAAAACCGAGCAAAGCTCGGTCATCCAGGTACTAATATTATTAAAAAATAACCTATAAATGACACAATTGAGATATACCGATGTACGAAAAGTAGCTCAAATCTAAGCTGTAAAAGTGTACAACCACTTCGTGAAATGTACTTTGAGGCTATGCCTCCTGCAAATGGCTTCGCCCGTTGTTTAGGTAGCAATAGAGACAAAAGCATTTTAACGACAGCCGTTTATTGTTTTGATTACGAACAGAAACGTACAAATTTTTATTAACAAATATAGGTACAGATCTATCTTTTGTATATACATATATACTAGTAATCCTACTAATATTATAAACGCGAAAGTTTGTAAGAATGTATGGATGTCTGGATGTATAGGCGACCAAGAAATTGGTTTACCACTTTTGATGACATCTCCCAGTAACATAATTATTCGCTAAGGATGACTATGACAGATTCTGACGTAGAGTTTGTTTAATAAAAGAACAGTCGTCCAGTGACATTTATGTCAATGGCGTATGATACAAAATGCAACGACTCGCGACTGTTCTTTTATTAAACAAACTCTAGCAGTTATTAATCTGTCAAGCGAAAATAGCCCTTGATGTTTTGTACGTGCAAATGATATTCAGCCTTAGAGTGGTAAACCAATTTCTTGGTCGCCTATACGTTTGTTACTCTTTCACGCTGAAACGGCTGACCGGATCTGGATGAAATTTGGCACAGATATAGGTTATAGTCTGGAATAGCACATAGGCTACTTTAAGCTTTTTTACTTAATCCCGGAAAAAAAAACGGTTTCCGTGGGATAGATTTGTTTTTGTGTTTTAAGGTACCACGCGGGCGAAGCCGTGGGCGGAAGCTAGTACATCAATAAATATTAGTTTTCTCAAGATGTTTCCTTTCTTGACGACCTCTGTGGCGCAGCGGGCGAGAGTCCGCCTGCGACGCAAGAGGTTGCGGGTTCGATTCCCGCCACGGAACAAATTTGTGTACGATCTGCAGAAATTTGTTCCGTTGGTCTGGGTGTATTCTATGTATAATAAAAAATTATCTATCTATGTATATAATGTATTCAATATATCAGTTATCTAGTATTCATAACACAAGCTTTGAGTAGCTTACTTTGGGGCTAGATGATGCTGTGTGTCCAGCATTATTTATTATTTATTTATTTATTTATTATTTCCTTCGAGAGTAGGTAGCTATTTGTACACGACTTGATTCGAACCCATGATCTTAGGATCGGAGGACGAGACCATAACCACTAGACTACCAGAAGTACTCTCAATAACATTTGGTTAAACAGACGCAATTTGTACTCTATTTTGCAAACAAACAGTACAAATTTGTCATTCCATTCGGCATAGTAATTTTGTAAGAGACAATATTATTGTTGTAAGCACTGCTGGTGTAGCAGTAACATCGCTGCCATCCGATCTTAGGGTCGTGGGTTCAAATCTGGCCGTTCACTAATGGTTTCATTTTCAAAAAATGTTTTAACAGTCTTCTCCGGTAAAAACATCGTAAGGAAACATGAGTATGTGATGGATAATGTTTGGACGTGACTCTGTTTCTTCTTAATATCTATAGAGATCTAAGTAACAAAACTGGGGATAACGGTCGTGAGTTTGTTAGATAAATAAATAAATAAATTCATTAAGTTTCTGACAGAGGAGTGAAAGATGATATGGGTAAGAAAGGAGTGAGTACTAAGATGACGAATGATAGATCATTAATAATGGACTAGGTATTAGGTAACCCATATCATCTTTCACACAGTCCATCCATTTTTTCTTTGGCCTTAGTTTATGAGTTAACAATTAAAGCGGCTATAAAACGTTTGGTTACCGAGTAAAGTAAAACAAAATGAAGTTTTCCTATAATATGCTCATTTATTAATTTATCCATTCTCGTCACTCAACACATCCATCTCAACATTCGCATTTCCGTCGCATGCACTTTTCTTTCATTCATCGCCCTTGGTTGTCCAATATTTAATACGACTAAAAATGGACTAGGTATAAAGTAACCACATACTATAGTCGTACCTTACGTATCCAAGAACGAAGAAGGAACCGATGACTAGCAAACCAACTTATGTTCATACTACAAACTTAAATAAAATAAAATAAATAAATAAAAAATGCTGGACAATCCACACAGCATCATCTAGCCCCAAAGTAAGCTACTCAAAGCTTGTGTTATGGGTACTAGATAACTGATAAATTTAATAAATTATAATTATACATAGATACATATTTTTTTTATTATACTTAGAAAACACCCAGACCAACGGAACAAATTTCTGCAGATCGTACACAAATTTGTTCCGCGGCGGGAATCGAACCCGCAACCTCTTGCGTCGCAGGCGGACTCTCGCCCGCTGCGCCACTGAGGTCGTCAAAGTATAAACTTAAGTTTATACTTGTTCATACTCCATCGCTGAACGTTCCGGTCTCAGTATAATGTGATGCATAATGCCAGTGCTGCCATCTAGTGGTATTGGAGATGTAATTATGTCGGGGCGCGCGAGAATGATGTTGACGACACGCAATTAATTATAAGCTTGAGTGGGTTGTTTGGGCAATGCAAACGGGCGTTAGAAAGGCAATTTTGAGCTTTATTAAGAATTTTATAAAAGTTTGAAATAAAATAAAAATTTGAGAGGTGTGAAGGGACACCAGGATGGAACGAAGTTCCTTTCCTTGCTTTCTATGAGAGAGAGAGAGAGAGACAGACAGAGAAACACGCGCGCGCCGCACGGCATACCCAAAAAAAAAAACTAGCAAAAAGTGTCGTGACAACTTTTCGTGAGAATTTTTTCCGTCTAGCCCCCCCCCCCCCCTTTAAAACGCGCGATAAGGAACTTCGTTCCAAAAAAAAAAAAATTGCATTGTCGAGTCGTCGAAGTATCTTAATTGTAACTATTTTATTATACGAAAATATCTAGTAACTAGATATTCTTTGAGGTATATCCTACTAATATTTTAGACGCGAAAGTTTGTAAGAATGTATGGAGGAGGTGTGGATGTAAGGATGTTTATATGTTTGTTACTTTTTCACGCTGAAACGGCTGAACGGATCTGGATGAAATTTGGCACAGATATAGATTATAGTCTGGAATAGCACATAAGCTACTTTTTATGTCGGAAATATGTACGGTTCCCGCGGGATAGATTGTTTTTGTTATTCAAGGTACCACGCGGGCGAAGCCGTTGGCGGAAGCTAGTCTTATTTTATTATCGTATTGAAATTGAACATTGAATAGCTTTTACGCCAATAGTATAATAACTAATTCGTGTCCTAATAATCATATTGTGAAGTAATGTTTAAAAATACGGAATACTAACTACTGTGCAAAATGTGGGCATGTACCAATGTCATGATTGGACGTGCCTCTGATTACCCTCTTTAGATATCCTCAAAGATCTAAGTAACTAAAAGATCTGAAGAGATAATTATCTACCGAGCCCGGGGATTACAGTCGTGATCATATACTCGTATATTTTTTGTGTAAAAATATAGAATCACTTTGATTTTCCTTGTAAGTACTTTTAAGCTAATAAGTAATTTTACGACTAGATTTCTTATTTATGTGGGTATATTATGTTTTTGTTAACTTAGTGTCATATAATGGCTTAGTTTCAGAAGTACCATTGATTTGTACCATTGATGGTACAAGTGATACAACTTTGTATCCTTAATATCATTAATGGTACTATTGACAATTATTAAGGATCAGTATTTATAATTAAATTTAATATAAATGCAGAATGTCACGCGTTTAAAGGTCGATTTATATCTACAGACATTGAGTGTGGCAGACACGTGCCGTGGCAGACAAAATTATATTCTTCTTTACAGTAACTATTAACGTATTTATATCTATCGTAACACGGCCGTACAGACGCACAGACACGTGTCGTGCCCGGCCAGTATTCTCGGAAAGAATATTTTGTCTGCGCGGTTCATGTCTGTACGTGTCTGTGGCTCCTTGCCGGGCAGTGTGAACAGAGTATCGGAAGCTATGCAGTAACTGCCAGTGAGAGCGGACGCCGATGACGGTGTCTGTCGGTATCCGGGGTGTCTGTCACGGCACGTTTCTATACGTTACATATATTCTTCTTCTTCTTCTTCTTCTTCAATTATGGCATCTGTCTCTTAGAGAACAATTTTGCCAGTGTCAAGTGTATTTAATTATAAGTATTGTCAACGTCACAGAGTCATAGTCAAGTTGTCAAGTCAATTTTAAACAAAAGATGGCTGTTTTGTTGAAAATTCTCGGGATTTCCTCCGATGGAATTTGAAGAGAACTATTCACTCTAATTCACATATTTTACACTCGCGTCAAGAACCCAGGCTTTATTGGCAAAATAACCACCAAAATTACGCAATAAAACTCAAAATAACACGAGAAATAATATAAAAACCAGAGCGACGTAGTTGTCAGACAAATGCACCGCAGGAGATCCCGGCACGTTTCTATACGTTACATATAAATAAATGGTGTCTGTCGGTGTCTGTCACGGCACGTGTCTGCCACACTCAATGTCTGTAGATATAAACCGACCTTTAAACGCTCGTCTGTTTGCCCGTAACGCTATGATGTCGCTGTTGGGGATGATGCGTTAATTTGTATGATACAGAGAACGCGCTTAATGCTCATAATTTTCTCCCTCATGGCATGATTTCATTACCTTGCCACTTTGTTCTGAGAAGGAAATCGCTACCACTTTATTATGACACTAGCGACCGCGTATCGCTCCGCTCGTATCTGGATAAAAAGGAGCCTATGTATTATTCCTTGACATTAACTACACGTATTCCTTGATTCATTTAGATTCGTGCAGCCGTTTCAGCGTTATTGAGTAACACACACCCATACTTTCTTATTTTCACATTCATATATTTACTAGCTTTTGCCGACATCTTCACCCGCATGGTACCTTGAAAAACATGATAAGAAATAGTCTGTGTGTCATTCCAAGTTGTAGACTACGCTTATTCTAAGTTTTATCCAGATCCGTTCAGCTGTTTCAGTGCGAAAGAGTAACAAACATTCATACATCTACTATGTAAGTATTAAAAAAAATACATCTATCAGCTATCTGGTTTCCATAGTACCTACAAGCTTTGCTTAGATTGGGGCTAGATGGCGTTGTGTGAAATTTCCATTAATATACTTACTTATACTAGCTGAGCCGACAGACATCGTCCTGTCTTAACTATTATATATCCCATCGAAAACATAAATGTGAAATGAGAGCCAAGTTCAATAAGTATGCTTTAGTTGTTGACTTCAGCGACAAAAGAAGTGAGATCTAAACGGGTGCCAAGTACAATGGTCAGTCCTAAAACTTATTTATAACAATATGAAATATGTTTAACAACTTTAAAATATCATTTCATCTTATAACTTAGGATATTATATTGAAGCCTAAGGTCTAACTTGGCTAGTTCTCATATACGAATTATCTATCTACCTATTATTAACTACTTACCTACTATGTCCGATCGCTAGTTTCTACCATCAAGTCAAATTTTTAGAAGAATAAAATAAGAACTTGCAAAGGCTACCTAATACCTAATATAATTCGTACTCTTAAGAAAACTAGCCAAGTCAGACCTTAGGCTTCAATTTAATATCCTAAATTATCCTAATATTTGCTTAGAAATGGAATACTCTACTTGCAGCAAATAAACGTGGCATATATCAGAGTTAACCTCCGTAAAAGTGCTTCACGGGCAAAGCTACGGTTAAACATAACTTTACAGAAAGGCTCATGACACGACTATTAGCGCTCAAACGATCCACGACACAACTTATTGGATGGTTGAATTTCTGTACTAGAAAACCGCGTTTTTAACGTTTACATAGACCTGCCTATCCTTAGATGCTCTCCTTGTGTATATGTCCACTGTCTTCACAGCTCAATAGACTATCCACACAGCTCAGTTGGTTGTAGCTCTACCTTCTGCGCTGTAGGTTGTGGGTTCGATCCCCACCCAGGACTAACATTTGTGTGATGAACACAGATGCTTGAATCTGGTGTTATTATGTATTTTTGTATGTTTTTACAATAAAATAGTATAATATAATTAATTTATCAACCATTCTGGTTCTCGTAGTACAAGCTTTGCTTAGTTTGGGGCTAGATGGCGTTGTGCGAAATGTTCACCGGCAAAATAGGCAAAATTAGTTTTGACCGGTTGGTCAAAGTAGTTTTGACTGAAAAAATTGGTCAGAAATTGTTTTGACTGAAATAACAGTCAAAAGTAGTTTTGCCTAATGACTAAACTTGCACTTCTACCTTTGAAATAACAATAAAAAAATTGAAATAATAACAATAATGCAAGCTAAACACTATATTATACCAAGACCGTCAGACGTCCTTTTACGGTTCAGTGCCGTTTCCAGGAGACTCGTAAAAGAGAACCTAGTAGAAAGATGAACCAGTAGCGCATACAAACGAATTATTATGTCAATGCAGAGAGCTTAGTATTTTATTTTAGCTTTTATTTTTAGGTAACTTTAAGGGCACTGGTGGTGTAATGGCCCTTGCCTCACGATCCAAAGGTCGTGGGTTTAAACCTGGTAATGCACCAATGAGTTTTCCATTCGAAAAAAAGATGTACGCAATACTAGTGCTCTTTAACGGTGAAGGAAAATATCGTGAGGAAACCGACATACCCTAGAACCAAAAGTGTGCCATAAGTTAGTATTCTTATTACTGGCGATGGGCTTGCAACCTATCACGTACGGACGGATTACTAACTTCTGTGCAAAATGTGTGCCAAATATCATATTTGGACGTGCTTCTGACTTCTTTACATTTCCTTAAAGACCTAAGTAACTAGAGATCTGAGGAGATATCTACCGAGCCTGGGAATTATAGTCGTGATCATATTTTTTTTAAGTATTAGTATATTAAGATGAACATCTGTAACGACTGAAGATACAATGGCGTGCAGCCTTTATGTAGGCCATTGCAGTTTTATTCGTGAAAAGGAAGGCATTTCTGTATATTGGTAGTGAACGAGGATTTAGAAGGATTTAGATTTTTATTACTTGAGAGTAGCTCACCGAAGAGTTATTTTATAAAAAGGGCCATTGTCGAGATATTGAAATTGTTCAAGCTATGACAACATGATCACGACTGTAAAGGGCCATTTAGATGGAGAGAGTTTCTCGAACGTTTCTTGGCGAGAAATCGTACGCTACTATAGCAAGATAATCGCCAAGATTATCGTGTCATAATGTTTACATACAGGCAAGAACTAAATTCTCGCCTACAATTATATGATACAAGATAAACTAGAAATACAATTCTCACTTTGTAGTTCTGTTTACACGGAGACAGATATAGTCTATTGCGAGGCAATTGTTGCCCAAGGGGCAGGGCGACAATCGTGAATGTAAAACGAGGAGTCTTTTTTAATGTTCTCTCGATTATCGTATTTTCGATTCGAGAAACTCTTTTCATCTAAATGGCCCTTAATCCTCAGGCTCGGTAGATATCTCCTCAGATCTATAGTTACTTAGATCTTTGAGTATATCTGAAGAGGCATTTTGGTATATGCCCACATTTTGCACAGTAGTTAGTATTCCGTACGTGACAGGTTGCAAGCCCATCGCCGCTTATAAGAATACTAACCTATAACACATACCTTCGAATTTTTGGTTCTAGGGTATGCCGGTTTCCTCACGATGTTTTCCTTCACCGTTTAAGAGCACTGGCATTGCGCACATAAATTTTTCGAATGGAAAAACTCATTGGTGCACGACCAGGTTTGAACCCACGACCTTCGGATCGTGAGGCAGGGGTGCTACCACTACACAACCAGCGCTCCTTATAAGCGGCGATGGGCTTGCAACCTGTCACGTACGGAATACTAACTACTGTGCAAAATGTGGGCATGTACCAAATGTCATGTTTGGACTTGCCTCTGACTACCCCCTTTAGATATCCTCAAAGATCTAAGTAACTAAAAATCTGAGGAGATATCTACCGAGCCTGGGGATTACAGTCGTGATCATATATATATATATATATATATATATCTGAAGAGGCAAATATAACATTTGACACATGCCCACATTTTGCACAGTATTAACAAAACTTAAAAATTGTAAAAATTGTACACAACACAGTATAATTATATAAATTATAGTTAGTATTTCGTACGTGATAGAAAACCCATCGTTGCCTTTAAAAAGACTGACAGACACACACCTTCAAATTTTTAGTTTTAGGGATAGCCAGTTTTTACACAATATTTTCCTTCAAAGTTTAAGAGAGCACTGATCTTCGAATAAAAAAACTCATTGTTGCACGACCTGCTTTGAACCCACGACCTTTGGATCTTGTGGCAAGGGTGCTACCACCACACCATTCGTGCTTTAATTACAATAGTATATTCTGCTTTAAATTTACTAGCGGTAAGATAAATAGTTGCACAGAAGCGAATATTGTAACTGAATAGTTAAGCTGACTGGACGTAGCCTAATCAAATAGAAGATAATATTCAAATGTGCTTATATGAATCTAATTAAGTTAATATTTGATTAAATAATCAAATTTAATCTCATTAAATTTATATTTACTTAAAACCTTTTTGCTTGTTAGTTTTGAAGTGAAAGCAAATGTTTAAAAATAAAAGAGAAAGAGATAGAAAATACGAGTGTAATTGCGTGAATTCAATAAGAGCAATTTCCAAAGGTTGTGGGTTCAAACCTGGTCGTGCACCAATGAGTACTTCTATTCGAAAAAATGCCAGTGCTCTGTTAAGGAAAACATCGTGAGGAAACCGGCATACCCTAGAACCAAAAATTTTAAGGTGTGTGCCATATTAGTATTCTTGTAGGCGGCGATGGGCTTGTAACCTGTCACGAACGGAATACTATCTACTGTGCAAAATGTGGGTATTGGCCAAATGCCATGTTTGGACGTTACCTCTGACTACTCTTTAGATATCAAAGATCTAAGTAGCTAGAGATCTGAGGAGATATCTACCAAGCCTGGGGATTACGGTCGTATATGATAATTTATGAACACTTTTTTATACATGCTAAAATGATCCAACGTGCAGTAATAAAAGAAGGTTAAAGAATCTGTTTTAATAAAGGCATCTTCATAGCGCTGGATGTTTATTTTGATGGATATTTGGAGCGCTGGTGGTGTAGTGGTAGCACCCCTGCCTCACGATCCGAAGGTCGTGGGTTCAAACCTGGTCGTGCAACAATGAGTTTTTCCATTCGAAAAATTTATGTGCGCAATGCCAGTGCTCTTAAACGGTGAAGGAAAACATCGTGAGGAAACCGGCATACCCTAGAACCAAAAATTCGAAGGTATGTGTCATAGGTTAGTATTCTTATAAGCGGCGATGGGCTTGCAACCTGTCACGTACGGAATACTAACTACTGTGCAAAATGTGGGCATGTACCAAATGTCATGTTTGGACGTGCCTCTGACTACCCTCTTTAGATATCCTCAAAAGATCTAAATAACTAGAGATCTGAGGAGATATCTCCTGAGCCTCGGGATTACAGTCGTGATCATATTTTTTTTTTTTTTTTTTTTATCTTCATAGCGTCGTAGCTCGCGTGGCGTAGCAGCGTAGCACTCACTTGTAGCCATTTGCTACGCCTTGCAGGTTTTCTTATATATTTAAGTAAACTTTCGCATTTATAATAATAACTAGAGGGACTCCCGGGCCTTTTCTGTGTAATGTTTTTTTCATACAAACTTCAACCTCTCGCTGCACTTCTAAGAGGTTGAATTTCAAAAAATCCCTTCTATTATTCCTCTAAAAACCAAGACAAAACCTCCAAATTTCAAGTCTCTACAACCAGCGATTTAAGCTGTGCGTTGTCTATATGTCAGTAAATGAGTGTGTTAATTAAGGACTTTGATTATTATAATAATAGATTATAATTAATTTTATAAACGCGAAAATTTGGATAGATGGATGGATGTTTGTATGTTTGTTACTCTATCACGCTGAAACGGCTTAACGGATTTGAATGAAATTTGGCACAATTATAGATTATAGTCTGCACTTATATCTTTTTATCCCGCAAAAATGTACAGTTCTCGTGAGACAGAGTTGTTTTTGTTTTCATGGCACAACGCGGGACAAGCCACGGGAGGAAGCTAGTATTGCATAAATGTGACGTGCGCATTTCTCCTTATAAACATGAATGTTTTTCTTCATCGTTTTGCGAGTATTACGGAACACTGTAAATAAAAAAACCATTTTAAGATTCAAACCCACGACTTTAGTTTCGATAGGCCGCTAGACCCTCAATGCACATAACTGCTATGAAAAAAGGTTTTGTAAACAAGTTAGCGAAAACTATATTGAATCTCCTTTCAATATATGCCTTCAGCCCTCGCAATAAGGTTTATTTACGTGGAATTAAATTTGGTAAATAAAACTAGGTATGTACTTACTGAGAAAAGATTTACTGGGGATAAATTGACTCTGAAGGTCGGAGCGACCACCCATTGGGATGAAATACGTTTCTAAAAATATACAGGGTGTTCCAGAATACACATATTGGGACACCCTGTATAGACTCTAAATTATAGAATGGTCGTGTCAACAGTGCTCAGTAGGTCTACCATGAGTTTACACAATCTACACTCGCTAGCGACTGTAGTTAAAAAAATGTATGAAAACTTGTACAGCGCCTCTAGCGGATAGTTGGGTACTAAAACGTCACGTAGCTAACTATCCTACGTCACAGCGTACTATAGCGACTGTAGTTTGCGCTAATTATTTGCTTAGAATTTGGTACCATGAGTAACAATTTTGACAGATGTCATAGTAACGTACTATTACTACTGTAGTAACGTCAGGTGATCTAAATGTGACAGCTCATGGTAGACGTACTGAATAATTACATTTTTTTTTACATGAGACGGAACGGAGACAGTATATGCGTTTGGGGTAAGAGAATATTTGTTTGTGCAAATGTTGCCATTTTTCTCTAAAACTACTCGTCCGATTTTGATGCGGTTTTCAGTTATGGGTTCGGTTTTAACTGTTGCATGATCTAAGATAAGTGTTACAGTGACAACTAACGCAGCAGTAAACGTTGTTTGTGCAATCCATGTTGCCATTTTTTTATCCTTTTTAACCGTCGTAGGTTATTTCAAAATGTTTAATCTAATTACTTTTTATATACAAAAAAAAAATAAAAAAATATGATCACTGTCATGTATATGACTGTAATCCCCGGGCTCGGGAGACATCTCCTCAGATCTTTAGATACTTAGATCTTTGAGGATATCTAAAGGGGGTAGTCAGAAGCAAGTCCAAACATGACATTTGGTACATGCCCACATTTTGCACAGTAGTTAGTATTCCGTACGTGACGGGTTGCAAGCCCATCGCCGCTTATAAGAATACTAACCTATGACACATACCTTCGAATTTTTGGTTCTAGGGTATGCCGGTTTCCTCACGATGTTTTCCTTCACCGTTCAAGAGCACTACCAATTTAAATACTTCGTTTTTTTTTCATGAATGCCCTGTTATAGGACACCCTGTATAGAGAATCTGTAGTGACATGGGGTTACTTTAACAGTCAATTACAATGTTACTGCTGATGTTCTTTGGGAAAAGAAGCAGGTAATAAAGCTTAGGAGGCTTTTGTAGGTCTACCATGAGTTTTCACAATCTACACTCGCTAGCGACTGTAGTTAAAAAAATTTATGTAACTTGGTACAGCGCCTCTAGCGTATAGTTGGGTACTAAAACCTCACGTAGCTAACTATCCTACGTCACAGCGTACTACAGCGACTGTAGTTTGCGCTCATTAATTTGCTTAGAATTTGGTACCATGAGTAACAATTTTGACAGATGTCATAGTAACGTACTATTACTACTGTAGTAACGTCAACCGATCTAAATGTGACAACTCATGGTAGACGCTCTGGAACTCACACTCACTATCTACTTACCAGGAACCTTACCACAAGCTCCTTCAAACCATCATGATTCAAAAACGTCAAAGTTTCAAGCATGAATCAATACTACCTCCAAGGCTTGAAAAGACCAAGAAACTGGAAAAATTTTCAAACCGTTATTGCTCTAAATACTAACAACCTGTTCTTTTTACTTACGTTCTGACCGGCCTCACAGCTCAGTTGGTAATAGATCTGCTTTCTGCGCTGTAGGTTGTGGGTTCGATCCCCACTCAGGGCAAAAATTTGTATCGCGAACGCAGATGTTTGTTCTGTGTCTGGGTTTTATTATGTATTCTATGTATGTATGGTATGTATTTATATTATTTTTTTTTAAACTCATTGGTGCATGGCTAGGTTAGAAGTCACTACTTTTGAATCATGAAGGAGGGGTACTACCACTACACCTGTACGTCTACCATGAGTTGTCACATTTAGATCAGCTGACGTTACTACAGTAGGTAGTAATAGTACGTTACTATGACATCCTGTCGAAATTGTTACTCATGGTACCAAATTCTAAGCAAATTAATGAGCGCAAACTACAGTCGCTGTAGTATTGTGACGTAGGATAGTTAGCTACGTAACGTTTTAGTACCCAGCTATCCGCTAGAGGCGCTGTACAAATTTTTCATACATTTTTTTAACTACAGTCGCTAGCGAGTGTAGATTGTGAAATCTCATGATAGACCTACAGAACATAAATTGCTTAGAATTTGGTACCATGAGTAACAATTTTGACAGATGTCACAGTAACGTACTATTACTACTGTAGTAACGTCAGCCAATCTAAATGTGACAACTCATGGTAGACCTAATGGAAGACCCTCAGTTCTGTTTCTAATAATAATGTTTATAGTTAACCCCAGGCTGGGCCTACCAGTTAATCTACGATCAAACTTGAGCCATTTAACGGGTACTAAGTGATTCTTACTCTAATCTAATCGTGATTAGTTGTTTCCCGTTTGTAGTTAGGGTTGGCAGTCCGTAGCTTGCTATTCAAATGAGTTAATAAGATTGACAACCCTCATTTTTGTCAAGCACTGGTGGTGTAGTGGTAGCACCCCTGCCTCACGATCCGAAGGTCGTCGATTCAAACCTGGTTGAGCACCAATGAGATTTTTTTATCGAGAAAATTTAAGTGCGCAATGTCAGTGCTCGTAAAAGGTGAAAGAAAACGTCGTGAGGAAACCGGTATACCCTAGAACCAAAAATTTTAAGGTGTGTAGGTTAGAATTGAAACGAAGTTCATTATCGCGCGTTGTGAAAGGGGGCTAGACGGAAAAAATTCTCACGAAAAGTTGTAACGACACCTTTTGCTATAGTTGTAAGCCGTGCGGCGTGCTCGTGTTTCTCTGTCTGTCTCTCTCTCTCTCATAGAAAGCAAGGAAAGGAACTTCGTTTCATCCGGGTGTCCCTTGACACCTCTCAAGTTGCAACCTGTCACGTTCGGTATACTAACCACTGTGCAAAAGTGGGCTTATGCCAAATATCACGTTTAAACGTACCTCTGACTACCATCTTTAGATATCCTCAAAAGATCTGAGGAGATATCTACCGACCCTGGGGATCACAGTCTTGATCATGTTTTTATTTGATATTAGATACCTGGAGTACATGATATGTATTACATGGAGTTAATATTTTATGTTGGATAGCCATTTAGTTGATGATAGGAAATATTCAAATAAACTTTGCAATACAATTTGATAAGCAGTTTTTTGATAAGTAATGTAGTTTCTGAGCGCTGGTGGTGTAGTGGTAGCACCCCTGCCTCACGATCCGAAGGTCGTGGGTTCACCTGGTCGTGCACCAATGAGTTTTTCCATTCGAAAAATTTATGTGCGCAATGCCAGTGCTCTTAAACGGTGAAGGAAAACATCGTGAGGAAACCGGCATACCCTAGAACCAAAAATTCGAAGGTATGTGTCATAGGTTAGTATTCTTATAAGCGGCGATGGGCTTGCAACCTGTCACGTACGGAATACTAACTACTGTGCAAAATGTGGGCATGTACCAAATGTCATGTTTGGACTTGCCTCTGACTACCCTCTTTAGATATCCTCAAAGATCTAAGTAACTAAAGATCTGAGGAGATATCTACCGAGCCCGGGGATTACAGTCGTGATCATATATGTATATGTATGTAGTTTCTGAATACAATGGTCTTTTAAGTTCTGATTTTCCATTTTATATATTTCAATAAATTAATAACGTACATTAGCAGTATAGAAGGCAGTTATTACAAACGTTCGCATCTCTCTGTAATCCGAACAAAAGTGAGTTTCATTAGTAGAGTTTCATCACAAGTTGTGTAGCAACGTGAATTAATAATTTCTCGCATATACTTCCGTAGCACTGGTTTCTGAAGCGCTCGTAGCTTACCTTGTCTTCACTTGTGATATTATAAGAAGAAGAAGCTTGTAATTTTTACTTATTTTTCAACATTATTACCTATAATGAACTAGCTTCTGCCCACGGCTTCGCCCGCGTGTTAACTTGAAAAACCAAAACAAATCTATCCCGCGGGAACCGTACATTTTTCTGGGATAAAAAGGAGCCTATGTGCTATTCCAGACTATAATCTATATTTGTGCCAAATTTCATCCAGATCCGTTCAGCTGTTAGCTGTTTCAGCGTGAAAGAGTAACAAACATACATCCATACATCCTCACATCCATACATCCATACATTCTTACAAACTTTCGCGTTTATAATATTAGTAGGATAATGAATTAATTTTTATCCAAACGATGTGACGCGACGTTTCAATATCACATTTCTGCAGCTATCACAATACCATTATATATCCTTATCAACTATTACTATTTTATTATTACTATTTAAATGATCAAGTATGTTTTTTTTCATACAAATTTCAACTTACTGCTCCTCGCTTAAAGGTTCAATTTTAGGTACATTAGTTTACCTCTAGCTAGACTCGCACATAAAAAAACAAACTCTCTAAACAGTAGGTCTACCATGAGTTTTCACAATCTACACTCGCTAGCGACTGTAGTTAAAAAATGTATGAAAACTTGTACAGCGCGCCTCTAGCGGATAGTTGGGTACTAAAACGTCACGTAGTTAACTATCCTACGTCACAGTACTACAGCGACTGTAGTTTGCGCTTCATTAATTTGCTTAGAATTTGGTACCATGAGTAACAATTTTGACAGATGTCATAGTAGCGTACTATTACTACTGTAGTAACGTCAGCCGATCTAAATGTGACAGCTCACGTAGACGTACAGCTCTCTGGGTTTCTTCTTCTTCTTCAATTATGACATCTGTCTCTTAGAGAACAATTTTGCCAGTGTCAAGTGTATTTATTTATAAGTATTGTCAACGTCACAGAGTCATAGTCAAGTAGTCAAGTCAATTTTAAACAAAAGATGGCTGTTTTGTTGAAAATTTTCGGGATTTCCTCCGATGGAATTTGAAGAGAACTATTCACTCTAATTCACATACTTTACACTCGCGTCAAGAACCCGGGCTTTATTGGCAAAATAACCACCAAAATTACGCAATAAAACTCAAAATAACACGAGAAAACATATAAAAACCAGAGCGACTTAGTTGTCAGGCAAATACACCGCAGAAAATCCGCTCTCTGGGTTAGTCAGTCGATAACGTAAGCGTATGTCTACTGTGACAGTTATTTTGACCATGACCAATACCGTTGCATAACAAACACGATCAATCAGACGAATTGTCAACGGACTTTATAAAAAAGCATAAAAATGTTCTTATTCTTCTCCAATTATGGCATCTGTCTCTTAGAGAACAATTTTGCCAGTGTCAAGTGTATATTTATTTAAGTACTAGCTGACCCGTACTTCGTAGTTACCCAGACTTCGTACTTATTTAGAAAACCTTTGTATGGGAAATAGAAAAGGGCAATTTTTAGGGTTTTCCCGGCAGTTATTCGAATTTTTCTTACCTTTTAAACCTTCCCTAGACCTCCACGAACATTTCAAGACCAAGATAAGATAAATCCGTTAAGCCGTTCTCGAGTTTTAGTGAGACTAACGAACAGCAATTCATTTTTATATATAAGATTGTCAACGTCACATAGTCAAGTTGTCAAGTCAATTTTAAACAAAAGATGGCTGTTTTGTTCAAAATTCTCGGGATTTCCTTCGATAGATTTTGAAGGGACCTATTTACTTTAATACACATCAGTCGATAACGTAAGCGTATGTCTACTGTGACAGTTATTTTGACCATGACCAATACCGTTGCATAACAAACACGATCAATCAGACGAATTGTCAACGGACTTTATAAAAAAGCATAAAAATGTTCTTATTCTTCTCCAATTATGGCATCTGTCTCTTAGAGAACAATTTTGCCAGTGTCAAGTGTATATTTATTTAAGTACTAGCTGACCCGTACTTCGTAGTTACCCAGACTTCGTACTTATTTAGAAAACCTTTGTATGGGAAATAGAAAAGGGCAATTTTTAGGGTTTTCCCGGCAGTTATTCGAATTTTTCTTACCTTTTAAACCTTCCCTAGACCTCCACGAACTTTTCAAGACCAAGATAAGATAAATCCTTTAAGCCGTTCTCGAGTTTTAGTGAGACTAACGAACAGCAATTCATTTTTATATATAAGATTGTCAACGTCACATAGTCAAGTTGTCAAGTCAATTTTAAACAAAAGATGGCGGTTTTTTTTAAAATTCTCGGGATTTCCTTCGATAGATTTTGAAGGGACCTATTTACTTTAATACACATGTTTTACACTCGCGTCAAGAACCCGTGCTTTATTGGAAAAATAACCACCAAAATTACGCAATAAAACTCAAAATAACACGAGAATAAACATAAAAAAAAGAGCGACGTAGTTGTCAGTCAAATGCATCGCAGGAAATCCATAAAAAATTTACCATGACACGTAAACAGTGACATGGTGTCATGTCACCCGCGTGACAGCAGCAAATGTGGGCGTGTCAAATTGTTAAACTAATGCTAAGCAACACTTTTGCAACATCCTGGATTTATTTATGAGTTGTATTCGCAAGTTCAGACGCCACCGGTGATGTACTGATTGCCCTTTCAAAGGGCGTCTAAACTTAGAGCAGTAATAATTAAATTCCACGAGCGATACACTTAGTTCTTATAATTAGCAACGGAAACATTTTGATGTATGTATCTATTCGGAAAAACATCACGATAATCATTGTATCGGGACAACTATCGTGCTAAAGCTACTCGTAAGTTTTTCTTCTTATTCTTCTTCTTCTTCTTCTTCTTCAATTATGGCATCTGTCTCTTAGAGAACAATCTTGCCAGTGTCAAGTGTATTTATTTATAAGTATTGTCAACGTCACAGAGTCATAGTCAAGTTGTCAAGTCAATTTTAAACAAAAGATGGCTGTTTTGTTTTAAATTTTCGGGATTTCCTCCGATGGAATTTGAAGAGAACTATTCACTCTAATTCACATACTTTACACTCGCGTCAAGAACCCGGGCTTTATTGGCAAAATAACCACCAAAATTACGCAATAAAACTCAAAATAACACGAATAAACATATAAAAACCAGAGCGACGTAGTTGTCAGGCAAATGCACCGCAGAAAATCCTTCTTCTTCTTTGTTTATGGTATCTGTCTTTTTGAGATCAATTTTGTCAAGTGTTAAATTAGTAGTATTGTCAATGTCAAGTCAACTTTTAAACAAAAGATGGCTGTTTTGATCAAAATTCTCTGGATTTCCTCCGATGGATTTAGAAAGGAACTATTCACTTTAATTCACATATTTTACACTCGCTTCTTGACGCGAGTTCTTGAATTGCGGCTATAGTGAAAAAATAACCGCCAAAGTTACACAATAAAACTTAAAATAACACTAAAAAATATACAAAAGCTAGAACGATAAAGTTGCATCGCAGAAAATCCCATCTGTCTCTATTGACATTATTTATGCCAGTGCAAGTTTTTTTATTGTAAAGTATAATATTGAACGTCTTTTTTGTTTTTTAGTTTTTTATTTTTATTTTATTTTATTTATAGTGAACGTCACAGAGTCACAGTTAAATATCAAGTCAATTTAAAACATAAAATGGCTGTTTTGTTTATAATGCTTGGTATTTTCTCCTATCGATTTAGAAAGGAACTATTCGCTTTAAATTACATATTTTATGCCAATTTTTCTCTATTCTTTGTTTGCTGAATCCAAAGACATTGTCAATATATGCAAAGATTTCCTACGATATTTTTTACGCGCATAAATGTTTTTGTACCTGGTTGGCCGAGCTTTGCTCGGTTTTTTTTCTCGTAAATCTTGTTTTTTGGAAAATGAAACCTAGCTAGATCGATTTATCGCTCCCGAAAGCCCCTGCATACTAAATTTCATGTAAATCGCTAGAGCAGTTTCCGAGATTCCGGCAATTCTTGTATATATATATATATATATATATATATATATATATATATATATATATATATATATACAAGAATTGCTCGTTTAAAGGTATAATATTCAATTCGAAGGTGTGTGTCATAGTTTAGTACTCTTATAAGCGGCGATGGGCTTCCAACCTGTCACGTATGGGATAGTTACTACTGTGCAAAATGTGGGCATGTACCAAATGTCATGTTTGGACGTGCCTCTGACTACCCTCTTTAGATATCCTCAAAGATCTAAGTAACTAAAGATCTGAGGAAGATATCTACCTAGCCCGGGGATTAGTCATGATCATATTTTTTTTTATATTTATTTATAAATGTTTCATATGATCAACTCATTAGTGCACGACTAGGTTTGAATCCTGACTACACCACCGTGCTCTCCAGATTTTAGAAACTAAAAGCCTGAGGTATTAAGTAAGGTATATATATAAAAATGAATTGCTGTTCGTTAGTCTCGCTTAAACTCGAGAACGGCTAAACGGATTTATCTTATCTTGGTCTTGAAATGTTCGTGGAGATCTAGGGAAGGTTTAAAAGGTAAGAAAAAGTCGAATAACTGCCGGGGAATCCCTAAAAATAGCCCTTTTCTATTTCCCATACAAACGTTTTCTAAATAAAATAGGCGGTACGAAGTTTGCTGGGACAGCTAGTCGATAATAAATATTATAGCGTTTACTGAATGAGAGAAAAGTTTGTATCAAAGGTATACCTACTGAGGCATTTCTGAAACTCTTCAGCGGAATGTACTTCAGTGAAATGTTTTACAGCTTGATTAAAATTTCCCAGTTGAAAGAAAAATCAGTTATACCGTTATACAAAGTGTTACAACCAGGTTTCCTTAAAAACTAACACCGTTATATAATGTCAGAGGTCTTACCACAAGCTCTTTCAGCAATATCAAAGTAAAATTACTTTGATATTTTGCGTTTGAAAATCGTAGTGTTACTTTAATCTCTTCAAAATGTGACGTTGCTAAAACATGATGGTTTGTAGATTGTGGTAAAGCCCCAGAAAAATAAAAAATTAATAACTTAAAAGCAAAAAAAATTACAGAAAAACATGATCACGACTGCGGCGTCACGGAAGACCAGCGCCACTATAGCATACAGCTGAGTGACGACCCTTTTAGCTGTCATAATTAATTTTAGTTAACCCTAGGTCAGTCGCGCATTTTTAGTTTACACGGTTGGTCGCGTGGGGTTTCTGAAGACCCCAAAAATAAACAGCCTAAAAAACACCTTTTTAATAATTTTTTCGTTATTTTCTAAGCAAGTCATTGACGAATAACTTAAATACAATAAAACTACAAAAAGTTACGTAAACATATTCTTTTATTTCTTCTTTGAACTTACAATCTAAAAAAAGGAACTTAAATTTCTCTCCTTGAGATCACAATCACAAAATAAAGGTTTTTATCAAACTAAATGTAGGAACTTCTCCTTTTTATAAATATATATACGATAAAACTAAAATTACGATGACAATTACGTAAAATTTGGAAAGAACCAACAAAAAAACACACAAACTTTTACCAGATGAAGTCAGTGAACTTTTCACTAATTTTCGTTTTGAACACAGTCGGTACATACCGATTTAGTATGTGTTGGGCATATGTTACCCTTACAAAAATGGCAGACAGATTTAAATTTTCGATCTGTTTGTCTGGGGCAATGAACGCAACGCTTTCTCATGGGAAAGAAATTATTTTCATTTTGTTGAACATCCTGAAGTTGAGGTAAACATCGTTACTTTCATCGTCTAACCAGCTTAATATACGACGTTGTTGTTCTTCATCCATTTTACTAGATAATTAAATCTAAAACAACAAAAAAAACACTAAAAAAACATGCTACAAAAAAGTCTAAACTAATAAAAACAATTAAATTTTACTTACGCGGTTAGTCGCGTGGGGTCTTTCAAAGCCCGTCCGCACAAAACACTTCTGTATCTCACTGCGCTTATGCGCGAACTGAAGTTAGCAGCGATACGCGGCCAATACAATCCAACTTAGGAGGGTACCTAAAATATTGAATTGCTGAGATTGTTTTAATTGCTTAAATTTTTCATTTTTCCAAAACCTGGGCTTTCAAAGACCCTACGCGACTAACGGAGGGTTAATAAGACGATCATTAGACCTGTCGTATTGTATGGATCTGAATGTTGGACAACTAAGGCGACGGATGAAAGAAAAGTGCATGCAACGGAGATGCGAATGTTGAGATGGATGTGTGGAGTGACGAGGATGGATAAGATAAGGAATGAGCATATTAGAGGAAGTTTGAAAGTAGCGCCTGTGACAGAAAAGATGAAGAGTAATAGATTGGCGTGGTATGGGCATGTTATGCGGCGGGAGGAAAGTCATGTTACAAGAAGGGTTATGGATTTGAATGTGGATGGATATAAGAGTAGAGGTAGACCTAAGAAAAGATGGATGGACTGTGTGAAAGACGATATGTGTAGGAAGGGAGTGACTACTGAGATGACGGATGATAGAGGAGAGTGGAGGAAGAGAACCTGTTGTGCCGACCCCACCTAGTGGGATAAGGGCAGGAAGATGATGATTAAGTTTCAGTTATATTTGATTATGTTCTGTATATGTGACACAAAATAAACTTCTTTGATTTGATTTGATTTGACTGTAATCCCTTAATGTTATTTAGATCTTTGACTATATCTAAAGAGGCTAATCAGAGGTCCAAGCATGATGACACATGCCCACATTTTACACAGTAGTTATAATACTAACTTTTACGCACGGAATACCGTACATGACAAGTTGCAAGCTCATAGCCGCTTCTCTGGGAAACAAACTAGAATAGTCTAGAAGTCTGAGGAGATTCTACCGAGCCTGGGAATAACAGTAGTAATCATGTTTTTTTTTATAAAAAAAAAACCTTTATTTTACGAAAACTGCATTCCGCGATCTGTCAAACTAGATACAATTTATTTATTTATTTACTAGCTGACCCGGTGAACTTCGCATCACCTACTATTCTTCGCAATTTTTTTATTTTCTCACCATTTAAACCTTCCCTGAACTTGAACAAATATTTTAAAACCAAAATTATCCAAATCAGTCCATCCGTTCTCGAGTTTTAGCGAGACTAACGAACAGCAATTAATTTTTATATATAAGAAAGAAGAAGAAGATTTATTGGTTTACAACAACTGTTACAATTGTGTAAAAAAATATGTATTAAATAAAGTTATTGAGATGTATGTAGGTAGGTAATTAATATTCTCTGACTTCTACTACAATGAAACCGCTTGGTGCTATCATAACAGCAAGTCCGCTTTATCACGGCCGCTATCTACTGCTCTTTCTAAAACCAGGGTCTAACACAAAGTGAGATAAGTCGCAAGTACTCCCTCATCGCGCATTTTACTAATGAGATATCTTTAAACAAGTCAGCAGTCACGGAAAATCTTTTTGTTTTTGCTTGTAAACTTTTTATGTTCCGCTCCTGTGCTATGCTACACTGCGGACCCATCATACCCCTGGCCATACCCTTGGGGGTATGGTGGGACGAAAGCATACCACCATAGAGATGTGTGACTTCCACGTATGTATGAAATATTGTAATATGTAATTTTCATATCACATCATCAGAACTAAGTTTTATGTGATAAGTCACAATTTAGATAGTCTTTTCGTGTTTTTCATTTCAAGTGTTCTTCTTGCAACAGGTAAGTAAACCTTACACTAATAACTCAAAGTTTTGAGCTACATAAAATCACGACTGTAATCCTCAGGCTCTGTAGATATATCCTCAGATCTCTAGTTACTTGGATCTTTGAGGATACCTAAAGTGGGTAGTCAGAGGCACGTCTGAAAATTATATTTGACACATGCCTACATTTTGCAAAGTAGTTAGTATTCAGTACATGACAGGTTGCAAGCCCAACGCCGCTTGTAAGAATACTAGCATCGAGTGAAAATACTAAAAGTTCATAGTTAATCTGAAAATGGGTGAGTTTGTGTAACACATTAAATTAATGAGAGTTTCAAGATGTTTATTTGCATATAAAGTTAAGTGTTACATTATGATAGTTTTCAAAACAGTACCTTTTAGGATTTTAGGCTGGATATCCCGATTGTAGCTAAAGTACTAGGTCTATGACCATAATATTTTTTCTTTGTAGCTCTATGAATACTATTTTCACTTATTTTATCGTAGGTAACTAATTTTTAAAATAAACTTAAAATATACCCTTGATGCCAGATTTTCCAAATACATTTTATACACAGTTTATTAAAAACAAACAAGGGGTGTCAATAAAAAATAAACATTTCTTGTAAAGAGAGGCGACGTCAAATATTTATCGCAGCCCTGACTTCAGACGAAATGGAGTTTAACCACAGCAAGGGCTTAAGAGAATTGTGAAGCTGCACATTTTCATACAAAAAACGATAACGTTTTGCTCCCCTAAACTTATAGCTCCCCTATATTTATATTTTTTTGAAATGTAAATACTATGAAAAAATCAGCTTGTACTTTTTTATTTTAAAGAAATGTTGCTTTAAATAAAAGGTATGGATCTAAATATCCCATTAAAGATATAATAATAATGCTAATAGCATTTAAAGTAAGCAATAATAGTTATGGATCTTTTTTTTTTTATTAACCTGTATCGTCCCACTGCTGGGCAAAGGTCTTCCCCAAATCACGCCAACCATCCCTATCTTTTGAAGCCTCCCACCATCTGTCCTCAAAGGTGTCAGGATCATCCCGCCAGCGCTTGCGTGGCCGACCACGACCTCGCCTTCCGTCTGGATCTAAATATCCTATTATGGATATAATAATATGCTACTAACTTTAATAATAAGCAATATATCTTTAAAATAAAAACGTACAAGCCTAGTTTTTTGTAGTATCTAAATTTCCAAAAATCTATACTAATATTATAAAGAGGAAAACTTTGATTGTTTGTTTGTTTGTTTGTTTGTTTGAAACGAATAGGCTCCGAAACTACTGAACCGATTTGAAAAATTCTTTCACCAATGTGTAGAATAAACTTTCAGGATGAACATAGGCTATATTTTATGTAGGTACTTCGCCGGCGACGCCGCGAGCGGAAGCTAGTTATAAATATTAGTCTAAGTTAAAGGGGAGCAAAATTTTATCGTTTTTTGTATGAAAATGTACAGCTTCGCAGTCCTCTTTAAATGTACGGCGCCTTTTATTTTAACACTGAAAAACTGCCTAAAGTCAAGAGAAAAATGTCTGGGGCTCGTAATATTTTTTGTGTTCAGGTAAATTTGTTTTTTACAATTACGATAACCTCGATCACACTCAAAGAATCTGGGGTGTTCTATTTAATGTTGTTTTCTCTTTTTCTTGTGTTTTTCTCGAACTAGTGTGATGAAAGGCTTTTTTATTACTCTTTTTACACGCTTTATATTAGCTTCACCTGTATGTTTGTATGTTTGTTTGTAACCGACTTCTTTGGGCGCGATTTTGACCCACTTTAAACGGCCAGATTTCGTTCAAACTTTGTAGATTTATCGAGGACCGATGACAATACACTATTTTGATTAAAAAAATCCATTTTATCAATTTGAAAAAAAAATGTTTGATCGTAAAGCACTCTCTGATGCTTCGCATCATGAGTCGTGCAATAGTTTAAAATAAAAAAAAACACGCTATTATAAATAAACCAAACTAAAAAATATAAAATAAATAATAGTTTAAAAAAACTAAAAAACACGCTTTTTATAGAAACCGAACTAAAAAATAGAAAATAAATTTAAAAAAAAATATTTTAAAAAAAGCTTGGGGTGCTTTTTAAGATATTATCGAAATGATAATCACTCTACTCATATCTGTCAATAAAATATTTATAACTATTGACACCATGCACCCCACACTTTTTTTAAAATATTTTTTTTTTAATTTATTCTTACTATAAACTCGCTCAGTACCTTTGTTTTTGTCTTTTGCGATCTGCTTTGTTCTTATTTTTTCTGGATGGTCAGCGTTTAAGAATATACTCGACCCTTCCCACAATCATCCTACTTATATTATATACGCGAAAGTTTATAAGAATGGTTGGATGTATGGATGTGTGGATGTATGTTTGTTACTCTTTCACTTAAACAGCTGATCGGATCTTGATGAAATTTGGCGCAGATATAGATTATGGTCTGGAATAACACAAAAGCTACTATTTATCCCGGAAAAATGTACGGTTCCTGTGGGATAGGTTGTTTTTGTTTTTCAAGTTACCACGCGGGCGAAGCCGTGGGAAGCTAGTTAATAATAATAATAAATAAATAAAATAAATAAATAATGCTGGACAATCCACACAGCATCATCTAGCCCCAAAGTAAGCTACTCAAAGCTTGTGTTATGGGTACTAGATAACTGATATATTTAATACATTATATACATAGATAGATATATTTTTTTTTTTTTATTATACATAGAAAACACCCAGACCAACGGAACAAATTTCTGCAAATCTTACACAAATTTGTTCCGCGGCGGGAATCGAACCCGCAACCTCTTGCGTCGCAGGCGGACTCTCGCCCGCTGCGCCACTGAGGTCGTCAATATAGTTTTAATAATAATAGTTTTTCGTGATTTAACCAAAGATTTAAAAAAATATCTTCTAAACCTGGAGATTATAATCTGTTTGTTTTTGTTTCTATTGCAAACATCTATGTATTAATACACACGTGTTTAAAAACATCAACTTTCTTCCATGGGTATGGTGTGGGCGTCGGTTTCATTCAGATTCGTCGATGACCAAACCACTAGACGGAAATACGTCAAGCCATAACATCATCAGTAGTCTATTTTTACGTTTCTGCTATTGAAGTAAATTGTAACAAAAAAAAATTAAATTAAATAAGAAATTATTTTTTCGGAACCAGAGGAACAACTACTATTGCTAATTTCAAAAATAAAAGACCCGATTAAATGTAAAAACAGCTTTTTCCACCAATTCTACCCAAAGAAAGCCTAATTGTTAGTGAATATTTTTTTTAAAATGGCTCTTCTGCCTTTTAAGTTCACACACGATAGTATCAGTCTTACCACAAGCTCTTACAAATCATCATATTTCAGAAACGTCACGCTCAAGCTCAATTTAACACCACTTCAATACAATGTTTATAGGTCATGGTACGAAATATCAAAGTTATAAAAAAAATATATACATATATATGATCACGACTGTAATCCCCGGGCTCGGTAGATACCTTCTCAGATTTTTAGTTACTTAGATCTTTGAGGATATCTAAAGAGGGTAGTCAGAGGCACGTCTAAACATGACATTTGATACATGCCCACATTTTGCACAGTAGTTAGTATTCCGTACGTGACAGGTTGCAAAGTTATATTACTTTGATTTGCCCGAAGAGCTTGTGGTAGTGAAAGTGTTTTTATAAATCAGTACGTTTAAAATAATTAAGGTCAGCCAACTCATAACTCGGTCAAGTGCGCTACCGTTGATGTATTTCGCTTAGAGTTGCCAAAACATTTTTCAATTTCGCATATTTTAAAAAGCACAAGGTGATTACCAAACTTGACCTCGGATTTGTTGTTTTTACGAAGCAGCTGCCGTGTGATTCTGTAAGACCTCATTTTAAACTTCGAATCTGAATCCGCTGTGAGTTTCTTAATTGGCATTCTAAAAACTCGGTTGATAACTTGAACGCTCGTTTCGCACTCAAACCCGATTCAAAGTGTCAAATAAAAAGCGTCTTATGCGAAGTGAGAGTGAATAGCGATGTGAGATGCGAGTTGATGTTTGAATTTTACAGAATCGACGTACTGGGTAACTACTTACAATCGCTAAAGATATTCAGCTTTTCAAAAAAGAGCACTAGATATACATAAAACAGTATTAGTGGACATTTCACACAACGCCATCTAGTCCTAAACTAAGCAAAGCTTGTACTATCGGGACCTGGCCCCCATTCAATAAACATTACAAGTCTACAAATTTGTAAAAAAGTGACAATATTGTCGAATTTTATAACAAGTGCTGTTTAATAAAACCTACAAATATGTAGAATTGTAAGAAAATTTTACAATTTTGTAAATTTTCCTCCAGTTAATCGTATTTTTTTATTAAACAGAAACTTGTAGAATTGTAGCCGCTTACAATTAATTGTATTTTACAATTTGTAATGTTTATTGAATAGGGGCCTGATATCTGATAATTTATACACTTTTAAAATACATACAAAGAACACAAGAGATTTTTTTGATGTTTTGGACTAAGAACTTAACGCTCTAGTTTCATATCTCGTGTTATTTTGAGTTTTATAGTATAATTTTGGTGGTTAATTTTCCAATTATGAATCACAAGGATCACTTTGTGAGATAATGTTATGTGAAAATTTTTGGGTTCATAAATACCGATCATCATATCTTAATAACCCACGCGTGGGGTCGGCCCAACATGTTTTTTCTAATCACTAATATCATTCTAAAACTCATTAGTTTTTATTAAACACATAAGTTTATATACTGATAAGAATCAAAAATAACCCTACTGACCTTTTATGACTGGTGTGTATTTATACAAATATATTTCAATTCATACATTTTTATTCTACCATAACATTTTTGTGAAATATTTTACGGGAAAAGTATAAATAAGTGCTACACAATAGAAGTTTCTTCACTTCTTGGGTTTCCGATGTCTATTGTTTGAGTTTTCTTTGATATAGCAATATTCTCTGCAACCTACCATTTTGTATATTACTGAATACCGTCTTTGTTCACGTTATCAATAAGTATTTCCTTTTAACTTTAAATTTTAATATCCAAACTAAGAGTAGCTATAAAACTTTTACTTACTTATTTTTGTTATTCGCGACTTCGATCGCAAAAATCCACCAATATAATTAGTTATTTCTATAGAGTCGGACGGTATAAGACGGTCACCCATCCAAAAACTAACTGCGCCAAAACCATGCGTTCTGCATACAAACTTTCAACCCCTTTTTCAGCCGCTTTAAGATTATTTTTTAATACAAAAGATAGCCTATGTTCGTTTAAATAAACAAACGGAGATGCTTTCACATCCTACTAATATTATAAACTTGAAATTTTGTACGAATGTATGGTTGGATGGGTGGATGTATGTTACTCTTTCACGCTAAAACGGCTGAAGGGATCTGAATGAAATTTGGCACAGATATAGATTATGATCTAGAATAACACATAGGCTACTTTTTATCCCGGAAAATGAATGGTTCCCGTGGGATATGTGTTTTTATTTTTCAAGGTATAAAGCGGGCGAAGCCGCAGGCGGAAGCTAGTTTATAATAATAGTGGATAAAGTGTTGATGTAGAGGATGGTTTAAGGCCCAGAATACTCGTCACACTATTCCTTACGTAAAAGTTACAAAAAAACGGGACATAGGTCCGTATAGCAACGCGGATCTCCGCGGAATCAGACGTAGCACGAAGCGAAATACCCAAATGACAAGTAAGTAGAGTGCGGCATGATAATATGGCTGCTCTGAATTACGTAACGAAAGCGACAATTTATAAAAAACATAAATATGTTCAAGTAAATAGCTTATTTCAAAAAAAGGGCTGGGTTGATTTGTTTCAAATTAACTGATTTACATTCATGTGAAATAGAAATTCAAAATACCTTACTGTTCTGGATAAATTAGGGAATTTCTGAATTTTCAGAGGTGTTTTTGACATGATTTTTTACCAAGGTTTTCTAACTAATTCGTGTTTTAGCTCCGGTTGATTTGTCACTTATATCCTTGAATATCGTGTAGTTCAATTTCAATGTAATCTATTAAGCGGTAATAGAATGATTAGGGTTGCAATACCTGCAATTGTCAAAGTTCTGGGCCTTAAGTGCTAGACTAGCCTATTCCATCTTAAAACAGATGGTGTCATTGGCACTACAGCTTTCTGAGTAAAAATGTCCTCTCTCTTTACATAAATCATCTAGAACAGATGCAAAAGGCCTGTTAAATGAAAATATTATTAATGATAGTCTAGTAATAATTAAAAATTCAAGCTTTTATACCTATTTCGAGCATCGCAAAAAAAACTGCTATCTTTAGTCTATGCTTTATTTTTTTTAATATTATCTCATAAAGAAAAATAGACAACGCACAAACAAAATCTTCTTCTTCTTCGAAGATTCTTGACACGATAGAAGGAGACAAACAAAAATGTGACATTTCACGAAATGCGAACAGGAAACGCCTACAGCAAACAATCGCTTCACCTGTCCAATGACCTTTCAGTACAAAACTGTGACGGGCAGAAAATAAATCACGAAGTACGACCGCCAGGAATAGACTCCTGCGCACACGTATCGAATTCCCGCCAGTCTTCCATCGTGCGTGCGCGCACACACATTCTGTGATAAATATCTAGTCGATAAAATAGTGCTGGCCAACAATATGACAAGTAATACATCCATGTAACCTTTTTGTGAGGATCCCAGTGTGTTTTTTTTGTGGCAATAATTGTAAGTACAACGCTTTGTGGCATGTTTTAACAAAGGGTGGCACGGATCTGGCAAGGAGTCAAATTGGTGGCGTTTTGGTTTCTCTCGCTCAGACAGCTGGAGTCAGAGCCGAAAATACAAATATTGGGACTATTGATGTGTTTTAGGCATGAGTTTGAACCTTATTTTAAAGAAAACTAATAGTTGTATATATTTTTGGTCCAAAGTACTCTAAACCGACGCGCATGTATGAAGAATGTAATGAGAGTGAATGAAGCAAAAGAAGCATGTCAGGATCGTAGCAAGTGGAGATCCGTGGTCTCTGCCTACCCCGTCGGGAAACAGGCGTGATTTTATGTATGTATGTATGTATGTATATGTGATTGTATATTTGTATGGTAACCACTGATCTTTATTGTATAAAGTAGAGAGAGACTGCCTAAATACATAGTCAATACAAAGCACAGCCTAAATACATAGTTGAACGCAGACTTAAAAATTACAGTGTTTACAGGATTTAAGGGCGCTCATTTAGAAAAAAAAATCCAGGAATTGGTGGGAAAAGGGGAAAAAGGGTGTAGGTAGGGGGGGGGGGCGTTAGTAAACAATCAAATACTCATAAAAACTACATTTTGAGCTCTAGTATAACACTCTCAAAGTCCATTATATATTTTCATGTACGATTTTCAAATAACAAAGAAACAAACATGACCATTATTGTTGTCGCAAGTTTTCAGTCATTTCTTAAAACCAATGGTTATATAAATCTTTGAGATTATAATAAGTTAATAAAACAATTTTAATTATCTTCAATATGGCCCCATTTTCGCAAAGTAGTTAGTATTAGACTGTCATTCGGAAAAGAGGCCTTACCACAAGCTCTTTCGAACCATCATGTTCCAGAAACGTCAAAGTTTCAAGCTTGAAGTTGCTTTAATACATTTTTTTGATTTTGCCCAAAAAGCTTGGTAAGGACCAGGGGTCTCACCACGAATTCATAATACATTACCGAATGAATATTAAATTGTTATTTCGTACCATGACCTATGCAAATTGTATTGAAGTAGTGTTACTTAAAGCTTCAAATACGACGTTTCTAAAACGGAATCGTTCTGGAAGACTTCGTGGTAAGGCCCCTGTTTTTATGGGTCGCGACTCGTGGTCCCACTAATTTGACCTACTGGTGGGACAGTGTGTCGATTTAATGGGCTCGTGGTCCCACTGTTTGGTGGGACCATCAGTCAACGTAATGCAGTCGCTCGTGGTCCCACTGATTTGGTCATAAGGGCTATAACACAAATGTGGGTATCTTCTTTTGTCACAAAAGTAGTTTTTGCGCAATCTCTAGAAAACAACAAAAGATACGTCATCACAAAAAGCGCTAATCATGGTGAAATCAGAGTTAAAAATATCTCATTTCCGCGTGAAATGACGCGACGTTAAAACACGCGCGTATAACTGCGTCAATCTTTTAAACAAAGATAAGTACATAAACATAAAGAACGACCTCAGGTTATAATTATGTTGCGTATGTCAAGAGCTCGGGACATAATGTCGGGATGTCTCGATGAATTTGTGTATGTGAGAGGTTATTCACTGTGGTACAATGCCAGTGCTCTTAAACGGTAAAGGAAAACATCGTGAGGAAACCAGCATTTGACATTCGACATTCGAACCAAAAATTCGAAAATGTGTATCATAGGTAATCATACCCTAAACCGACGAGCATGTATGAAGAATGTAATGAGAGTGAATGAAACAAAAGAGGTGTGTCAGGATCGTAGCAAGTGGAGATCCGTGATCTCTGCCTACCCCGTCGGGAAACAGGCGTGATTTTATGTATGTATGTATGTATCATAGGTTAGTGTTGTTATAAGCGGCGATGGGCTTGCACCCTGTCACGTACGGAATATTAACTAATGTACATAATGTGGGTATGTGTCAAATGTCGTGTTTGGACGTACTTCCTTAGATATCCTCAAAGATCTAAGTAACTAGAGATCTGAGGAGATATTCACCGAGCCTGGGGATTACAGTCTTATGTATGTTTTTTTTTGTTCGTTGTGGCGATCGTACCCATTTATATCATAAAAATATGTTTTATACAATGCATAGAAAAAGTTGATTGTATTTACTAATTTTTATCAATAGTTGTAGCATTAATTTTACATGAATACTCTCCTTTTATGTTACTTTTCTTGGATAGATTTTGACAAATTAGGTTTTGTTGGGTTTGTTTGGATTATAAGAGTGACTGTAAATTAAAAAAAAAATATGGTGGCCGTAAGAATCTAATTTGAATTACATTCAGTATGAATTTGAATTATTTTAAGTTTTTGCCATACTAGTTAGTAATATCTTATACCTTTATATATATAATTGGAATCTCGGAAACGGCCCAGCGATTTTCATGAAATTTAGTATGCAGAGGGTTTCGGGGGCGATAAATCGATCTAGCTAGGTTTCATTTTTAGAAAACGTCGTTTACCAATAAAAAAACCGAGCAAAGCTCGGTCACCCAGGTACTATATACTAAAACAAACACTCGGCAGTTTTGTAAAAGAAATATTCCGAAATGTAAAGCTGCCTAATATCGTTATCCGACTTGTGATTTCTAAGTTCAGAATTTATAACTAATTCAGAAATTGTAAAGTTTCGCAGGCGAGCGCGGCTTTCCTGTTTATCTTTCTACTTTAACGCATACCTATAGCACTAGTTTATGAAGTCCATAACGAGAACGTTCCATTTGTCTTATTACTACTAGGTATGTATATTGTAATCTTCTATCTATATATAAAAAATGAATTGCTGTTCGTTAGTCTCGCTAAAACTCGAGAACGGCTCAACGGATTTATCTTATCTTGGTCTTGAAATGTTCGTGGAGGTCTAGGGAAGGTTTAAAAGGTAAGAAAACGTATATTACTTACTTAAAACGTGCAGACGAAGTCGCGCGCGGGTCAGCTAGTTTAATATATAAAAGGTTTTTTTTTTCTTTGATTGTATAAAACATTATAATATTTTTATTTAAGAGAAAAAATAAATAAATAAAGAAAACAGAGTTCAAGTCACTGACGGCAGGCATAAAAAATAAGATATGAAAGCTTGAAAAAAAATTTAGTATCTACATATTATGTACTTATTCCAACGGGCTGGACGTATTTTGATAAATAAAAGCGTCACTTTATTTATAATGCCAACACAAAATATAAAAAAAAAATAACAAATTATTTTTTTATTAATTTCTACGATAATATAATAATAATAATCAATAGTTCCCGAATAAAGAAAAATTAAAACGGTTTTGTTAAAAAATGTTTAGTGCAATTATAATTTTGATCAGTCATCCATATTTCGGAAAGCACGAAATTATCGGTCTTGACTTTAAGCGTTTACAACAGACTCGATAGTAATTCTCTAAATTGAGAAACTGGTGCTTATTGTACGGTATACCTTTCTGTTATTTTAAGCAGTACAAGTCAATCACGTACCAGACTGTTCGGTCCGCGGTTCGGGAATGTCTATAAGATAAACTTATTTCGAAAGACCACCATCTTTATAACGAAATGCAAAAACTTCCTTGAAAGTTTGCTATCAACTTTTTCATATAACTTATTTATACTGTTTTTTAAAGGCTCTTTATAAGACTAATAATTCTGAAATGAGTTGATTTTTTTTTTTTTTTTTTTTTTTAAATAAATAAATAAATAAATAAATAATGCTGGACAATCCACACAGCATCATCTAGCCCCAAAGTAAGCTACTCAAAGCTTGTGTTATGGGTACTAGATAACTGATATATTTAATACATGATGTAGGTACATAGATAGATATTTTTTATTATACATACACACCCAGACCAACGGAACAAATTTCTGCAGATTGTACACAAATTTGTTCCGAGGCGGGAATCGAACCCGCAGCCTCTTGCGTCGCAGGCGGACTCTTGCCCGCTGCGCCACTGAGGTCGTCAAAAAGTATCGTATTGAAAAGATCGATTTTATGAAAAATGTTTTCGATATAATATTTCGATTATTATTGGAATTTATAAAACAAACATGCAAAAATAATCATGAACGTAATACCCATTGGTAGATATCTCCTCAGATCTTTGAGGATCAGAAGGAGGGCAGTCAGAGATCCAAACAAGATATTTAGCACACACCTACATTTTGCACAGTAGTTAGTATTCCGTACGTGACAGGTTGCAAGTCCATCGCTGTTTATAAGAATACTACCTATTACACACACCTTCGAATTTTTAGTTCTCTAGGGTTTGCTGGTTTCCTCACGAAGTTTTCCTTCTCGCACATACATTTAACGACCAGGTTTGAACCCAGGACCTTCCGGTCGTGAGGCAGGGGTGCTACCACTACACCACCCGCGCTCAATTAAAAAAAAAATATATAATATTTTGCGCAATTATAATAAAATTTCACCTAATCGCGACATAAGATGAATGCCTTTTGAGAACGTGTTTACTTCTCTCCTATCCAAAACAATCATACATTTCCACCATGAAATTACACATCAAATCGTATGAATTTGCCTGACATTCAAAGTAATACAGACACCCATAAAACAAATAAACCACTCATAGACAATGGGAAAACGAAAAATACAGTTGCAATAAACATGTCGATTCAATCGTCACAGACAGACATGCAAAGTCCCATAAATTTTTAGATATATTGCGAAACACTACGTTAAAATATTTTGTAATCTCTCACGTTATGACTTAGTGGTTTATTCAAAACGGAATTCGAAAATAGGATCTGGTGCGAATGATATCGTTTGTGAATATTTCGGTTTTGTTTTGATAACTTTCTATTTATAATTTCGCTGCTTTGGTATTAGGTTGTTAGGAATTCTACTAATGAATAATAAATAAATAAATAAATAAATAATGCAGGACAATCCACACAGCATCATCTAGCCCCAAAGTAAGCTACTCAAAGCTTGTGTTATGGGTACTAGATAACTGATAATATTTAATACATTGTATACATAGATAGATATTTTTTTTTATTATACATAGAAAACACCCAGACCAACGGAACAAATTTCTGCAGATCATACACAAATTTGTTCCGAGGTGGGAATCGAATCCGCAACCTCTTGCGTCGCAGGTGGACTCTCGCCCACTGCGCCACTGAGGTCGAATAAACACTGAATTTAGAATAAGGCGCGTATACAAATTAGGGAGGAACAAATTTTCGCGCAAATTTAACTGATTTCAAACTTAGACCTTATTTTTAGTCATTTAGAGTCGAATTTCCAACATTCTTTTTATAGTATACTTTTAGAATCTATACCTAATATAAAACAAATTGGTGTTTGATTTGTTTGTTGTCTTCGCCCCATAACTATTACTTAATTTTAAATTTCCACTTTAAATAAAAATGTCATAAAAATAAAATTTATTTTAATAATATAACCTTATATGATTGAAATCATTTGAAAAAGAATTAAATGTAGACAAAGCGCGACTTTGAAACGAATGTCAAAGATCATAAAAACGCTTCTAAACAAAATTACTAAAATACTTGTTGTAAAAAAAACCCTTGCCAATTTCCTACAGTTACAAAACAGTGACAGAAACACTTTTATAAACTAATTGCGTGTTACTTCATTAGAGTCGCACTTAAAATAAACACTCATTGTCTCCTAGAAAGAAATGCTATCACAGAAAAATAAACTCTAAATTAAATACAAAAAGCTTCAAATCAATTGCTGAGTGGTTCTGAAATGCCAGACCATTCTATTTTTACCACGTTCAGGATACAAGCTCGTGCGTACGAAATTAAACTAGCATGAGAATTAGGTTCACAAACATAACTATTGGTTTAACGGCTTACTTATTCATTTAAACAGGTGCTTTTATACATAAACTGTCACCTACATCAGTGGTTAAAGTAATCGGAACGCTTAAGTAAACGGTGGATTTGCAGTAATAATACGATAGATTCTTTATCCTTTGGTCAAAATAAGTGAGATTCTATTTTAAGTAAAAGTCGTATAAGGTATACCGTCTATGTAATCGTGCGTTTGATGTTGTTGTACCCACGTGTTATTTTGTACATAACTACGAGGTAAGGTACATAGTTTGAAAAAGTTCCCTATCACTTAGTTTGTTTGACAGTGTTTGAAGCATTCCAAACGAAACGATTTAGGATATAGTGGGATGAGTTGACCGATTCAAAAATGCATTAGGTCATCCTCAAGCACTCATCCCGCGGGATAAATTGACAGCGGCCTCAGTTGACTAAAGACCCATAGACACTATCAAACAAATAGCTTGATACGAAAATATGCATAACGTTTATAAATGTTTTGGCTTTGGTAAATACGTTAAAAATTACCGCGATTGTCCCCCAGTTCAAATAGAATAAGGTCATGCAAATGTTAAACAAGTGGTGTTTGCAGTTGTTTCATTATTCACTTTATAGTCAAGCCACAAAAGCCTTCTGTAGACTAGATCCATGCAGTCCTGACCGCACACTGCGTTTGTTGCATTGTAAATTATACCAAAAATCAAACATTGTAAGCAGCTACACTTAGTTGACATTGGACCTAACTACTTATGAAACCTAATGACCTCCTTTGTTCGACATCTCTTTAGTTACTTGTACATTTTTAGTTAATTAAACCTTGAGGATATTCAAAAGGGTAATCAGAGGTACACTCATTTCAAAAATGTATAAATATAATATAAAATATATTGGTGGACACTTCACACAACGCCATCTAACCCCAAACTAGGTAAAGCTTGTATTATGAGAACCAGATAGATTAATTATATAAGTATCTTTTTTTGAAAATACTTACATAGAATAGAATACGTGATACCATCCAGACTCAGAACAAACGTCTGTGTTCATCACACAAAATGTTTATCCTGTTTGAGGATCAAACTCACAACCTACAGCGCAGAAGGCAGAACTACTACCAACTGAACTGTGAGGACTTAAAACAATAGTTAGGTGAAAACTTGGATTATTTATCAGTTGTTCGATTGATAGATTTTAATTT
Organism: Cosmorhoe ocellata; assembly: GCA_963675405.1. Taxonomy (NCBI): domain Eukaryota; kingdom Metazoa; phylum Arthropoda; class Insecta; order Lepidoptera; family Geometridae; genus Cosmorhoe; species Cosmorhoe ocellata. Next base: position 9,439,619 of record OY776256.1, on the reverse strand, counting down.
AACCTTTTGTGTTGTAAAGACTATCTGGCAGTACCAGCCTTGGCAGAGATGTAGTTACTATTGATCAGGCCATAAGATTCACAACTCATTAAGCTTACGTTCCAACAGATACATAAAGCAAACTCAAAATGGAGCAGTTCGAATCGCTGCTGACGTGCTGCGTCTGCCTGGACCGCTTCAGGAACCCGAAGCTGCTACCATGCCAGCACAGCTTCTGCATGGAGCCATGCATGGACGGCCTTGTCGACTACGTACGGCGACAGGTGAGGTGCTACCATGATTATGCAACCCATAGGAGATTAATGACTATTTACCTACAGATAAATACAGCTGATGATCAAAGCCTTATGACTTTTGGGGCAAAAAAAGGTACCTTAGCTGTCCTTGTAAAGTTTGTATTATACAAAAACATCAACCCATTCGATTGACACTAGAAATAGCTAGAAATATTATAAGATTATTGTAAAACTAATCTCGAGTTCAATAAAAACAAACCAAGCTTCCACTTAATCTTAAGGTAATCATAATGTAGAAATCATTGAATCAATGGTATTGTAGCATAAATCTCATAACATTAGATGCATAACGACGTAAAAAATAAGTCATTGCACAGATTTTAGATAAGTTATGCAGCATATTAGTGGAACTTATGACTCACTTACAATGCCTTCGACAGTTTTTGGTTGGAGTAGGCTTTTAGCATCTACCATCTTCTCAGCTTAATTAGCTAACCTTGTAGTTGTGCAAGCCCTTTTTCTGTTTTAAATATGTAGTCAACTGAAGCTTTCTATTACAGGTGAAATGTCCAGAATGCCGTGCGGAACACCGCATCCCTTACCAGGGTGTGCAAGGGTTCCCTACCAACGTTACCTTGCAGCGGTTTCTGGAGCTCCACGCCAATATTGCTGGAGAGCTCCCAGATCCTACTGCTGGACAGGTCATGGAGAGATGCAACGTCTGCTCGGAGAAAGCCTACTGCGCTCCGTGCGCACATTGCGACAAAAAAGTCTGCGAAGAATGCAAGTCAGCTCACATGGAGGTCTTACGCAGAGAAATCCAAAGAATCAACAACCAAATACGAAGAGGAATGAACCGGCTACAGGACATCCTCAGTGTCGTTGAACGCAATACCGCAAACCTCCAAACAAATTGCTCAGCAGTTGGCGGAGAAGTTGACGAAATCCATAAAAGATTAGCAAAAGCGCTCAAAGATAGAACCGACTTCTTGAGAAACGAAGTCGATCGTTACTTAGCAACTGAACTTAGAAACCTAACGCACCTCAAGGACAACCTCGAACTAGAGTTAAGTAATATACAAAGTAATTGTGATCTCGCCGATAAGTACATGAACGATGACATCGAATGGGATGACACGGAACTAGTTGACACCAAAGAAATTTTCCTGAAGACGGTCGAGTTCCTAAGAAACTTTGATTATGAAGCTGGAGACTATAATCGTAGAGTAAGATTTATTATGACGCATGAGCCCAATCAGCTTGTCATGCACGTTGCGAGCTACGGTGAACTCAACATCACTCAACCCAACGCGTATTCTAGTGCGAGCAGCTTGCAGCCAAGCCAAGGGCTCACGAGATCAAAGAGTGACCATCGCCTAGCAACTCAGTTCCGCCAGCAAGAAGAAGCTAAGGGTTACACAGAAAACGACGAGCCTTTGTTGGGCGGACGTAAGTTTGGAGAGCGTCGCCCACCACCACCTGAGAGGCACGCGAGAGACTATGGAGCCACTGATGATTACAGCGGCTATGAATCAGAACACAGACCTTCTCGAAGATTCCGGTCTCGATTCGTCAGAAGCCATCAAAAAGATGATGACTCCGACACGGAACAAGCCAGCCGCACCGTTAAAGCTGAACAAAAAGAAAAAGAAAAGGAAAAAATTGCTGATACTGAAGACGCAACTCGTGGTCCACTCAGTGGTATATATAGACTGAGTGACTGCACTCGTGTCATGCAAAGAATACTGGACGCTGACAGTGGTAAAAAGAAGGAGAAAAAAGAAGTACCACCACCGCCCAAGCCAGTCCAGCCTACCCCGCAGCCACAACGGCGTCCACCCACACAAAGACAAGAAAGTGAAGATGAAATCACTCGGCTTAAGAGGCAAAACAAAGGAGCTGCATCATCACAAGAACCTGACCGTGCCGCTCAGCGTGCAGCAGAAGAAGAACGAGCTGCATTGAATCGTAAACCACCCACACCAGCTCGGGAGGTGAGTTGGGAGGAAGAAAGAGAGTGAACACTCGAGAAGCAGTACAACGTAGAACTTAGGACAATCATCGATACTAACTAACCAAGAAAACGCGATAATTATAACGACATTCAACAAACACACTTCACTTAACTTTTATATTCACACACATACTATTATACACACAACACTTTGAATACAATTTAGCGCTTGGTGTCCAAATCGAATTTCAATGTATTTCTCAGGCGTCCAGTGATGGTGAATCTGATGATGAGTCTGTCACATCCCTGCAAAGAACACAGCGTAAAACTGCACCGGTGCCTCAAAAACCAACAGTACAGGGCAGAAGACCTTCAGCGACGGAAACCGCTACCCCACACCGACCGGCTGCCCGCGCGCCCAGTACTGAATCAAGTGCATCAACTGAAAGTTCCGGCTCGGCGGTGAAACACACAGGTGCGATACTAACAATCGCCGAATTAAAAGCAAAGTACGGTTCGACAACACCTGCAACTCGTTTATTGTCCGCAGGCAATGACAGGGCACTCCCGGTGGCGACGAACGGCACAACTGGAGGCGCTCAGCGCGTCCAAAGCCGCTTTATAGCCGCACAGCGTCCCACCCCAGCGCCCGCCCCCGCCGAGCCGGCGCGCGAGGTCTCCGACACCAGCTCCGAGGAAGAAACCGACTCGTCTGAAGAGAGTGAAGAAGAGCCTGCGCCGCCAAGGAAGCCCGAGAGCCAGACGATCGCTCGCAGCGACATTGGCCCGCTACTCGCACGCAGCAATAACGCTCGAAACGATGCCCACGATAACAAGCCGAAGGAAACGCCAGCGCCTGCTCCATCTCGCTACCGAACGAGAAACCCTTCTCAAACGGAGGAAGAGCCTGCCCCAAGATACGGCACCAGCAGCAGTTCCTCTTACAGCAACCGCTATGGCAGCAAGCCGAGGGAAGAGGAGACTACGTCGTCCATAGATGACGAATCAAAGTACCCCACCGCTCGGTCGAGATATCTCGCCCTGAAAGAACGGCGCAACCGTCTCGCCAGAAGCAAAAGTAGCCACACCGGCTTCGGTGCGGCAGACGATGATGATCTCGATGACCCTGTGTCCCCTACCACGGCATCACCATCCGCGTATCTCGCGGCTCGATACGGCTCCGGCACTACAGGCTCGGAGCTATCTCGCAGCCGATCATCGCACGCGTTGAAATCTAGAGAAAGCTCACCTGAGAGGCCGGCGCCCGGTGAAAAAGACGGAGCAGCTTTGAGCTCTTGGGCTAGATATTTGAAGAATAAGTACGGATCGCGGGGCAAAGAGCGCGACACAGGCAGCAGCTCGTCGAGCAATGCGCGCCGCCTGTCTCTCGGGCTGCCTTTGCGCGCGGCTAACGAGCTTGCCAGTTCTGATGACGATTCAAAAAACGCGGCAGGCTCCCCCATCTCCCCTACGGCGGCTACAGCAGCGGTAGCAGGTTAGAATGACGAGTGGCCTTGTACATAGGTTTGGCGCTTAGATGCTAACGTGTTATCATTATCTTCTCGATTCTAACTTGTGTTTTTTATGTTAGGTTTCGCAGCAGCAGGTTCCTCCCCTAGGAGCCAGTATCTGCAGAAACGCCGATTACAATTCAGCGTGGGGAGTCGGGGGAGCGAACCCGGATGTTTTACCTGGCCTCGTGGCATCGCTGTAGGTCCCGACAATTCAATGGTCGTGGCTGATTCTTCTAACCACAGAGTCCAGGTTAGTAATGATAAATAAATATTGGTGGACAGTTCACACCGCCATCTAGCCCCAAACTAAGCAAAGCTTGTACTATGGGAACAAGATAGTTGATAATAATATTACTTTTTTTTTGTAAATATATACATATAATACAACACCCAGACACAGAACAAACATCTGCGTTCATCACACAAATGTTTGTCCTGGGTGCGGATCGAACCCACAACCTACAGCGCAGAAGGCAGAGCTACTACCAACTGAGCTGTGAGGCCAGTCGCATCAAATTCTCTCATTTCCAAAACTTTGTGTATCGGAAATCGTTTTCCGTTGATTCCAACTAAATTTGAGCGTGGTTTAATGACATCAATGTTGGCAGTAATGTTCACATTCCGACTATAACACGAACACCCCACGTTTTTGTCTGACCTTGTGCTAAAACGGCTGTTATTCATCATTGCTATTTATTGCGGCTGCGGGAGAAAGTAGCGCAGGGACTTGGTTTTAAACTTCTATTCTCATTGTACCTAATACGATAATAAAACGTCTTAATTTAGGTCAACCTTAACTCAGACCACACCTTGTAAGTTTTCAAAGGGTATTCGTGTTTAAACTCGATGTCTCAATGTACTATCCAGGATCAGTATTTAGATACTTCAAATATCGTGTTCACCTACACCTTTGTTAATCTCATAGAACTCTGAGCTAAGTGTTCGAAGTATATGCCGAAAATATTTACGACCATAGCAAGCTATGCAACAAGCGCTTTTAGCTTTACTACCGCTGAATTTCAGCTCAATTACTGTTTTTTTTCCAGGTGTTTGATTCGAATGGAATATTCGTAAAAGAATTCGGTCAGTACGGTAGCGGTGAGGGAGAGTTTGACTGTCTCGCCGGCGTTGCCGTCAACCGCATTGGGCAATACATCATTGCCGATAGATACAATCATCGTATACAGGTCAGTAGGTTCTTCCTAACAATTCGTTTTTGATACCACTGATATATACCCTTGCCTACAAACTCGCACTTACACTACACACGGTACACGCGCTACCTTTTAACACCCTTTTCCAAGAACTGCTTAAAGAAAACCGCAGAAAGTTGATCATTCCACAACTGAAGTATTTGTGGGAGGAAGGGAATTTCAGAAGTCAAGCTACGTAGCAATATTACAGAAATCTTTGCCACACGTTATCGATAGAAGCAATTGCATTATAATGGCTTATGGAACAATTCTAATAGTTTCAATCAATCACTCAATCGAATGATTCATGCGACAGCTAATAGTGTTTTGGTTTAATAGCTGAAATATATTGCTGAGCAATAATTGTTACAAAAAATGCCGGAATAGGCAACTTTGGGCGAGCTGCTCTACAAATCATATTTCAATGTGAACATTAACACGTCACAGCTGAACAAATGGCGGGATTTTTCAGATGAAGTGGCCCCGTTCCGAGAGATTTCGTTGCCAAAATTAAAAAACCAGTACAAAATGAAACATTATTTAGAGGGCTGTTTGAATAAAAAAAAAAAAAAATTTCATGCATGAAAATCATTATCATTATCTTGGCTATAATTAAAAAAAACTGGAAATGTCGACAGCCTAGAGATGTAACAAGATAATTTTGTACTTTGTACTGGTAATTTTTTGCGGTCACAAAAGTAAAACACAAATTATACTGTAAAGCTCCGTACTCACACACGGTTTTGCTCGATCGAGCTATCACGTCGAGCCTACATTTGATGCGGATTACTACTGGATGCGAGCCTTCGAGCTGTGAGTTTTGCGGTCCACACGTTCATATTTATTCGTTTTGGAGTAAAACTATCAAGTAATACCGAATGTGAGTACGGAGCTTAAGACTAGGATAAGACACCAATAACTATCTATTATCCTTCGTCAAACGAACATCGTTCCTTTCTTGAGGATTTTATATGCCTAGAATCAGATCTCAATTATTTTCACACAAATAAGATCACTGAATCAAGTCACAGTAAATGACGACAGCTAGGTAAATTATGTTGATGATATTATGGTTGCTTGAGACCGAATCAGCTGTATGATGAAAATCATTATTTGATTAGATTTTCAATGAACTTGAATGGATTAGCTGGATTGAAAAAAAAGAGAAGGGTATTCAAGGCAGTAAAGTTTAGAGCAAAACTTGTTCAACATCTAATAGAGTATAAGAGTAAAGAATTCTTGTTAGAGTGTTATTTTTAAGCCGTGTTTAAACGTGAAACACGCTATCGTAGGCAATAGTTATGAAAAATTGCGTACAGTCGCATTTTTTTTACACCCACATAGGTTTAAATTTCATCCAGTAAATATGGTCGGCAATAGAAGAGTTTTATAGTTTTCATATTTCAAAAACTGTTTTCAAGTTCCATTATTCATATTTTCAATATTTGAAAATTGAAAAAAAAATGATTTAGATCTTTACCAAACATAAATAAACACCCTTAATAAACTCCATCACACTTATAAATCATTGACTATCAATAAGAAACTTGACATTACTGTACGAATATTTACTTTTCCAAAAGTATTCGTGCTTTTCAAACACTCCAATGATCTTTATGTGATTGATATAAGATACAAAATGCAGTGATTCGCGTCTCAATCAAATAACGTATAGGCGTATTTGGTCAAATAGACCCTTCGTCTGAATCAGCTATTTACTTTTGCTTTGAATGGGTGACAAATGAAATCAGTTATCCCATTGCTTGTCCCTCTCAACTAAATTCGGTTCTTTTGGAAACATCTGAGGGGGAAATCCTTTCGTAAGGCTGTTATGTGCTCGCTGAAGGGAAGTGAGAAATCCTGTAGAGCCTACATAGCCGTAGGGTAAGTGATTTAAAAGATTTGTGGACAGCCTGCGATATTGCCTGAAGTTGTTTTATTAATCATTGCTATTCGGGAGGTTAAATTTCGGAAATAATTAAATTAAATATACTACGTTGATAACTAAAAAATAATATAAACAAAACTTTTTAAACTTCCGTGATTTGATGACATAATTATAATTGAATAACGGGTCTGCCCGCGACCACGAACGCTGTAATGTGTTCGAAACGTCGGGAATAAAAACAAAATAGGTACGTGATAAATACCCGTTATTCAATTATAATTAATATAAACAAAAATTACCGTATAGGTCATGGTACGAAATATCAAAGTTCTAAACAAAAAAAAACTATCACTTCTGTAATCCCCAGGCTCAGTAGATATCTCCTCAGATCTCTTAGTCACTCTAAATTTTTTAGGATACTATCTGAGAGGATAGTCAGAGGTACGTTCAAACATGAAATTTGGCACATGCCTACATTTTGCAGTGGTTAGTATTCCGTACGTGACAGGTTGCAAGCCCATCGTCGAATATTAGCAATCAAAGTTCAAAAGGCAAGGTAAGCCCCTGCTTGAAGTTGCAACTGACAAGCAATCTCATTACCGTTTTGCTGGATGTGGCATATCAAAAAAATCCGATTGTTGTATTTTTTTTTAATAACATTACATTTTAACAGCAATACTTTTAGTTTAGCACACTGTAACTTGTGGCTACACTAAGAACCCAGTTCGATACTCGCAAAACGTCTTATTAATATTTAAACTTTTGTCAATTCCTTTCGAGTCCTTTAAAGACTGAAATTTCATGAAAATGTATGACTTGTGCTTTGATATGCGGACATTTGGAACGGGGAACGGAACATTAGCTTGAATTATTCATTTACAGTTAGTCCAGTTGAATATACTTTTGTAGTATCATTGTTTTATATGTGGTTTCGAGTATCGAATGTAGATAGATAAATAAGGTAGAGGCAGGCCTAAGAAAAGATGGATGGACTGTGTGAAAGACGATATGTGTAAGAAGGGAGTGACTACTGAAATGACGGATGATAGAGGAGAGTGGAGGAAGAGAACCTGTTCTGCCGACTCCACCTAGTGGGGAATAGGGTAGGAAGATAATGATGGTTTCGAGTATCGAGTGATTGAATCAACAATTTTTTCAGCATTGCTAGTTTTCGGGATTTTGTATAAAATAGAAGATTTTTTTATTGTTTCAACAGTAAACTGTCGTCACTAATGTAGCATTCCAATGGTGATTTTTTTTTCGAAATCTGTCCAGTAGTTTTTGAGTTTATTCGTTACAAACAAAAATACAATACTTTTAGAATTATTACATTACAATTTCCTCTTTATAATATTAGTATAGATTTGACGCATCGACGTCATCTCGGACAGTGATATTTATCTCACTTGTCGAGCGTTAGACTCTCGAGCTCGGCTCATCTGGTTTCCCACGGGTGCCACGGGCCTGGTCCTAACTGACACTAATGAAATATGTCAAAGACAAGCGGAGAGAATACAAATTCCCGGTCCGCAGGGAAATAACGCGATTGGATCAAACTCGGGAACTATCGGGCTGACAGGAATTGGTTACAGTTGTCGTAGGAATTTTATAATTCTCAGCTCTTCTGTTGCATCTATATTGGATGAGATCTTTATTTTAATTTGTTCGATTGTCAAACGTGATATCTTTCCATAGAAGCAATATTTGAGACGTACTTAAATCCTTTTACGACACTAATTTGAAATAATTAATGACCACGTTATGAAAAGAAAGTTAGGGGCGATGGAATCCATTCTGAGAATTGTTATGTTTTATGTTGTATGTTTAAAATTACATGAAACATTTTAAGCTACTTTAAGTCACTGACCGCAGATAATGTGCCCAAAAAACTTGCAACGTCAACTCGTTCGATAGCTATTCTGATTTTCTGTCCGAGCTAAGCACTAGCCCTTTTGCATTTTTGCTTCTTCGTAACGTGTCCCTTTTTTCAAACCAGTGTGGTTAACGGGTTGAAAGGCTCCTCCTGCATTTTGCTCGTTAAGGTATTATGACTTTCACTTTTACACGAAATGCTACAGCTGCATTCTCATATTTTTATTACAATACTAATGATACTTATTTTTTCCAGGTGTTCGACCCTCAGGGCCGGTTCTTGCGTGCGTTCGGAAGCCAGGGTACGGGAGACGGCAAGTTCAATTACCCGTGGGGCATCACCACAGACGCCCTCGGATTTATCTACGTGTGTGACAAGGAAAACCATAGAGTCCAGGTGTGTAAGGACTCCTTAAGCGTCTAAAGAATTATTTGCTTTATTTACGACTAGCTGAACCGGCAGACTTCGTACTTATTTAGAAAACGTTTGTATGGGAAATAGAAAAGGGCTATTTTTAGTGCTTTCCCGGCAGTTATTCGAATTTTTCTTACCTTTTAAACCTTTCCTAGACCACCATGAACATTTCAAGACCAAGATAAGATAAATCCGTTTTGCTGTTCTCGAGTTTTAGCGAGACTAACGAACAGCAATTCATTTTTATATATATATATAGATATATTATATTAGAAGATCATAATAATAATAAGTTTCTCAGGCAATCATTGAAAAAAAAACATGGAAACTCTTCAACTCCTTCGTGGATTTGCCAAAAATTGGCAAATCAAAAACTTTATTCTCTCACGATTGGGTTCAAATTTACGTGTAACGTGTGCTTCTGTAAATTTTTGAGATAATTCCTTAGCCTAATTGACAAGCCAAGGCTCTATTTTTGTGGGGTAATTTTTTAACTCAAGGAATGCTTCCATGTATTGTCCGTTTTAGCATGAACGAATATCGTAGAGAGCATTTTCCTCTACGGAATAAAAGATCTGCATCATTTGCAGAATCCACTGTTAAACTACATTTAATTCCTTGAGTCTCCTATTTTGAGGAAATCTACTATTTTTCTTGTCAGCTTATTCTGTTGTTACTTTTGTTACATGCCTATCCTTACGTAGGTACCTGTGTGTTGTAGAAGCAAATGTGTATCTATCTATCATCTATTCCCAGGTATTCTAATCTGACTGTTAATTCGAAGGTGTGTTTCATAGGTTAGTATTCTTATAAGCGGCGATGGGCTTGCAACCTGTCACGTATGGAATACTAACTACAGTACAAAATGTGGGCATGTACCAAATGTCATGTTTGAAAGTGTCTCTGACTACCCTCTTTAAATATCCTCAAAGATCTAAGTAACTAAAGATCTGAGGAAGATATCTACCGAGCCCGGGGATTACATAGCAGTCGTGATCATTTTTTTTATATGCTTATGTACCTAGTGTGTGTTGCAGAAGCAAATGTCTATCTATCATCTATTCCCAGGTGTTCCAATCTGACGGGACCTTTGTAGGCAAGTTCTGCTCATTTGGCTCCAAGTTGGGCCAGCTGGAACACCCCCACTACATCGCCGTCTCCTCCACCAACCGTGTCCTGGTCTCCGACTCCAACAACCACAGGGTCCAGGTGTTCGACGTGAACGGGCGGGTGCTCTCGTCGTTTGGAGAGGAAGGCTCTGAGGATGGGCAATTTAAGTTCCCGCGGTAAGCTGGTTATGGTTTTTGGAACGAAGTTCCTTAACGCGCGTTGTGAAAGGGGGCTAGACGGAAAAAAATTCTCACGAAAAGTTGTAACGACACTTTTTGCTATAGTTGTAAGCGGCGTGCGCATGTTTCTCTGTCTGTCTCTCTCTCTCACAAATTAATCGAAAGGAACTTCGTTCCATCCGGGTGTCCCTTGACACCTCTCAAGTTTTTTTTTTGGTTTTTAGTCTTGAGTTAAGTTTTATTTTGTTGGTGTTGCATTATTTCAGTTTTTCCTTTTTGTGTTATTTCAGAAGATAAAATTGAAATATAGTTAAAATATAATAGTTAAAAATATGTAAAATTTATATGAACATGTGTTTTTTATGATATTACCAGTCACCAAAATTTTGTGTAACCTTTTAAGAACCATTACCTACACATTGATTGTAATTCTGTTTTTACGCTACGTAGAATAACTAAAAGTTTCGAAAATAAGCACTTAATCGAAGGTACGATCTTATTTTGTCCACTAAATTAGCCCGATATTTCGAAATGAATAAGAATTGTCATTTTTTTCTAAATTGAATTATTTTTCCTCCATTAAGGCCCAGCATTTTGAAAATTGCAAGTATTACAACCCTAATCATTCTCTTACCGCTTAATAGATTACATTGAAATTGAACTACACGATACTCGAGGATATAAGTGATAAATCAACCGGAGCTAAAACACAAATTAGTTAGAAAACCTTGGTTAAAAATCATGTCAAAAACACCTCTGAAAATTCAGAAATTCCCTAATTTATTCAGAACAGTAAGGTATTTTGAATTTCTATTTCACATGAATGTAAATCAGTTGATTTGAAACAAATCAACCCAGCCCTTTTTTTGAAAGGAGCTATTTACTTGAACATATTTGTTTTTTATAAATTGTCGTTTTCGTTATATAATTCAGAGCAGCCATATTATCATGCCGCACTCTACTTACTTGTCATTTAGGTATTTCGCTTCGTGCTATGTCTGATTCCGCGGAGATCCGCGTTGCTATACGGACCTATGTCACTTTTTTTGGTAATTTTTACGTAAGGAATAGTGTGACGAGTATTCTGGGCCTTAATGAATTCGACTGTCAACTTCGTCGGTCTAGTTTTAAAATTTTTCACGTGTTATTTTGAGTTTTATTTTGTCACTTTTCCAACAAAGCCCGAGCTCTTGACGCGAGTGTAAAATATATTATGAAAATATTCTTTTCTAAATCCAAGGGAGGAAATACCGAGAATTTTGAACAAAACAGTCATCTCTTGTTAACGATTGACTTGACAATTTGACTGACTTTATAACATTGAAAATACTACTAATTTAAACACTTGACAAAAACAAAATTGATCTCAAAAGAGAAAGATGCCATAAACAAAGAAGAAGCTTAATCAATTTACCTACTAAAGAAAACAATGTTGATACAGGTATTTACAATCTTATTTTGTTCATCTCAAAGACTATATTACCGTGAACATTTTATATGACAACAACATCGTCCTTAAATGTTCTGAGTTTATCAAAGGTTTATTGACTAAAACAGTTTTATTGACTAGAACATTCAGAACATCAAGTATTTTAATATCTTCTGAGCAATCTGTCTCCTTGAACAAATTAATAATGTATGAACATAAATAATATAATTCACTCTGTTATTTTACAGCCAAATTTAAGAGCACCTTGACCGATTTGTTCTATACATATAAAATAGTTACAGACTGACTGACAGAGCAAAGGAATAATCTACGCGTTCTCAATGCCAAAAATTAGGGTATTCAAACTCAAATTTAAATGCAATTTTAAACTCAGAATAACATTGCAGATTATAAATATCCTTCTTCTTTTTCTCCCTACCCGTTTTCCACGCTAATTGTTCGGCATAACATGTTTTCTTCTTCCATCTCCCTCTATCATTCGTCATCTCAGTACTCACTCCTTTCTTACTAATGTCATCTTTCACACAGTCCATCCATCTTTTCTTTCGCCTACCTCTACCCCTGCATCCATCCACATTCATACCTAACATTATATATATCATAGCTTCCGCTCGCGGCGTCGCCCGCGAATTAATAATAACCTATGTCCATCCTAACAATTCATTCTACACATTGGTGAAAGAATTTTTCAAATCGGTCTAGTAGTTTCAGAGCCTATTCAATGCGAACAAACAAATATTTCCTCTTTATAATATTATTATTAGTATTAGTATTAGTATAGATTAGTATTAAATATTCCAGATGTGTACTTTAGTATGTATGATAACAGTTTGTCTAAGTAGAGGAAGGCCGAAGAAGTGGTTTGATTGTGTGAAGGATGATATTATGAATGTAAGAGGAGTTGATTCAGAGTTGACGAATGATAGGAGTGAGTGGAAGAAGAAAACATGTTAAACACTTAGCGTGGGATAAGGGCAGGAGAATGATGATAACAGTTTGTCTAAGAACAAGTAAGCAAAGTCGCGAGGAGTACCACTAGTATAGGAACTATAAAATTTAAAGTATAAGACGTAAAATACGTAAAAATAACTGTACAAATATCTGAAGCAATAAAACTTTTGTGTAAACAAATTTTCAATTATACCTTTTCTTTTATTCAGTTTTATTTTTCTTGTTATTGGTTCTTTTTCTTGGTATCGTGTTTTTGATCTTATAAACCAGTGTGGTGAAAGGAATAATATGCGCTTCAGAAGCTCTTGTTATTAAAATCAAGAGTTCAAACGGATGTTTTTTCCCAGCAGTGAAAAACTCTTATTTAATCGCTCTCTAGTCTCTTAGTATTTTTATGTTAGACATTATTTTATTTAAACGAAGTTACCTTCGAGTTTTTGGTGATAGAGTATGCCAGTTTCCTCACGATTTTTTCCTTCACCGTTTAAGGAAACAGTACCGTGGGATAGACGCTGTAGAATAGAATCAAAGGCGGCAATCTTTACTTGGAATGAATTTTGGCAATTCTATAAAAACCGTTTTCAAAGTCTGTTCAAATTATTTTTACAATCATATATTGTCGCCTTCGATATACTCGTAGATTGAGAAAACAATGTACTTAATGTTATTTTAAATTCCCGAAACGGCCACAAAAATAAGTTCATTTTGAGAAATTTGACTGATTGCCACCTTTGATTCTATAGGTATTACTAATCCCCTGCATATTTTTACGTGAAAATACTCTTAATAAGAAATTTTGAATGATATAGTCCTCTAAGCGTGATGAAGAAGATTTTATCATTGTTAAAGTTATGTATCTTCGGAAACGCAATAAAAAACATGAAACATTAAAACACTTAAACTTATCGTAATTGTATATTTCAGAGGTGTAGCAGTTGATGATCAAGGCTACATCGTGGTAGCTGACTCCGGCAACAACCGCATCCAGATCTTCCATCCTGATGGAACTTTCCTCCGCGCCTTCGGATCCTGGGGGTCTGGAGACGGGGAGTTCAAGGGCCTGGAGGGCATAGCTGTCATGTCTGGAGGGAACATCATCGTTTGCGATCGGGAGAACCATAGGGTTCAAGTGTTTTGAGGTGAATATTTTAATTTTAGGAACACTTTTTTGTGGAAGTGGGAAATTGAAAATTTTTGAATTTTCTTGTAACGGTTTTACCTGGGTTCGTAAACGGGTTAAATAAAAAAACAAATATAATTATCAGTATAACGGCAGTAACTATGTATGCTAATTTATAAAGAAGAAAGTTTTGTATTTTTGTTTATAACAAATAAAAAACTGCTAGACCGATTTCAAAAATTATTTCACCATTAAAATGCTACATTATCCCTGAGTAACAAAGGCTACCCGTGTGAAGCCGGGGCGTGTTGCTAGTTTGTAATAAGTAGATATTTCCTCAAATTTATTGTTACTTTTGGATCTTTTGAATCTCAACGGAGGTAGCTAGAGACACGTCCTAAAGTTATACTGATTTTGGAAAGTAGAGATAGCAGATAGTGTATGATGTGTAATGATGTTTTTTGGAAATATCAAACAATTTTGGAACGAAGTTCCTTACGGCAGGCTTGGAGGGGATAGGGATTTTGCTGCGCGACCGAACTGAAAAAAGTGTGATAGTAAAACCGTAAGAAAAAGTGCGTGGAATAAAACCGTTAAATGAGACGTGCGCAGGCGCGAAATTCATTTTTCATTTTTGCACGATTTTTTTTGCAATTTGTGTCGATTCTACATTAGCCGAAGGAACTTCGTTCCTACCTGGTGTCCCACGACACCACATCAATTTTTTTATTTTTGGCTCTTTTGTTCAACCTAAAAGCCAATGTCTCTCTAAAATAAGTGTAAATAAATAGCTTAAAAGACGATTTATACGCGAAAAACACAACGCCATTATCTGAATGCTATCTAATGTCTAATGTCTATCTACATTACTTGTAACATATTATGTAGGTAAGTTACAGTGTTTATTCATACGTTCAAAGGAAGTAATTTAAATACTATAATGAGAAAATATACTGCAGAAGCAATTTTAAATGTGGTTTAATCCAGTAGTGCTCACAAAGAGAAAATTATGAACTGAACAAACGTAGGATACTCAGTTATTTCATTGTTTTGGTTTCAAAACTTCAGTCTAAGGCTTTTAAAAATTCAGTTTTAAACTTGTGTGAGACGAGTTTTAGTAGATGTGGTGACGTGTTCACGGCTGTAATCCCCAAGTCAGTAGTTATAGATATCTAGTGACTTAGACCTTTGAGGATATCTAAAGAGTAGGTAGTCAGATGCACGTCCAAACATGACATTTGGCACATGCCCGCATTTTGTACAGTAGTTAGTATTCCGTACGTGACAGATTGCAAAGGCATCGCCGCTTATATAGAAATACTAATCTGTGACTAACACCTTCGAATTTTAAGTTCTAGGGTATGCCGGTTTCCTCACGATGTTTTCTATCACTGTTCAAAAGCACTGGCATTGCGCACGTATATGTTTCAAAAAACTCATTTGTGCACAACTAGGTTTGAACCCGCGACCTTCGAGTCGTGAGGTAGGGCAATCTTAGAGCACTGACGCGATAGGAAGAAAATTTAATCTTTTTTTTTTATTTTCAGATTAATCTCTCCGACACAGAGCCAAATGCGTTCAAGATAACCAAAGCTTTTATACCAAAGTTAGATTAATATGCAATGTTTTATAATAATAATTATAATCGTGAAATATTTTGTAAATAACAAAGTGTTATTCATTAACCATCTGATCAGCTGTAAATTCACGTTTTTTTTTATCAAATAAACTGTTTTCGAATTATTTTATGAATTTTATTTTTCTTCTTCTTCTTCAATTATGGCATCTGTCTCTTAGAGAACAATTTTGCCAGTGTCAAGTGTATTTATTTATAAGTATTGTCAACGTCACAGAGTCATAGTCAAGTAGTCAAGTCAATTTTAAACAAAGATGGCTGTTTTGTTGAAAATTTTCGGGATTTGCTCCGATGGAATTTGAAGAGAACTATTCACTCTAATTCACATACTTTACACTCGCGTCAAGAACCCGGGCTTTATTGGCAAAATAACCACCAAAATTACGCAATAAAACTCAAAATAACACGAGAAAACATGTAAAAACCAGAGCGACGTAGTTGTCAGGCAAATACACCGCAGAAAATCCGAATTTTATTTTTATTGTTGCATGTTTCGTTCATTGATATATATACGTCAGTGTCAAATACAAGACACTGGCACTTTAGACACAAAAATTTTATGAAAAAATAAATGTAAACAAAAGATGACGTGACAGAGTCATCGCGAGTGAAAGTGCATTTGTTATAGCTATTATAATTGTTTTATTAATCGTTTTTTAACATGTATTATACAGCGTGTAACGTAATACCCCTATAAGAACAAAAGGGGTGTATTCAGACCGAGCACTAGAATACATTGACGTGTGCAAAGGTTCAATACATCATATTTGAAATTCCAATACAATTTAAAACAAATCATTTTATGATAAATTTGTGACAACCCTATGTGTTTGTTTACTATTTGCGTAGGTAACAAACACACGCGCACCCTCCTATCGCGTCGGACCCACACACACACACACGTAGACAATTGAACGCGTGTGCCATGCTCCAGATGAGATAATAGTAACTACAGTTTTCAAAAGAATTTGCAATTTTTTACGGATCTTACTTACCTACATAATTCTACGTAGAAATTAAGGTCAAAGATTAAAATCACGATATCTTTTTATATCTTTTTATTAGTAAGCTACCTATCTATCACTGAATTTTGACACGTTTTTATCACTGTTGACACACACAACACAACACATTTCACAGGAAAGGCTCAATGTGCCCTCCTTCACGAAAGATGCAAATGTCTGCTCTGCGAGCCACCGTTTTTGTTGCGTTCCGAAGCTTTTCAGGCGTTATGTCCGCACACGCTGAAATTATTTTCACTCTGAGGGCATCTACTGATGGGCTTTCGACGCGATAGACGATAGACATGAGGTAGCCCCACAAAAAAAAATCAAGGGGCGTCAGATCAGGGGAGCGTGGCGGCCATGCTACTGTACCAGCACGACCGATCCACTCGCCAAACCTACATCGTATCGTATGCTAATAAAGTTTCGCGAACCGAGAGATTGCTTGTTGCAAGGAACGAATGCTATTGACATTTGCGACTGATTAAAAATGACATTTCATTCAACCAAAAGTACCTATTGCCAAAGAGAATATAATCACTACCAAAGAGAATATAATCACTACGTCTATGAGATGGGACATAGAGACTTTTTAATAAACTTCATTTAACATACCACCTATTACTAATTTAAAAATAAAAACGTCAACAGTGTCAGTCAGCTTACGTTATACCAACGTAACGATAAGAACATAGGGATGTTCTCAGGTTATTCCTGATTATATCGATATCGACAAATTATTATGAAATGCATCGTGGATTCCAGCTACAAAATTAACAAAAATAATTACCGTTACAAATAAAATGAATAATAATTATGGATTTAAAAATCAAATTTATTCAACGTTAATTTACGTTTAGGTACAACTTAAACTTAAGGATATTATACAAAGTACGAGCAGCTGATGTGTCAGTAGACAGCTATTGTGTCGTGTGATAGCTCGACTCGCCTCGCTCGGTCAAAGTCAAACAGATTTTTTTCAGTAAGATTACAAGAATCACACTGAATCGTCTTATAGCTAGATGATTCTACTCCTGTTCCTTCGCGACCAGTACGGTAATGAACCAGGCATCATAGCATACAAATGAAAATGATCTCCACAAACGTATTTCATTTCATGAAGTTTTTCAATAGGAAGTCTTCAATTCCGATAATCTGCGCCCATTGTCTACATCTAAAATTAAACACACCATTGAAAATATCACTAACAAAAGCCATGTACTTATGTATAGCCCAAAACTTCTAATAATGTCAATAAAATGTAATAAAGTTTATCGAAGTTTATCGATAAGTAATGAAGATACTTGTGCTACATCACTACTGTTTGTAAACACGAAAGTATTTTTCCTGCCGAGTATCTATTTATTTATTATGCTCTTCAGACAGTACAAAGATACAAAATTCTTCAGTATGATACTCAATTTGTACTTACTTTTCTTCATCTAGAGGGAATTTCATCATAAATATCCTTTTTTTTGTCATTTATTCGACCATATCTTTTTCGACAAATTGTACATGTTCTGCAACGTGGAGTCGGTGCCTTTTTTGTTGAAAGGCACATTATAACTATTTTTAACTTTCTCACAGCCTAAAACCACGCATAAAAGACCAAAGAAACATAAAACTTTGCAATTTGCAGTAAAAAAATTTCAAACAGAAAGCCGTTAACTGACTGACAACTGACATGACAGCAGACAAAGTGAGACAGAGATGCAAAAACATAGCCTGAGATAGCAACCAATGAGAAATAGGCTGTTCACATAAAAATGAAGATTAGTAAGACAGAATAGTCACAAACTTTGACTTTAGTGCCCAAGTAGGTAGGTACAAAATTGGATTGAAAAATGCTCCGATCAACAATAATAGGTACATCGTTGGAAAAATGAAAGTGAAATATGGTCACGGCTTTATCCTCAGGCACGGTAGACATCCTCTCACACTTCTTGGTATCTACTCAAGATACCTTTAAGGCCCAAGTAGGTAGGTACACAATTGAGTAGGTACCTATCTCCTACTAGGTAGGTAGTTAACAAAGAGATCTGAAAGGATCTTTACCGTGCATAGGGATTTTAGTCGTGATGTGACCTTACATTTTAATTATCAATAAATACCAAGGTACCTACCAACAAGGCCTTCAAAAAAAACAGAAGTTACTTATTAAGCTACCTCGTTATTATGTAAGTAGGCTAGGTAGGCACATTATTAATTGGTGTCCGTTCTGTTACCTATTTCATCTAGAGTTCACACTTAAAGGTCAAAAAACAGCTGTTAATAGGGTTGCCTCATGTGGTGTCAAGGTACATATTGGAGCAAAGTTTAAGAGTCATTTCATGAATGAAAACCTTTGAAACTTGAAAAGTCGTTGAACAAACGTTGTTCGCAGTGACGTATAGAATACTCCCGTTCCGGCCTTATAGGGATATTATGTTACTCCTTGTATATTAAAATGATATATAATATACGCCGACCCCACATAGCGTGGGATAAGGGCAGGAAAATGATGATTATATATTAAAATAATCCGTGGGATTTATACTAAAGAAATAAATACATATTTCCTTTGTCCGTCGCCGTTTAGTGGTAAAATTTTTAAAATTGGTTTAAAAAAGTGCTTTTCGTAATTTAACGACATTTTTTATGTAATTTATATTAATTACAGTAATTTTCGATAAAAAGTGATAATTTGTGTTTTACATCGTGTTTTTCTGTGATAAATTACCTATTCGTGAGTGTTTACTAGGTAAGTCTAGCTATAGTATTGTGTAAATATCATGCAAAATATAAAAAGTGCATATTATGCATATTTTGAATATGCGGCTGCGCAGTCCTGAGTGGGCTGCTCTAGTAAGCCGGACGCGCGAGTGGTTAGGAAAAAATAGAAAGTAGAAGAAGGCCGAAGAAAAAGAAGTTTGATTGTGTGAAAGATGATGAATGTAAGAGGACGACTCAGAGTTGACGAATCATAGGAGTGAGTGGAAGAAGAAAGCATGTTATGCCGACCCCACTTAGCGTGGGATAAGGGCAGGCGAATGATGATGTTTAAGAATAGATAATGTATAATCCCCAGGCTTATTATATGCGAGTTTCTTTGGCTTTCGCTGAAGCAGCTTGACAGATTTTGAAAAATGAGGTATTCACGAGTATATAATTGGATTATCTACGGACATCGTGGTCACACCAAATTGTCGCACTGATGTGACTAACAGGAATTTAATTAACGTGGTCACACATTATAACATTGCAAAGGATCGCACTTGACCGAATTAATTATAGTGATGTCCGAGTACCTGTACCTTGTCTGGATTAAAAGAGTGACATAGGATACAAAATGTCAAATAAAACAAACGGTGACTGAAGATGTGATTGTAACAAACTATTTTAAGTTAAAAAAAATAATAAATATGATCACGACTGTTATCCCCAGGCTCGGTAGATATCTCCTCAGATCTTTAGCTACTTAATTTTTGAGGGTAAAGAGGGTAATCAGAGGCAAGTGCAAACATGACATTTGGTACATGCCCACATTTTGCACAGTAGTTAGTATTCCGTACGTGACAGATAGAGTGTAAATTAAATTCAATAGGATTTTTTAGTTTTTACAATAAATTACTTGTTTATTGTATTTGTATAAAATCACAAGGCGCAAAGATATACATACAGATATAAATATACAGATTGGTCTACTTGGAAATCATTGCATCAGTTTGTAACTCATCAGTCTTTAACTGATAAAGATTGACAGTGATTGAACAGGCTGCGGGTTTAGTTTTATCAAATTGAGGTTTATTTCAAGATAATTTGGTTAGGATCGTTTAGTTATTTAATTGGTAGAAATAAATGTATTATTTCATTATTCATTAAAATTTTATAAAATAACTAATGCCCGCAGCTTCGCCCGCGTGAATGTCGATTATCGCGGCTTTTCATACAAGCTTTCATCCCCTATTTTATCCCCTTAGGGGTAGAATTAATCAAAATCCTTTCTTAGCGGATGCCTACGTCATAACATCTACCTGCATGCCAAATTTCAGCCCGATCCGTCCAGTGGTTTGGGCTGTGTGTTGATAGATCACTATGTCTACGAGTTTCTTGCCTGTTCTTCTCGTACTTGGGTTAGGTTGGAATTGGCACATAGATTCACCTAGCATGTAAGACGTTTCAAAGTGATCCTTGTGATTGTACTGAATAAATATTTTTCAATTTCAATTTCAATTTCAATTTCAATTTCAATTTGTCAGTCAGTCAGTCAGTCAGTCAGTCACCTTTGAATTATATATATTTAGAAGCTTCTACAATATAGGTATGTATGTAGGAGCCAAATAACTCAAGCGTATAGGTATCCCATATTTTCCTTTGAATTTTTCCGACCTTATTAAACTAACAAGCGATATTTTTGTTGAGTTGAGTTTGTTTTAACTAATAAAAGTTCTCTTTTATGCTCGCATAATTCGTAGTATGCGTTATTTCATTAAAATTGTAACCTTCACTGCACCCTTTAAAGGTTGAAATTAAAGAATTCCTTTTAAAAGCATCTCTAAATCCAGAGGAGAATCTCTTTAACTCTTTACGACTTACATTGTGCTGATTAGTAGTCAGTCAGTCAGTCAGTCAAAACGACTCTAAAGTTTATTTTGATTCTGACTATATTTTCTCTGCTAATAGAGATATTGTTCTCAAGCCATTAGGTAAAGCAGAAAATAATATCATAAAATGTTTTTGGTACATTAAACAGGAATCTGCCAAGCGTGAAACGGCTGTTGTCCGGCGATGCCTGTATCAATCACCAGACGGATTTCACGCCTTTACGTATTGATAAACATTTTGTCATTATTCTGCCTTTTGATTTATCAATTATCTATTGTCTATGTATTTATATTGAACACTATTAGTGTAGTGATAGCAATTCTGCCACAGTCAGAAGGTGTTGGTTCGAAACCGGTCGTGCACAAATAAATTTGTGCGGCAAGTCATAGAACCTGTTGACCGTGGCTCTGACAATCCCCTTTAAATATCCTCAAAATATGTAAATAGATCTTGAAATGTTTTTTTCATTAATTTTACGAGCGTAATTCCTTCCTAAACTAGGTCAATTTGTCACATTGTTAGTCCCTAGAGCAGAATTACATCGTAAACTAAGGTATTTATCTCCATTTGATTTCCCTTCACTACAACTTAAGCTATGAGCCGTCTCGCTAAGTTATACTTACTGTTAATTTAAGCGTCTTAAACGAGAAATATATATACATGTACTGGATTAACACAAAGTTTATGTATGAGGTTAAATGATTGTAAGATGCTTTTAGTGAAACGTATTCTGATATTTATTTACAGAAATAATGTTTCGATGTACAAAAACAGAGAAATCTACTTTCTACAATCTCAAATACTAAAGGAGTTTTGGAGACTTTTGGAGTAACAGAAGCCAAAAAAATACCCCATTTTTGCAGCCGCCATAATAAATATTTTAACATTTTGTATAGCCTATGTCACTTCTGTGATTCAGACAAGTCTAACGACACCTCATTTGTCGAAATTCGTCCAGCCGTTTGAGCGACACTAAAGCGACAGCCAAATGAACTTGTATACATACAAACATACACTCCAAACACATTTATCTCTTTCGCTTCGCAGTCGCGTAAAAATAGCCAAAACTCTATATAAACATAAGATACTAGCTGTCCCGCTCGCGACTTCGTTCACATAAAATATCTAAGTCCAATTTAGTTAATAAATAAAGTTTCAGACCAATCGCACCACCCGTTAAAAAAGTCCCATACAAACATTGACCCCCCATTTGACCCCTTTTTAAGAGTTATATTGAAAAATCCTGAAACAGGTGTCCATTCATTTTGCATTTACAGTACACGAACAAAGTTTCAGACCAATCGCGCCTCCCATTAAAAAGTTCCCATACAATCATTGACCCCATATTTGACCCCTTTTTGAAGGTTATTTTGAAAAATCCTGAAACATGTATTCATTTATTTTGCATTCAAAGTAGACAAACAAAATTTCAGACCAATCCCACCACCCGTTAAAAAGTTCCCATACAAACATTGACCCCACATTTGACCCCTTTTTGATGGTTAAATTGAAAAATCCTGAAACATGTGTTCATTTATTTTGCATTTACGGTGCACAAACAAAGTTTCATGAAAATCGCTCCACGCGTTAAAAAGTTTCATACTAACGTTTTCATCCTTTTTCACCCCCTTAGAGGTGGAATTTCCAAAAATCCCGCCTTATAACAAAACCACCCTTGGTTTTGTTATAAAAGGAAGACACCTTCCAAATTTCAGCTTTCTATCTTCAGCGGTTTCGGCTCGGCGATGATCAATCAGTCAGTCAGTCAGTCAGTCAGTCAGTCAGGTTAAGCTCTTATATAGATATAGATAGATTTCGACTTTTTTTCCTCCTAAAATTGAACAGTGAAAGGAAAAAATATGTGCTTAAAACTTTTAAAGACACCATCATTTTTCGTTTTCATTTAATAGAAATCATGGCACCAACCTAAAAAATTCATAAACTCTTATTTATTTAATACTATCTTCCGCCAGCGGCTTCGCCTGCATGAAATATACCCCATATTCATCCTAAAAGTTAATTCTAAACATTGATGATATATTTATTTAAATTGGATAGATTATTATTAGTATTAGACGGGTATTTATCGCCATATCAGTCTACCCGTGACCACGACAGCGTGCAAAACTGTCGAAACGTCGGGAAAATAAAAGGTAATTTGAACGCGATAAATACCCGTCTAATACTAATAATAATGTGTTCAGATCGCGTAAGTTTAAAAGTACATAAATTGGATAGGTAGTTTTGGAGATTACCTGCTACAAGTAGGACAACAAACAAACAACATACCTTACCTTTTTATAATATACGTGTACATTTTGAGTATAAATCCCCACTTACCATAAAGCATGATCTTTCCCAAGAACAAAGTAACTAAAGTACATTATTAACACTAAATTATACGCACATCATTGCTATAGCCCTAACAACACCCAATGCTTGTGTCCCGTGATTAAAAGTACTAATCAAATAAAATACTTAGGTATCATACTAGATGATAATCTTACGTTTAAGCCCCACATAAAAGTCTTATGTGGTAGAGTGCGTAAGTTAATATTTATCTTTAAAAAGCTACGCCATATTGCAGATCATAATATAATTAGACAAGTTTACTTTGCCCTGTGTCAATCGATTTTAACTTATTGCATTACCACTTGGGGTGGAGCGGGTAAGACAGTGTTACTAACAGTAGAAAGAGCACAAAGAGCAATACTTAAAGTGGCTACCTTTCGCCCTTTCATTTTCCCTACTAATCTCCTATACGAGGCCTGTGATGTGTTAACAGTCCGGCAGCTATTTATAATGAACACAGTGCTAAGACAGCACGCAGCCCTTCCCTACAGCACTAACTTTACTAATAAGAGACGGAATGATAATGTTTGCCCTCAACCAACAACCCTAAAATTTGCCTTTACGAACAAATTTTATCTTTTTCTTGGTCCGTTCCTATACAACAGACTAAATTCAATGTCTAATTTTTACGCACTTAACTATAATAATTGTAAAACTGCTATTAAACTCACACTACAAAGTCTATCCTACGATGATACAGAGAAGCTATTAGATATTATCAAGTAAAATATATTTTATAAGTTCATAAATAATAGTAACCTAGTTAGTATCCTTAGTATAGTGATTTTCCTAGATATTATACTCAATGTAAGTTAATACCATGCACAAATTGTTTCTAACTTAAACAACATGTATAATATGCCTTAATAGTAGGTAATAGTAAATGATTATTTTATAATATAGCAATGTTATCGCCTGAAACACAGGATTACCTAGTTCAGGCTCAATTAGTTTACTTAGCTATGTTTAGTCGTTTAGTGCACCTTATGTACCCTTTGTCTTATTATGTTTTTTGAATAAATTTTATTATTATTATTATTATTATTATTATTATTATCCTAATATTAGCTTGGCATCCGAAATTTACCATCGAAAACTAAATAAAACAAACAGCTTTTAATTTTGAACCTTAATGGCAGGACATAAAGTTGTTCATCGTAAAAACGAAAAAGCTTACTTGATAATAATGTACACTGGGGGAAAGTACGGTCCTGCACTTGAAAAAGCCAAGAGCGCGTTCGTAAAATGTAAGTGAGGCGATTATTAAAAAGATTTTCAACGATAAACTTAGTACGTTATTCCATTTATTACCTACTGGCTGTGTCCTGTAGTTTTAGCTGCTATTATCTATCTTTGTTATACCTTTAAACGAGCAATTCTTGTATATAGTAAAACCTACTGCTATTATAAACGTGAAAGTTTGAATGTATGGATGTAGGGATGTAAGGATGTATGGATGTATGTATGTTACTCTTTCACGCGGCTAAATAAAACGCGATAAATACCCGTTTAATACTAATAATAATGTGTTCCGATCGCGTAAGTTATAAAAAAATATATCATTTGTCATTTCAGTAATCACTCCTTTCTTATATCTTGTCATCTTTCGCCCTTAGCGGTGCAGACAAAACTGAGCATCATCATCTTCCTGCCCTTTTCCCACGTTACGTGGGGTCGGCACAACATGTGATCTTCTTCCATTTCCCTCTATCATTCGTCATCTCAGTACTCACTCCTTTCTTACCCATGTCATCTTTCACACAGTCCATCCATCTTTTCTTTGGTCTACCTTTACCCCTGTATCCATCCACATTCATATCTAACAAATAAAAATTAGAATAATAGGCGAACCGCGAAAATACCTAAATACATAAGATACGGGATTAACTCGAGAGATGGGTAATATCCTTCCGATAAAGCATCTTACTGAATCACACCCAGACAATCGCAATCTCAAATCCAAACCAGATTCACAAGAAACGCAGAAAAAACGCAGAGATAAAACCGCAAATTCGTTATACTCGTAACAATGTAGGTACGCAAGTACACGTGCGTATGAATGAATGAATGAATGAATGAATGAATCTATTGAACTCGAGTATTAACGTTATCCCCAGACTTAGTAGATACCTAGTTACTTACATCTTTGAAGGATATCTAAAGAGGGTAGTCAGAGGCACGTTCAAACATGACGTGGCACATGCCGACATCATGCATGGTAGTTAGTTTACCGTAGGTGACAGGTTGCAAGCTCATCGCCGCTTATAAGAAAAGACTTGGATGACCGGTTTTTTTTTTGGTGAATGATGTTTTCTAAAATGAAACCTAGCTAGATTGATTTATCGCCCCCGAAACCCCCTGCATACTAAATTTCTTGAAAATCGTTAGAGCCGTTTCCGAGATTCAGATTATATTATTTATACATATAATAATATACAAGAATTGCTCATAGAAAGTATAAATAAAATACTAACCTATGACACAGACTTACGAATTTTTGGTTCTAAAGTATGCCGGTTGCCTACTTTCCTTTTAAATGAATTATTTATAAAATTCATAGTTTTCAGTTTTAATGCTGTTTCGTTTTTGACTTCTTACAGAATAAGGGGAACCACTCGCAGCTATTTGTTAGAGCGCCCTTCGCACTGCTTATTCGCACGTCGCATGCGGTATGGCTTAAGAGTTCAGGGTCTGGATATACGGTTTTTTTCCTCATCTGTAATCCTTTCCTATAATTGAGTATTTGTTTTTTTTTGTGATACATTGAAAGATCATAATTATATAAGTTTTATAACAAAACTATTTTTTAATATTTTATTTTTGCAATAATTCAAAAGTTATTTCAAAATAAAAATGATCTTTGAATCCAGTATCGAAGACTCGCCGACAGCTCCCGAACAAACCTGGGGCCCTACCACGAATTCATAATTACATTACCGAATTAGTATTACAATGTTATTTCGTACCATGACCTTTGTAAATTGTATGGAAGTAGTGACGTTTTTAAAATGGAATCGTTACGGAATCGTTCTGGAAGACTTCGTGGTAAGGTCCCTGAGCGCGTGTGACGTCGATATGATAGCAGTTGTCACTCATTGCAGTTGATATAGAATTATATTTGTTACCTAACATTGTGACTGTTGTTTGTTTATAGTCACGTGATTTATTTTTAAATTTCATCAATTTTTTTTAAGATTTTTGCATTAAATATCAATACATACTATTAATAATAAAGTTTTAAGATACACGAAAAAAAAATGTTTTTTCAAATACCTACTCAATTGGGATTCGTGACTCCGTGCAAGGATTCTATCATTCATAGTTCATAGTTCATTCAATTTTGGTTCAGTACCCACTGGACCTTTCTTGGACCTTACCTACAGGGCTTGGAACCGGTTAATAATTTACCAGAAAAAACCGGTATTAACCGGTATTTCGATACTTGCGTTCGGATCGCAAACTCTTTCAAAACCTTAACTCAAACTTAGATTAGCGAGTTTCGTTTGTCGTCGTAAGAGCGGGCCGCGGAGGTCACTAATAAAATATGTAGATTAAAGTCAAATAAATAAAAGATAAAAGAAAAATGTAAGTACGATTTCCGTAGGATTTGTTTTTGTTTTTCAAGATACCACGTGGGCAAAGCCGCGGGTGGAAAGCTAGCGCGAAAACGTGTTTGAAAACATTGGTTTAAAAAAATAAACATTTATAAACCTAAGTAATAATAAATATTTTTACAATATCATACAGCCATTTTATTAAAAATACAAATAACACAGTAGTAGATTAGTAGACAAGGGCTGTAAGGCATCAATTGCAGCCCGAGATATTTAGGCGCACATAGTTCGAGGGTGCAATTGATGCTTACACCCGAGCTAACTACTCTGCTTTACATCTCGATTGTGAGGTAAGTAGAAAAAAACCGGCATTACAAGAATAAAACATTTTAAATCAAAAGTTTTCTATTCCCACCTTTTTTCATCTTTTTTTTTAATTATTTTTTGTCAAGAACGAAATTGAGCTTCGCCGTTCGATATTTAAAATTGATGACTAATTATACTCATACGAAGACAAGGCTGAATAGCGAAGCGACCTCTTTTGTCATTGGGCTGAATGCATGAGGTCATTGCCCGTATGAAGGTTAGATGTACGCGAACTTTTTGAAAGAGGGATGTTTTTTTTTTAATTACTTACCGCCCTAGGGCTTTTCTAGCTACATTATTACCCTAGAGCGCTAATTGGTCACTTACAAGCCCCATTTGGGGGTAATAAGGACCTATTTACCGAACATGAGAGATGTAAAAAATATAACAATAAATATCGGTGGACATTTCACACAACGCCATCTAGCCCCAAACTAAGCAAAGCTTGTACTATGGGAACCAGATAGCTGATAGATTAATTATATACTTTTTTAAAATATATAGGTACATAGATTAAATAATAGATGCAACTTAAATCACTTACATAATATTTTTGCTAAACTTACTGCGGTATCTTTAGTCGCCTTCAGCTTACATCTCACTCCACCGTTCATCCGATAAAAACCCCGAAGGGAACCAATTCCTTCGTCATTCATTTTATCTCTAATATTGCGTTTTTAACAAATTGACTGATTCGCTCTTTACGGCTTATTCGATTTTATTATAAGCCTTAATCCCATGAGATCCTATAAGATTTAAGGCTGAATTCAAACTCACTGACCGTTAGCGCGGACAGCTGTCAAATTCACTTCTTTCATTTGAATTTGATTTTTTTTTTAATTTGAGCGTAGCTATTAACAGCTTAGCGTGATAGGTGTTTAAATTCAATAAAAGCTACCTAAGATGTTCGGTCATTAAATATGCCATAGTCAGAACTGAAAACCCGTGTTTCTAACTCAGAACTAACTAATCCTCAGTTCTTTTGCGAGCGGAAATTATCAAGTGTCAAAAGCACACTGCAACACTGAAATTTTTTTGCAACCGGCAACACTTATATAACAACCTTCAAAGATCTCTGTGTAGATCAATGGGTATATAAGTAGGTATTTGTATTTGTATTCATTTGACCACTGTGGGCCTTTGCTTGGTATGATACGGTATATTATGTTATCTATGATAGCAGTATGATACTATAACTGAAGGGAAATCACTGTAATCATGAAACAAATAGTGAATAGTCAAGATAGAACTTCACTCAAGGTGAGTTCGTTTAATCTTGGAATTATTCGAATATTTATTATCTGTTGACGTTTTCAAAAACTGATTCTCTCTCAAATATTTGAGATTGATAATTGAAACTTAGTTTAACGATTTTCAAAGTTTTTATAAAAAGCTTTCACATCACACGCATACTGTTATAATAGTTTACCTTTGAACTATGAAACTAGTTATTAGTATCAAACCAAAAATGGTTCTAATCTATTTATCTGTGGTTTTCATGAAATTCATTTAAAGTTTATCAAACTTTTATCAGCCTAATATTTTTGAGAGATAAAATAATTTGAATTCTGACTGAAACCTTTTAATATTTTAATTGCTAAGCTCCTAAATTATTTAAAGCCTAAAAGTTGAGCATCTCAATTTTTTTAAATATTAAATTCTCAGAATTAATTTACAATTTTACAAAGATAACTCACTATCTGAAAGACTTAAAAGTATAGAAACTTTGCACTTAACTTTGTGACACTTTGCTTATCATTTCTACGTTTGTTTAAAAACTTTTTGACTAAGATCCCAGCGAACGGAAAGTTTTTGAGGGTTTCGCTGAATCTAAAGCTTCAAACCGTAAAGCTACGTCGAATCGACGCTTAAGTCTTGGTATTTTAATTAAGTCACTGGAAAACCGAATAATTAGGTAAATAGGTTTTTATTATTATTTTATAATAATAATAATAACTCTATTTCAAGCAACATTAATCTAGTACAAGATGGAAAATACTTAGAAGCTACGGCCCTTACTTATTATTACTATGTAGTCATGATTCATCATCATCACCTTCCTGCCCTTTTCCCACGTTATGTGGGGTCGGCACAACATGTGATCTTCTTCCATTTCCCTCTGTCATTCGTCATCTCATTACTCACTCCTTTCTTATCCATGTCATCTTTCATACAGTCCATCTTTTTTTTGGCCTATCTCATGTCACTTTTGTAACACTTTATTTATTGTGACACCTTATTCGATAAAAATCATCCCAATATTTTGGGCTACTGCGACAGCCAGTGATCTATATCTATATAAGAGCTTAACCTGACTGACTGACTGACTGACTGACTGACTGACTGACTGACTGACTGACTGACTGACTGACTGATTGATCATCGCCGAGCCGAAACCGCTGAAGATAGAAAGCTGAAATTTGGAAGGTGGCTTCCTTTTATAACAAAACCATCCACTAAGGCGGAATTTTTGGAAATTCCACCTCTAAGGGAGTGAAAAAGGGTGAAAACGTTAGTATGAAACTTTTAAACGCGTGGAGCGATTTTCATGAAACTTTGTTTGTGCACTGTAAATGCAAAAAGAATGATCACGTGTTTCAGGATTTTTCAATATAACCATCAAAAAGGGGTCAAATGTGGGGTCAATGTTTGTATGACAACTTTTTAACGGGTTGTGCGATTGGTCTGAAACTTTGTTTGTGTACTGTAAATGTACAATGAATGAATATGTGTTTCAGGATTTTTTAATATAACCTTCAAAAAGGGGTCAAATGTGGGGTCAATAATGTATGGGAACTTTTTAACGGGTGGTGCGATTGGTCTGAAACTTTATTTTGTGTTTCAGGATTTTTCAATATAACTCTATAAAAAGGGTTCAAAAGGGGGGCTAATGTGTATGGGAACTTTTTAACGGGTGGTGCAATTAGTTTGAAACTTCGGTTGTGTACTGGTAAAATGAATGGACACGTGTTTCACGATTTTTCATTATAACCCTCAAAAAGTTGTCAAATTGGGGGTACCTAAATGTTTGTACGGGAATTTTTTAACGGGTGGTGCGATTGGTCTGAAACTTTGTTTCGCGTTTCAGGATTTTTCAATATAACTCTAAAAAAAGGGGTCAAATGGGAGGTCAATGTGTATGGGAACTTTTTAACAGGTGGTGATATTGGTCTGAAACTTTGTTTGTGTACTGTAAATGCAAAACGAATGGACAAGTGTTTCAAGATTTTTCAATATAACCTTCAAAAAGGGGTAAAATGGGGTGTCAAAGTTAGTATGGGATTTTTATGAGTTGTGTGATGTGTTAGAAACTCAGTTTAGATACTTTAAGTGAACGAAGTCGCGGGCGGGACAGCTAGTCTGTTATAGTTACTAAGCCAATTCCAAATCCATCACCTTCTTTCTTCACAGTCAGGTTAAATCAGTATGTTAGTTCAAAGTCAACTGCACAAGAAAAGTTGAGACGTACTTTAATCTTTTCACCACACTGTCTGAAAGAAAAAATTACACGATGAGAAGAGAAAAATGAAAGAAGTGGAAAATGGTTGGTTATTTGGTCCAAAACCTGGGCGGTCAGGTAATGCTGGGCCAACATGAAAATAAATAAATTAAAAAAAAATATGATCATGACTGTAATCCCTAGGCTCGGTAGATATCTTCCTCAGATCTTTAGTTACTTAGATCTTTGAGGATATCTAAAGAGGGTAGTCAGAGGTACGTCCAAACATGACATTTGGTACATGCCCACATTTTGCACAGTAGTTAGTATTCCGTACGTGACAGGTTGCAAGCCCATCGCCACTTATAAGAATACTAACCTATGACACACACCTTCGAATTTTTAGTTCTAGGGTATGCCGGTTGCCTCGCTCTTCCTTTTGTTTGTCTCGCTCTTTCTCGTGCGAATATGAAACACCATGCTCGAGAGAAGCGTCGACAAGATTTTGCTGCCATGTTACCCTGGCAGACGTAATCCCCGGCCATTTTACCTCAAGATTTGTATCGTACGGATCTCAACATAGAATTAATTTAACGCCCAACCACCACTTCCGCCGGGTATTCTAGGGGGTGCTGTTTCCGCACCGAGCTTTATTAAGTCACTTAATAGACGACCTTACACTTAGGATGTTTTTGTTTACGTTATGAATAAAACTCGAAAATAACGGTGAACTTTGTAAAAGGAATTTATGCTTAGCATAATAAATATTGGCCTGGGTCATCAAGAAGAATGAGGTAGTGTACCTCTACTTTCCTTGAGGACGTGGGTTCAAATCAAACCTCATTGACGACCTCAGTGGCGCAGCGGGCGATAGTCCGCCTGCGACGCAAGAGGTTGCGGGTTCGATTCCCGCCGTGGAACAAATTTGTGTACAATCTGCAGAAATTTGTTCCGTTGGTCTGGGTGTTTTGTATGTATAATAAAAAATATCTATCTATGTAATTAATAATGTATTAAATATATCAGTTATCTAGTACCCATAACACAAGCTTTGAGTAGCTTACTATGGGGCTAGATGATGCTGTGTGGATTGTCCAATAAAAAAAAAAAACAAACATTTAGCATAAACCGAAATTATTAATTAATTAAATTATTGGAAATTAAATGTATTTTTATATTCGAAAAAGAATTGCTGGCTTAAATAAAAACACTGTGAAGATACTAACATAATATTATACCTAAAAATTCGAGAGTCACTAGTTAATAATAATATTTATATAACCAGCGACGCTCTTGCAAATTGTCACACACAGTTAAACTACAAATTGTCACTACTGTACAAAACATGCCAAAAATAATGTTCGAACTTCCCTCTGATTATTTTTAGATAATATCCTTAAGATCGAAGTAACCAGATATCAGCATATCTACAGTGCCCCTCGTTGGGCGCCACTATAAAATGATGATAAAATTATAAGGCCATTCGGATTAAAATGTATCTATATTTATCATGAAATTAATTGCTCGTTAGTTGCGCTAAAATTCGAGAGCGACTCGCCCGATTTGGCTAATTTTGGTTTTGAAATATTTGTGGATATCCAGGAAAAGTTTAACTAATTATAGGTACTTGTGGGTGTAGCCAGTAGGTAGGGACTAGGTATGTTCTAGAGAAATCACTGATAGTCAATGTTTAAAGTTTATTACACCCACGACACCATATACGTAAGAGTAGAAGGAGATAGCGCAAAGAGACACAGACACAAGGATAGTTCAGAGAATAAACAGACTTAGGAAACAAGCAAGAAAATACACACAAGATATAGTGCACAGCTGAGCGCAAGTTAATACGGTGGTCACGTCGCGTCATAGGGAGAGTATCGACTGCCGGTGACGGTGGCTTCGACCGGCCGGTGGCGGTAGGCTCGACCGGCCGGCGAGCTGCGCTCGCACACCGCTCGCTCGGCCGGTCGGTTGAATACAATAGACCGGCATAACAAGGCGCATCCCCCGGGTTTGCTTGTAAATATAATATTATATTTTGACCTTATTAGAAGCTTAAAAAGTAATAGAGAGATGGCAACACTGTTCCCGTTGTAGTTTCCCTCTCTTTCTACCCTTTGCAGCTATAGATAGGCTGTCTCTTTTGCACAGTTTGTCACCAGGCGCGTGGGGGGTGTTGGAACCTCCAAGTGCTTTAATCATTGGCGTTGAATTCCCCGTTGAGTTCACTTGTGCATCTTTAAAATTAAAATAAGTCTAGACCTAGGTCTAGATAGTACTTACTTACTGAGTTTTCTCAGTAAAAGATTTAGTCTTACACCAGTGTAATGTAACAAGTACCTACTTACCTATTTTAACAGTGGTATCTGTCATACATGTAAGTTGCACAAATATTTAGTTTTAACGGTTTTACCGTTCGTTGTTATAATTTTATTGGATTCGATAATCTTGACTCCTTTAACATTTTTTCTTTCTACCCTCAAAATTTTTATTTTTAAACCGGTTCGTTATCTGAATTTTATTTGTCTCTTGTTCTTCTTTAGTGTCACGTACTTACGTACCTACCTATCTACTTAATTTGAAATGGAACAAGGGGACCAAAATATCAAGCCTGCAACTACGGTTGCTTCTGCTATTACGGATGGACCGCACAATAAATCACGAAGGTCAACACAACGAAGGTCGACATCATCAAGTGACAGCAGTAGCAGCTCCTCCTCCAGCTCCTCTGAATCGTCACGTGAGTCTAGGAATAAGAAAAAGAAACATCGCCGTTCAAAAAAGCGAAAACAGCGTGAACGTCGTCGTCTTGAAAAATTAGCAAATGATGTGGGTCAGTTGCAAAAAACTGTTGCATACTATGAAAATTCTCAAAACTACCCTGATGATAATAGTGAATCGTGTATGTCTGATGTCAGTCGTCAACTTTACGACAACGCTTCGCAAGCGTCACAATCTCAGAGATTCGATGATTCTGTTCCCTTTTCGGAACTAACTTTTGACATTGAAACTAAGCTCAAAGATCCAGCTGTGCCTCGAACTCCTCAGGTATTTTTGAATATGTTAGATGAGGTTCAACGATTTGATAGTAGTACGTGGTCCGATATCAGATATGCGGAAACTCAAAAACTATATAATCACGCACCTGGTTTTACCGAACTCGAAACAAACGAAGAGGTGAAAGCGTATGACAACATACGCCACTTAGCCTATTCCGATAAATCCTATGCAGCTCTCACGTTTTGCATTTTGAAGCAAAAAGAAGTTGTTCTTAACAGCCTGCGCAGTTTATTAGCATGGTCTAGGACCCCAGAGGCTTCTCTCACAAACATGAGCGATAAAATTGACGAGTTTTTTCTTAAAGGTGATTTTCACAAGGTCTCCACAGACCTTTTACAAATGGCTTGTGGTCATAGGGCAGAAACTGTAGAAATGAGAAGGGATGGTATTCTTAAGGCGGTTCGAGACCCATTGATCAAAGTAATCTTAAATAAGGTTCCTCCATCGAATAGCCACATCTTCAATCCTGAAGTTTTCTCTTCAGCTTTGGAGAAAGCAGGTGGCGTTAAGAAAACGTTTTGGCCTGTTAACCAAACCAGCGGTAGTGGCAATACTTCGCGAGTAAAGCCCACAAACGCTACCACACGGCGCCCCTCGCAGGGGTACCCCCGTCAGAATGTACCATCGCATGGTCGTTCTGCTTGCTGTGATCACTCCAGCACTCATGCACGTTGCAATCAAAACCAACCCTCGCAGGGTGGCTATCATTCTCACCATTGTCCTTCTAAAGGACAAAACTCTGCTGGCCCAGATCAGCGTGGCTATAACCCTCCGTACAGAGGGTCTACATTTCGATCTCGCGGATCAAGGCAATTTCGACAGCCGCCACAAAGAGGACAAAAGCGTCACTCCTCGCCCTCTGGCCAAAAAGGCAATAAAAGACAAAAACAATGACTCGAAACCGTTCCAAGCGGGTCGGTTAGCGCAGCATGTCGAACATTGGAGAAAAATGAAAGCTCCGGGCTTCATATTACAAATAATAAGGGGGTACCGCATACCCTTTCAGCAAAAACCGCCCTTGATAACGCCTTACATAAAAAGCGATCGTCGTCGCACCTTAGAATCAGACGAAATGACTCTAATCATTCATCAAATGAAACAACAAGGCGTTTTGAAGGTAGCAGATCCATCCCCAAGCTTTATTTCTCCAATGTTTCTAGTGCCAAAGAGCGATGGCTTATACCGGCCGATATTCAACCTAAGATTGTTGAATCAATACGTGCTAACAGATCGTTTTCGATTAATAAACATGTACCGTGTACCAGAATTCCTCCAAACTCGAGATTGGATGTGCAAGGTCGACTTGTCACAGGCTTATTTCAACCTGCCAATAGCTCAGTCACACAGGCGGTTTCTACGCCTTTTGTACAAAGACGAATTGCTGGAAATGACGTGCCTGCCGTTCGGGCTCAGTACGGCACCAAAAGTATTCGCATGCCTCACAAATTGGATATCTCAGACTCTTCGAGAAAAAGGTGTAAGGATAATTGTGTATCTCGACGATTTCCTTATTGCGAATCAAAATCCCAGTGTTGTAGTCCAGCATGTCAATCTGCTTTTGGAAACCCTCGAATTCCTCGGGTTTCAAGTAAATTATACCAAGTCTGTTTTTGCCCCCCAAAAACAAATCATTTACCTAGGAATTGTCTGGAATACCTGGACAAATCTCAAAAAGCTTCCAGTAGACAAGGTTGCTACAGTAGTCAAGAAAGTTTCTCGTGTCATAGAAACGAAGAATATAACACTAAAAGAGTTTCAGAGCCTAGTAGGAACCCTCTGTTTTGCCAGCTTTGCGGTTCCCCGTGGCAGATTAAATCATCGAGAAACACTTCGGTTTCTAAGCACTCTGCCAGATTATGCAACTATGATAAGATACGACCTACCTCACACAGTTATAAAAGAAATGCATTGGTGGATTCGAAATTGTCATTACCCAACTCTGATACATGTGCCACCGCCAACGCATTTCTTAACCACGGATGCCTCGGATACAGCATGGGGAGCTCAGTTCGACAACGAAGCGTTATCAGGCACCTGGGATCGAGACGAACAGTATCTCCATTGCAATCTCAAGGAGTTATTAGTAATCTCGAAAGTTCTAGAGACTCATGCTCCAGTCATGTCCGGAAGTACAATTCTGATTCAATCAGACAATCGTTCAACAGTTGCGTACCTACGAAACGAGGGCGGGACAAAATCCCAAAAGCTCATGAACCTAACTCGTCAAATCCTTCTGACCTTAGACCAACATCAAATCTTTTTCAAAATTTATTATATTCCCGGAAAGTTCAACAACCATGCGGATTCCTTGTCCAGACACCGTCAAATTCCGGAATGGCATTTGATTCCGTCATGTACGGAAATGATTTTCGCAAAGATGGGGACCCCCGTGATCGACCTATTTGCGTCCAAAACCGCTCGGGTATTAATGAATTACGTGACATTAGACCTCAACGATCACGAAGCAATGTTTCACGACGCGTTCAGCTTGGACTGGAACTTTCCATTGGCATGGGTATTCCCCCCACCGTTTCTTATCCCCCGAGTACTGATGCACCTCAACAAAGCGTCAGGAATGTATCTAATTGTAGTCCCACGGTGGGAAAAAGTATTCTGGAGGGCGGATCTGAAATCCAGAGCAGTCGCACCACCTTTCACTCTGACAAATCTGAAACGGTTCCTAGTCGACACAACGTCGGGGTTACCACCACCGAAAGTTCAGGACATGATTCTGGAAATCTGGAAATGTGGGGGTGGAATAAGGAACTAGAATCTTGGGATTCAAACCAGATAGCTCTCCTTAAATCGTCCTGGCGACCTTCAACATTGAAAACGTACAAAGCACCCTGGATTCGTTGGGTTTCATGGACCAAAAAGCATAAGATAAATCCTTTAAAGCCTCAAGGTTCTGATTTGGCTCAGTTTCTAGCCGATCTTTATTTAAAATTTAAGTTTTCTTTTAATACAATTCTACTCCATAAATCAGTAATTTCCACGCTCTGTAACGCAGAGTTGTCTGGTAAGTTAAGTGAAGATGTCCTTGTAAGACATATTCTGAAATCTATTTCGTTGAAAACACCTAAAATTTCGAAGCCTCCGATCTGGGATATTAACTTTCTAACCGATTTCATGACAAATTATTCTATTGACTGTACGAATATTTTTCAAACAGTTAGACATACTGCTGTATTATTAAGTCTTTGTTCAGGTCGCAGAATTCATGATTTGACCCTGCTTTGTATAGATAGCGAACATTGTACAATAAAAGATGATTCTGTTACCTTATGGCCCCAATTCGGGTCCAAAACAGACTGTCGAGAATATAGACAATCAGGATGGAAGCTTCTGGTTAACTCACAAAACCAAAATTTAAATCCGGTTTATTGGATTAATAAAACAATATTAGTTCTAAATGATAGACGTAGTAGTTCCGGATCAACTAATTTATTCATAAATTTACGTGGTTCTCCATCACCTGCCTCTCGCACAACCATTGCAGGATGGTTCAAGTCTCTTATGAAGGCAGCAGGTATCTCGGCAACTCCGGGAAGTGTACGCTCAGCTGTAGCGTCTAGGAATTGGATTGACAATTACCCTATAGATGACATTCTAGCTAGAGGTAACTGGAAATCAGTTAAAACTTTTCAAAAATATTACCGTCGTGAAATTATGACTACATCAACTAATAACAATAGTTCTTCCGTAACATTACTATTTAATCCAGTGCATTGATTAGTTAAGCTGTATTCGATTCCTTAGATCATAGTTTTTAGTTCATCGAAGTTCGTTTCACGCTGATTGTATGTGGGAACGTAACTAAGTCAATAGATATAATTAAAATTTAAATAGGTATCTTATCAACTTTTAGAGCGAGTCTACCTCTTTCTGTTATGCATAGGTATACCAACTATGTGTATAACTTTATACATAAGATACTGCTGTTATATTATTATAAGATAGTTCCCAGGTATCTAAAGATGTGTGCGTATGTATTTATGTACCTATTTAATTGATTGTTTTGTGTTAATAATATACAGAAGAAATTTTCTTTCTAATTTTCGAACGCATCGTATTTTCATTTATACAGTAGGTATTACCTACCGTTTTTGCACTAATCTTACTTTAGGTATCTTATGGTATCACATTGGCGTTTTTCTTTTTCACCAGGCGATAACAAACAGGTCTCTATTACTTTTTAAGCTTCTAATAAGGTCAAAATATAATAGACGCGTTTTACCTAAAATAAAACGCATATTATATACTTACCTTATTAGAAGCTTAACTTTTATCGCTGCCTGGTGTAATTTCGACACAATGATTAAAGCACTTGGAGGTTCCAACACCCCCCACGCGCCTGGTGACAAACTGTGCAAAAGAGACAGCCTATCTATAGCTGCAAAGGGTAGAAAGAGAGGGAAACTACAACGGGAACAGTGTTGCCATCTCTCTATTACTTTTTAAGCTTCTAATAAGGTAAGTATATAATATGCGTTTTATTTTAGGTAAAACGCGTCTATTATTTATTTTGTGTGGTGAAAATGTGAAAGCGTGAATGTATGTGAGTAATGTATGTAGTTATTGTAAATAAATATAAAATATAATATTAATAAGAGTTTTTGTTAAGTATATATAAATATCCAAATAACTACATGTTAAATACTAAAATATAATAAGTCACCTACACTAATAAAATATATTACTATTATGTTATAATATAGCCAAAGGACAATGGGCAATAATATATGGAACCTGGGACCACCTTCCAATAGACATAAAATATATGTCGTTGGATAGGTCTAATCAACCGGAACAACTATTGCTTAGACAGCTTTGCAGTCACAGCTGTCCGTTCAAAGATATAAGACATTTAAGTTTTGATAAAATGTTAAAATAAATAAAATATCTAGACACGCGGCAGCGTGTCAAGCCAAGTTCAAGCGAAGCGAACGGGCGATGCGCGCCTAGTGTAATATTACAGGAACCATTTGGGTGATTTTTCACCCCCTCGTAACTCAAAAACTATTTCACATAAACAAGTCAAATTTGGCTCATCTATTGCCACTTGCGAGTAAAATATGTGCACCGAATTTCATAAACACACCTCAAACGGTTATTTAGATATTAACGTCCAAAAATGCCTGGTTATGGAAAATTTTATCACTGACTGACCTATAGACGTTAATTATAACCCAGTTCCAGATGACCTAGAACGTTCAAATTTGGCATCCAGGTAGGTAGTGGGGTGGATACAAAGGAAAAAATCTGAAACTTGCAAATTTTTATATTTTTAACGTACTTTTTCAATTAATTGATTCTCCTAGGAACCCTTACTAGCGCCTGTAATATAAGAATAGCAATCTAAATAGATGACAGTCGGTCATTATGTGGATTTTAATAGGGTCTTGACGTGAATATAATAACGAGTGGAAGTAGTGTCTTGGATTGGTAAGTAGTACACTCTTACCTAGGTATACAATGTGCCAATAGTTGAGCCGTCTATGCAGATAGGTAAGTATGACTATAGGTATGTATACCTACAATGTGCCAATAGTTTGAGCAGTCTATGCAGGTAGATAGATATGGCTAGATAACTATTCAGGCCTAGATTATAGTGTATCTCGGCTTGTCGGATAGGTAGTAGGTAGGTATACCTATTCAGTAAGTACTCAAGTACCTACCTACCTGCTTAGTATGTACCTATACCTACAATGTGCCAATAGTTTGAGCCGTTTATGCAGGATTATATAAGTGTAATAATATAAGAACAAGTACTTACTTACTAATAAGTTCTGTACAAAAAGTAATGATATCCCATCAAAAACATAAATGTGAAATGAGAGCCAAGTTCAATAAGTAAGTAGGTATGCTTTAGTCGTTGACTTCAGCGACAAAAGAAGTGAGATCTAAACGGGTGCCAAGTACAATGGTCAGTCCTAAAACTTATTTATAACAATATTAAATATATTTAACAACTTTAAAATATCATTTCATCTCATAATTTAGGATATTATATTGAAGCCTTAGGTCTAACTTGGCTAGTTTTCTTAAGAGTACGAATTATATTAGGTATAGCTTGCACGTTCTTTTTTTATTCTTCTAAAAATTTGGCTTGCTGGTAGAAACTAGCGATCGGACATAGTAGGTAAGTAGTTAATAATAGGAAGGTAATTCGTATAATGATAACTAGCCAAGTTAGACCTTAGGCTTCAATATAATATCCTAAATTATGAGATGAAATGATATTTTAAAGTTGTTAAATATATTTAATATTGTTATAAATAAGTTTTAGGACTGACCATTGTACTTGGCACCCGTTTAGATCTCACTTCTTTTGTCGCTGAAGTCAACGACTAAAGCATACCTACTTACTTATTGAACTTGGCTCTCATTTCACATTTATGTTTTTGATGGGATTATTATTACAATAATGATTTATTATACAGTAACATAAAAAAAAACACTGTTAAAACTGATAAAGGGTCTCTATTCTGGTATATAAGGTATTCGTGTCCGACCAACTACGTATTTATCGGTTATCTACAATGACATCGTTTAAAAACATTGCTGGTGCATTAAACCCTTCATGAATTCCATATCCTTAATACCAGATTATTGATATAATGTTTGCACATGTACCCTCCGTTGCTTTCCTGATAAGCATGTACAATAATGCTCTATAATGTTGCCTTCATTTGGGTTGTTGTTCAATATTAAATAACAATAATAATATATTCTTTGTCTTTCATGACGACTTGGATACGTCCACGCAAAAACTACACATTTTCCTGAATACCGTGATCGGGCAGGTCATCTAACTGGTTTTCTCACTATGTTTCAATTAGATATAAGCCGAATGAAGGCAACATTATAGACCATTATTGTACATGCTTATCGGGAAGGCGAACGATGTGCACATGTGCACACATTATATCAATGATATGGTATTTAGGATATGCAATTCATGAAGGGTTTAATGCACCAGCAATGTTTTTAAGCAATGTCATTATGGATAACCAATAAAATACGTCGTCGGTCGGACACGAATACCCTAAATACCGGAATAAATAAAAAATACTGTTAAAACTGATAAAAGGGGCCCCTTTTTTATGTAACTGTATAATAAATCATTATTATAATAATAATATTTTATTTATTTTAACATTTTATCAAAACTTAAAAGTCTTATATCTTTGAACGGACAGTAGTAACAGCAAAGCTGTCATAGAAAATAGTTGTTCCAATTGAACAGACCGATCCAACGACATATATCTTACTAGCTGTCCCGCTCGCGACTTCGTTCACTTAAAGTATCTAAACTGAGTTTTGAACAAATCACACTAATAAAAAAATTCCATAAATGACTTTGACCCCCCCTTTCACCCTTTTTAGAGGGTTATTTTGGAATATCCAGAAATACGTGTCCATTCATTTTGCATTTACAGTACACAAACAAAGTTTCACACCAATCGCACCACCCGTTAAAAAGTTCCCATACAAACATTGACCCCACATTTGACCCCTTTTTGAAGGTTATATTGAAAAATCCTGAAACATGTATCCATTTATTTTGCATTTACAGTACACAAACAAAGTTTCATGAAAATCGCTCCACGCGTTAAAAAGTTTCATACTAACGTTTTCACCCTTTTTCACCCCCTTAGAGGTGGAATTTCCAAAAATCCCGCCTTAGTGGGTGGTTTTGTTATAAAAAGAAACCACCTTCCAAATTTCAGCTTTCTAGCTTCAGCGGTTTCGGCTCGGCGATGATCAATCAGTCAGTCAGGTCAAGCTCTTATATAGATACTAGCTGTCCCGCCCGCGACTTCGTTCACTTAAAGTAGGTAGGTATCTAACTAAACTGAGTTTCAAACAAATCACACTAATAAAAAATCCCATAATAACTTTGACACCCAATTTTACCCTTTTTAGAGGGCTATTTTGAAATATCCAGGAATACGTTTCTATTTATTTTGCATTTAAAGTATCCAAACCAAAATTAAGACCAATCGCACCACCCTTTAAAAAGTACTCATAAAAACATTGACCCCACATTTGACCCCTTTTTGAAGTTTACATTGAAAAATCCTGAAACACGTGTCCATTTATTTTGTATTTACAGTAAGTACACAAAGTTTCAGACTAATCGCACCACCCGTTAAAAAAATCCCATACAAACATTGACCCCTTTTTTAGAGTTATATTGAAAAATTCTGAAACAGGAAACAAAGTTTAAGGCCAATCGCACCACGCGTTAAAAAATTTCATATAAACATTGACCCCCCCATTTGACCCCCTTTTTTAAAGTTGTATTAAAAAATCCTAAAACACGAAATTAAGTTTCAGACCAATCGCACCACCCGTTGAAAAGTTCCCATACAAACATTGACCCCCCCATTTGACCCCTTTTTTTAAAGGTTTTATTGAAAAATCCTGAAACACGAAACAAAGTTTCAGACCAATCGCACCAGGTTAAAAAGATCCCATACAAACATTGACCCCACATTTGACCCCTTTTTCAAGGTTATATCGAAATATCCTGAAACACGTGTCCGTTCAATTTGTATTTGCAGTACACAAACAAAGTTTCAGACCATTCGCACCACCCGTTAAAAAGTTCACATACAAACATTGACCCCACATTTGACCCCTTTTTGAAGGTTATTTTGAAAAATCCTGAAACACGTGTCCATTCATTTTACATTTACAGTACACAAACAAAGTTTCAGGCCAATCGCACCACCCGTTAAAAAGTTCCCATACAAAAATTGACCCCACATTTGACCCCTTTTTGATGGTTATATTGAAAAATCCTGAAACACGTATCCATTCATTTTGCATTTACAGAGCACAAACAAAGTTTCATGAAAATCATCCACGCGTTAAAAAGTTTCATACTAACGTTTTCACCCTTTTTCACCCCCTTAGAGGTGGAATTTCCAAAAATCCCGTCTTAGTGGGTGCTTTTGTTATAAAAGGAAACCACCTTCCAAATTTCAGCTTTCTAGCTTCAGCGGTTTCGGCTGGGCGATGATAAATCAGTCAGTCAGTCAGTCAGTCAGTCAGTCAGTCAGTCAGTCAGGTTAAGCTCTTATATAGATATAGATTGCTATTGGAGGGTGGTCCCAATCTGCCCATTGTCCTTTATAGATGATACGAAGTTCACCGGGTCATCTTGTATGATATCAAACTTTAAGTATCAAATCGAATCAATG
Source organism: Cosmorhoe ocellata (assembly GCA_963675405.1). Lineage (NCBI taxonomy): Eukaryota > Metazoa > Arthropoda > Insecta > Lepidoptera > Geometridae > Cosmorhoe > Cosmorhoe ocellata. Next base: position 9,396,530 of record OY776256.1, on the reverse strand, counting down.
AAAAGATTTCAAACAAGCAGAAGAGTATCATCACACCCTTATCTTATTTTTTTATTTAATAGGCAATGCCAAGATACTTAATTATTTTAATGGCTAAAGACATAGGTTCAATAAAGCGCATCATAGGCGGAAAAGCAACCTTATGCTCGTCCTAGTCTATAATACAAGGTGAGTTTTCGGTCAGTTTAAAGCCGGCGACCACGTAATCTATATCTGTAACCCTACTTCAAAAAATATGTTATGAATAATAAATCAATTTTTTTTTTGTTCTTAATAATAACACGAAACTTACTCGATATTATGAGAACCGATATAGTAGTTGCTATTCGTTGGTCGGCATGCGAATTCGGCACACGGCGCGACGGCGGGTCGTCGGGAGGGAGTCTGCGACGTCGTTCTCGTCGACTGCGCACTTTACTATGTTTACTTTTAAACTTACGCGATCTGAACACATTATTATTAGTATTAGACGGGTATTTATCGCGTTTAAATTACCTTATATTTTCCCGACGTTTCGACAGGTTTGCACGCTGTCGTGGTCACGGGTAGACTGGAGTACTGGAGCTACCGCCTCCGCGAAGCGGGGGTCGCATTATTTGCAACTACCCTCACTTCGTTCTCGACAATAGGGATGTCCATCTGTACACTCGGACGACACACAACACTAACAGTATCCGCGACGCGCTGAATAACCGGTCTACGACGAGTACACTTAGCTAGCACTGGATTCCATGAGGCAGAGAGTCTGAAACCGTCTTCACGATTGAAATTAGGATATTTCTTAATCTCAATCGCTTCCCGAACCATTCTCTTGTAGTAATGCCTTTCATTACAGATGACCTGCGGTTTGTGTAATTCAATCCAGTGATTGGGTCCTGAGTCTACAACATGATCAGCTATTGCCGATCTGTATGTTTGTCGATTTTTGACCGCTGCTATGTGTTCCTTTACGCGTTCTGCGACCGTGCGTTTAGTCTGGCCTATGTAGGAACGCCCGCAGCTGCAATCGATCTTATAGACTCCTGGAACCTGCAAGGGTACTACGTCTTTAGGTGTCCGAAGTCGTTTCGCCATCTTAGTGAGCGGAGTGTAGATCGACTTAATCGAAAACTTCCTAAGAATGTTTCCAATTTTGTCCGTCACTCCTTTCACATAAGGTAGAAACGCCGGCTGTCTAGTCGCTTCAACCTGTTTTTCTTTGCGCCTCCGATTGGGTTGCCATCTGATATTAGTCTGGTAGCCATTCCGTTTCAGAACCTCCTGAACATGTTCCAACTCACTGTGTAGGTGTTCAGGGTCACAGAGGTCATGAGCTCTGTTTACCAAAGAAGATGCTACTGACTCCAGATGTGACGGATGGTGGTGTGACGCAGCGTTTAAATATCGGTCCGTGTGTGTCGGCTTTCTATACACAGTGTGTGCTAATGTCCCGTTAGATTTTACCATTACTTTTAAATCGAGGAAAGCCAACGATCTGTTCTCCTCCATTTCATGCGTAAACCTGATCTTAGGGTGTATGGAGTTCAGATGCTCTGTCAGCTGATTCACTTCCTGGCAACTTCCTTTCATTATACAAAACACATCGTCGACATATCTCTTCCACAGTTTTATACCAAAAGCTGCAAGGTCTATCCTGGATTCAAAGTGTTCCATCCAGATATTGGCAAGTACAGGTGCCACAGGACTACCCATTGCTACACCGTCTATCTGGAGGTAATGTTGCCCTTGATATAAAAAGAAATTGCCATCAAGACAGTTCTGTAAAAGTAATACGTGTTGCTCAGGAAGTTCATTATCACTCAATTTCTGTCTCACAACATCAAGACAATCAATAAGTGGAACGTTGGTAAACAGAGATTCAACATCAAAGCTCACCAATAAATCTCCCGGTTCCAACGTTATGTCACCGATGATGCTGACAAAATGGCGTGAATCCTTCACAAAAGACGATGTCTTCCCCGTAAGTGGCTGTAACACCCCAGCTACATATTTCGCCAGATGGTAAGTCGGCGAGTCTATTTGACTCACTATTGGTCGTAGTGGTACGTCTGCTTTATGTACTTTCGGCAGACCATATAGCTTCGGCGACTGCACAATGGCTGGTCTGTACAGACGGTCAAAGACATCCTCAGTGAACAGGTCCTTATATTCGTGTATCAGTGCTCGTACCCGTTTTGTCACTCTAGCCGTAGGATTGTAGTTAACTGGCTTATACACCTTCTTGTCACTCAGCAATTTCCGTATTTTAGCGTCATAATCCTGTGTCTTCATAAGTACGGTGGCATTTCCTTTGTCTGCTTTCAGCACCAGTATATCCTGGTTTTTTCCGAGCACTTCAAGAGCTTCACGCTCACCCGCAGTAATGTTAGGTTTCGGGAGTCGACCTTTTCGCAATATAATTGAAACATCTTGTCTCAGCGTTTCCGCGTCATTTGTGGGTATTTTATTGCGAACAATGGTCTCCTCGACGCTGCTGACAATGTCTTCATACGGAATGCGTTTTGGTGTTAGAGCGAAATTTAGACCTTTTTCTAGAACGTTTATAGTGTCGTCATCAAATTGAGTATCAGTTAAATTAATAACAGTTTTAGTAAATTGTGTCGGCGACTGTACCTTATTATTCCGTACTTTTTTACTACGAGCTACCAATCGTTCAAACTTCTTTTCATGGCGCTCTGTACAAAAATCATAAGTCCGCTGAGCTTGATTGTACGTTATTCGATCACACAATTCAAAATCACTGATGGACAACACTACACTGCATTCCATATGTAGGTCATAAAGATTACACTGCACTTGTTGTAGGTAGCACTGGTCATTCCTAATCATTTGTTTAAGTAGGCGGCCACTCGCTTTCCACAGAATTTTATCGGAATGTTCGATGTCACTACGCGGCTTAATTCGACAACACGTAGGTAATAAGTCCCAATCGCGACATTTTGTCAAAAATACCAGCGATGTTTTTAGACGCGCACTTCTATTCCGCAAAAATTCTAGCTGCCTTACTTTGTTTACCATTTCCGATAAAATACCCACAAATGACGCGGAAACGCTGAGACAAGATGTTTCAATTATATTGCGAAAAGGTCGACTCCCGAAACCTAACATTACTGCGGGTGAGCGTGAAGCTCTTGAAGTGCTCGGAAAAAACCAGGATATACTGGTGCTGAAAGCAGACAAAGGAAATGCCACCGTACTTATGAAGACACAGGATTATGACGCTAAAATACGGAAATTGCTGAGTGACAAGAAGGTGTATAAGCCAGTTAACTACAATCCTACGGCTAGAGTGACAAAACGGGTACGAGCACTGATACACGAATATAAGGACCTGTTCACTGAGGATGTCTTTGACCGTCTGTACAGACCAGCCATTGTGCAGTCGCCGAAGCTATATGGTCTGCCGAAAGTACATAAAGCAGACGTACCACTACGACCAATAGTGAGTCAAATAGACTCGCCGACTTACCATCTGGCGAAATATGTAGCTGGGGTGTTACAGCCACTTACGGGGAAGACATCGTCTTTTGTGAAGGATTCACGCCATTTTGTCAGCATCATCGGTGACATAACGTTGGAACCGGGAGATTTATTGGTGAGCTTTGATGTTGAATCTCTGTTTACCAACGTTCCACTTATTGATTGTCTTGATGTTGTGAGACAGAAATTGAGTGATAATGAACTTCCTGAGCAACACGTATTACTTTTACAGAACTGTCTTGATGGCAATTTCTTTTTATATCAAGGGCAACATTACCTCCAGATAGACGGTGTAGCAATGGGTAGTCCTGTGGCACCTGTACTTGCCAATATCTGGATGGAACACTTTGAATCCAGGATAGACCTTGCAGCTTTTGGTATAAAACTGTGGAAGAGATATGTCGACGATGTGTTTTGTATAATGAAAGGAAGTTGCCAGGAAGTGAATCAGCTGACAGAGCATCTGAACTCCATACACCCTAAGATCAGGTTTACGCATGAAATGGAGGAGAACAGATCGTTGGCTTTCCTCGATTTAAAAGTAATGGTAAAATCTAACGGGACATTAGCACACACTGTGTATAGAAAGCCGACACACACGGACCGATATTTAAACGCTGCGTCACACCACCATCCGTCACATCTGGAGTCAGTAGCATCTTCTTTGGTAAACAGAGCTCATGACCTCTGTGACCCTGAACACCTACACAGTGAGTTGGAACATGTTCAGGAGGTTCTGAAACGGAATGGCTACCAGACTAATATCAGATGGCAACCCAATCGGAGGCGCAAAGAAAAACAGGTTGAAGCGACTAGACAGCCGGCGTTTCTACCTTATGTGAAAGGAGTGACGGACAAAATTGGAAACATTCTTAGGAAGTTTTCGATTAAGTCGATCTACACTCCGCTCACTAAGATGGCGAAACGACTTCGGACACCTAAAGACGTAGTACCCTTGCAGGTTCCAGGAGTCTATAAGATCGATTGCAGCTGCGGGCGTTCCTACATAGGCCAGACTAAACGCACGGTCGCAGAACGCGTAAAGGAACACATAGCAGCGGTCAAAAATCGACAAACATACAGATCGGCAATAGCTGATCATGTTGTAGACTCAGGACCCAATCACTGGATTGAATTACACAAACCGCAGGTCATCTGTAATGAAAGGCATTACTACAAGAGAATGGTTCGGGAAGCGATTGAGATTAAGAAATATCCTAATTTCAATCGTGAAGACGGTTTCAGACTCTCTGCCTCATGGAATCCAGTGCTAGCTAAGTGTACTCGTCGTAGACCGGTTATTCAGCGCGTCGCGGATACTGTTAGTGTTGTGTGTCGTCCGAGTGTACAGATGGACATCCCTATTGTCGAGAACGAAGTGAGGGTAGTTGCAAATAATGCGACCCCCGCTTCGCGGAGGCGGTAGCTCCAGTACTCCAGTCTACCCGTGACCACGACAGCGTGCAAACCTGTCGAAACGTCGGGAAAATATAAGGTAATTTAAACGCGATAAATACCCGTCTAATACTAATAATAATGTGTTCAGATCGCGTAAGTTTAAAAGTACATATTGCTAACCGGTACGGGCCGGAAATGGTAAACAAAGTAAGGCAGCTAGAATTTTTGCGGAATAGAAGTGCGCGTCTAAAAACATCGCTGGTATTTTTGACAAAATGTCGCGATTGGGACTTATTACCTACGTGTTGTCGAATTAAGCCGCGTAGTGACATCGAACATTCCGATAAAATTCTGTGGAAAGCGAGTGGCCGCCTACTTAAACAAATGATTAGGAATGACCAGTGCTACCTACAACAAGTGCAGTGTAATCTTTATGACCTACATATGGAATGCAGTGTAGTGTTGTCCATCAGTGATTTTGAATTGTGTGATCGAATAACGTACAATCAAGCTCAGCGGACTTATGATTTTTGTACAGAGCGCCATGAAAAGAAGTTTGAACGATTGGTAGCTCGTAGTAAAAAAGTACGGAATAATAAGGTACAGTCGCCGACACAATTTACTAAAACTGTTATTAATTTAACTGATACTCAATTTGATGACGACACTATAAACGTTCTAGAAAAAGGTCTAAATTTCGCTCTAACACCAAAACGCATTCCGTATGAAGACATTGTCAGCAGCGTCGAGGAGACCATTGTTCGCAATAAAATACCCACAAATGACGCGGAAACGCTGAGACAAGATGTTTCAATTATATTGCGAAAAGGTCGACTCCCGAAACCTAACATTACTGCGGGTGAGCGTGAAGCTCTTGAAGTGCTCGGAAAAAACCAGGATATACTGGTGCTGAAAGCAGACAAAGGAAATGCCACCGTACTTATGAAGACACAGGATTATGACGCTAAAATACGGAAATTGCTGAGTGACAAGAAGGTGTATAAGCCAGTTAACTACAATCCTACGGCTAGAGTGACAAAACGGGTACGAGCACTGATACACGAATATAAGGACCTGTTCACTGAGGATGTCTTTGACCGTCTGTACAGACCAGCCATTGTGCAGTCGCCGAAGCTATATGGTCTGCCGAAAGTACATAAAGCAGACGTACCACTACGACCAATAGTGAGTCAAATAGACTCGCCGACTTACCATCTGGCGAAATATGTAGCTGGGGTGTTACAGCCACTTACGGGGAAGACATCGTCTTTTGTGAAGGATTCACGCCATTTTGTCAGCATCATCGGTGACATAACGTTGGAACCGGGAGATTTATTGGTGAGCTTTGATGTTGAATCTCTGTTTACCAACGTTCCACTTATTGATTGTCTTGATGTTGTGAGACAGAAATTGAGTGATAATGAACTTCCTGAGCAACACGTATTACTTTTACAGAACTGTCTTGATGGCAATTTCTTTTTATATCAAGGGCAACATTACCTCCAGATAGACGGTGTAGCAATGGGTAGTCCTGTGGCACCTGTACTTGCCAATATCTGGATGGAACACTTTGAATCCAGGATAGACCTTGCAGCTTTTGGTATAAAACTGTGGAAGAGATATGTCGACGATGTGTTTTGTATAATGAAAGGAAGTTGCCAGGAAGTGAATCAGCTGACAGAGCATCTGAACTCCATACACCCTAAGATCAGGTTTACGCATGAAATGGAGGAGAACAGATCGTTGGCTTTCCTCGATTTAAAAGTAATGGTAAAATCTAACGGGACATTAGCACACACTGTGTATAGAAAGCCGACACACACGGACCGATATTTAAACGCTGCGTCACACCACCATCCGTCACATCTGGAGTCAGTAGCATCTTCTTTGGTAAACAGAGCTCATGACCTCTGTGACCCTGAACACCTACACAGTGAGTTGGAACATGTTCAGGAGGTTCTGAAACGGAATGGCTACCAGACTAATATCAGATGGCAACCCAATCGGAGGCGCAAAGAAAAACAGGTTGAAGCGACTAGACAGCCGGCGTTTCTACCTTATGTGAAAGGAGTGACGGACAAAATTGGAAACATTCTTAGGAAGTTTTCGATTAAGTCGATCTACACTCCGCTCACTAAGATGGCGAAACGACTTCGGACACCTAAAGACGTAGTACCCTTGCAGGTTCCAGGAGTCTATAAGATCGATTGCAGCTGCGGGCGTTCCTACATAGGCCAGACTAAACGCACGGTCGCAGAACGCGTAAAGGAACACATAGCAGCGGTCAAAAATCGACAAACATACAGATCGGCAATAGCTGATCATGTTGTAGACTCAGGACCCAATCACTGGATTGAATTACACAAACCGCAGGTCATCTGTAATGAAAGGCATTACTACAAGAGAATGGTTCGGGAAGCGATTGAGATTAAGAAATATCCTAATTTCAATCGTGAAGACGGTTTCAGACTCTCTGCCTCATGGAATCCAGTGCTAGCTAAGTGTACTCGTCGTAGACCGGTTTTTCAGCGCGTCGCGGATACTGTTAGTGTTGTGTGTCGTCCGAGTGTACAGATGGACATCCCTATTGTCGAGAACGAAGTGAGGGTAGTTGCAAATAATGCGACCCCCGCTTCGCGGAGGCGGTAGCTCCAGTACTCCAGTCTACCCGTGACCACGACAGCGTGCAAACCTGTCGAAACGTCGGGAAAATATAAGGTAATTTAAACGCGATAAATACCCGTCTAATACTAATAATAATGTGTTCAGATCGCGTAAGTTTAAAAGTACATATTGCTAACCGGTACGGGCCGGAAATGGTAAACAAAGTAAGGCAGCTAGAATTTTTGCGGAATAGAAGTGCGCGTCTAAAAACATCGCTGGTATTTTTGACAAAATGTCGCGATTGGGACTTATTACCTACGTGTTGTCGAATTAAGCCGCGTAGTGACATCGAACATTCCGATAAAATTCTGTGGAAAGCGAGTGGCCGCCTACTTAAACAAATGATTAGGAATGACCAGTGCTACCTACAACAAGTGCAGTGTAATCTTTATGACCTACATATGGAATGCAGTGTAGTGTTGTCCATCAGTGATTTTGAATTGTGTGATTGAATAACGTACAATCAAGCTCAGCGGACTTATGATTTTTGTACAGAGCGCCATGAAAAGAAGTTTGAACGATTGGTAGCTCGTAGTAAAAAAGTACGGAATAATAAGGTACAGTCGCCGACACAATTTACTAAAACTGTTATTAATTTAACTGATACTCAATTTGATGACGACACTATAAACGTTCTAGAAAAAGGTCTAAATTTCGCTCTAACACCAAAACGCATTCCGTATGAAGACATTGTCAGCAGCGTCGAGGAGACCATTGTTCGCAATAAAATACCCACAAATGACGCGGAAACGCTGAGACAAGATGTTTCAATTATATTGCGAAAAGGTCGACTCCCGAAACCTAACATTACTGCGGGTGAGCGTGAAGCTCTTGAAGTGCTCGGAAAAAACCAGGATATACTGGTGCTGAAAGCAGACAAAGGAAATGCCACCGTACTTATGAAGACACAGGATTATGACGCTAAAATACGGAAATTGCTGAGTGACAAGAAGGTGTATAAGCCAGTTAACTACAATCCTACGGCTAGAGTGACAAAACGGGTACGAGCACTGATACACGAATATAAGGACCTGTTCACTGAGGATGTCTTTGACCGTCTGTACAGACCAGCCATTGTGCAGTCGCCGAAGCTATATGGTCTGCCGAAAGTACATAAAGCAGACGTACCACTACGACCAATAGTGAGTCAAATAGACTCGCCGACTTACCATCTGGCGAAATATGTAGCTGGGGTGTTACAGCCACTTACGGGGAAGACATCGTCTTTTGTGAAGGATTCACGCCATTTTGTCAGCATCATCGGTGACATAACGTTGGAACCGGGAGATTTATTGGTGAGCTTTGATGTTGAATCTCTGTTTACCAACGTTCCACTTATTGATTGTCTTGATGTTGTGAGACAGAAATTGAGTGATAATGAACTTCCTGAGCAACACGTATTACTTTTACAGAACTGTCTTGATGGCAATTTCTTTTTATATCAAGGGCAACATTACCTCCAGATAGACGGTGTAGCAATGGGTAGTCCTGTGGCACCTGTACTTGCCAATATCTGGATGGAACACTTTGAATCCAGGATAGACCTTGCAGCTTTTGGTATAAAACTGTGGAAGAGATATGTCGACGATGTGTTTTGTATAATGAAAGGAAGTTGCCAGGAAGTGAATCAGCTGACAGAGCATCTGAACTCCATACACCCTAAGATCAGGTTTACGCATGAAATGGAGGAGAACAGATCGTTGGCTTTCCTCGATTTAAAAGTAATGGTAAAATCTAACGGGACATTAGCACACACTGTGTATAGAAAGCCGACACACACGGACCGATATTTAAACGCTGCGTCACACCACCATCCGTCACATCTGGAGTCAGTAGCATCTTCTTTGGTAAACAGAGCTCATGACCTCTGTGACCCTGAACACCTACACAGTGAGTTGGAACATGTTCAGGAGGTTCTGAAACGGAATGGCTACCAGACTAATATCAGATGGCAACCCAATCGGAGGCGCAAAGAAAAACAGGTTGAAGCGACTAGACAGCCGGCGTTTCTACCTTATGTGAAAGGAGTGACGGACAAAATTGGAAACATTCTTAGGAAGTTTTCGATTAAGTCGATCTACACTCCGCTCACTAAGATGGCGAAACGACTTCGGACACCTAAAGACGTAGTACCCTTGCAGGTTCCAGGAGTCTATAAGATCGATTGCAGCTGCGGGCGTTCCTACATAGGCCAGACTAAACGCACGGTCGCAGAACGCGTAAAGGAACACATAGCAGCGGTCAAAAATCGACAAACATACAGATCGGCAATAGCTGATCATGTTGTAGACTCAGGACCCAATCACTGGATTGAATTACACAAACCGCAGGTCATCTGTAATGAAAGGCATTACTACAAGAGAATGGTTCGGGAAGCGATTGAGATTAAGAAATATCCTAATTTCAATCGTGAAGACGGTTTCAGACTCTCTGCCTCATGGAATCCAGTGCTAGCTAAGTGTACTCGTCGTAGACCGGTTATTCAGCGCGTCGCGGATACTGTTAGTGTTGTGTGTCGTCCGAGTGTACAGATGGACATCCCTATTGTCGAGAACGAAGTGAGGGTAGTTGCAAATAATGCGACCCCCGCTTCGCGGAGGCGGTAGCTCCAGTACTCCAGTCTACCCGTGACCACGACAGCGTGCAAACCTGTCGAAACGTCGGGAAAATATAAGGTAATTTAAACGCGATAAATACCCGTCTAATACTAATAATAATGTGTTCAGATCGCGTAAGTTTAAAAGTACATATTGCTAACCGGTACGGGCCGGAAATGGTAAACAAAGTAAGGCAGCTAGAATTTTTGCGGAATAGAAGTGCGCGTCTAAAAACATCGCTGGTATTTTTGACAAAATGTCGCGATTGGGACTTATTACCTACGTGTTGTCGAATTAAGCCGCGTAGTGACATCGAACATTCCGATAAAATTCTGTGGAAAGCGAGTGGCCGCCTACTTAAACAAATGATTAGGAATGACCAGTGCTACCTACAACAAGTGCAGTGTAATCTTTATGACCTACATATGGAATGCAGTGTAGTGTTGTCCATCAGTGATTTTGAATTGTGTGATCGAATAACGTACAATCAAGCTCAGCGGACTTATGATTTTTGTACAGAGCGCCATGAAAAGAAGTTTGAACGATTGGTAGCTCGTAGTAAAAAAGTACGGAATAATAAGGTACAGTCGCCGACACAATTTACTAAAACTGTTATTAATTTAACTGATACTCAATTTGATGACGACACTATAAACGTTCTAGAAAAAGGTCTAAATTTCGCTCTAACACCAAAACGCATTCCGTATGAAGACATTGTCAGCAGCGTCGAGGAGACCATTGTTCGCAATAAAATACCCACAAATGACGCGGAAACGCTGAGACAAGATGTTTCAATTATATTGCGAAAAGGTCGACTCCCGAAACCTAACATTACTGCGGGTGAGCGTGAAGCTCTTGAAGTGCTCGGAAAAAACCAGGATATACTGGTGCTGAAAGCAGACAAAGGAAATGCCACCGTACTTATGAAGACACAGGATTATGACGCTAAAATACGGAAATTGCTGAGTGACAAGAAGGTGTATAAGCCAGTTAACTACAATCCTACGGCTAGAGTGACAAAACGGGTACGAGCACTGATACACGAATATAAGGACCTGTTCACTGAGGATGTCTTTGACCGTCTGTACAGACCAGCCATTGTGCAGTCGCCGAAGCTATATGGTCTGCCGAAAGTACATAAAGCAGACGTACCACTACGACCAATAGTGAGTCAAATAGACTCGCCGACTTACCATCTGGCGAAATATGTAGCTGGGGTGTTACAGCCACTTACGGGGAAGACATCGTCTTTTGTGAAGGATTCACGCCATTTTGTCAGCATCATCGGTGACATAACGTTGGAACCGGGAGATTTATTGGTGAGCTTTGATGTTGAATCTCTGTTTACCAACGTTCCACTTATTGATTGTCTTGATGTTGTGAGACAGAAATTGAGTGATAATGAACTTCCTGAGCAACACGTATTACTTTTACAGAACTGTCTTGATGGCAATTTCTTTTTATATCAAGGGCAACATTACCTCCAGATAGACGGTGTAGCAATGGGTAGTCCTGTGGCACCTGTACTTGCCAATATCTGGATGGAACACTTTGAATCCAGGATAGACCTTGCAGCTTTTGGTATAAAACTGTGGAAGAGATATGTCGACGATGTGTTTTGTATAATGAAAGGAAGTTGCCAGGAAGTGAATCAGCTGACAGAGCATCTGAACTCCATACACCCTAAGATCAGGTTTACGCATGAAATGGAGGAGAACAGATCGTTGGCTTTCCTCGATTTAAAAGTAATGGTAAAATCTAACGGGACATTAGCACACACTGTGTATAGAAAGCCGACACACACGGACCGATATTTAAACGCTGCGTCACACCACCATCCGTCACATCTGGAGTCAGTAGCATCTTCTTTGGTAAACAGAGCTCATGACCTCTGTGACCCTGAACACCTACACAGTGAGTTGGAACATGTTCAGGAGGTTCTGAAACGGAATGGCTACCAGACTAATATCAGATGGCAACCCAATCGGAGGCGCAAAGAAAAACAGGTTGAAGCGACTAGACAGCCGGCGTTTCTACCTTATGTGAAAGGAGTGACGGACAAAATTGGAAACATTCTTAGGAAGTTTTCGATTAAGTCGATCTACACTCCGCTCACTAAGATGGCGAAACGACTTCGGACACCTAAAGACGTAGTACCCTTGCAGGTTCCAGGAGTCTATAAGATCGATTGCAGCTGCGGGCGTTCCTACATAGGCCAGACTAAACGCACGGTCGCAGAACGCGTAAAGGAACACATAGCAGCGGTCAAAAATCGACAAACATACAGATCGGCAATAGCTGATCATGTTGTAGACTCAGGACCCAATCACTGGATTGAATTACACAAACCGCAGGTCATCTGTAATGAAAGGCATTACTACAAGAGAATGGTTCGGGAAGCGATTGAGATTAAGAAATATCCTAATTTCAATCGTGAAGACGGTTTCAGACTCTCTGCCTCATGGAATCCAGTGCTAGCTAAGTGTACTCGTCGTAGACCGGTTATTCAGCGCGTCGCGGATACTGTTAGTGTTGTGTGTCGTCCGAGTGTACAGATGGACATCCCTATTGTCGAGAACGAAGTGAGGGTAGTTGCAAATAATGCGACCCCCGCTTCGCGGAGGCGGTAGCTCCAGTACTCCAGTCTACCCGTGACCACGACAGCGTGCAAACCTGTCGAAACGTCGGGAAAATATAAGGTAATTTAAACGCGATAAATACCCGTCTAATACTAATAATAATGTGTTCAGATCGCGTAAGTTTAAAAGTACATATTGCTAACCGGTACGGGCCGGAAATGGTAAACAAAGTAAGGCAGCTAGAATTTTTGCGGAATAGAAGTGCGCGTCTAAAAACATCGCTGGTATTTTTGACAAAATGTCGCGATTGGGACTTATTACCTACGTGTTGTCGAATTAAGCCGCGTAGTGACATCGAACATTCCGATAAAATTCTGTGGAAAGCGAGTGGCCGCCTACTTAAACAAATGATTAGGAATGACCAGTGCTACCTACAACAAGTGCAGTGTAATCTTTATGACCTACATATGGAATGCAGTGTAGTGTTGTCCATCAGTGATTTTGAATTGTGTGATCGAATAACGTACAATCAAGCTCAGCGGACTTATGATTTTTGTACAGAGCGCCATGAAAAGAAGTTTGAACGATTGGTAGCTCGTAGTAAAAAAGTACGGAATAATAAGGTACAGTCGCCGACACAATTTACTAAAACTGTTATTAATTTAACTGATACTCAATTTGATGACGACACTATAAACGTTCTAGAAAAAGGTCTAAATTTCGCTCTAACACCAAAACGCATTCCGTATGAAGACATTGTCAGCAGCGTCGAGGAGACCATTGTTCGCAATAAAATACCCACAAATGACGCGGAAACGCTGAGACAAGATGTTTCAATTATATTGCGAAAAGGTCGACTCCCGAAACCTAACATTACTGCGGGTGAGCGTGAAGCTCTTGAAGTGCTCGGAAAAAACCAGGATATACTGGTGCTGAAAGCAGACAAAGGAAATGCCACCGTACTTATGAAGACACAGGATTATGACGCTAAAATACGGAAATTGCTGAGTGACAAGAAGGTGTATAAGCCAGTTAACTACAATCCTACGGCTAGAGTGACAAAACGGGTACGAGCACTGATACACGAATATAAGGACCTGTTCACTGAGGATGTCTTTGACCGTCTGTACAGACCAGCCATTGTGCAGTCGCCGAAGCTATATGGTCTGCCGAAAGTACATAAAGCAGACGTACCACTACGACCAATAGTGAGTCAAATAGACTCGCCGACTTACCATCTGGCGAAATATGTAGCTGGGGTGTTACAGCCACTTACGGGGAAGACATCGTCTTTTGTGAAGGATTCACGCCATTTTGTCAGCATCATCGGTGACATAACGTTGGAACCGGGAGATTTATTGGTGAGCTTTGATGTTGAATCTCTGTTTACCAACGTTCCACTTATTGATTGTCTTGATGTTGTGAGACAGAAATTGAGTGATAATGAACTTCCTGAGCAACACGTATTACTTTTACAGAACTGTCTTGATGGCAATTTCTTTTTATATCAAGGGCAACATTACCTCCAGATAGACGGTGTAGCAATGGGTAGTCCTGTGGCACCTGTACTTGCCAATATCTGGATGGAACACTTTGAATCCAGGATAGACCTTGCAGCTTTTGGTATAAAACTGTGGAAGAGATATGTCGACGATGTGTTTTGTATAATGAAAGGAAGTTGCCAGGAAGTGAATCAGCTGACAGAGCATCTGAACTCCATACACCCTAAGATCAGGTTTACGCATGAAATGGAGGAGAACAGATCGTTGGCTTTCCTCGATTTAAAAGTAATGGTAAAATCTAACGGGACATTAGCACACACTGTGTATAGAAAGCCGACACACACGGACCGATATTTAAACGCTGCGTCACACCACCATCCGTCACATCTGGAGTCAGTAGCATCTTCTTTGGTAAACAGAGCTCATGACCTCTGTGACCCTGAACACCTACACAGTGAGTTGGAACATGTTCAGGAGGTTCTGAAACGGAATGGCTACCAGACTAATATCAGATGGCAACCCAATCGGAGGCGCAAAGAAAAACAGGTTGAAGCGACTAGACAGCCGGCGTTTCTACCTTATGTGAAAGGAGTGACGGACAAAATTGGAAACATTCTTAGGAAGTTTTCGATTAAGTCGATCTACACTCCGCTCACTAAGATGGCGAAACGACTTCGGACACCTAAAGACGTAGTACCCTTGCAGGTTCCAGGAGTCTATAAGATCGATTGCAGCTGCGGGCGTTCCTACATAGGCCAGACTAAACGCACGGTCGCAGAACGCGTAAAGGAACACATAGCAGCGGTCAAAAATCGACAAACATACAGATCGGCAATAGCTGATCATGTTGTAGACTCAGGACCCAATCACTGGATTGAATTACACAAACCGCAGGTCATCTGTAATGAAAGGCATTACTACAAGAGAATGGTTCGGGAAGCGATTGAGATTAAGAAATATCCTAATTTCAATCGTGAAGACGGTTTCAGACTCTCTGCCTCATGGAATCCAGTGCTAGCTAAGTGTACTCGTCGTAGACCGGTTATTCAGCGCGTCGCGGATACTGTTAGTGTTGTGTGTCGTCCGAGTGTACAGATGGACATCCCTATTGTCGAGAACGAAGTGAGGGTAGTTGCAAATAATGCGACCCCCGCTTCGCGGAGGCGGTAGCTCCAGTACTCCAGTCTACCCGTGACCACGACAGCGTGCAAACCTGTCGAAACGTCGGGAAAATATAAGGTAATTTAAACGCGATAAATACCCGTCTAATACTAATAATAATTTACTATGTTTTTAACACACTTTTGTTAATCTTTTCGACTATTCAGTTCCGTACCTAAATACTTATCAAATTCAAAAACTAAAACAATGACACAAATACGATTAAGTAATAAAAGAATTGCGCCGGCTTTAAACTGACCAAAAACTCACCTTGTATAATACATATATGTATGTACTAGCTGTCCCGTCCGCGACTTCGTTCACATAAAATACCTAAACTGAGTTTTAAACACATCACACAACTCATAAAAATCCCATACTGCTTTGACACCCCATTTTACCGCTTTTTGAAGATTATATTGAAAAATCCTGAAACAGGTGTCCATTTATTTTGCATTTACAGTACACAAAGTTTCAAAGCAATCGCACCACCCGTTTAAAAGTTCCCATACTAACTTTGACACCCCATTTTACCCCTTTTTGAAGGTTATATTGAAAAATCCTGAAACACGTATTCATTAATTTTGCATTTAAAGTACAAAAACAAAATTTCAGACTAATCGCACCACCCGTTAAAAAGTTCCCATACAAAAACAGACCCCACATTTGACCCCTTTTTGAAGATTATATTGAAAAATCCTGAAACACGTGTTCATGTATTTTGTATTTACAGTGCACAAACAAAGTTTCATGAAAATCGCTCCACGCGTTAAAAAGTTTCATACTAACTTTTTCACCCTCTTTCACCCCTTTAGAGGTGAAATTTCTAAAAATCCCGCCTTAGTGGGTGGTTTTGTTATTAAAGGAAGCCACTTCCAAATTTCAACTTTCTAGCTTCAGCGGTTTCGGCTCGGCGATGATCAATCAGTCAGTCAGTCAGTCAGTCAGTCAGGTTAAGCTCTTATAAAGGTATAGATAAGTCTGCAAGTACTGCGTAGGTGCAAAAGGCATCGCGTGAGCAATCGCACTAAGAGCTCGCGAGTGGCCTGACATTGCTGCCTCACGCCTCTGATACTGATGAAGTACTGACTGCAAAACAAAGGCCGAGAGCTTCCTTGAATACGTTTTTGACCTTGATTTTAAAACTCGTCTTTCAAACTGATTGCATGACGATGGAGCCATAAAAATTGGTAATAAGTTCTATCACGAAAAGATTACATTTAAAATGAACTAACGCGATAATCAAAATTATTTGTTGCGAACAATGACGGATAGTGAGAACAATGAGAAAACCGTTGAGGAGAATCCCGGCTCATACGTGACGTCAATACTCTAATATACACGCTCAGTAAAATCTATATCTATATAAGAGCTTAACCTGACTGACTGACTGACTGACTGACTGATTGATCATCGCCGAGCCGAAACCGCTGAAGATAAAAAGCTGAAATTTGGAAGGTGGCTTCCTTTTATAACAAAACCACCCACTAAGGCGGGATTTTTGGAAATTCCACCTCTAAGGGGGTGAAAAAGGGTGAAAACGTTAGTATGAAACTTTTAAACGCGTGGAGCGATTTTCATGAAACTTTGTTTGTGCACTGTAAATGCAAAATAAATGGACACGTGTTTCAGGATTTTTCCATATAACCATCAAAAAGGGGTCAAATGTGGGGTCAATGTTTGTATGGGAACTTTTTAACGGATGGTGCGATTGGTGTGAAACTTTGTTTGTGTACTGTAAATGTAAAGTAAATGAATACGTGTTTCAGGATTTTTCAATATAACCTTCAAAAAGGGGTCAAATGTGGGGTCAATGTTTGTATGGGAACTTTTTAACGGGTGGTGCGATTGGTCTGAAACTTTGTTTGTGTACTGTAAATGCAAAATAAATGAACACTTATTTCAGGAATTTTCAATATAACTTTCAAAAAGGGGTCAAATGTGGGGTCAATGTGTGTATGGGAACTTTTTAACGGATGGTGCGATTAGTTTGAAAGTTTGTTTGTGTACTGTAAATGCAAAATGAATGGACACGTATTTCAGGATTTTTCAATATAACTTTCAAAAAGGGGTCAAATGTAGGGTCAATGTTTGTATGGGAACTTTTTCACGGCTGGTGCGATTGGTCTGAAACTTTGTTTCGTGTTTCAGGATTTTTCAATATAACCTTCAAAAAGGGGTCAAATGGGGGGTCAATGTTTGTAGGGCACTTTTTAACGGGTGGTGCGATGGGTTTGAAACTCTGTTTGTGTACTGTAAATGCAAAATAAATGGACACGTGTTTCAGGATTTTTCAATATAACCTTCAAAAAGGGGTCACATGTGGGGTCAATGTTTGTATGAGAACTTTTTAATGGGTTGTGCGATTGGTCTGAAACATTGTTTTGCGTTTCAGGATTTTTCAATGTAACTCTATAAAAAGGGTTCAAAACGGGGGTCAATGTTTGTATGGGAACTTTTTAACGGTTGGATTATTGGAGATTGGCAATTATGGTGGAGATTGGCAATTAGTTTGAAACTTCGGTTGTGTACTGGTAAAATGAATCGACACGTGTTTCACGATTTTTCATTATAACCTTCAAAAAGTTGTCAAATGGGGGGTAAATGTTTGTACGGGAAATTTTTGACGGGTGGTGCGATTGGTCTGAAACTTTGTTTGTGTACTGTAAATGCAAAACGAATGGATAAGTGTTTCAAGATTTTTCAATATAACCTTCAAAAAGGGGTAAAATGGGGTGTCAAAGTTAGTATGGGATTTTTATGAGTTGTGTGATGTGTTTGAAACTCAGTTTAGATACTTTATTAAGTGAACGAAGTCGCGGGCGGGACAGCTAGTCTAAATATACTCGTATAAAACAAATTCATGTAAGTAACATTTATAAAACTCTCTAAAAAGTACTCTCTAAAAAGAAGGGCTGGAGCGATTTTAATGATTTTAAATTTGTACTCGTATTTGTTTCCGCTTCCAATTAATTATTGTGGACGAAGTTAATGGATGAAGTTACATCATAACCTTCCTGCCCTTGTTCTACGTTATGTGGGGTCGGCATACTGTGATAAAATAAAGAAATAGTCATTACTAATATTATAAAGCTGAAGAGTTTGTTTGGTTCTCAGGACTCTCAGTTAGTACTGGTTCGAATTGAAATTTTATCGTTGTGTTGTATAGTTCTTTATCGAGGAAGACTTAGATATTACGCTACGACTAATCTATACTAATACATATGTATTTGAAAGAGGAAAGTTTTGTATTTTTGTTTGTAACGAATAAACTCAAAAACCATTGGTCTGATTTCAAAAAATCTTTTACCATTAGAATGCTACGTTATCCTTAAGTAACTTTGGTACTTTGCGAACAAAGCCGCGAGCGGAAGCTAGTCATCAATAAAAAATGTTGCAAAAACGGGAAAAATATATTACCTAAAACGTGCCGACAAGTTGCGCGAGAGTCAGTTAGTATCAATATAAATTTGAATTAGATATCAGTGAGCTTAATTTACATTGTTTCGAGTTTTGTTTTGAAAAATAAATTTGTGTGCGGAAAATTTCCTTAATTTTGTTTTTATTCGTCCCTTCAAATCCTCTGGTCTAATATCAACGAAATGAAGCCTTTGTGGACTGAATTAAAGGCGTGATTGCGTATCGTTAGGTCCTGCCACTTTGTATGAAAATTTAATTATTTTTAAAACATTGCACCCTATTTAATGAAAACTTATTACATACAGAAGTGAATCTTGTTAATTACTTATTTATGTTTTTACATGACATACATACATAAAATCATTGCTTTGATCCTGTCATTATGTGCCACTTTTTCTTCATTTCCTTTCATTACATTCATCATACAAGCGCGTCGGTTTGGGGTACTCTCGACCTGGCTTTTTTCTGAAACGTCAATTGGTTAACCAAACTACTAAGTTAACTAGTAAGTTTCGCTTCTATACCTCTATCTGGTTTGTCTATCCCGTTAAGGCTGTCAGGGCTACAGGTATTCTTGTTATTATAAACCCAGGAGAGCAATAGGATCACAAAATATTGTGCGAAACGTTTTTCAGAAATGTGTCTTACCCTTGTACAATCGTAGTTCACAGTAATTTTATACCAGTTTTATGAAAATTCACGCAATTTATATTTTACCCCGTTTAAGGGGCTGAAGCGTGTTGAAACCAGCTCTTTCAGCTAAGTTGGAAAATAGCTAACACACATTGACGACTATTAGCTCACGTCCGCTGCGGAACCGTAAAAGCGAAACCGCTAGATGAATTCTGCTGCAATCAAGTGTAGTTTGAGTAGCGGAATGGGCATCGGAACCTCGCGCGAGTCACTCAAAGAGAGGCAAAATGACAAAATGGCGGCCAGAGCGAGGAAGTGTGGCTGACGTCAGAGCAGATCGACGAAACCGCGCGGAGAAAGAGATGGAATATAGTCAAATCTATGCGTTAGAATAGGCAGTTTCGCTAATGTCCCGCTTCTCCTACAAGGAAATTACTGCAGTTCCGATGTTACGGTTCCGCGGTGGTGTGGTATGGGCGTGAAGTTTATATAATCGTGTTTTACATAATATACAAAATTTATCAAAACAAACATAAAAAATAATTAATATTTTTTTATAACTTTTAATTCAATGATTTTTGTTTTATCAGTGATACGTACAAGTGCAATTAGTTTAATTAAAAGTACCAGTGGTGTGAGAAATTGTATTTTCCCGAGTAATTTGGACGACACAAAGTTAAAGTCATCAGTACAGTCATAGACGGCGAACCGCACGCACGCACCTACGCGCTGCAACTTGAGACCAGCGTTTCTAAACATTTTTAACAGCATTACCTAAGTACCTTTTCGCTTACGTTTTTATCAAACGCAACATGTTTAAGTGCAAGAGCTGCAACAACGAAACAAGAGACGTAGTGCAGTGTTCTTTATGCTCGGGTAATTTCGATTATTCTTGTGCCGGCATAACCGAAACGGGATATCGAAGACTGGGTGATAGAAAAGCCATTTGGAAGTGCCCTACCTGCAAGAACTCTGCGGGTAAATCTCCCGTACCGGCTGACATGGATGCTGTACTCGCTGAACTCAAGCGGCTCACCCTGCAGGTAGCCATTCTACCCAATCTCGATGAAAGCGTGAAGAGTATCAAGTTGCAACTTGATGATCTCAGAGCTCTTAAGCCTGAACTTACTGAGATCAAATCATCAATCGACTTCGTTGATCAACGCATCGTGGCAATCTCTGACAAGATAATCGAGATGGAGAAGGACATACAGGGTCTTCAAAAAACTAAGCATGACGTGGACCATCTTCAGTTGCGGATTCAACACCTGGAAACTCAACACCGTGAGAATGAGCAAAGGGCAAGGCTCAATAACGTCGAAATCAAAGGAGTGCCTTTGTCTAACTCCGAAAATCTATTTGACGTTGTATCCAGGATTGGCTCGCACATCAAAAATTCAATACCAAAGGAACAAATAAACTACATAGCCAGAATTCCCATGAGAAATGACAAAAAAAACAAGACGATCTTAGTCGCAGTCCACAGTAGATATATTAAAGAAGACTTTGTCGCGGCGGCGAGAAAGTGCAAAATTACCCCTGGTGATCTGGGACTGAAGGGAGATGGTAAGATCTTTGTGAATGATCACTTAACGGTGGAGAACAAGATCCTACTAAGCAAGACCAAGTCACTGGCGAAAGAGCGGGGGTTTACATTCACATGGGTGACCGGCTGCAAGATACGAGTACGGAAAGATGCAACCTCTCCGATTTTCATCATACGAACGGAAGCCGATCTCAAAAAGATAGTATAAGTAGTGTAGAATATATCATTTTAGTGTTCCTTGCAGAGAGAATTGCCACGTTGTTGTATCTTGCATACACTTGCACCCAAAGTTTGACGACTACTGCCTTTCGGTTGCCTCTCTTTGGTTTTTTTAGTTTTTTTTCTTTTTTTGTCCGTCACTCACAGATCTACCCTCAAAGTTTTGTCAAAGTCACCTGACCGTTTGCTATATTTGCTACATGCCTGCTTCACGTTGCTATTTTACCGACCAACCATACTTTGTTTACTACTATTCTTTCGTCTCATCTTTTTTATTATTTGTAATTTCCAAAGCATATCATGCCAAAACACAAACACTATCACCGTATACTCTGCCATCAACGCCTATGCATTTACCTAACGTTCTACTGGTTAACAATGATTAGTATTTATTATCAGAACGTCCGTGGTTTGCGGACATTTACTACAGTTTTTTATAGAAATGTGTGCTTGAGCAATTATGATATTATATGTCTGACTGAAACATGGCTCAACGACTCGATAGCCGACAGTGAGCTGTTTGATGATAGATTTTTGGTGTGGAGATCGGACAGAAACTACCAGGCATTAAGCCAGAGCAGGGGGGGCGGTGTTTTAATTGCAGTCCGGAGGGAACTTGCAGTTGAGAGCCCTGAGTGGTCCTCTTCGGCGGAAGACCTATGGGTCACAATTTCGATTCGCAACAGGAACCAGGTGGGTACTCATTGCTATAAGATCCATATCTGTACAGTGTATATATGTAATCAAAACCTAGGTAATTCCATGACAGTTCAAAGAGGAAATTTTATTCAAAGTTTAACAAATATAGTATTAGAGCATCCTCTTGATAAGTTCATAGTCTTAGGCGATTTTAACTTACCTAATGTTTCATGGTTGCTCAGTACTGATGGTATGTCCTATTCTCCACATAATATTCAGGGTTTACACCAGATTGAAATGTTTGATGAATTAAATACTAGTAACTTATTGCAATACAACTCAATAACAAACACCAATAATCATGTATTAGATCTAGTATTTTCTAACCATGATGTGTCGGTCCGGCACTGTGAATCTCCACTAGTACCAGAAGACCCGCATCACAGCTCCATTATATGCGATGCTGACTTTGTGCAATATCACTCAATAAAACCTCTCTCTTACAGAAAATTTATTTATCGGGATGCTGACTATGAATCTATTTGTAAGGAGCTTGATTCCGTTGACTGGCACTCAGTACTTCATCATAAATCAATTGAAGATGCGGTCTCATATCTCTACCATACCTTGAATAATCTCCGTTACTTACACATACCTTGTAAGTTATTCTTGCCTACCACTAAGTACCCATTATGGTATAAAAGACCTTTAATTAAAACATTAAAAGAGAAATATAAGTTTCACAGTAAATACAAGAAATATAATAACTTAAGTGATTACAATTCATTCAAAATGCTAAGGGAGAGGGCGAAATTACTTGAAAAGGAGTATTATGAGACCTACATACAAAATATTGAATACCATATTAAAACAAATCCTCGTGCCTTTTGGTCTTATGTGAAGACAAAGAATCAGTCACATTCTTATCCTTCTGTACTCCACTTTGGTGACCGCTTCTCCGACCAGGGCGAAGAGATTGCAAACATGTTTGGTGAATATTTCCACTCCACTTTCCTCAGTGATGTACCTATGCATGGTTATACATTATCTGCCCATTGTACATCAACAGCAGATATAGGTGATATTGATGTCTGTGAAAGTGAAGTTTTTAAGTTATTAAAATCATTAGATCTCAATAAAACTGCTGGGCCGGATAATATTCCTCCTATTTTTATAGTCAAATGTGCTGGAAGTTTAACTTTACCTCTCTCAATATTATATCGTCGCTCCCTCACAGAAGGCATAATGCCTAATATGTGGAAAAGTGCATATGTTACACCAATTCATAAAAAGGGACCCAAAAATAAAATTGAAAACTATAGACCTATTTCGAAATTGTGCATCTTTGCAAAAGTTCTTGAAAAAATTATTCATTTTCAGCTTTACTCGGCTATTAGACAAGATCTTAACTCCGGTCAACATGGCTTTGTCGGAGGTAAATCTACCACCTCAAACCTTTTAATCTGTAGTGAGTATATCTCACATCATATGTCTGAGCTGTCTCAAGTAGATGTGATTTATACTGACTACACTAAATGCTTTGACCGGATAGATCACTTGATTCTACTGAAAAAACTTCAGCTTATTGGAATAAGAGGCAATCTTTACCGCTGGTTCACCTCTTATGTTCATAACAGATGCCAAACGGTAGTGCTCAGTGGGTATTCTTCCTGTACCATGAGTATTCCTTCTGGAGTACCTCAGGGTTCCCTACTAGGACCTCTGCTGTTCCTTATAATGATCAATGATGTGCACACGTGCTTTGATCATTCCAAAGTACTCCTCTACGCAGATGATATGAAGATCCTCTCCGTTATTCGTAGCATTGATGATTCACTGCGCCTTCAAAAGGAACTCGATCGTTTGCAACTTTACTGCACCAATAACAACCTCCATCTGAACGTATCTAAGTGCTATATATCTTCTTATACGCGTAAAAAACATGTACTGAACTTCAACTACACATTGAATAATACTGTCTTATCCAGAGTAGAAACCGTCCGTGACTTAGGTGTCCATTTTGATAACAAGCTTTTATTTGATCATCACATTGATCACATTGTCAAGAAATCATCTAAATCATTAGGTTTTATCTTAAGAATGTCATCAGAATTCACAAGTATTAAAACTTTTAAGATTCTATACTGTGCGTATGTTCGCAGTCATTTAGAGTACGCATCGCAGGTTTGGAATCCGCGCTATGACATTTATAGTTCTAGAATTGAAGGTATTCAAAAACGTTTTTTACGCTACTTGCAGTTTAGAGCGAAGATTTATCTGGCAGATTATACTGAGCGTTGTCGTAAATTCCACTTTTTACCTCTTACTAAACGTAGGAATATTGCTGACTTATGTTATCTCATGAATATAGCAAACGGAACGGTGGACTGTCCAGAGCTATTAGAGCTGATAGGTTTGCGTACAAACATTAGCTCACTTCGCAAGCCTAATCTTTTGTATGAGCCACTAGTGAGGACTAACTATAGGCAGAACTCGTTTGTCATAAGGGCATGCAAATCTTTCAATGATATGTTATCAAACTTTGTTTTTAATGATAAGAACAACGAAGTGGTAGATTTAGATTTATTTAATACCTCAACCAAGCGTCTTAAACGCTTGTTGAGTAGTTTATATTTTGATTAGGTATAAATATTGTAACTTAGTTTTATATTTTATTTTTTAAATTACACCGTCTTTTTTTTCTTTTCTTTTAGACTGTTTATAATAATATTAAACTTAAGTATTTTTGCTTGTGGAAACTTATAATTAGCCGTTAATCACACATCATTGTTGTTACATTTTTACCTAGCTGTTAGTTTTCCTAAAATTGTAAAATAAAATAAAATAATAATAATAAATAAAATGTATTCCATTTTCTGTTATTTCGTGATTGATTTACCACCGCACGAGTACACAATAATCACGGGTAATGCCTCTTGTGCACCTAGGCCCATGATTGAACAAATAAGGATGCGTTTACACTGGTATATACATCTGCATCTGGCTTTTGAAGTACGTGCTTTTTACCAATCTAGCGAAACGTCATTGACACCAGATGACATCTTGAGTAGTTAATAAAAACTCAAAGAACTTACTTAATCAACAGTGCAACCAACCTTTTTGTTCAGATGATAGTTACTAATCTTATACCTTTAAACGAGCAATTCTTGTATATATACATATATATATAATCTGAATCTCGGAAATGGCTCCAACGATTTTCATGAAATTTTGTATGCAGAGGGTTTCGGGGGTGATAAATCGATCCAGCTAGGTTTCGTTTTTACAAAACGTCGTTTACCCCAAAAAAACGAGCAAAGCTCGGTCACCCAGGTACTCATTATAAAATTACCTACTGCACTACATAGGTAGGTAAGTTCTCATAGAAACAAACTAACGCGTACGAAGTCGAGGTTACCAGCTAGTGTGTGCTTAATTCCCGATTCTGAAACGCGTCAAAGCTTTTTTCCGCATGTCAGCTTTTCATCCAATTATTCTCGAATAATAAATGACATATAAAATAATCTGTTTCTTACCCCGTGGCGTTTTCACACTGAAAGCTATCAAACTGACATTATTACAGATGTTTAATTTAAAAACACAGATATATCTCTTTGTTTCACCCTTTTTATGAGTCTTTTTGTTTCGTCGGGTTTTGTGTGGATTAACTCATGATAAGTGAGATTGCTTCAATTATTCAACATGTTTTTTATGAATTATAGAGTAATATATTTTTTTAATCAAAGTTTTTGTTTCATCTGATCATAACCCTACTTATAATGAGCCAGAAAAAGGAGAATCGATTTAAGCCAATGATTCGACCAAACTATGTAGTAAAATAAATGCCATAATGCAAAATGACGATTTGCGTATTATGTGTATTAGTTTACTCTTTGATATTAGTTTATCTATTCCCAAAGAGTAATGTAATGTCAGATGCTAGCAATTGTAAGTTAACTTATATTACCTACGTTTTTTTCTAGGAATAGTGCTTAATCGAATCCAAGCTTATTGACTTTATATCACTTTTTAAGACACACATAGACATAGACCAATTGACACACGAACCGCAGATTTATCGACATTTCACTTTATGGCCTTTAGATTACTTATAGACATAGACATCGATATAGACACAGAAACACAGTACTTTTCTGCTGTCTGTACCGCGACGGGCGTCATTAGTTGTATTGTTAAGACTATCGACATTTCGATTGCTCAAAGAACCGCGCTTGAACACAACTTTATAAAGATACTTAGGTATGTGTAACTCCAAATGAGTTTCACATCTAGTTTGTGAATGAAATAGTAAAATAGTATTTAGGTTTAATTAAATTCAAAAGCTCTGGTGGTGTAGTAGTAGCACCTCTCACGATCCGAAGATCATGAGTTCAAGCCTGGTCGTGGACCAAAGAGAATGCAGGCGTATTGCAAATTTGGCAAACCACGTGAGAGATATCGATTTGAGGCATTTTGCTTTGTAGGTGTTTTAAATGTGAGTTAGTAATTCTTCAGTCGTTTCGCGGTGTAAGCATTGTGATCAAAAAGGGCCCAAACGACTTGATAGTTTTTACAAGCTAAATGTCTATGGATTTGTCTGGGTCACAAGTGACCAAGCTATACAAAAAAAAACAATAAAATAATATTAACGCGTCTGCAATCCCCAGGCTTGGTAGATATCTCCTCAGATCTCTAGTTGCTTAGATATCTAAAAGGGGTAGTCAGAGGCACGTCCAATCATGATATTTGGAACATGACCACATTTTGCACAGTCATAACGTACCTGACAGGTTGCAAGCCCATCGCCGCTTATAAGAATACTAATCTATGTATGTGACACACACCTTCATTTTCCAAAAATCACGATTTTCAAAAAAAAAAACAAACCAAGCAAATTTCGATCATCCAAGTACTACTACGAGTAGTTATGCAGTTGTAATGTAGTTAAACAATGCAGTAAGAATAATAAATGTATACAAACACAAAAGTACATTGTCACGATAAAGCGTGTCACCCCATATGCTTAGCTCGGCTCGGCTAAAAGCCTTACCTTCAAAATCCTCCAATACCCTTTAATTATGGCGCCTCACGTACCCCTATTACACGGAACACGTTTACAACGCTTAGTTGAATTCATCACATTGCTCAGATAGGAATGTTACTTGTCCGGCTTTTGTTATAGCCGGTTTAAAAAACCAAATATTTTAAAGCTAAGTTCGTTCGACTAAAAAAATAGTTTTGTTACGTGTTTTTACTACATTTTATTTTATTTCGTAAGCCGATTTTATTCAGTCAATTGTTATAATAATATTATGTCCAAAATCTGTACATTTTTATTGAGATTGGAAATAGATGTGATTAGATTGTCCATCTATCTGATGATATTAAGTTATATAAGTAATTGTATAAAGACACGGCTCACGTACAACCCGGTCACATTATCTCGAGACCTCGCTAGAATGCGAACCTCTCGCCCCGTTCTCCTTTCACCTCCGTACGGTTAGCGCGCCAGAGTGAGAGAGAGAGCGCCGACGTCATCGACGCCAGGTCTCGAGATAAGTGACCGGGTTGTAGGAACTAATATGAAAGGTTTTGTTGGTTCAGGATATAGGTTTAAATCTGTGTTCTCATTAACGTTTATCCCTCCTTTAACTACAATATTACATGGCGACCGTGACATTACACACTACGATATAACACTTATAGTTAAAATAGATATCAGAATGTGTTTTTATTTTTAGCCAATTTCAGTTATAACCAAGTTAAATATAAGAGAAGATATTGGCATAAACTTTGCTTTACCGCTGTCTTTGTTATTTTTGTGGTGACAAGCCGTTGGATCAGGTTCGCCTTTTTTGTTTTTTGTCTTTCCGGCTCTTTTGTGGTAAGAAGAGGACCATCCCTATCTCTGGCGTCGTCTCAATATACAAATATTGACTACAACGGTACCATTTCTGCTGACGTCTTGTTGCCAAAACCGTCCCCATCAGAATCTAATAAACACAGTATTTCATTTGGGTTAACTCTAGTGATGTTTTCAATAAGCAGAAATTATACAAAGGTCTTTGTTTCAAAGTTTGTGCTTCTAGTGTGAATGGTCATACAAACTATTCACCTTATCGTGTCACTAGTTCTTTCATACCAGTGTGGAGATTACAAGGCAAGGATTCGTGCTACTATACATAATATCTGTGGACGTTTCTTACAACGCCATCTAGCACCGAACTAAAGCTTCTAGGGAACTAGATACAAATAAATAAATAAAAAATAGAATACAATACAATTTTATTCAAACACACGGACGCAAAAAAAGTACAGGAACATTAAAAAACAGGATCTTTGAGGATATCAAAAAAGGGCAGAGGGAAGTCCAAACATGATATTTGCGACAATATGCCCATGCAAGATTTTTTGCAAATACAAATAGAACACAGTGAAAACTCATAACAACCAGAGACATACAAGTTAAAAAGTTTTTTCCTGGTCGAAAACACGTAATAGCTGTCTCTCAGTTCGCTTAACACATTCCCATTTATTATGATACTTCCAGAAACTCTATAATTCCTCGTTTAATTAGAATTTCTGGACGTTTCTGCTCTTGAAATGGGACTAATTGGACAGTTTGGTGTTTTAGTATGTCGGGGGGTATGTGGATGGTAGTTTTCAACTTATCAGAGGATTAGTATGAGTTTTTTGTGCTGCTAAAGGTGACGGTATAGGATTGGCAAACGATATTGAGCAAAAATTATCTTCAAATTTGCTCCTTTAATGATTAAGTACCTAAATGCTATATCTAAATTATGCTATAGCTAAATTTCGTGATTTGAATGCAGAGAAAAATAATATCGGTGAACTATATAGGTGTATAATCATGGAAAAGTCATTTTTTTTTATCAGTAAAAAGTACTTTTTTTGTCTAAAAACAGTATTTTTAATTACTTTTCGAAACAAATGAATCTTCATCGGTTTGATACGAAACAAATTGGACATACCGAAAATAAACGTGTCTCTTTAACACACTATTTTTATTCAATAAAGTGCTGAGATGACGAGAAGGTAATGGAAGAAGAAAACTTTTTGTGGCGAGTTGATGAAAAATTGATTAAAATGATCAAATCGGGGACGTTTTAGAATAAAGGCCAGGTCAAGAGTACCCTAAACCGACGCGCATGTATGAAGTATATAATGAGAGTGAATTAAGCAAAAGATGTATGTCAGGATCGTAGCAAGTGGATCGTATCTCTGGCTACCCCGTCGGGAAACAGGCGTGATTTTATGTATGTATGTAGTATGTATGATGATAGATGTTGTAAAGACATTGCAAAATTAAAGCCTCACCCGGGCCAGTCAACCATTCAATTAAAGCATCGTGTGAATTTATTATACAAACCGTTGGAATTGCTGACAGCCAAACGTATAAAGTGACGTGAACTAGATATGTTGGCTAAATGCCGGCTCCGAGGAATGGTCTTAAGGGTAGATTTAATTTGAGAACCGCAGAAAGGCATAAGCCATAAGCTTTAGCGGTTACCATCGTATTTTATCATTGTTTACTGCGCTAAACTATCAACGATGTATCGGCCCAATAATCGTGCATTTATTCCTAGTTACATCGACTATATTTTAAATGATGGAACGAAATTATGTTTTTTTGCAAAATAATCATTTTACAATTAGGCATTTTAATTCCTAGGCATTTTGGAAATTAGACTTTCTGATCTTAATCTCTTTAATCTCACCCTAGGAACAGAAAGAGACAATAGGGACGTCAAATTAAGAGATGGGAATGACCTACCAAAAGGATCTATCTCTCACCTACTATTTTATATATCGCTGAGTTCAAAAAATCAATTTTATATCAAAACTATTCGATTTCACTTGGACCACAACCTTAAGGGCAGATTTCATTGTACTCCCATCTAAGGGCGGTGAATTATTCATTCCTCGCGAGCTCTTTGCAGAATAAATATTCACCATTCAGTACCTAAATAGCGAATTATTTTTATCTCTTTCATGTGCATCGTGCCTTAACTACGTAATATTACACCTTTTAAGCTTTAAAGTAAAATCGGAAAATAAAAAAATAATAAGGTGGTTCTTCAGCTCATTATAATCGTTGATCGCAGCTAGATGGCGCCACTTATGCATTTTTTTATTCAAAATCTTTTACATTTACATGTTATGAAATTAGTCATGCGTAATTTTTATAATGAAACCTAATTTATAACTGTTAAATACTACAGTACCCCTAGTATGAGTTTTTGATTTACGAAAACTTTTTTCGAATAGTATCTTTTCATACATTTACCTCCATCGGAAATGTTAAGGAACTAAAATAAGGTCGATAATATCGAAAATATAATCTAATCGGCAGTCCCAACAATGATTTTCGAACCAAGTTTTCACGATATCGACTTTATTTTAGTTCCGATGGAGGTAAATGTATGAAAGGATACTATTCGAAAAAAGTTTCCGTAAACTATCAATAACTCATACTAGGGGTACAGATTCTTGGAGAGAAAATACAACCTTCTTTTGTTGGAATGAATATAATCATAGTCGCGTCTTAATATAGACACTTTATTAGTATGAACATTGTAATTCAACGTGGTAAAATAAATAGTTAAATACCAGGATTCCAGCGTCAAGTGAAATAAAGATAATGAGGGTAGATATAAAACCGTTATATGCAGTTGAAACTGGTTGACTGACACCCACTAGAAGGTGGGCCGCTTGCCAATTGGCACACACGATTGAATGTCCTATAGAGTGGACTAGTTTCACACAAAACTGGGTTAGGCTGTGGCGAACAGTATCTTTGCTCTAATTTAGACGTGTGTGGCTGTTTAGTGATACGACTTTTCGGAACATCAATCTGATTTTAATACACATACATACATAAAATCACGCCTGTTTCCCAACGGGGTAGGCAGAGACCACGGATCTCCACTTGCTACGATCCTGACATACTTCTTTTGCTTCATTCACTCTCATTACATTCTTCATACATGCAGGTCGGTTAAGGGTACTCTGGACCTGGCCTTTCTCTAGTACGTCCCCAATTTGATCGAGGTACGTAATGATTAAATAAAAAACTAAATAATAAATAATGCTGGACAATCCACACAGCATCATCTAGTCCCAAAATAAGCTACTCAAAGCTTGTGTTATGGGTACTAGATAACTGATATATTTAATACATTATACGAGTACTTATACATATATAGATATTTTTTACTATACATAGAAAACGCCCAGACCAACGGAACAAATTTCTGTAGATCGTACACAAAATTGTTCCGAGGCGGGAATCGAACCCGCAACC
This sequence comes from Cosmorhoe ocellata, assembly GCA_963675405.1. Taxonomy (NCBI): domain Eukaryota; kingdom Metazoa; phylum Arthropoda; class Insecta; order Lepidoptera; family Geometridae; genus Cosmorhoe; species Cosmorhoe ocellata. The sequence continues at coordinate 9,365,367 of OY776256.1, read as the reverse complement.
TCTTGCGTCGCAGGCGGACTCTCGCCCGCTGTGCCACTGAGGTCGTCATAATTGGAATAGTTTTGTCGGTAAAAGTGAATAATTTAGCATCTGAAACAGTACAGTGTTTCGGAACAATGGTATCCGGAACACTGATTTGTTCCAAAACTGTTACAATAATTAGAATCAGATTGATGTTCCGAAACACTGATGTTTCAACAAAGATTCTCAACACTTTTACTACGCCTTCTTTATTCGTTGCATAAAATAGAATAATCTATTTGACAAAAAAGAGGTATCTACCTACATAAATCCTACAAATATTATAACCGCGAAAGTTTGTAAAAATCTATGAATTATAAATGGCGACCTGTGGGGGTTTATGTGATGCAGTTTTGAACTTTAAACCCCTTTTTATCCTCTTGGAGGGTTATTAAAAGACTATCATTTACATTTTACGTCACCCTCTCGATGATCTATATTTTTTTAGCTTATGAACCCTTCTAGTTAAAGTACTTAGTGCTGAACTTGGCACGCACCTCGAACATTCTATAAAGAACCTAAAGTATAGTGAAATAAAGCTCATCTTACAACGACCTTCGAGCCGCTGTAAAAGCCTATACTTTTTGATCTCGGTTTGTTTTCAAAGTGATTTGGTATTCTGGAAAACCCTTCAGACAAATGGGCCTAATGATTTTATGGGTTTTCTATCGAGTTTGAAGGAATGATTTTATTGGAGTGTGCTTCTCGATTTAGTTGGTTTTCCGTGCTTGGTAAAGCTGTAGCAAACTGTATGTATTCGATATTGAGTAACGGGTACGCCATTTCGAACTAAGTCATCATCATCAGCCTATAGCAGTCCACTGCTGGACATAGGCCTCCCCTAATGAGCGCCATTGCGCCCTGTCTTCAGCTCGACGCATCCAGCCTCCACCAGCAGCCTTTCGCAGATCGTCACTCCACCTAGCCGGAGGGCGTCCTACACTACGTTTGCCGAGCCGCGGTCTCCACTCGAGAACTCGTTTACCCCAACGGTTATCGGTTCTTCGACAGATATGGCCAGCCCACTGCCACTTCAGCTTATTAATTCTCTGAGCTATGTCGACAACCTTAGTTCTGTGTCGGATAGTCTCATTACGGATTCTATCCTTCAGAGAAACTTCGAACTAAGTATCGAGTCGTCACACCCGAATGCATCTCGTTACTCGCATCTTTTGTTGTATCGGGACCGAAAAAAAGGTCAAAATACGGAGAAGTAAAAAAATGCACCTTACGCAGTTTGGTATGTTTTAAACAAATTACGAATGTTGCGACATATTGACGTCATATATATACACATCGACATACGACGTCATATTGTACGCGTACGCAAAACGACTCGATTCGGTGCTCTAACATAACAGCATGTTATGTATGAGGTATCAGAAGTAACGAGTAACGTGTTCGATACGATAGTAACGAGTACTCAATGTTATAGTAACGGGTACTTACGGGTACGCTTTTTGTCGTTACTTTTACACCTTTGGTGTTTGGGTTTCATTAAATGGTGGATATCAGGATCACCAAAAAAACCTGCTCACGACTGTAATCCCCAGGGTCGTTAGATATCTCTTCAAATCTCTAGTTACTTAGATCTTTTTGAGGATATCTAAAGAGGGTAGTCAGAGGTACGTGCAAACATGATATTTAGCGCATGCCCACATTTTGAAGAGCAGTTAGTACTCCGTACGTGGCAGGTTGCAAGCCCATCGCCGCTGAAAAATCAGCTAAAATGTCTCTTTAAATATAACTATAAATAATTCATTTTAAAAAACAACTTTAAGAATGGTTGTAGAAAGTCGATGCCTTATTAAAAGATACTCTGATTGACTTTTTAAACGTAATCACACTTCTTTTTTTGCTGGCCGTCACTTTGGCTTTTAGGCCCAAAATAAATGACCTTTAAATCTGGACTATTAAGTGTCAAAACATTCAATATGGCGGCTATAAGAAGCTATTTTTAAGAACTATCAGACGTGTTTTTAGTTTTTCCAATAAGTTAAGTTTAGTACTCTAAATAGCCAGCAAATTTTACTCAAAGAAATTTGATTTACCATTCGTCAGAGAGTTTTGATCCTTATTTATTGACCTATCGAAGTAGAAAGGTATAAATTTAAGTTCTCTAGATTCTAGTACGAAAATAGTTCCCCAAGGCTTCCGCTAGATAAAAATAAATGCCTACCTACATGCCCAATGTTTTATCTCAAACATTATTCGTAATGCCGGTGCTCGGCCATTGGAACGACAAACCCATTATATGAGCCGTAACAACGTAATCAATATGCCATCGGGGAATCTGAAAAGATGGGAAAGTGGACCTAGCTTTTCTGATATAAAAGAGATATTGAATATTGTCATAGATATAAATATTTAAGACCTTTATACACTCAAGCTAGTTTATACGCGTAGGTACATTCAATGAAAGGGTGACCAGACCCATGCATTTTTCACATGAATTTAATTCCTATATTTTTTTTTGTATTACCTAACTATTTGAAAATACTAACCCCACCTCCCCCTCCTTTTATTGATGTTGCTTTTTTTTTCAATTGATTGCTCTTGATTTTTTCTCTTTGATGACAAGTATTGTTTGATTCATTGTAAGAGTTACATCCTATCATTACGTTTACACCAAGATATGAAACCGGTATTTTACAATAGTATTGATTACAAAATTGTAATGTATACAAAACTTGTAGAAAACGTGTCTAAGACCGTGAAAAATGATCTCTTGTTATAACAAAACATGTATAAGACTTGTTTAGACGTATTGTTATCGTGTTTCAAACATGCTATACACATGTTTTTAGATATACGGGGCGTATGAAATGTTCCGTGTGTATGAGAAATTCTGACTGATAGACAGATCAACGCATAATTTAAAGTTTAGGTCCTAAACCATTAGTCGTAGAGAGCTAAAAGAAGGGGTTTTTTAACTTTAACATTTCACCATTTTCACAATTGCGCACCGTCTGAATGAAACTCGAGGCATTAGAAAGTTTTACATACTTTCAGGAAATATTTATGTTGAAGTAACCGGGAAATGTAAGTTCTCCAACATCTTTAACTTTTAACAAGCGTGGCTTAACCTGCTTCAGATTTACGAGTATCTTTATCGAGTTCTCTTACAACTCTCAAAGAGCTCATTTACTTCAAAATATTTAGATACAAAATATTTACACAAAGATAAACACACAAATTTTAATCACACTCACAATGCTATAAGAGTTATGCATTTATGAAGAAGTTTTAAAGTACCAGCGACAGAAAAGTTGTAGAATATTTACTCGTAATATAAATAACTAGCTTCTGCACGCGGCGTCGCCCGCGAAGTACCTACATAAAATATAGCTTATGTTCATCCTGAAAGTTCATTCTACACATTGGTGAAAGAATTTTTCAAATCGGTTCAGTAGTTTCGGAGCCTATTCATTTCAAACAAACAATCAAAGTTTTCCTCTTTATAATATTAGTATACTTCAAAATATTTAGATACAAAATATTTACACAAAGATAAACACACAAATTTTAATCACACTCACAATGCTATAAGAGTTATGCATTTATGAAAAAGTTTTAAAGTACCAGCGACAGAAAAGTTGTAGAATATTTACTCGTAATATAAATAAGTAGCTTCTGCACGCGGCGTCGCCCGCGAAGTACCTACATAAAATATAGCTTATGTTCATCCTGAAAGTTCATTCTACACATTGGTGAAAGAATTTTTCAAATCGGTTCAGTAGTTTCGGAGCCTATTCATTTCAAACAAACAAACAAACAAACAAACAAACAATCAAAGTTTTCCTCTATATAATATTAGTATAGATAAATTAAATTGAATAATTCCTATTTAAATCCTTTATCAAATATTGCGACTCAGCAAACGTAGTGTAGGACGCCCTCCGGCCAGGGGGAGTGACGATCTGCGAAAGGCTGCTGGTGGAGGCTGGATGCGTCAAGCTGAGGACAGGGCGCAATGGCGCTCATTAGGGGAGGCCTATGTCCAGCAGTGGACTGCTATATAGGCTGATGATGATGATGATAAAACGTCCCGTGAATTTTGAACCAAACAGCTTACTTTTAAAGGACTTGAATAATAATTTGATTGAGTTAATTGTTACGATAAATTTGCCAAATTATAATGAAAACCTTTCCTTTTCTTAGCTTATCAGCAAGAAATTATGATGCATTCATAATAAGTATCTGTTTGTTTTTCATCAGCTCAAAGTATTATTCAGACGTTAATTTCTCTCGCATTGTTTCGTACCATTCTTTGTTCGAAATAAAGGGGAGTTTACAATGATAAACGGAGACAAGCAGGTTATACGAAAACTGACTTTTGAATAGAATACTAGGGAGTGAGACCCTAATGACATACACCCAAAAAGATTTAGTTTCTTTAATTTATTATTATTAATGCCCAAAAAACCACTAAATTTACTGAAATAACGAATGAGTCAACCCACACGAGACGAGCCACAGCAGTTCAAAAACATATTTTTTTAAAAGTAATGTGTAAAAGTGTATATGATGTATTTAAACTAGCTTCCGCCAGCGGTATCGATCGCGTGGTACCTCGAAAAAAAATCATTATTTTTCCGGGATAAAAATAACCTATATTCTATTCCAGATTATAATCTATCCCTGTGTCAAAGTTCATTCAGATTAATTTAACCGTTTCAGCGTGAATGAGTAACAAACATACATCCATACATCCTTACATTCACACATACATTTATATTCTAACAAATTTTCGTGTTTATAATATTAGTAGGATTAGGATAGTAGGACTAAAGTATGTGAGTTTCTTTGGCTGTTGCTGTAACTCAAATGGCTGGACAGATTTTGATAAATAACATGTCCTCTGAATCACCACCATTTTTTTCTTGTAAAAACCCAAAATTTTAGTGACCATAAAATTAAGTGCAACAAACAATGTGTAAATCAAATACGAGTACTAAGTGCAAGTCGCAACCGAAACAGTCCGTAGTTTATTGTTAATGAGAAATTGCAAGTTTCGTAAACTAACCTAAGTTTTAATTATATTTTGCTGTTAACTGGGAGTACGATAAATAAGATTAAAAACAAATTTCTTGCTTTAGAATTATCCTAAATGTCTACAAAACAATAATTAAAATTTAGTATTTTAGAATATTTATTTTAGTTTAGTATTTTAGATATTTTATAATAATAATTTATATATACAATTTTGTTAATTTATCTGAACTGTGAGTATGCGTGCCAAACTTGGGATCTGAGGATTACAGGCATTTTAATTTTTTGGTTTTAAAGAAGTTTTTGCGTTGAAAAAAAAATTGAAATTGAAATTGAAATTGAAATTGAAATTTGAAATTGAAAAATATTTATTCAGTACAATCACAAGGATCACTTTGAAACGTCTTACATGCTAGGTGAATCTATGTGCCAATTCCACCCTAACCCAAGTACGAAAGAACATGCAAGAAACTCGTCTCGGTCCTAGCGCTTTTTTGTATGATCCTTCTTACAAAAAAATGTAATCAAGATTATCTCATAATAATAACATAAAAACAAAAGACAAAACAGAACATAAATACATAAAACAAAAGGACAGCGTTTACATTGCAAATTGGTTAGCTGTCGGAGGGCGGAGCGACATCGGGCCATGAGTTCCTATCATCAATATATTCATTTATATGTAAATGAAACTTAAAAACTAAAAAATAAACATGATCATAACTGTAAACCCCAGCCTCAGTAGATATCTCCTTAGATCTAAAGAGGGTAGTCAGAGGCACGTTCAAACTAATATTTGACACCATGCCCACATTTTGTACAGTGATAGATTTCAAGCCCATCGCCGCTTATAGGAATACTACCATAATTAAAACACACACCTACGAATTTTGGTTCTAAGGTATGCCGGTTTCCTCACGATATTTTCCTGATTTTATAAAATAAAATAATAAAAATAAATATGATCACGACTGTAATCCCCAGGCTCAGTAGATATCTCCTCAGATCTTTAGTTACTTCGATCTTTGAGGATATCTAAAGAGGGTAGTCAGAGGCAAGTCCAAACATGACATTTGGTACATGCCCACATTTTGCACAGTAGTTAGTATTCCGTAGGTGACAGGTTGCAAGCCCATCGCCGCTTATAAGAATACTAACCTATGACACATACCTTCGAATTTTTGGTTCTAGGGTATGCCGGTTTCCTCACGATGTTTTCCTTCACCGTTTAAGAGCACTGGCATTTATTATCCTGATTTTATTTTTAACAATACCAGGGCTGGACCTGGATGAGGCTAGCAGCAGACCGTGGACAATGGCATATACAAAGAGAGGCCTATACCCAGCAGTGGGTGAAGTCGGGCTGCGGATGATGATGATGATGATGATTTTTAACAATACCCAAATAGTTCACACCAATTTTTTTTTACAAATACAAAGCTGTTGAAACACTGTTGAAAAAAAATACATACAATAACGATCTTCGCAATAAAAATTCGTACGTTATAACTAATGGACTAAGATTGAAATTCGAGTGAAGTTTAGCGTTGTGCATAAAGAGTGAACTAGCCACAGATACAATATGAGCTACTTTGACACTCTATTCCCGGGTGGAAACTGAAAACCGTAGTAATTGGATATCTTATCGCCTTAATTAATTAATAAATTACTTTAGATGTGCAATTATCTACTATATGCCAGTCTGTCACTTATTTAAATAATAGTGAAATTCAATGCTATTTTAGTTTGAGAAATGTTTTTCTACCAATTTTAACCTCCTTAGGGGTTTACATAAGGTTTTTAAAAACACATATGTATATGTATGTATATACAGATATGTATGCATGCTAAAAGTGTGCAGAAGAAATTAGTGCCGTTCGTGGGAATACCTGTTCTTTGGATGACGATGGAACTCATATTATGGCTGTGCAGCTTTTGACAAATAAGGTCGTTTAGTATACAAGACTGACATAGGGCTTGTACACAAAACTGCGAAGCGAACGTCGCATCGCAAAAATCTGCGATCTAGCCCTATCTTTTGTCACAAGAAATCAAATCGCGTCGCACCAATTCGCAGTTTTGTGTACAAGCCCTTAGACAATAATTATAAAATTGAAAAAATAATGTAAGAGGCGACTATAAGAAGCTATTTTTAATTACTGTCACTGTTTCCTGGCTAAAATAAACATTATTTTAGAAGAAATCTGGCCACCATTCATGATTTTCATTAATCTCTAACAATAAAACGGAACTTGCAGGCGGCAAGGTCAAGCTACCATCGTGAAACTTTCCCTATTATCGGCTTATCAGGCGCCGTTTCTCAGGAACACGATGATAAGGGACATTCACTTTTAAAGTACTTTCTTGTGAAGTCACACTTAGATATAAAGGCCTTTTGTGCAGCTGTAAATCATACAAGGTACAAAACTATATAATAAATGGCAGCTGCATAATGCGTTTCCAAACCTACGCTTTGCTATCAATTTTTTTATGTCAACGTTTTTATTATGACTTTGCTACACTCTTGCTATGACTCTGCTACGCTCATGCTACGACTCTGCTACGGTCTTGCTACGACTCTGCTACACTCTTGCTATGACTCTGCTACGCTCATGCTACGACTCTGCTACGGTCTTGCTACGACTCTGCTACGCTCTTGTTACGACTCTGCTACGCTCATGCTACGACTCTGCTACGGTCTTGCTACGACTCTGCTACACTCTTGCTATGACTCTGCTACGCTCATGCTACGACTCTGCTACGGTCTTGCTACGACTCTGCTACGCTCTTGTTACGACTCTGCTTCGCTCTTGTTACGACTCCGAAATGTTCTTTCTATGACTCTGCTACGCTTTTGCTACGACTCTGCTACGGTCTTGCTACGACTCTGCTACGCTCTTGTTACGACTCTGCTTCGCTCTTGTTACGACTCCGAAATGTTCTTTCTATGACTCTGCTACGCTTTTGCTACGACTCTGCTACGGTCTTGCTACGACTCTGCTACGGTCTTGCTACGACTCTGCTACACTCTTGCTATGACTCTGCTACGCTCATGCTACGACTCTGCTACGGTCTTGCTACGACTTTGCTACACTCTTGCTATGACTCTGCTACGCTCATGCTACGACTCTGCTACGGTCTTGCTACGACTCTGCTACACTCTTGCTATGACTCTGCTACGCTCATGCTACGACTCTGCTACGGTCTTGCTACGACTCTGCTACGCTCTTGTTACGACTCTGCTTCGCTCTTGTTACGACTCCGAAATGTTCTTTCTATGACTCTGCTACACTCTTGCTATGACTCTGCTACGCTCATGCTACGACTCTGCTTCGCTCTTGTTACGACTCTGCTTCGCTCTTGTTACGACTCTGCTTCGCTCTTGTTACGACTCCGAAATGTTCTTTCTATGACTCTGCTACACTCTTGCTATGACTCTGCTACGCTCTTGTTACGACTCTGCTTCGCTCTTGTTACGACTCCGAAATGTTCTTTCTATGACTCTGCTACGCTTTTGCTACGACTCTGCTACGGTCTTGCTACGACTCTGCTACGGTCTTGCTACGACTCTGCTACGGTCTTGCTACGACTCTGCTACGGTCTTGCTACGACTCTGCTACACTCTTGCTATGACTCTGCTACGCTCATGCTACGACTCTGCTACGGTCTTGCTACGACTTTGCTACACTCTTGCTATGACTCTGCTATGCTCATGCTACGACTCTGCTACGGTCTTGCTACGACTCTGCTACGCTCTTGTTACGACTCTGCTTCGCTCTTGTTACGACTCCGAAATGTTCTTTCTATGACTCTGCTACACTCTTGCTATGACTCTGCTACGCTCATGCTACGACTCTGCTACGGTCTTGCTACGACTCTGCTACGCTCTTGTTACGACTCTGCTTCGCTCTTGTTACGACTCCGAAATGTTCTTTCTATGACTCTGCTACGCTTTTGCTACGGCTCTGCTACGCTTTTCTTACGGCTCTAAAACGCTCTTGCTATGACTCTGCTACGCTCTAACTACGATTCTGCTACGCTTTTCTTACGACTCTAAAACGTTCTTGCTATGACTATATTGCGCTCTTGTAACGACTCTGCAACGCTTATTCTACAACACTGCGGACTTATTAGAACTTTTGCGATTTAATTTCTAAAATTCTAGCGAAAATTGCGTCTTAGATATTTTTGTGTTGGTATATACCTATTTTGTATTACAACATTTGTAGGAGAAACGGCTTTATATCACATAACAATAGAGTGCTTTGCGGTAAAATGCTGTAATTATGGTATTTCAAACGGTTATGGGTAGTGTTAATGAGTCGCCGGTGTAATATTGGGGGTATGTGGTTTTCTAACAATGCCGGTATTTTACACGATATTACGGTATACAACATACCGTTGTTTATCTTCAATATGTGCCTTGTTTTCAATATTATTATTTCATTAAAATATACAGCCGTAGCGGTAGGCAGAGGATTATAATAGGCTTAGCATCCATAGCGAAATTAAAAAGATTAATGCAAAAAAGCGAGTTTTCTGTCAGTTTTTCTCTACAGAAAGGAAACTACGAAACATCTCTTTCTCTTTCTCTTTAAGTGCACTTTTAGAACCCGAAAGGCATATAAGACCTGGGGTTATAAGACCTAGGATTATAAGACCACCGCTAGAAGACCTAGGGCTGTGCACCGGTGGTCATATTCTCTTACTCTCTCCCATCGATATAATATAAGATAAGATAAGATAAGATAATTTTATTTGTAAGCACACACACAGATGACGAGGGGAAAGTAGTGACACAACAATATAATATAACATAATTATATTACTAAAATCGTTGCATCTCTCTTATCAGATAATTATGAATGTATGTGTTATTAGATCACTCCAAAGAGAGTGATCCAATTTGTAGAGCATGTTTTATATACATAAATATGAAATAACAAAAATAATAAATAAATAAATAAATAAATAATAATGCTGGACACTATCACACAGCATCATGTAGCCCCAAACTAAGCAGAGCTTGTATTATGGTAACCACATGACTGATAAACTACATAGATACATTTTTTTTTGTAAATACATACATATTATACATAGAAAACACCCAGACCTGAGACAAATATTTGCAAATAATGCAAACATTTGTCCCGCGGCGGGAATCGAACCCGCAACCTTCTGCGTTTAAGGCATTTAAACAATAAACTCTATTTTGAAATAAAGAGATAATATTATCCAATTTTTTTAATAATCTCTAAAGCCAGAAAGCGGAAAATTGTTATAATACCGAAGAGCGAGAATCTTACTAATAATATTATTAATGTGAAAGTTTGGACGGATGGATGTATGGATGTTTGTAACACAATCACGCTGTAACGGCTGAACGGATCTTTATAAATTTTGACACAGAATCCCGAAAAATGTACGTTGTATAGATTATTTTTTTCAAGGTAGCACGCGGGCGTAATCGCGAGCGGAAGCTAGTCCTACTAATATTATAAACGTGAAAGTTTGTAAGAGTGTATGTATGGATGGATGGATGGATGGATGGATGTATGTTTGTTACTCTTTCACGCTAAAACGGCTGAACGGATCTGAATGAAATTTGGCACAGCTATAGATTATGGTCTGGAATAACACATAGGCTATATGTAGATTCTACATAGGCTATATTTTTATCCCGGAAAAATGAATGGTTCCCGTGGGATATGTGATTTTGTTTTTCAAGGTATAAAGCGGGCGAAGCCGCGGGCGGAAGCTAGTCTAAATATATATAACTCAAAGGTGACTGACTGACTGACTGACTGACTGACTGACAAAGTGATCTATCAACGCACAGCCCAAACCAATGGACGGATCGGGCTGAAATTTGGCATGCAGGTAGATGTTATGACGTAGGCATCCGCTAAGAAAGGGTTTTGATTATTTCTACCCACAAGGGGATAAAATAGGGGATGAAAGTTTGATTTTGTTTTTAAGGTACCACGCGGGCGAAGCTGTGGGCGGAAGCTGGTATCCAATATTTTGTGGAGACGTTGATTACTTACGAATTTGGAGGGAGTTTTTTCTATCGAGCTTTTAATTTTGGGAATGGGGAAGGAAAAAGCAGTATATTATTACGAGAGGCCATTGAAGGTTCTAATTTAAAAAAGGGCAACTTTGGTAGTGAATTTTTTTTCTTTATGGAATTTTTATACATTTAATCCTTTTAATTTTGGATATTTTTTGTCAGTGCGCGCTTAAACTTTTTTAAAAACATACTCGTAAATTCAAGTCTCTACAACAAAAAGTTGTTTTGTTGTTGTTGTTGTTTTTTGTTGTTTTTTGTTTATGTTGTTAGTTCTAGAAGTTTATGTTGCGTCATGATGTCAGACTGTCACTTCACATTTAGATTTTTTTTATGATGCTTTTGACCGTGTGATTTTTACCGCTTTAGTTTTCATATTTCGTTTAATTTTGAGTTTTATTATGTATTTTATGGTTATTTTTCCAATAAAATACATATTTAAAAACATATTTTACACCTGTGCGTCGTAGTTGACGCACAGGTGTAAAATATGTTTGTGATTATTTCCTTTCTAAATCCATCAGGAAAAAATCCCAAGAATTTAAAACAAAACGACCATCTTTTATTTTAAATTGACATCACAATTTGACTGTGATTTTATGACATTGACAATACATAATTTAAAAAACTTAACACTCACAAAATTAATGTTAAAAGAGACAGATACCATAGATATTATATCACGAATAGTATGTCTATCATCATCATCATCATCATCATAATCATCAGCCTATAGCAGTCCACTGCTGGACATAGGCCTCCCCTAATGAGAGCCATTGCGCCCTGTCTTCAGCTCGACGCATCCAGCCTCCGCCAGCAGCCTTTCGCAGATCGTCACTCCACCTAGCCGGAGGGCGTCCTACACTACGTTTGCCGAGCCGCGGTCTCCACTCGAGAACTCGTTTACCCCAACGGTTATCGGTTCTTCGACAGATATGGCCAGCCCACTGCCACTTCAGCTTGCTAATTCTCTGAACTATGTCTTTCTATGTGAATATAAACAGGGTGTCCCAAAAAGAAGTGTCATGCGAAAGTCCAGAGATAGAACACCCCTTGGAGTACCCGAATCACCCCCATGTATGTTCTGCGATTTTTTATAGTTTTCGAGTTTTTTTCGAATGGTGATTCGGTTACCCCAAGGGGTGTTCTATCTCTGGATTTTCGCTTGACACTACTTTTTGGGACACCCTGTAAATGTATATAACACAAACTAGAACAGAAATTGAATATACTTGCTCAATTTTCTTCAATAGATATCTTCTTGAAGACACTGTATGGGTTAGATTAAATTCCTCTCGCTTCAAAGATTCAGAGACGCCAATATCACTAGAAATAGAGTTACAATGCAAAATAAGCTTTATTGCACTAGATTTTAGAGTCTAACTTAGTTTGGAAGTTTTAACTGTGCATAGTTTTAGTATTAATATTACTATTCTTTGAAGACCACTGTGGTGTAGTGGTAGCCTTGCCTGTAATATTAGTGATGTTCTTGTAAACTTTCACTCGTGCCTCTGACTACCCCTGTTTAAATATCCTCAAAGATCTAAGGGTCGGTTCACATCTGACGGAAGATGCGTCGGGCGTAACGTTTTGCCACATTATTTTATTAATTATTTCTTGCATCACTCAAAATACACGTGGCGCGACGTTGCCGCTCTTACGTCGGCCGACAATGCGTGTAGGAAACAGACGCTGTACGCTCGACGCACTAACGCGAAGTGTGAAAGGTTGAATGTTTTCTCATATAATTGTCTTATCTGGCGTTACGCGACCGATTATACGCGACGCATCTTCCGTCAGATGTGAACCGACCCTAAGTCACTAGAAGTCTGAGAAGATATCTACTCGTACTAAGCCTGGGAATAACGGCCGTGATTTATTTTTCTTTTTTTGTACACATTTTGCTACGTTACAGTTTCGTTATACCTAGTATATTTAAATAGTAAAGTATTATAGTACGGATAGTAAGCCACGCGGCGAGTGAAAGTTTTATAAAGAAGATGTTATTATAATCTATGCGAAGTTCGTCTATTTCTATGCAAATGCTCACTTGAAGGTGCAATTTCGACACTTATGAGTAAAATACGGCCGATATAAAGGCTTTATTCAAACCCACGTATTAAAAACTTAAGCCAACGTGGATTGAAACTTAAGTAGTTTTTGGTGATACAGTTGGATTTATAACTTTTAATTTTGAAACTATTAATCTAGCTACATTTATAGATGATATGAGAAAGAAAAGTAAGTACTGAGATGGCGAATGATAGAGGGAAATGGAAGAAGAAAACGTGTTGGGCCGACCCCACATAGCGTGGGAAAAGGGCAGGAAGAAGAAGAAACTAGCTGCATTTATTATATAAAATAAATAAATATAAATAAATAATGCTGGACAGTCCACACAGCATCATCTAGCCCCAAAGTAAGCTACTCACAGCTTGTGTTATGGGTACTAGATAACTGATATATTAAATACATTATATACATAGATAGATATTTTTTATTATACATAGAAACCACCCAGACCAACGGAACAAATTTCTGCAGATCGTACACAAATTTGTTCCGCGACGGGAATCGAACCCGCAACCTCTTGCGTCGCAGGCGGACTCTCGCCCGCTGCGCCACTGAGGTCGTCAATTGAGGTTATTGGTCTAGTCGTAGTAATCCAGTCTTGCACCAATGGATTTTTCTGCTTGAAAAATACATGTGCGCTAAGAAATACTCTTAAAAGATGAAGGAAAACATTGTGAGGAACATTCATAAAAAAATTTAATGGGCTAGCAATCTGTCAGGTACGGAATCTAATCACTACTAATAACTGTGAAAAAAGTGGTTATGTGCCATAATATCATGTTTGGACGTGTCTCTGATTAACCCCTTTAGAAATCCCTAAATATCTACCAAGCCAGGGGATTACACTCATGATCATGTTTATTTTTAGATACTTAATAATGTAAGGGCGTAACACGTATGTTTAGAAAGCATACGTGTTTGTAACTCTTTCACGCTGAAACGGCTGAACGGGTCAGGATGAAATTTGTCAGATATATGTAGATTATAGTTTGGAATAGCACATAGGCTACTTTTTATCCCGGAATAGATTTGTTTATGTTTTCAAAGTACCACACGAGCAAAGCCGTAAGCGCAAGCTAGTCCTACTAATATTATAAACGCGAAAGTTTGTAAGAATGTATGGATGTATGTTTGTTACTCTTTCACGCTAAAACGGCTGAACGGATCTGAATGAAATTTGGCACAGCTATAGATTATAGTCTGGAATAACACATAGGCTACATTTTATCCCGTAAAAATGTAAGGTTCCTGCGGGATAGATTTTTTTATGTTTTCAAAGTACCACACGAGCAAAGCCGTCAGCGGAAGCTAGTTAAATATAATGTTTTCATCACTCTTACTTCTAAAAAACATATAAAAAAGGCACTAGGACGTAAAAAACTAGAAATAACTAAAACGTGGTAATATTTCAGGAGTATCGTGTCACAATAACCGTTTTTCACGACAGTGGAAACACGAAAAATGTTTTAAACTCATTCAAAAAGGAAAAGTTTTGCTCAAAATTTTCCGTTTACGGAACTCGACTTTATAATAATTTATGCATGTACAGCCCGATTCTCGTATTTTATGATATTTAAATCATCATCATCATTTTCAGCCTGTGTCTATCCACTGCCGGGTATTCTCTTTTTGGTCTATATACTACGGATCGCATCCAAGGGCCTTACCACAAAGTCTTCCAGAACGATTCCGTAACGATTCCATTATAGAAACGTCACTACTTCAATACAATTTGTATAGGTCATGGTACGAAATAACAATGTAATATTAATTCGGTAATGTATTATGAATTCTTGGTGAGGCCCCAGCTATTTTCTCTACGTCAAACTTGACTTCTTCTTCTTTTTATAATGGCATCTGTCTCTTAGAGATAATTTTTGCCAGTGTCAAGTGTATATGTGTATTGTCACAAAGTCAGTCAAATTGTCAAGTCAATTTTAAACAAAAGATAGCTGTTTTGTTCAAAATTCTCGGGATTTCTTCCGATAGATTTATAAAGGAACTTTTTACTTTAATTCACATACTTTACACTCGCGTCAAGAACTCTGGTTTTATTCGAAAAATAATTACCAAAATTACACAATAAAACTTAATATCATCTTCTGCCCCTGCCCTTATCCCACTAGGTGGGGTCGGCACAACAGGTTCTCTTCCTCCACTCTCCCCTATCATCCGTCATCTCAGTAGTCACTCCCTTCTTACACATATCTTCTTTCACACAGTCCATCCATCTTTTCTTAGGCCTACCTCTACTCTTATATCCATCCACATTCAAATCAATAACCCTTATTGTAACATGACTTTCCTCCCGCCGCATAACATGCCCATACCACGCCAACCTATTGCTCTTCATCTTTTCTGTCACCGGCGCTACTTTCAAACTTCCTCTAATATGCTCATTCCTTATCTTATCCATCCTCGTCACTCCACACATCCATCTCAACATTCGCATCTCCGTCGCATGCACTTTTCTTTCATCCGTCCCCTTAGTTGTCCACAATAAAAATATAAAAACTAGAGTGACTAAGTTGACAGTTGATATTCATTGCAGGAAATCCCAAACTTGACTTACTACACGCGGTTCTCAAATAAAAGTCAGTTGCCGTAACTTTAGCGTTTACCTGCACGTTTTAAGCGCTGCGTAGTATACGGGATCTGCAACTCTGCCGTTTGACCTTTAGTCCTTGTAAATAACAATGAATCGAAATTTAATGAAAATCCGTAGCTTAAGGGTCTAAGAAATAGGAGCCTTTGCTTTTAATTCCAGTGAGCTGCTAGTAAACCAAACGGTTTTAGACCACAAATAAAACAAGCATGTTGAAAATTCACCATTACTGGAAATTACAATTTCTAGAAATTACCCATTTCTAAAAATTACCACTTCTAGAAATTACAAATTCTTGAAATTACCACTTTTGGAAATTGCCATTTCTAAATTTACCACTTCCGGAAATTACAATTCCTAGAAATTACCAATTCTTGAAATTACCACTTCTGGAAATTACAGCGTCACTTGTTCAAATAAGGGTGGGGTTTAAAAAACCTGATAGTTTTCTATTCTAAGTAGGTTTCACTACATAAAAAACGATCAGAGACTTAAGTATGTACGAAATTGAGAGTAGAATCATTAT
The DNA here is from genome assembly GCA_963675405.1 of Cosmorhoe ocellata. Classification (NCBI taxonomy): domain Eukaryota; kingdom Metazoa; phylum Arthropoda; class Insecta; order Lepidoptera; family Geometridae; genus Cosmorhoe; species Cosmorhoe ocellata. The sequence continues at coordinate 9,349,080 of OY776256.1, read as the reverse complement.
TAATTCCGTAACTTCCTCAAGCCAGCGATCCATTAGTGCGACCACTTGGCCGAAATTCGGCCTTTATATTACGCCGTTACTATACCAGAGGTGCTCAACACACGGCCCGCTGGCCACTTTGTTTGACACATCTTATGAAGGTCCGCTAAAGAGTATGTTCGAGTTACGGCGCTGTTGTAGTGCACGATAGAAGCCTTTAAAAATAAATAATAATAATAAATAATAAATAAATCTATTCAAATATTTTAAAGAGGAAAGTTTTTTTTTTTTGTTTGTAACGAATAAACTCAAAAACTACTGGACCATTTTCACAAATTCTTTCACTATAAAATGTTACATTATTTCTGAGTAACATAGACTAAGTATATTTTATATTTAAAAAATAGAGATACGGGTAGAAAACCGTGTGAATCTGGGGCTTGTTGCTAATAAATAATAAATAAATATTGGCGGACATTTCACACAACGCCATCTAGCCTCAAACTAAGCAAAGCTTGTACTATGAAAACTTGATACTTACTTTTTTTCTTAATACATACATACTCGTACATATAATAGATAATAAAACCCAGACTGAGAAGAAGATTGGTGGCAATTTTATTTTTAGATTTTTTTAGAGTTTCTTTTCGCACACCGTTTTTCTTGTCGTTATCATATTTATAATACCTTTCTTGCTCTGTTTATATAATACGTGATGGTATCAAAATTCAGATAAGGAGATTGTAATTTCCGGTTCGCTTTGTTTGCCGGTAATGCCTGATTTATATTATATTTTGTGAGTTTACTCGATTTTAGTACCTACCTACAGTTTTTTTTGCCACTATATAAATTACTTGCTAGACTTTATGTCACTAATAAGTAGTAGCAGCTGAAGCGATTTCGATGGAGTTTACATGTAGATAGATTATGATCTGTACTGGAAAATAAGATACTTTTTAACCCGTAAGAAAACATTAAATTAAATTAAATAGAACGTTAAATTTGCAGCAAAAATTCAACTACTTAGTATTAAAACTAGCAATATTAATTCTTGAGAAAGAAAATGGTTGAGTATCGGAAAAAAGAGGTTGAGTATCGCTGTCGGAGGATAGTGTTTGAGCCTCTATAGCTATTTTAGGAGGTCTTCAACTAAATAATTAAACCTTTTTCTGCTAAAGTATTGGCTAAGATTTGGATTCGTGATTCGAATTGCCAAAATAGGATAATTGAGATTAGGAACCCTAAGTAAGTAAGTAAGTTATTTAGTTAGTAAGTGAGTATGTGAGTTAGTTACTGGCCTGCTGGGCTAACAGGCCTCGACAACATTTTGCGACGGTTCTGTCTCGTTACGCGTAGAGTACTTTTTCGCAAAGCGTCGAGTGCGCACGTGAAATAAGCATATCTTTTATATTTGTCAACCGATTTCGATGAAACTAAACCTAAGTTTTAATCCTAAGCTTATCTGAATACATTAGTAAAAATTGCATTCGATTCGGTTCATCCGTTGTGGAGACTAGCGCAAATGAATGCGAACAAACAGACAATTAGACCACTTTTTAAACTATCGCGACTTGAAAACATGTTTATATATATAATATATAATGTTTCACATTACGCGATTAAGTCCTGATACTATATGTATATTTAAAAAACAGTAATTTTTTTCTAAAACTCTTTTTTAGGCCTAGTAGCGCGTCTTCTTTAGGTAGCACTAATTTTTAGGTATTTGAAATTATCAAAAGTACTGACACATGGATACAGGGGTAGAGGTAGGTCAAAAAAAAAATGGATGGACTGTATGAAAGACTAGCTGTCCCGCCCACGACTTCGTTCACTTAAAGTATTTAAACTGAGTTTCCAACACATCACACAACTCATAAAAATCCCATACTAACTTTGACACCCCATTTTACCCCTTTTGAAGGTTATATTGAAAAATCCTGAGTGAAAAAACACGTGTCCATTTGTTTTGCAATCACAGTACACAAACAAAGTTTCAAACCAATCGCACCACCCGTTAAAAAGTTCCCATACAAACATTGACCCCACATTTGACCCCTTTTTGAAGATAAGATAACATGGGTAAGAAAGGAGTGAGTACTGAGACGACAGATGATAGAGAGAAATGGAAGATCACATGTTGTGCCGACCACACAACGAGGGAAAAGAGCAGAAAGATGATGATGATGATCAAAAGTACACACAAAGCTTTTCAACGATTTTATTATCTTACTAATATTATAAACGCGAAAGTTTGTAAGAATGTATGGATGTATGTTTGGATGGATCTGCATGTATTTTTCACACTGAAACGGCTGAACGGATCTAGATGAAATTTGGCACAGATATATATATATAGATAGAATAGAAGTTAATCACGAGTTAATAGACCACCCGTAGAGCTATATCATTGTCCCAATCACAGTTGATGAACGGTTTGAATCACAGCATTTTGTACTTTAAACAAATGGCACAAAGATCACAATGAGTCTTCGTGAAATGCGTATCTATACTTTCTCGGCTTTCATCGCTCGCTAGAGATAAAAGACACAATTTAAAAGTTTTGACATTATAATAGATGACCCATCAAAGTGTCAACTCTTTTACTTTTGAGGGTTCTCTTGCAAAAGCTCTTAAGATTCTCATGGGATTATGAAATTATACATAAAACTAGCTGTTTCCCACGACATTGTCCGCAAAAATTGATCAAAAATCATTTAATTCTGAAATAATTGATATCTTTTCATTGAGAACTTTGTATAGAGTGTAAAAAGTGTCGGTCTCCCATCCAAAAACTGATTGCACCCAGCGTTGCTTAACCATGCATTTCCTATAAAACATTTCAACCTCTATTTCAGCCCCTTCAATATTATTTTTTGAGAGGAAAGATAGCCTATGTCCGGCTCCAGGGTATAATCTACCTCCCAATTTTCATTATGATCCGTTCAGCCTAGTCACGTGGTACCTACTTACTTGGATAAAAAGTAACCTCTGATATTCCAGGATATATTTTACACGTATTCCAAGTTTCACCCAGATCCTTTCAGCCGTTTCAGCGTGAAAGAGTAACAGTCATAAATCCATACATTCCTACATACTTTCGCGTTTATAATATTAGTAGGATTATTAGATGAGGAGGATTCAGCTGGGTTGGGCAGCTTTTGGTAAGTTACGTCGAGTCTTCTCGTCACCCATACAACAATGTCTGAAAACGAAAGTTTTCAACCAGTGCGTCCTACCTGTCATGACATACGGAGCCGAAACGTGGACACTCACGGTACGGCTAGTCCACCAGTTTAAAGTCGCTCAGCGAGCTATGGAACGAGCTATGCTCGGAGTTTCTCTGAAGGATAGAATCCGTAATGAGACTATCCGACACAGAACTAAGGTTGTCGACATAGCTCAGAGAATTAGCAAGCTGAAGTGGCAGTGGGCTGGCCATATCTGTCGAAGAACCGATAACCGTTGGGGTAAACGAGTTCTTGAGTGGAGACCGCGGCTCGGCAAACGTAGTGTAGGACGCCCTCCGGCTAGGTGGAGTGACGATCTGCGAAAGGCTGCTGGTGGAGGCTGGATGCGTCGAGCTGAAGACAGGGCGCAATGGCGCTCATTAGGGGAGGCCTATGTCCAGCAGTGGACTGCTATAGGCTGATGATGATGATGATGATTAGATGAACATAATATTATCATGGCACATATCTAAATACCAAACTGATAGAACGTTGCTTAGCTTTGATATATTCAGAGCGACTAAGTAAGCTATGTAGTGAGCTCTCTGAAAACCTTTTACAGTTTCTGTTTTCAGCTGAAAATCACTTCGCTTTAGCGTGAACCATATTTTATACAAAGTTTTCCAAATACCCTTCCAAAACACGAAGGAGGCGAGAAAATAAAAACCTAAGTGTGTGAAGCCATTAGCACTGGTTTATATATTACTAGCTGAGCCGACAGATGTTGACCTGTCTGAAAACCTTCTCTTTAGAAAACAAAAAAAAAATAAAAAAATATCACGACTGCAATTCCCAGGCTCGGTAGATATCTCTTCAGATCTTTAGTTACTTAGATCTTTAAGGATATCTAAAGGGGGTAGTCAGAAGCAAGTCCAAACATGACATTTGCTCACATTTTGCACAGTAGTTAGTATTCCGTACGTGACAGGTTGCAAGCCCATCGCCGCTTATAAGAATACTAACCTATGACATATACCTTCGAATTTTTGGTTCTAGAGTATGCGCCGGTTTCTCACGATGTTTTCCTTCACCGTTTAAGAGCACTGGCGTTGCGCACATAAATTTTTCGCATGGAAAAACCATTGGTGCACGACCAGTTTTTAACCCACGACCTTCGGAGCAAGCAGGGGTGCTACCACTACACCACCAGCGCTCTAAAAAACAAACACAACTAAAAAAAATAGCGAAATCGGTCCAGTCGTTCGTTTAAACCTAGATGGCGTCGTAAAATATACCTACACTTTTATTTTTTTTTAATTTTGACAGCTTAGCGATACGCGAATATCGTATATAATATTGTATGTCTTATTCATGTAAAATACAAACTTGTTATTTTAAGTTGGTAAATGTTAAAATATTATTATTTTGGTATTTGTAACAGTTTATTTTAATTTGTTGAACGCATGATTTAAAATAAAATGAAGAGACCTTTAAGTATTTGTAAAACACGAACACAGCAAGAAAAAAAAATAATAGGCCTTTAAATATTTGTAACAGACGACGAATTCAGCAAATAAAAAAAGTAGTGAGTACACGAAAGGTGCCTCTGAGGCGCATTTTAATCCTTTCATCACACTGGTTGGAAAGAACTGGTGAAGAAGAAGAAAGAAAAAGAAACAACACAAAATTTACGTAACTTTTTAGAGTATTTGATATCGATGATCTTTTTTGTTACAAAATAAAATTTGAACTCGCCCGTGATAAAGTTAACCAGTGCTGACCTGTCTGATTGGGTTTGCTCCTTGTTTTTGAATTCGGGGCTCGTGCGTGGTTTATCAAAATCGGTTCATCTTCAAGGCTTCAATTTGAAAGGTTTACTTGGCAATCTACATTCGGAGAGGCTTTCCGGCGGCTTATATGGAAATTCAGTGGTTTGTAAGATAACTATTATTTCCGCGTAATGATTGTCTAAGCTGTTTAATGAGAATGCCCCTTAAAATTAAGGGGAAAATCTACAAAACGATCATAAGACCTGTCGTATTGTATGGGTCTGAATGTTGGGCCACCAAGGGAACAGATGAGGAAAGAGTGCATGCGGCGGAGATGCGAATGTTGAGATGGATGTGTGGAGTGACAAGGATGGATAAAATAAGGAATGAGTATATTAGAGGAAGTCTGAAAGTGGCACCGGTAACAGAAAAGATGAGGAGTAATAGGTTAGCGTGGTATGGGCATGTTATGAGAAGAGATGATGTCATGTGACGAGGAGAGTGTTCGATATGAATGTGGATGGATACAAAGGTAGAGGTAGACCAAAGAAAAGATGAATGGACTGTGTGAAAGATGACATGGGTAAGAAAGGAGTGAGTACTGAGATGACGAATGATAGAGGGAAATGGAGGAAGATCACATGTTGTGCCGACCCCACGTAACGTGGGAAAAGGGCAGGAAGATGATGATGATTGTAGCTGTTATGATTATTATTAAAAGGGCAGGAAGAAGAAGGTTTTAAGTGGCATTATCAAGAAAGTTTTAAGCATTATGGCATTACTGATTTGGTTACTGTCGATGGAACTGTCGACAACGGGAATAAATTTTAATTATAATATTGAGTTCCCTTGTCCCCATTGGATGGTGACACCGTCAATGGGGACAACGGAAAATCATACAAAAGCATATCATGAACGACCATTTTAAAATTTGAAAAAAAACACGCAATGTTGATAAGAAAAATTCTGGTGTTATATACATATATTATATACATATATACATGCTATGTTATCTAATTAGTATGTACCTACTTTTATGTATTTAATTATATTTTTTTACTATAAACAAAGGTCTTTTGAACTTGAAAAATACGTTGTTTTATTAGGTATGTACTCTGACTTTTTCCTTTCATTCCACAATCCCGGATATTAAACCTCAGAACTTTTAGTAACTGATTCTATTTCACACGATTCGGTCTAGCTATTGCCTTTGTCCAACAGTAAAATACTCTAATATCTCATACCTTCAAACGATTAATTCTTAGTAATTCTTGTATATGTCTTATACCTTTAAACGAGCAATTCTTGTATATATATTATATATATTTAAAAAGTGTTTTAAAAAGTGTAATATGTATATAATCGGAATCTCGGAAACGGCTCCAGCGATTTTCATGAAATTTAGTATGCAGGGGGTTTCAAGGGTGATAAATCGATCTAGCTAGGTTTCATTTTCCAAAAAACAAGATTTACCAAAAAAAAATCGAGCAAAGCTCGGTCAACCAGGTACTATAATCTAATTCTCGGAAACGGCTCCAACGATTTTAATGAAATTTAGTATGCTGGGGGTTTCGGGGGCGTTAAATCGATTTAACTAGGTTTCATTTTTAGAAAACATCGTTTACCCGCCACTTTGTACGCTTTAGATCTAGACACGCGGCAGCGTGTCAGCCAAGTTCAAGCGAACGGGCGAAGCGCGCACAGTGTGTAATATTACAGGAACCATTTGGGTCATTTTTCACCCCCTCGTAACTCAAAAACTATTTCACATAAACAAGTCAAATTTAGCTCATCTACTGCCACTTGCGAGTAAAATATGTGCATCGAATTTCATAAACACACCTCAAACGGTTATTTAGATATTAACATCCAAAAATGGTTTGTTATGGAAAATTGTATCACTGACTGACCTATAGACGTTAATTATAACCCAGTTCCAGATGACCTAGAACGTTCAAATTTGGCATCCAGGTAGGTAGTGGGGTGGATACAAAGGAAAAATCTGAAACTTGTACATTTTTATATTTTTATTGTACTTTTTCAATTAATTCATTCTCTTAGGAACTCTTATAGCGCCTATAATATAAGTAAGAGCAAAGATTATAGTGTGTCGGGTAAGTAGGTAGTAGGTAGGTACACTTATTAATATATAAGTATAATAATATAAGAATAAGTACCTACTTACTAATAAGTTCTGTACAAAAAGTAATGATATCCCATCAAAAACATAAATGTGAAATGAGAGCCAAGTTCAATAAGTAGGTATGCTTTAGTCGTTGACTTCAGCGACAAAAGAAGTGAGATCTAAACGGGTGCCAAGTACAATGGTCAGTCCTAAAACTTATTTATAACAATATGAAATATTTTTAAAAACTTTAAAATATAATTTCATCTTGAAACTTAGGATATTATATTGAAGCCTAAGGTCTGACTTGGCTAGTTTTCTTATAGGTATAGCCTTTGCAAGTTTTTATTTTATTCATCTAAAAATTGGGATTGCTGGTAGAAACTAGCGATTGGACATAGTAAGTAAGTAGTTAATTCGTATATGAGAACTAGCCAAGTAAGACCTTAGGCTTCAATATAATATCCTAAGTTTTAAGATGAAATTATATTTTAAAGTTGTTAAAAATATTTCATATTGTTATAAATAAGTTTTAGGACTGACCATTGTACTTGGCACCCGTTTAGATCTCACTTCTTTTGTCTCTGAAGTCAACGACTAAAGCATACCTACTTATTGAACTTGGCTCTCATTTCACATTTATGTTTTTGATGGGGTTACTTTTACGCAAAGCGTCCAGCGCGCGCGAGGAATACTAAAATTATCATTTCTTTTTTATTTGTTAACCGATTTCGATGAAACAAAACTAAGTTTTAATCTAAGCTTATTTACACATGAGTGAAAACTGCATTCGATTTGGTTCAGCCGTTGCGGAGATTAGCGTGCATAAACGCAAAGATAAACGATCTTATTATATGTATAGATAGATACGCCTTTCTATGATAAATTTTTGGGAGTAGTATTATCAGTAATGTTAGAAAAAAACATAACTTACTAACAAGTTAAGGTGAAACTTACTAGGAACCCATATTTGCTGCGCTGATCTTATATTTAATAACTATAAACTAGATAAATTTCAAGATTTAGCGACAGATTTTGTTCTCTTAAAACACAACCGAATCGTTTGAATTCGAACCTTTTCCCAGATTCGTTTTTGTCTTTGAGCCGATCTTAATCTGCGCTTCATAATGCGTTTTTATCGCGGGAAATTTATTAAGATTTTTTTTCTCAAAGTCTTTTATACCAAGCGTGGTAAATTTATCTCATTGTTCAGTTGTGAAGAGATTATTTAATTATATAATTTAACTGCTAAGATGCCTCGTGGTTTTATCCGCGTATATAAATAGCTGATGGGTAAAGCTCGACCCGGGTCGCACGAAATGATCGATTGACACAGATCTAAATGGCCCTAATTGTCAAAATTTTATAAAAAAATAAAAACAATAGTATTACTACAATAGATATCAGTATTAGGGTACGAGTTGGCAGCGGGCGACATGAGGCGGCGGCGGACGACGTGTCGCGGCGACACTGCTGGTTTCTATGAAATGCGTCGCTAGCTTCGTGTCGCTAACTACGGAGGGAATTTCATAGAAATACATAGAAACCAGTAGTGTCACCTCGACACGTCGTTCGCCGCCGCCTCGCGTCGCCCGCTGCTAACTCGTACCTTTAGTGTTCTAAAGTTTTTCATTGCCTGAAGACACTGATAAAACAAAGTTTTCTAAAAATTAAACCTAGCTAGATCGATTTATCGCCCTCGAAACCCACTGCATATTCAATTTCATGAAAATCGTTGGAGCCGTTTCCGAAATTCAGATTATAATTATATTTAGATATACATACATACACATAATGGATGGATAAAATAAGGAATGAGTATATTAGAGGAAGTCTGAAAGTGGCACCGGTGACAGAAAAGATGAGGAGTAATAGGTTATTATTAGTATTAGACGAGGTATTTATCGCGTTTTAATTACCTTATATTTTCCCGACGTTTCGACAGGTTTGCACGCTGTCGTGGTCACGGGTAGACTGGAGTACTGGAGCTACCGCCTCCGCGAAGCGGGGGTCGCATTATTTGCAACTACCCTCACTTCGTTCTCGACTATAGGGATGTCTATCTGTACACTCGGACGACACACAACACTAACAGTATCCGCGACGCGCTGAAAAACCGGTCTACACTTAGCTAGCACTGGATTCCATGAGGCAGAGAGTCTGAAACCGTCTTCACGATTGAAATTAGGATATTTCTTAATCTCAATCGCTTCCCGAACCATTCTCTTGTAGTAATGCCTTTCATTACAGATGACCTGTGGTTTGTGTAATTCAATCCAGTGATTGGGTCCTGAGTCTACAACATGATCAGCTATTGCTGATCTGTATGTTTGTCGATTTTTGACCGCTGCTATGTGTTCCTTTACGCGTTCTGCGACCGTGCGTTTAGTCTGGCCTATGTAGGAACGCCCGCAGCTGCAATCGATCTTATAGACTCCTGGAACTTGCAAGGGTACTACGTCTTTAGGTGTTCGAAGTCGTTTCGCCATCTTAGTGAGCGGAGTGTAGATCGACTTAATCGAAAACTTCCTAAGAATGTTTCCAATTTTGTCCGTCACTCCTTTCACATAAGGTAGAAACGCCGGCTGTCTAGTCGCTTCAACCTGTTTTTCTTTGCGCCTCCGATTGGGTTGCCATCTGATATTAGTCTGGTAGCCATTCTGTTTCAGAACCTCCTGAACATGTTCCAACTCACTGTGTAGGTGTTCAGGGTCACAAAGGTCATGAGCTCTGTTTACCAAAGAAGATGCTACTGACTCCAGATGTGACGAATGGTGGTGTGACGCAGCGTTTAAATATCGGTCCGTGTGTTTCGGCTTTCTATACACAGTGTGTGCTAAGGTCCCGTTAGATTTTACCATTACTTTTAAATCGAGGAAAGCCAACGATCTGTTCTCCTCCATTTCATGCGTAAACCTGATCTTAGGGTGTATGGAGTTCAGATGCTCTGTCAGCTGATTCACTTCCTGGCAACTTCCTTTCATTATACAAAACACATCGTGGACATATCTCTTCCACAGTTTTATACCAAAAGCTGCGAGGTCTATCCTGGATTCAAAGTGTTCCATCCAGATATTGGCAAGCACAGGTGCCACAGGACCTGTATAGAGTAATAGGTTAGCGTGGTATGGACATGTTATGAGAAGAGATGAATACCATGTGACAAGGAGAGTGTTAGGTATGAATGTAGATGGATACAAGGGTAGAGGTAGGCCAAAGAAAAGATGGATGGACTGTGTGAAAGATGACTTGGGTAAGAAAGGAGTGAGTACTGAGATGACGAATGATAGAGGGAAATGGAAGAAGATCACATGTTGTGCCGACCCCACATAACGTGGGAAAAGGGCAGGAAGATGATGATGATGATGACTTTAGAAGCAATTTAATTTTTCATTTTTCATTTTTGTAACACAGCAAATAAAACTTGATAACTACCATCACGAATACTGACTTAAATATTTATTCATTTAAAGTTTGACCTGGGATTTTTGGAATAAAAATACCTTATTATACTCGTATTATTTCACAGCATTCTATTGTCGGGTCTGAAGAGGAGGACATGTAAAAGACGGTTTTATCTTAAAAGGTTCGGTCGTCTTCAAACAACCGCGATTTCAAAAGTTTTTCAAGAAAGACATAGAGCCGTTAATATATTATTCGGGCTTACTTTTTTTCAGTTTTAGAATATAAACTAGCTTCCGCCCACGGCTTCACCCGCGTGGTACATTGACAAATTAAAAAAAATACCCAAAGGGAACCGTACATTTTTCCGGAATAAAATGTAGCCTGTGTGTTATTCCAGACCATAATCTATATGTGTTGCTGGGTGCACAAGTAGAGGAAGGCCGAAAAATAAGTGGTTTGATTGTGTGAAGGATGATATGAATGTAAGAGGAGTAGATTCAGAATTGACGACTGATAGGAGGGAGTGGAAGAAGAAAACATGTTGTGCCGACCCCACTTAGCGTGGGATAAGGGCAGGAGAATGATGAATGATGATGAATCTATATCTGTGCCCAATTTCATCCAGATCCGTTCAGCCGTTTCAGCGTGAAAGAGTAACAAACATCCAGACATTCAAACAAACTTTCGCGTTTATAATATTAGTAGGATTGTCTAACGCCTGAATACTGAAACGCCACTTAGCAAAAGTCTACTTACCTTTGCTATCACCAATCAATTATTTTGCTTATCATTTTACTGAACAAAATGATGTGCCAAAAAAAAAATAACTTCTGATGCTCGATTCTAACTCTTGTTCATTAGGGTTCATATTCGCATTGAATAATTTGGAGTTTAGGACCGTGATTGATAAAAATATTGATGATTCAAGTTAAGAAGTTGATTTAGACCTAAAACAAGTGGCAATAAATGTATATAAAACTTGTAGAAAACGTTTTGAAGACTGTCAAAATAATATTTGGTTTAAAACAAAACATGTTTCAAACTCAGATGTTTCGAAAATATTTGTAGATGTAAGCGGGGTTTTCGATATTGGGTTCGGTAGTTTTTTATTCTTAGAAATTTGAAAGATCGCGACGATATTGCCTAATAGTGATTTTACACTATTTCCGACGTTTCAATGACCTATCCCCTCATCCCAGGCCCAGCAACAATGGCCAGCTTACGAAGGCCTATTGTTAGCGGACAAGAAAGCCATTTCTTTTTTTAGAAGCAGAAAAAAGATGGCTTTGTTGAGCTGACTGGGCTTGGAAAATATTTTTTTACTGTTTAATAGAAGCAAATTGAAACGCGTTGATAAGCAAAGCTTTTCGAAAAGTCTATGAGATGACACTGGGTTTAGATATCAAAACGCTTTGAACTGAAATTCGACTTTGGGATGTACATTATAATACCTACGAGTACGTATATAGCTGTAGTTGTTTTATTTGTTTTCTTATTCAGCTCTTATTTTATATGTATTGTTTTTATTATGTGTGTGCGTATGTAAATAAACACTTCTTTCTTTTAATTTCATCGGTTATAACAAAATAAATAATATTAAGTATATCAAAAACACTGCGTAACCGCACAAAATCGATAAAAAAATACTTCTAACTCTGGTTTTGTTGAAAAAATAACTACAAAAATTACACGATAAAACTCAAAATAACACGAGAAATATAAGAACTAGATGGATAAAGTCTTAGTACAAAACATCCAAAAAATTACCTCTGCTCTTCTCACAACTGCCCATTCATCCATCATTCAATCAGTCATACCATATTATGCCTACATTATGCCGTGATGTTTTTTATATAAGAACCTCATTTGATTTAATCACAATAATACGTATTATTATGCGTATCTACTAATGTAAGAGGGAGAGATGGCTTGAATAAATTACATAGTCCCTTTGTGAACCTTTGTTTTGTCACTGATAACGCAAATACGGGAGCTTTGGGAGTAATATAGTTATAATCAGTAGAGACACTAGGAATAATTTGATAATTTCATGTGCCAAGCAATTGTGTCCCTAAATACGGTTACGGTAAACCACTCTTCAGTCACCTTAGCGTCCCCACAAACGAGGGACTTTGTGGAAACGGTACTTTGGCTAGGCGGTAGATATGTAAACAGGCTTTGTCACCCGACATTGCACACGTAGTATAAACATTACACCTGTATATATATTGGAACGAAGTTCTTAAACGCGCGTTGTGAAAGGGGGCTAGACGGAAAAAATTCTCACGAAAAGTTGTAACGACACTTTTTGCTATAGTTGTAAGCCGTGCGGCGTGCGCGTGTTTCTCTGTCTGTCTCTCTCTCTCTCATAGAAAGCAAGGAAAGGAACTTCGTTCCATCTGGGTGTCCCTTGACACCTCTCAAGTTTTTTGTTTAATTTATTAAAATGTGGAGAGGTTAGTGTGGTGGGCATGTTATGAGAAGAGATGAATGTCATGTGACAGGGAGAGTGTTAGGTATGAATGTGGATGGATACAGGGGTAGAGGTAGCCAAAGAAAAATGGATGGACTGTGTGAAAGATGGCATGGGTAAAAAAGGAGTGAGTAATGAGATGACGAAGACAGAGGGAGATGGAAGAAGATCACATGTTGTGCCAACCCTTGATAACATGGGAAAAAAGCAGCAAAAAGAAGAAGATTTATTTATAAACATAAAACATTGCATTGTCAGTTATATTAAAATAGTTTTAAAAAAAAGTGCTACAGAACGTAGATAGACCTAATAATGATAATAATAAATTATTATTTGTATGCCACGATTCAATGTTTGCTTGGCAAAAAGTTTCTGTGACAGGAATTTATGACATTAGAGTCACTAAAAGTACGCGTGAATAGTTACTACTTATATCAGCGTGTTCAAACCAAGCAGCGGTTGGACAATTTGAATGGTTTAGCAATTTGAAACCATATGAATAATATAATAAAATTCAATATCTCTGAGATCTACTCTTTACTATCTAAGAGCGCTGGTGGTGTAGTGGTAGAACCCTCACCTCACGATCCGAAGTGTTAGTGTACTAACTGCTTGTTAACACTACTTCTATACTGTGCCAACGTATTTACATGTTGAAGGTATTGGGTAATAAGTACGTGACCGAAGGTTTCGGGGCTGAAGGAAGATCGATGACGTCATTTGGAAAACAAAGATGGAGAAGCAAATTCAATATAACCAGTGAATCAGTAAAGAAATATATCTTTAATCTATACGTATACAATCTGACTATCCAACGCTATGCCTATAAGCCGGTCCGTATTAGAAGGACAATCAAGTTAGAAACCTTTTTGATTTCCAACTGTGATCCTTTAACCACACGGGTTAAAAAAGTGACATGGCCAGCAATAGTACAATCTGACCGCCGATGTACATTGACCGTGAAATAACTAAGGAAAAAAACAAACATTATCTCCAATCTTTCTTTCCCAGCAAATTAACATGCTAATATACTACCAAGTTAAATCTTTCGAAAGGCGAATTTAATCAAAGAATACTGAGGAACGCTATTCTATTACACATAAGGCCTCAGCCAAAGTGATAGGCTAGCGTGATCGCGTTTCAAACGTATGGAATCAACGCTTGCGGTCACACTGAAAGCGGACGCCATATTGGACAACAGTTATTTTAGGTTTTTTTTAAATCCCCACAAAACTTTATAAAACTTTAAAATATTATTCCTGTTCCAGAGTTCTTTATGTAATTAGTATTTTTTTTAAGAATGTTTTTTTTTGTTAAACGAATAAGATTAAAAAGAAAAATTAAAACTAAATAAAAAAAATATTCATTATCTTACAGAGAATTCTGAACTGCGGCAGTAAAATATTGATGGATATTTAAAATGGCGCCATCTAGCGTCAAACTCAGTATGAACTATGAGAATAACTTACCACCCACACAGAGCATGGAACACCTGCTCATATGTCCTCTCTACCCGACCACCACACGACAGGACCTTAACCAGATAACGGAGAGGGGCGTAAGAGCCGTCAAATACTGGGAAAAAAAGATTTAAATTTAGTCGTTGACTCGACAAAAAAAGACTTTGGGTAACATTTTGTTCTTACCTACCTGTGTCTGTTCTGGAGATAACCCAAGTTTAAAACCGCTTCCGCCTCCGCTATCTCCTCTATCGCAAGCAATATGGTAGAGGCTTAAAAGTTTCAAGGACTTACCTAATGAGCCCTTCGCAATTCACCCCGTGTCAACATGTAATAGTTCAGCTAACATATTCTATTTCTTATTCCTTCAGTTTCGCTCCATTGTACTTCTTAGAAGATGTTTAGTTATAAAGACACTGATGCGGGACTTCAAAGAAGAGGTAAGGATGTCAAGAATATTAATTAGTTGAGTGAGCAGTTGTTATTCAAAAGAGTTGGTTTGAATTTGAGTGAGTACTGAGATGACGAATGGATTTACTGCGATGATTTCGACTAATTTTTGAGGTCATTTTTCCAATAAATCCCAAGTTCTTGACGCGAGCGAATATGTGAATAGTTTTTTTCTAAATCCATTGGAGGAAATCCCGAGAATTTGAACAAAATAGCTATCTTTTCTATTGACTTGACAATTTGACTGACTTTCATTGACAATACTACTAATTTAAACACTTGACATTGGCAAAATTTATCACAAAAGAGACAGATGCCATTAACAAAGAAGATGGAAAAGAAAAAATACTGAAGGACAAAGACAAATGGAAGACAATTACACGTCACAGAATCGGTTTGCCGAACCCACATAACGTGGGAAAAGATACTCACTAATCATACTCTCTCCATTGGTCCTTTTTTGATCCTAAGTTTGCACACTACTGCTTGAAGACATGATATCTAGAACTGGGTATCTTTTCCCATCGGCACAAATGTGATTTTATTTTAAAATCAGCTTCAAATGTGAATAAAAACATTTATAAAGTTGGTTCCAATACAATCAAGTGTTCATAATTTCACGTTTCACTTGTACCTTTGCTGATCACGACGTGGTAGGAATAGTTAACATAAACACTAGCACAACAACGGCACTGAATTCTCGAAGCCACGGGAACCAAACGATAAAAAGTCCAGGTACTATTTTCAATTCATATAACAATTTTAAGTGTTATTAGAATACAGTTTAATTATAATTTCAGTGCTTCATTCAACGTTTCTAGAGTCTAAAGTCCAAAATTCAGAAGGATATTATGCAAAGATAGTGTAATTGTATTCATTTGCATGTAAATTCTTTGGATGGTTGCACTGGACCATAGATAATTATGATGATAGCTGGTTCACTCCAAGAGCAAAAATAAATCCCAAATTTCATGAAGGCGCTTTTTTATCAAAATATCAGTCTTTCTCTGATATACTCATTTCTTATCCTATCATTTATATCTCTTTCATCCGTCTCTTTGGTTGTTCAAAATCTAACCCTTACTAATAAGTACATATTATGCATATTTTAGTGACTGTATATGACGTTAGTATTATTTCATAATAAAACTTTATTTTAATTATTTAATTTTCAAGGTAGAACTCTTGATATTCGCGGCATGGTGGGAATAACCAATAATAATATCCCTGCATTAAGTGCATAAACAAAGCTTATACATATATAAGGCGCACAACAATTCAAATTAAATCAAAGTATATTTGATCAATAACATCACAAGGATCACCTGGAAACGTCTTACATGCTAAGTAAATTTAAGTGCCGGTTCCAGCCTGACCCAAGTCCGCGAAGAATAGGCAAGAAACTCTTGGTTCTAGCGCTTATCTAATCTAACAATAGATCTTCATTCGTGATGCAATGTTACACGACGGCACGGGAATAATTCTTTTTAAGTACGAAGCAAGTTAGTGATCCAGCTTTTCACCTTTGCATCGTCAGTACACTGTTACTTCTTCCTTGACCCAACCGCAGAATTGCATGACAAATTCCAGACTAACCAAATCCTAGCTGGCTTGGGGCCGACTATTAGAATATTTAAGTGCGCTTCTGGTCGCCTTTTACGTTGCGAAGTTCAAGATGAGTTTCACCATTTTTAGGATTCTGTACCTCTAAGGAAAAAAAAATAACCTTTTTGTTTTCCGTCTGTCTGTATGTTTGTCAGGACACTTTTTGAAAGGCTTAGGGCTAATGTCACCATGCTCTGTTAATTAAACTAACAGCTTGTTAGCCTTTGACTGCCTTTTAAACTTGTTTTGTGTTTCACCGTGTCCTGACAAAGGATTATCTTTCACATGGAGAAATGACGTAAAATTTATAACGATATTTTAAAATTCTTGTTATTTCAGGTAATGCTTTGTTAACAAAAGTTTGGTGAAATGGAACTTAATGTATAACTAATTACAAAAGTTGAAAAAATCATGCTATGAAATTAGCAAAAATAAAAAATTTCTAGTGTACTTTCAGGCATAAATAATACAAAAATATCTAAGTAGAGATAGAATTAGTGACTATAAACCCTGAAATGGTGAAGTTAGGGGATAAAAGTGACTTAAATAATATGGAACTCTCAGATGCGAATCTCGCTCGCACTTGCTTATTTATATCACTTTTCACAAAAGATATGAAATATTTGTCATCATTTTATTTCTCTAGAGAAGAACAGGGTATTCATACATCAGGAGAAATATATTGTATTCTTATGAGATCACTTTGCTGTCGGTCAGTCTAGCTGTCAAGACCCTTTTCCACGGGCTATCTCTACTGACTGAATAATTTAGAAGCTAGTAAATTTTATTAACTAGTAAATACGTGTAGACTTTATATAATCTGTTATATATACATCAAAAGTGTAGAAATATACAATAATGACCGCACTAATGGGTTTTTCATTCGAAAAGTATGTGCACAAAAATATCGCGAGGAAACCGGCATACCCTAGAACCAAATATTCGAAGATGTGTGATATAGGTTAGTATTCTTGTAAGCGGCCATGGGCTTGCAACCTGTCACGTACGGAAAACTAACTGTGCAAAATTTGGGCGTGTGCCAAATATCATGTTTGGACGTGCCTCTGACTACCTTCGTTAGGAATGCAAAGATCTATGTAACTAGAGATCTGAGGAGATATCTACCGAGCCTGGGGATTACAGTCGCGATCATGATTTTCGAATCGGGCATACTCTAGTGTTAACCTTTCGAAACGATAGAAGCACAGACATCAATTTTGACAATTGCTTCGAAAAACAACTAATCCTATCAAAAACATAAATGTGAAATGAGAGCCAAGTTCAATAAGTATGCTTTAGTCGTTGACTTCAGCGACAAAAGAAGTGAGATCTAAACGGGTGCCAAGTACAATGGTCAGTCCTGCCTAAAACTTATTTATAACAATATGAAATATGTTTAACAACTTTGAAATATCATTTCATCTTATAACTTAGGATATTATATTGAAGCCTAAGGTCCAACTTGGCTAGTTCTCATATACGAATTACTTACCTACTATGTCCGATCGCTAGTTTCTACCATCAAGTCAAATTTTTAGAAGAATAAAATAAGAACTTGCAAAGGCTACCTATACCTAATATAATTCGTACTCGTAAGAAAACTAGCCAAGTCAGACCTTAGGCTTCAATATAATATCCTAAATTATAAGATGAAATGATATTTTAAAGTTGTTAAACATATTTCATATTGTTATAAATAAGTTTCAGGACTGACCATTGTACTTGGCACCCGTTTAGATCTCACTTCTTTTGTCGCTGAAGTCAACGACTAAAGCATACTTATTGAACTTGGCTCTCATTTCACATTTATGTTTTTGATAGGATATCATTACTTTTTGTATAGAACTTATTAGTAAGTAAATACTTATTCTTATATTATTATACTTATACATCTACGTGCATGGACGGCTGAAACTATTGGCACATTGTATACATACTTAAGTAGGTAGATCCGACACACTATAATCTTTGCTCTTACTTATATTATAGGCGCTATAAGAGTTCCTAAGAGAATGAATTAAGTAATTGAAAAATTATAATAAAAATATATAAATTTACTAGTTTCTGATTTTTTCCTTAGTATTCACCCAACCACCTACCTGGATGCCAAATTTGAACTTTCTAGGTCATCTGGAACTGGGTTAGAATTAACGTCTATAGGTCAGTCAGTGATAAAAATTAGGATTTTTGGACTTTAATATCTAAATAACCGTTTGAGGTGTGATTATGAAATTTGGTGTACTTACTTAGGTTGCAAATATCAATAAATGAGCCAAATTTGACATGTTTACGTAAAATAGTTTTGGAGTTATGAGAGGGTGAAAACTGGCTCCAAATGGTTCGTGTAATATTACACACGGTGCGCGGTTCGCCAGCTTGAACTTGGCTTGACACGCTACCGCGTGTCTAGATAACACACTTACCTCGATTATGATAATTAGAATTTGACTACTTAAACAACTGTTAATTCGACTAAATTCAACGAACTTTCGTTCCGATTACATCGTTGACGTTTTGCAGAGTAGACGCCCAGCTGTGTGATTCTGTAAAACCTCATTCTAAACTTCGAATCTGAATCCGCTGTGAGTTTCTTGATTGGCATTCTAAAAACTCGGTTGATAATTCGAATTTACACTAGCGCCACTCTTGCGAGCGTGTCAGCGAGTTGAACTAAATTGACGGGAAAATTTTGACAGATAAAGTATGAGATGACGTAAGAAGTGGCATTCTATACGGTAATTCCAAAATCACTTCGACGCTCGCTTCGCACTCGAACCCGATTCAAAATGTCAAATAAAAAGCGTCTTAAGCGAAGTGAGAGGGAATAGCGATGTGAGATGCGAGTTAATGTTTGAATTTAACAGAATCGACGTACAGGTGTTACAAATAAACCACGATAACCGTAAACTTCACATAATTACGTAATAAAACATTATTACAAGTGAAAAAAAAGCGCTTGTAAATTCGCCAAATAGGCTTTCATTATTCTGTGCCGTGTCATATGATATACGATCGGGTTTGCACGCAAAGGCATTGTAATAGGCTTGTTTGGTGCTGTTTAGTTATTAATCGACTCGCACAGTAAGTTGTTGCTAATATAAATAAAAATACTTGCACAGATAGATACAAATATATTAGTGCAACCAATTTAGTGTAGGTGGTGCCACCGGCTTTCGACAGTACCATATAGAATGAAGATTATCTATGTTAGTGTGACAAAAAGATGTATAAACAAACATTGAAGTGTTTTTGACATAGCAAATCAAAGTTATTTTTTATTATGGGCACATTTTGAAGAACAATGTTTCTTTTGTATAATAAATTTTATATATATATATAATTATTTATATTATATATCTCAAAGGTGATTCACTGACTGACTGACTGACATAGTTATCTATTAACGCACAGCCCAAACCACTGGACGGATCGGGCTGAAATTTGGCATGCAGGTAGATGTTATGACATAGGCATCCGCTATAAAAGGATTTTGATTAATTCTACCCCCAAGGGGATAAAATAGGGGATAAAAGTTTGTATGAAAAGTCGCGATAATCGACATTCACGCGGGCGAAACTGCGGGCATCAGCTAGTAATAAGTATTTTTTTTAAATAAGGGTATATTTGCATTGAGTGGGCCAGTGCGTAGTCGATACGTGATAAAATATCTTCTTGATATCCAGTAAGAATCCTCATCTAAACGCAGCATAGAACAGATGGTACGAATAATTTAATAATTCAGCGTCCCGCATGGCAGCGAAAATATTATCGGAATATCTTAGGCTTTATCCGACTAACATTAGTGATTACTTTCCTCTGAACGTATAATAATGTGTGGTACCGTAATGGTATTCGGGTGCCAAAATTCTAAATGTGCTATTTCATCGGTTATTTGGGAAATTTGGCATGTTATTATAATAATATTGATACTGTCACGTTCACGGTGTGAATGAGTATTGAGTGAGCATCTATTTTTATAGACATCTATAGTGAGAGCACTGGTGGTGTAGTTGTAGCACCCCTGCCTCACTTCCAATGGTTGTGGGTTCAAACCTAATCGTGCACCAATGAGTTTTACCATTAAAATAAATAAATAAATTAAATAAATAATGCTGGACAATCCACACAGCATCATCTAGCCCCAAAGTAAGCTACTCAAAGCTTGTGTTATGGGTACTAGATAACTGATATATTTAATACATTATATACATAGATAGATATTTTTTATTATACATAGAAAACACCCAGACCAACGGAACAAATTTCTTTAAATTAAAAAGTGTATGTGCGCAATGCCAGTGCTGTGGAGGAAAAAAGGATTGAGGAAATAAAAAAAAATAAATAAATATATAAATATGATCACGACTGTAATCCCCGGGCTCAATAGGTATCTCCTCAGATCTTTAGACACTTAGATCTATGAGGATATCTAAAGGGGGTAGTCAGAGGCAAGTCCAAACATGACATTTGGTACATGCCCACATTTTGCACAGTAGTTAGTATTCCGTACGTGACAGGTTGCAAGCCCATCGCCGCTTATAAGAATACTAACCTATGACACACACCTTCAAATTTTTGGTTCTAGGGTATGCCGGTTGCCTCACGATGTTTTCCTTCACCGTTTAAGAGCACTGGCATTGCGCACATAAATTTTTCGAATGGAAAAACTCGTTGGTGCACGACCAGGTTTGAACCCACGACCTACGGATCGTGAGGCAGGGGTGCTACCACTACACCACCAGCGCTCTATAAATTGAGGAAATCATTGTGAGAAAACCGGCATGCTATAGAAAAAACAAAAACAATCACGACTGTAATTCTCAAGATCTTTATAAACTTAGATCTTGAGGATATCTGTGTAGAGTAGTTAGAGGCACGTCCAAAAATTATATTTAGCACATGTCCACATTTTGCATATAGTTAGTATCCCGTATGTGACAGGTTGCAAGCCCATCACCGCTTATAATAATACTAACATATGAATTTTTGGTTCTAGAGTATGCTGGTTTTCTCACGATGTTTTCCTTCGCCGTTTAAGAGCACTGGCGTTGCACACATTAATTTCTCGAATGGAAAAACTCATTGGTGCACGACCAGGTTTGATTGAACCCACAACCTTCGGATGGTGCTACCACTGCACAACCAGAGCTCTGCATTTTGAACCATCAACAAAGATCTAATAGACTTAGTCTTACTTACAGACAGATAGACTTCTATAGGATTAATGTCAAATACCTATCCAAAATCCAAAAACCGCAGATAGATAGAATATAGAAACCGGCCGTTAGACAGACGCAGACTTTACATCGCTCCAAAAAGTACAATCAATATCCAAAGATTGGTATTCTCTTTTTTCTATTACGAATCAAAATATTCCGCAGCGAAAACTCAATAAAGATAGTTGAGAGGATTGCGGCGCGAACCCGCCGTAATATCATTGCGTGGTCTTTGGGCTGTTCCACAAAAAGCTGTAGGTCTACCATGAGTTTTCACAATCTACACTCGCTAGCGACTGAAGTTAAAAAATTGTATGAAAACTTGTACAGCGCCTCTAGCGGATAGTTGGGTATTAAAACGTCACGTAGTTAACTATCCTACGTCACAGCGTACTACAGCGACTGTAGTTTGCGCTCATTAATTTGCTTAGAATCCGCTAGAGGCGCTGTACCAAGTTTTCATACATTTTTTTAACTACAGTCGCTAGCGAGTGTAGATTGTGAAAACTCATGGTAGACCCTCTGATAGTTGGGTACTAAAACGTCACGTAGTTAACTATCCTACGTCACAGCGTACTACAGCAACTGTAGTTTGCGCTCATTAATTTGCTTAGAATCCGCTAGAGGCGCTGTACCAAGTTTTCATACATTTTTTTAACTACAGTCGCTAGCGAGTGTAGATTGTGAAAACTCATGGTAGACCCTCTGATAGTTGGGTACTGAAACGTCACGTAGTTAACTATCCTACGTCACAGCGTACTACAGCGACTGTAGTTTGCGCTACATTCATTTGCTTAGAATTTGGTACTATGAGTTAAAATTTTGACAGATTATGTCATAGTAACGTACTATTACTACTGTAGTAACGTCAGCCAATCTAAATGTGACAACTCATGGTAGACGTACTGCAAAAATAATAAAAAGTTCAGCCGATAAGTTTGTGATTTCAGCTTTTGAAAAAACACAAAGAATCGAGACAGCCGTTTGAGCGTCTTTTAAAATAAAATTACTGAAATCATTCGAATTATAAAAAGATATATTTATTTTTACTTAAAATTATTTATTCGTAGGAAGGAAGGAAAAGAAAGGAAGGAAGGGAATTGAAGGACTGGTCCACGGTAGCCCAAACCCGTGTTAATTGGAGAGAAAGAAGATATTAAAGTATGTATATTATGTAATATAATCTTTATAATATAAAATATGTATAATAAAGTATGCCCTGCAGTAGGACACTAAAGGCTCTTTATAGTAATTAATATTATCTTATACCCTTAAACAAGCAATTCTTGTATTATATAATCCAAATCTCTGAAACGGCTCCAACAAATTTCATAAAATTTAATATGCATGTATTTGGGGGCAACAAATCGATCTAGCTATTGGAAAATGAAACCCATTTTCCAAAAAACTCGATTTACCAAAAAAAAACAAGCAAAACTCATCCAGCTACTTATGTACTTATATTGTTTATTTTTGACTATAATAGTTGTTTCGTCTAAAAGTATATTGTTATAGGCTTTTTTACTTATTATAACTTAATAGATGATTTTTAATGTATAGAACCTAGGCCTACTTTAAATTACTTTGAAACGAGCTCAAGTATCGGCTTCTGCGAACATACTTTTATGAAAATAATACTGAACAATCATGTAACTTAATAATGTTCCGCACCTAAAATAATAAAACATCATCGAAAAACAAAATTAAATTAATAATCGCAACGAACGTGTAAACAAAAAATAAAGGAGTCTTCAGACGGTGTACGAAAAAAGTCACAACTCATACTCATACTTCTGTCTTCAACTAGCTTCCGCTTACGGCTTCGCCTGCGTGGTGCCTTGAAAAACAAAAATAAATCTCTCCCACAGGAACTGTACATTTTTCCGGGTTAAAAAGTAGCCTATGTGCTATTCCAGGCTATAATTTATATCTGTACCAAATTTCATCCAGATCCGTTCGGCCGTTTTAGCGTGAAAGAATAACAAACATACATCCAGACATCCTTACATCCATATAATCTTACAAACTTTCGCGTTTATAATATTAGTAGGATTCGCTCCATCCCTACCGATGTTGTATTTTCTTTGGTCTCTTTCTATCCTGTGTATCTATCCACATTCATCAATTTTCACCACTCTTCTTATTGCAGATATTCCTTGCCATGACATGCCTCTAGCTTTTACTCCTCATTTTTTCCATTAACGGCACTTAAACTTTCTTTTTGAAACAAATATTTTTTTTTTTTCGTTTATGATGTAATCTTCTTTTTTTTGAAAACGCTGCTTACAATGGTCATGCTAAAGGAATGGATGTTGATTTCGTTGCTGACCCGAGGTCCACCTATCAAGTTCACCTGGGTAGTCTAAACGCACTTGTTTACCCGTAGTCCACCTGTATGAACTAATACATCGAGATCTTTCTTAAAAATTTACATTAAATAGTACATAACTACGCCTAAAGTCCTCTTTATAATCTATATTATAGACACGGATTGGGGCAGAATCAAAACAACATGACGCATTAATTATCCACGACAAACAGACAAACGGACGTGCGTTCTGATTGGTCAAGTTTATGATACTGATAAATATGCTGCCTTCGAAGTACACTGGTGTTTTATATCATCAATATTTAATCACAGTGACTAAAACATTGGTGTTAGATAGTAACGTGGATTAATATAGGGGTAGGCCAAATAACAGAGAGCGCTGGTGGTGTAGTGGTAGCACCCCGGCCTCACGATCCGTAGGTCGTGGGTTCAAACCTGGTCGTGCACCAATGAGTTTTTCCATTCGAAAAATTTATGTGCGCAATGCCAGTGCTTTTAAACGGTGAAGGAAAACATCGTGAGGAAACCGGCATACCCTAGAACCAAAAATTCGAAGGTATGTGTCATAGGTTAGTATTCTAATAAGCGGCGATGGGCTTGCAACCTGTCACGTACGGAATACTAACTACTGTGCAAAATGTGGGCACGTACCAAATGTCATATTTGGACTTGCCTCTGACTACCCTCTTTAGATATCCTCAAAGATCTAAGTAACTAAAAATCTGAGAAGATATCTACCGAGCCTGGGGATTACAGTCGTGATCATATTTTTGTTTTTTTTTTTTTTTTTAGGCCAAATAAAGGGTGGCAGTTCTGTGTGAAAGAGTAAGAACGGATAATACAGATATAGTAGAGAAAATATATTATATGTAGTTATAAGAAGTTGCTAGAACCAGATACAACTGGTGTAAGCCGCTTTTCGTTGTCACCTGTATAACAATAGCCACAAACAAATTTGAACTTTCTTTATGAACGCGCAAGGTCGATAGTTATAAGTTTAGGTTGCTTGTGAATAAAACCGTAAGTGTCACTGACGGGACATAAATAAATTCTTGTTTAACTCAATTTGGGCCCGGTTTACGAGGCCACTGTTAGGGTTAAAAGGCTCATGTAAGACGTTTTAGCTCAGTTTTTGTGGGATACGATCTTTATTGTTGAGCTACTGGTTTTTATGCGTAAGCATCCAGCTGGAATAAATAAAAACTTACCTATTTTTAACAAATCTTAAAACAAAAAAAATAATAGTATTTTTTGTAACACCTTACGTTTTAAACGAGCAATTCTTGTATAATAATCTGAATCTCGGAAACAGCTCCAACGATTTTTATTAAATTTAGTATGCAGGGGGTTTTGGGGGCGATAAATCAATCTATAGCTAGCTTTCATTTTTAGAAAACGTCGTTTACCGAAAATAAACCGAGCAAAGCTCACATCGATCACACGTCAATTTAGTAAAATTAAAGAAAATAACTAGTTAAAGCAAGATTAATATTCAATATGAAATATTACTTAGACATTAAATTAAAGAATTGTCACATAAAATGTTTTGTGTTCACAAAAAAAAAAAAAAAAATTTTGTGTATTAGCAATTTTAGTAGATTATTATTAGTATTAGACGGGTATTTATCGCACAATTTATTTATCGCACAATTCGCAAATTTTACAATTTTAGTAGGTCTGCGAAACAGAATTACCACCTAAACATATATCTTTTACCATTGTTTTATTCCGGAAGTTTTTTACAAAAACCCAAGATAATTTTGGAAAAGGGTACAAGGTGCAATCTTGTCCGCCTTTTCTTCTCCTGCGATATCCACTCAAAAAGTATTCTCCTAAGACATTACCCTTAACTTCTAAGAGTACCTTTCTCGTCAGCGTTTATTACACACTTTTGAAAGGGTAAAAACCCTAGTTTTTTTACCCGATGGGAAGAAAGAGGATAATTTTTAGGGCGTTTTGGCTACAACGACATACGTTGTATGTAGCCAAAACGACCGGACAAATTTTGACAAATACGTGTCGTTGCGGTCTTTCGGATTGCTAAAGTGGTAAATGTCAAAAAAAATTATTTGGCGGCTGTAAAAAAATAGTTTCAGTTACTTTCAGTCAGGTTTTTTGTTTTTTGGCAAAAATACTTTTTTACCCGACCAGGCAAAAAGAAGATGATATTTTGGGGCGTATGTGTGTCGTTGTAGCGAAAATGGCTGGACGGATTTTAACAAATCAAGTGTCGTTGGATTCGTTTGAATCACAAACAATAATTATAAGCTATAATTAAATTAATATGTGACTGTAAGAAGCTATTTCAGAGGTTCAATTGAGAATTTCAGGAATTCCTTTATAAATGTACCTAGTTGTACGTTTATGTTGTAATGTGCACTCAAAATTTCAAGTCTCTAGAACCAGTGGTTTAGGCTTTGCTTTGTCAGTCAATAAGCCAATCACGACAAAGTTTTTCCTAGAGTTTTGTGATATTATTGGTCAATTGTTTCCTAATAGCTCTGTTAGGTGATTATGGATCTTTGCTTACAATCAATGCCAATACGTTTTCATTATAATCAAGCGATTTGGTATAACATAAGAGTGTTTATTAAATCAATTTTATTGACATTTGACAAGGGTTGATTGTATCAGAGTTCCGTAATCGCACTAGATGTATACATAGATGAAAGTTTTCTAAGACTGGGGTGTTTAAGATAACAATATCAAGAAGGATAGAAAATGTCAGCAAACACACCGTCACGGTAATTTGTTCGGAACAAGAAAATCTGCTATCCTTATTTGGGTCCGAATGTTCGAAAATACACCTTTTTCCTTAACCAACCCAACGTACAGTAGCAAATAGTTACTATAGTTTCCCTTGGACTGTCCAAAACAGGATCACGACTGTGATCCCCAGGCTCGGTAGATATCTCCTCAGATCTCGAGTGCCTTAGATCTATGAATATATCTATAGAGGGGCTACCCTCTATAGATATATTCATAGATCTAAGGCACGTCCGAACACGTCAGAGACACGTCCGAACATGACATTTGGCACATGCCCACATTTTGCACAGTAGTTAGTATTCTGTACGTGACAGGTTGAAAGCCTATCGCCGCTTAAGTATATGAATACTAACCTATAACACACACTTTAGAATTTTTAGTTCTAGGGTATGCCGATTTCCTCACGATGTTTTCCTTCGCCGTTTAAGAGCACTGGCATTGCACATAGTCATTTTTGAATGGAAAAACTCATTGACCAGGAATCTTACCACGAAGTCTTCCAGAACGATTCCGAAACGATTTCGTTGTAGAAACATCACATTTGAAGCTAGAAGTCAATAAAATTTGCTTAGGTCATGGTACGAAATAACAATTTGACAAGGAGAGTGTTAGGTATGAATGTAGATGGATACAGGGGTAGAGGTAGGCCAAAGAAAAGATGGATGGACTGTGTGAAAGATGACATGAGTAAGAAAGGAGTGAGTACCGAGATGACGAATGACAGAGGGAAATGGAAGAAGATCACATGTTGTGCCGACCCCACATAACGTGGGATAAGGGCAGGAAGATGATGATGATGGTACGAAATAACAATGCAATATTAATTCGGTAATGTATTATGAATTCATGGTGAGGCCTTGGTTTAAACTCACGATCTTCAGATCGTAAGGTAGAGGTGCTACAAATACACCACCAGTGCTAATGTAATTAATAATGATTCAAAATGTTAATTTACATTCTACAGTTTACTTTGTCGTTTCAAAAACGACATTTCGGAGCGGAATGAAACAAAGGCAGAAGTTAAAATCGGTTTAAAATTCCACAAATGTTTTGTTCAAATTATTTTAATCTATAAACAAAGTTCTGCGTAAATTTAAGACGAAAGGGAAATAGGGAGTTTCGAATTTGAAAAAGGCGGTTTGTGTAATATTCAAAATGTTTGTTCGGCCTACTTTTTGTTCAAGTTGACTATACCACTTCAATTCTCCGAGGGTGAGATGTTCACGAACTAACCAATTCAAAAAAGAAATTGGAAAGAGGGCGAAAATAATTCGCATTCGGTGCGCTAATCACGCTCGCACTTAACCGATTTTATTTAAAAAAAAAGAAAAAATATACCCTGCTGAAAGTAATCGGAAAATAAATCTTTTTAAATACATACATAGATAGGTAAAAATATTTGTTGCTACAGTCACACATACAATAATGATTAATATAGATATATTAAATATACTTATAATTTTAAACATACATTATACAGGCTCAAAAGGCAGGGCTATTTACCAACTGAGCTATGAGACAGGTCAAATTAAAGTGTTTCGCATATTTCTAATCATGAGCATAGGTCAAGGCCATGATCTCAAAATTCAAAATTCAAAATATGTTTATTTTCAATAGAATCACAGGGATCACTTTGAAACGTCTTACATACTAGGTGAGTCTAAGTGCCAGTTCCAGTCCTATCCCCAGTGCGAGAAGAACTGACAAGAAACTCGCTGGGCCCTAGCGCTTTTTTTGGATGATCCTTGTTAATTTTGTAAGGAATACCTAGGAATACCAAGTCTATGCAAGTATTGGTAAATAAAATGAAAATAAAAATAAAATATAAAATGAAAATAACGACTATTGAAAATAAAACTAAATCTTTTAAAAAAGCTAAAATTTTCATTTCGCTCTAAATTTTATTGCGTTTCCATCATTTTCCCGTCAACTACAATTTCTTCTTCTTTGTTTATGGCATCTGTCTCTTTTGAGTTCAATTTTGCCATGTCAAGTGTTTAAATACAAAATCAGTCAAACGACAGTTTAGTCAAATTAAAAACAGTCAGTTAAAATTTACGCTAATTTAGTTCGGTGAAATATGCTAACTTTCATCTTGACATTGGAAATTGGAAGCTATAGAAGTATATAAAAAAAAATAAATAAATATGATCACGACTGTAATCCCCGGGCTCGGGAGATATCTCCTCAGATATTTAGATACTTAGATCTTTGAGGATATCTAAAGGGGGTAGTCAGAAGCAAGTCCAAACATGACATTTGGTACATGCCCACATTTTGCACAGTAGTTACTATTCCGTACGTGACAGGTTGCAAGCCCATCGCCGCTTATAAGAATACTAACCTATGACACATACCTTCGAATTTTTGGTTCTAGGGCATGCCGGTTTCCTCACGATGTTTTCCTTCACCGTTTAAGAGCACTGGCATTGCGCACATACATTTTTTCGAATGGAAAAACTCATTGGTGCACGACCAGGTTTCAACCCACGACCTTCGGATCGTGAGGCAGGGGTGCTACCACTACACCACCAGCGCTCTACTGGACTTAGATCTTCGTATTAATACACTCCCCAAACACAATAACCTTTACAGTCGGGAAATAAGCAAAATAAACGGGCCTTAATACCAATTGTTCCCTCATTAGTTACAAACGGTAGGAAATAAGTACTTAGGCTAAGGTTACGTCTGTAATGAATTACACATTGTTGATTGCTCGCGGTACTACAACCTTATATATACTTCTTGAGCGCTGGTGGTGTAGTGGTAACACCCCTGCCTCACGATCCGTAGGTCGTGGGTTCGAACCCGGTCGTGCACCAATGAGTTTTTCCATTCGAAAAATTTATGTGCGCAATGCCAGTGCTCTTAAACGGTGAAAAAACATCGTGAGGAAACCGGCATACCCTAGAACCAAAAATTCGAAGGTATGTGTCATAGGTTAGTATTCTTATAAGCGGCGATGGGCTTGCAACCTGTCACGTACGGAATACTAACTACTGTGCAAAATGTGGGCATGTACCAAATGTCATGTTTGGACTTGCTTCTGACTACCCCCTTTAGATATCCTCAAAGATCTAAGTATCTAAAGATCTGAGGAGATATCTCCCGAGCCCGGGGATTACAGTCGTGATCATATTTTTTTTTTTTTTTTTTTATATATGTACTTCTATAGCTTCCAATTTCCAATGTCAAGATGAAAGTTAGCATATTTCACCGAACTAAATTAGCGTAAATTTTAACTGACTGTTTTTAATTTGACTAAACTGACGTTTGACTGATTTTGTATTTAAACACTTGACATGGCAAGGATTTTCTGCGGTGTATTTGCCTGACAACTACGTCGCTCTGGTTTTTATATGTTTTCTCGTGTTATTTTGAGTTTTATTGCGTAATTTTGGTGGTTATTTTGCCAATAAAGCCCGGGTTCTTGGCGCGAGTGTAAAGTATGTGAATTAGAGTGAATAGTTCTCTTCAAATTCCATCGGAGGAAATCCCGAAAATTTTCAACAAAACAGCCATCTTTTCTTTAAAATTGACTTGACAACTTGACTATGACTCTGTGACGTTGACAATACTTATAAATAAATACACTTGACACTGGCAAAATTGTTCTCTAAGAGACAGATGCCATAAACAAAGAAGAAGAAATTGTTGTTGACGGGAAAATGATGGAAACGCAATAAAATTTAGAGCGAAATGAAAATTTTAGCTTTTTCAAAACATTTAGTTTTTTTTTTTTTCAATAGTCGTTATTTTCATTTTATTTACCAATACTTGCATAGATCATGGCCTTAACCTATGCTTTTCGAGCAATATCAAAGTAATGTAACTTAACTTATTTTTTACTATGATCTAGAAAAATTGTATTGATGTATTAGTTTTGTAAGAGGTTGTAGTAAGTCCCCTGTTCTTTTATGAGATTGAGCCGAATCGTACGGTCTTGAATCAGGGTGCTTTTAAGTAAGAATTTACCTTCAACACCCCTCGATCATAAAATTTTACGAGATCAAAGATTATTAAAAACAGTTAACAATCTTAAGTGCCGTTCAGATTGTAATCCGCAGTAACAAGCTGAGATTTAAGTTGACTTTTCTATTATGGCCAAGATCTTACCACAAGCTCTTCAGGTAATATCGAAGTAATATAACTTTAATATTTTGTACAATGACCTACAAAAGTTGGATTGAAGTAGTGTTACTTCAAGCTTGAAAATGTGTCGTTTCTGAAACATGATGGTTTATAATAGCTTGTGGTAAGGCTGTTCACACTCAGAGAAGTTAGCGGAGCCGATAAAGGGGTTTGAAAGCAGAAACTTTGAAAAAAAAATTTGGCGGCGGGTTTATATGTTACAAAGGGTCTATTAAATAATTAATTAATATTGATTGACATTTCCCACAACGCCATCTTGCCGCAACCTAAGCAAAGCTTGTACATGTAAACCAGATTAGCTGATAGATTATATACATATATATACTTTTATATACACTATATACTTACTTTATTATACTATTATATATATACTTTTATTATATATACTTTTTTTTTTGTAAATACATACATACAATACATAATAACACTCAGACACAGAAGAAACATCTGCTTTCATCACGCTTTATTTATCCCGGGTGGGGATCGAACCCACAACCTAGCGCAGAAGGCAAAGCTACCAACTGAGCTATGAGGCCACTGAGCCAGTCGAAACAAAAAAAAAAAAAAAAAATATGATCACGACTGTAATCCCCGGGCTCGGTAGATATCTCCTCAGATCTTTAGTTACTTAGATCTTTGAGGATATCTAAAGAGGGTAGTCAGAGACAAGTCCAAACATGACATTTGGTACATGCCCACATTTTGCACAGTAGTTAGTATTCCGTACGTGACAGGTTGCAAGCCCATCGCCGCTTATTAGAATACTAACCTATGACACATACCTTCGAATTTTTGGTTCTAGGGTATGCCGGTTTCCTCACGATGTTTTCCTTCACCGTTTAAGAGCACTGGCATTGCGCACATAAATTTTTCGAATGGAAAAACTCATTGGTGCACGACCAGGTTTGAACCCACGACCTACGGATCGTGAGGCCGGGGTGCTACCACTACACCACCAGCGCTCCTAATCATTCTAATAGACATAATCATTCTAATTTAATTAATTTTCCACCATTTTCGCGTAGCTTTAGTCAACACCAATTTGCATGGCTTCTAAAATAAGCTAAAACACGTCAATCACACGTCAGTTTAGTCAAATTTAGAATTGTAATTTAAAATGTTTACGCTAATTTAGTATTCGATGTGAACGAAATAAGGTCGCGTTTATTTCAGCATTTTTTTAGTTAGTTTTAGTTAGTCCGCGGAACAAGAGAATCACTACCATTGTGTCTACGCATAACGCTACGAAGTGCTACGGCGTAGACAGCTCGTAGCAACACATTGTCAAAATAATTATACCTTTGCGTCACAAAAACATAACTAAATGTTACTAAAATAAAATAAAAAAATAAATATGATCACGACTGTAATCCCCGGGCTCGGTAGATATCTCCTCAGATCTTTGGTTACTTAAATCTTTTGAGGATATCTAAAGGGGGTAGTCAGAGGCAAGTCCAAACATGACATTTGGTACATGCCCACATTTTGCACAATAGTTAGTATTCCGTACGTGACAGGTTGCAAGCCCATCGCCGCTTATAAGAATACTAACCTATGACGCACACCTTCGAATTATTGGTTCTAGGGTATGCCGGTTTCCTCACGATGTTTTCCTTCACCGTTTAAGAGCACTGGCATTGCGCACATAAATTTTTCGAATGGAAAAACTCATTGGTGCATGACCAGGTTTGAACCCACGACCTTCGGATCGTGAAGCCGGGGTGCTACCACTACACCACCAGCGCTCTTTAAAAAATGTTATTTTGGTCAGTTATTCCGAAGTACGTAATATTTTTGAGATAATTATATATTTTTTTACTCCCATCAGATCATTCGAAAGGGGATTACATCCAAATATTTCGAGAAAGTGACACCTTTTACTACTTTAGGCTTTAAAGTGTTTGATGTAACATTTTTATTAGAAAAGTGTGAAAGATGACAATGGATAGGAAAAGAGTGAGTACTGAGATGACGAATGACAGAAAAAAATGGAAGATCACAATGTTGGGCTGACACATGTGGGAAAAGGGCACGAAGATGATGATGATGATGATAAGTGTCCAAAATGTTTCTTACTTAAATATACTTTCATCGTACATAGAAACTTTGAAAAAAAAACAAAATGGCGGCGAGTTGATTCGAGCTTCCATAAAAAAGTTTCAAAAAAAAAAAAATATTAATGTTAAGGGGGGGTAAAATTTTAATTTTGAGAATTGCAATTTTTAAATCCATAAAGAACACATCTTGAAAATTTAAAGTTCTACAACCAGCGGTTTCTGTGCGTTATCAGGGATTTTATTGTTATAGACAGCAATTATTCGGCCTGTCCGACAAACACACTCGTTTATAAAACTGTCACGTATCAAAGCTCACCATTATACTAGTACTTATACAACACAATAGACAAGATGGCGGGAGTGTGTTTATTTTCTGTCACAAATAAGTACAAATAGGAAAGAATTACTGACTTTTATATCATACGGTTTGTTTGTTCAACAAACTCTTACGACCAAAATACAGCCAGAATCAAATGATGTCGTATTGCGAAAATTGACGATGTCCATCGTAAAATCTCACGATACGATGAGTCGTGGTACGATGCGACGACGTTAAATCAAACGATATCGTGTGAAAATTTACAATGTCCATCGTAAAAACTCACGACACAATGTGTCATGTTACGATGCGATATCGTGTAATCACGGTAATGTGAAAACTTACGGTATTTATCGTAAAACACGTTCTAACTAGCGGAAAATGTACGGTGTCTATCGTAAGTTTTTACGATGGACGCCGTAAATTGTCACGGTTTTGCATCGTGCCACACCATGTCGTGATATTTTAAGACGGTCACCGCAAATTTTCACGACATACGGTTTCATAATGTCGTCATATAGCGCAATGCGATTTTATATCGTGGCTATGTGTTTTGGTCCTTAGACTTATATTATTAGAGAAATAAAACTTACTTTGCCAATTCAAGATCCGTGTGTGTTGGGTTTTTCTGTTCCATTTAAGAGACAATGCCCATCAGACATCCACACCGAAGCATAACGAAGCACAATGTACATACCCGAAGCGTCTTTTAATTATTTACCGACGACGTTTGTTAGTGTATCTCGTATTACTTAAATGATTCGCCATTACCTAAATGTTTTCAAATATTTCGGAATAGGTTAGAAAGTTTAACTTTTACAAATCGCGATTATAAATTAAATAGTTTTAAAGGATTATTCCCATTTGTCCTCCTGCACTATCCCTTTAGGGGGACAGATGGGACTAAAAAGATCCATTTGACCCCCCGTTGCCAAGAGGGATTTTCAATGAAAATTATCACGACTTTTATAAATAAAACAGCTATTCTATTACATTTATGTTATTAAATTCGAAGGTGTGTGTCGTAGGTTAGTATTCCTAAAAGCGGCGACTGGATTGCAATATGTCACGTACGGAACACCAACTACTGTTCAAAATGTGGGCATGTGCCAAATGTCATGTTTGGATGTGCCTCTCACTACCCTCTTTAGATATCCTCAAAGATCTAAGTTACTAGAGGTCTGAGGTGATATTAACCGAGGCTGGGGATTACATTCGTATTGTTGTATATCTATATCTATATAAGAGCTTAACCTGACTGACTGACTGACTGATTGATCATCGCTGAGCCGAAACCGCTGAAGATAGAAAGCTGAAATTTGGAAGGTGGCTTCCTTTTATAACAAAACCACCCACTAAGGCGGGATTTTTGGAAATTCCACCTCTAAGAGGGTGAAAAAGGGTAAAAACGTTAGTATGAAACTTTTTAACGCGTGGAGCGATTTTCATGAAACTTTGTTTGTGCATTGTAAATACAAAATGAATGAACACGTGTTTCAGGATTTTTCAATATAACTTTTAAAAAGGGGTAAAATGGGGTGTCAAAGTTAGTATGGGAATTTTTTAACGGGTAGTGCGATTGGTCTAAAACTTTGTTAGTGTATTGTAAATGCAAAATGAATGGACACCTGTTTCAGGATTTTTCAATATAACTCTTAAAAAGGGGTCAAATGGGGAGTCAATGTTTGTATGGATTTTTTTTAACGGGTGGTGCAATTGGTTTGAAACTTTGTTTGTGTACTGTAAATGCAAAATAATGGACACGTGTTTCAGGATTTTTCAATATAATCTTCAAAAAGGGATCAAATGTCGGGTCAATGTTTTTATGGGAACTTTTTAACGGGTGGTGCGATTGGTTTGAAACTTTGTTTGTGTACTGTAAATACAAAACGAATGGACACGTGTTTTAGGATTTTTCAATATAACCTTCAAAAAGGGGTAAAATGGGGTGTCAAAGTAGTATGGGATTTTTATGAGTTGCTTGATGTGTTTAAAACTCAGTTTAGATATTTTATGTAAACGAAGTCGCGGGCGGGACAGCTAGTACTCGTATATACAAATGAAGGGTAGTTAAGTTACGACGTGTATGCCTTTCTACCTTTCTGTAAATCTTCTGCCAGAACAATGGAGAGTCTTAATTTAAGTTAAGCGCTTTAACTTTGGTTTAATTAATTTGGGCCACGGTTAATTTGCTCAGTACAGTTTGGTACAGTTGACTACAAAAGTACAAAATGTAAAAGTACTCTGTACTTACTCAAAAGTACTTAGTAAAAAGAAACATTAAAAATCTCAAAATCTATATATATAAAAATGAATTGCTGTTCGTTAGTCTCGCTAAAACTCGAGAACGGCTAAACGGATTTATCTTATCTTGATCTTGAAATGTTTGTGGAGGTCTAGGGAAGGTTTAAAAGGTAAGAAAAATTCGAATAACAGCCGGGAAAACCCTAAAAATAGCCCTTTTCTATTTCCCATACAAACGTTTTCTTAATAAGTCTGCCGGGTCAGCTAGTATATAATATTTATTTCATATAAACTGACTTGCACTTACATATGTTTTTATATTCATTGGCATGTGCAATCATTTTGCATAGTAGTTAATATACCGTACGTGACAGATTGCAAGCCCTTCGCCGCTTTCCGTTCGATCTTCTCTCTCGATCAATGGCCGCACGCGAGTATGCCCAAAATTTTATTTTCCTATTTTATATGTAGAACTTTGAAGATCTGTAATAAATTCAAATTCAAAATTTATTTATTCAATAAAATCACAAGGATTGCTTTGAAACGTTTTACATGCTAGGTGAATCTATGTGCCTATTTAATTCTAACCCAATTACGAGAAGAACAGACAAGAAACTCGTCTCGGTCCTAGCGCTTTTTTGTATGATCTTTCTTACAAAATTGTAATCGATAAACCAATCTTATAAAGTCAATCAAAGATGCATTTTAAGTTGAAGCCTACAAGGTGTTCCACTAGTCGGCCATATTACCTCCATATCACAAAATTACTACCATAAGTAACGAGTAATAAGAGTATGAATTTGTTTATGTATTTCTGCTGTCGACTGTACTGTACGCGAGTGTGAAAGATGGCCAACAAAATAAAATTTGAATTTTGACGAAGTTAACCTATAAATCTTTGGGAGTTTCACAACGAAACTTGTACTCATAGGTAAAAACTCAAAGTATACTTGTAAAAATGTTCTTTCGGATTTATGAAAAGGCAGACGAAATTAGGTGAGTTTTTATAACGTCTGACTTAGCGTTGTATTCGGACTTTTTACTGTTTAATTTAAGGGTTAGTCATTTCTTATCGCAAGTTGTTTGTATTTTTTTAGTTAAATTTCCATTTTTAGTTCAATAAACATTTTATTATTCATCTGTTGTTGTTGTTTTTTCATTTGTATAAATAAAGTTTAAGTTATTTCAAACCCATTTTCTTTATTATCATAGTTATAATTTACCCATATTTATCATCTGTACGTCTCCGTTTAACATTTTGTAAAATTTTGTTAACATTTTCCCAACAGCCAGACAAAATAGGTTAGGATAAAAAATAAAATTTAATTATACTTAACTTTAAAATAATCCCATCAAAAACATAAATGTGAAATGAGAGCCAAGTTCAATAAGTAAGTAGGTATGCTTTAGTCGTTGACTTCAGCGACAAAAGAAGTGAAATCTAAACGGGTGCCAAGTAGAATGGTCAGTCCTAAAACTTATTTATAACAATATGAAATATTTTTAACAACTTTAAAATATCATTTCATCTCATAATTTAGGATATTATATTGAAGCCTAAGGTCTAACTTGGCTAGTTATCATTATACGAATTACCTTCCTATTATTAACTACTTACCTACTATGTCCGATCGCTAGTTTCTACCAGCAAGCCAAATTTTTAGAAGAATAAAATAAGAACGTGCAAGCTATACCTAATATAATTCGTACTCTTAAGAAAACTAGCCAAGTCAGACCTAAGGCTTCAATATAATATCCTAAATTATGAGATGAAATGATATTTTAAAGTTGTTAAAAATATTTCATATTGTTATAAATAAGTTTTAGGACTGACCATTGTACTTGGCACCCGTTTAGATTTCACTTCTTTTGTCGCTGAAGTCAACGACTAAAGCATACCTACTTACTTATTGAACTTGGCTCTCATTTCACATTTATGTTTTTGATGGGATATCATTACTTTTTGTACAGAACTTATTAGTAAGTAAGTACTTGTTCTTATATTATTACACTTATATAATCCTGCATAAACGGCTCAAACTATTGGCACATTGTAGGTATACATACTAAGCAGGTAGGTAGGTACTTGAGTACTTACTGAATAAGTATACCTACCTACTACCTATCCGGCATTCCGAGACACACTATTATCTAGGCCTGAATAGTTATCTAGCCATATCTATCTACCTGCATAGACTGCTCAAACTATTGGCACATTGTAGGTATAGGTACATACTAAGCAGGTAGGTAGGTACTTGAGTACTTACTGAATAAGTATACCTACCTACTACCTATCCGACAAGCCGAGACACACTATAATCTAGGCCTGAATAGTTATCTAGCCATATCTATCTACCTGCATAGACTGCTCAAACTATTGGCACATTGTAGGTATACATACCTATAGTCATACTTACCTATCTGCATAGACGGCTCAACTATTGGCACATTGTATACCTAGGTAAGAGTGTACTACTTACCAATCCAAGACACTACTTCCACTCGTTATTATATTCACGTCAAGACCCTATTAAAATCCACCTAACGACCGACTGTCATCTATTTAGATTGCTATTCTTATATTACAGGCGCTAGTAAGGGTTCCTAGGAGAATCAATTAATTGAAAAAGTACGTTAAAAATATAAAAATTTGCAAGTTTCAGATTTTTTCCTTTGTATCCATCCCACTACCTACCTGGATGCCAAATTTGAACGTTCTAGGTCATCTGGAACTGGGTTATAATTAACGTCTATAGGTCAGTCAGTGATAAAATTTTCCATAACCAGTCATTTTTGGACGTTAATATCTAAATAACCGTTTGAGGTGTGTTTATGAAATTCGGTGCACATATTTTACTCGCAAGTGGCAATAGATGAGCCAAATTTGACTTGTTTATGTGAAATAGTTTTTGAGTTACGAGGGGGTGAAAAATCACCCAAATGGTTCCTGTAATATTACACTAGGCGCGCATCGCCCGTTCGCTTCGCTTGAACTTGGCTTGACACGCTGCCGCGTGTCTAGATGTTAGCAAACAAATCTCGTCACTTGCACAACTTGTCACTAGCGCACTACTTGTCACTAACGCACAACTCGTCACTAGCGCACAACTTATCACAAACGCACAACTTGTGCTGCGATTACGTAAATCTGATACTAACAAAACATTGACATTACTATTATAAACTATTATATTAATTGTCTTACAGAAAGAGTATTGCCATAAAGTTATTTTATTATTATTATTATTATTATAGTGTTACTTATGCATGTTTTTATATATTTATTATGTGTGTTTACAATAAAACTACATTTTATTCTATTATATTATTGGTTTTCATTCAGAATCGCGTAATTCAAGCACTATTTCAAATAGAAACTGATTGTAACTGATCGCAACAAGCGTTCAATAACACCCTGGTTTCGACGTTGGTACATTGATCTCAAATAAATAGTTGAAGCAACATAATGCACTTTGGTAGTTCATAATTTAAATTGTGTAGATACTGAAATTCATTGATCTCAAAAGCGCCTCTATTGGCCCATTTCACGCGTCCCAGTCAAAGCTAGCTAGTAATTATAATCGTTATTACCGAGCATTATGGTTCAGAGCGGACAGAGCATAGGCCAGCTTCAATGCACACACGTCACATCGTGGTGCAAGTTATTAGATGATCATCCACTTAAATAATCGAAATATATACGATTGTAACTAATACTATTCACTCCGAAGTGAGATTTCATGCGTCTTTTTTACAATCCCTAGAACCAAAAATTCGAAGGTATGTGTCGTAGGTTAGTATTTTTACAAGCGGCGATGGGCGTGCAACCTGTGTCACGTACGGAATACTAACTCATCATCTTCCTGCCCTTATCACTTTATGTGGGGTCGGCACAACATGTGATCTTCTTCCATTTCCCTCTGTCATTATACGGAATACTAACTACTGTGCAAAATATGGGCATGTACCAAATGTCATGTTTGGACTTGCCTCTGACTACTCTCTTTAGATATCATCAAAGATCTAAGTAACTAAAGATCTGAGGAGATATCTATCGAGCCTGGGGATTACAGTCGTGATCATATTTTTTTTATTTTTTTTTATTTACAATCGTCATTGGTATTCTTCATCTTGAAGTTTTTGGATACACTTTATGAACTACATACTTAGGTATGTCAGTTGGTCCTTATCAAAAACTAATATTTTGCTATCCTACCTAGGTAGGTACTTACACTTGTGCTGAAACGTCAGCGGTTTGATGTAAAGCAAGTAAGAATTAGCTCAGGTGAATTAAGTTTACGAAGCCAAAGCTAAAGAGTCCTATCATTTGATACTCCACTCAATAAATTTTAATTCTAAATTTCATCCAGATGCGATCAGCCGTTTCAGCGTGAAAGAGTAACAAACATCCATACATACAAACTTATACCTTTATAATATTAGTAGGATTTAATTTCAATCGTTATTGAGGTAATGAGGAACAAACAAACAAAGCGCACAAATGTTTTTAGTTTATTAGTAAGTTATCGCATAAGTTTATAACTTGGACCAAACAGTGATTCGCTGCCGTCCACGATTGCGGAAGTGGCCGCAATAGTTGCGAGCCAATTTGGAAAATTGGAGTTTTGTATTGAAATCTATATTTTGAACAATGGCTGCATCTAGATACATTGTTCAAGGTAGGTTATATTATGTAATACTTTAGCTGAGTGATTTCTAGAATGCGAAAGACTTTAATTACCCGACTGCAAGCGAAGGAGGGTAATGTGTTTGGGATGTGATGAACACAGAATATTTGTTGTGTCTATGTGCTATTATGTATTCTATGTAAAAAAATAAATAAATAATGATCACGACTGTAATCCCCAGGCTCGGTAGATATCTCATCAAATCTTTGGTTACTTAGATCTTTGAGGATATCTAAAGGGGGTAGTCAGAAGCGAGT
Source organism: Cosmorhoe ocellata (assembly GCA_963675405.1). NCBI lineage: Eukaryota > Metazoa > Arthropoda > Insecta > Lepidoptera > Geometridae > Cosmorhoe > Cosmorhoe ocellata. The sequence continues at coordinate 9,308,613 of OY776256.1, read as the reverse complement.
CCAAACATGACATTTGGTACATACCCACATTTTGCACAGTTATTAGTATTCTGTACGTGACAGGTTACAAGCCCATCGCCGCTTATAAAAATACTAACCTATGACACATACCTTCGAATTTTTGGTTCTAGGGTATGCCGGTTTCCTCACGATGTTTAAGAGCACTGGCATTCTATGTATGTAGGATATTGTCAAAGGCACGTCTGAACATGACATTTTTTAACCTACATTTTGCACAATAATTAGTATCCCATACGTGCTTATAAAAATACTAACCTATGACACATACCTGAATTTTTGGTTCTAGGGTATGCCGGTTTCCTCACGACGTTTTTCTTCACTGGCATTGCGCACAAATTTTTTTCGAATAGAAAAACTTATGCACGACCAGGATTGAACCCACAACCTTCGGATCTTGAGGCAGGGGTGCTACCACTACACCACCAGCGCTCTTATTTATAAGCTTATTATTATTCTTGAAAGTGATTTTTGTAGTTAAATACTAGCTATAGTAAAAAATCTTTAACAAAATTATTTTATAGAAAAAGTTAGAAAGAGAAAGCGATATCAAATATCTAGCAGCGGATACCTAAGTAGTTAAATTAGAATATAACACGATCTGTGAAGTCATTCGATTCAGTTTAGTAGAGTTTTCTTTCTCTTTGTGAAACTGGGGCCTTACCACGAAGTCTTCCAGAACGATTCCGTTTTAAAAACGTCACTTCCGTTTTACACATGATTCCGTTTTAGAAACGTTTGAAGCTTGAAATAACACTAATTTAATACAATTTGCATAAGTCATGGTACGAAATAACAGCATAAATCATGGTACGAAATAACAATGTAATATTAATTCGGATGTGATTATGAATTCGTGGTGAGGCCACTGGGGCCTTACTACGAAGTCTTCCAGAACGATTCTGTTTTAGAAACGTCACATTTCAAGCTTGAAGTAACACTACTTCAATACAATTTGCATAGGTCATGGTACGAAATAACAATGTTATATTAATTCGGTAATGTATTATGAATTCGTGGTGAGGCCCCTGGGCGTCTACTCTGCAACGCGATCAAAGTTGAAAACCGACTTCAAATTACGTGTTTAAATATCGTTAGGGCTAGTTTCACAATGCTCTGTCAATTAAAAAAACTACCCTTAAAGTAGATCCTTTAAAATAAATAATTATTTAAAAAAACTAAAAAACACGCTTTTTATAGAAACCGAACTAAAAAATAGAAAATAAATTTAAAAAAAAATATTTTAAAAAAAGCGTGGGGTGCATGGTGTCAATATAGTTATAAATATTTTATTGACAGATATGAGTAGAGTGATTATCATTTCGATAATATCTTAAAAAGCACCCCACGCTTTTTTTAAAATATTTTTTTTTAAATTTATTTTCTATTTTTTAGTTCGGTTTCTATAAAAAGCGTGTTTTTTAGTTTTTTTAAACTATTATTTATTTTATATTTTTTAGTTTGGTTTATTTATAATGGCGTGTTTTTTTTATTTTAAACTATTGCACGACTCATGATGCGAAGCATCAGAGAGTGCTTTACGATCAAAAATTTTTTTTTCAAATTGATAAAATGGATTTTTTTTATCAAAATAGTGTATTGTCATCGGTCCTCGATAAATCTACAAAGTTTGAACGAAATCTGGCCGTTTAAAGTGGGTCAAAATCGCGCCCAAAGAAGTCGGTTACAAACAAACATACAAACATACAGGTGAAGCTAATATAAAGCGTGTAAAAAAAGAATCATCAAAATTGGTTGGCGTGATATTGAGTTATTCGTTTATTGGTCGCTTAATACAAATGAAAGACTTAAATGGTTTTCTCATGGATGCCATTGTCAGAACTGGACCAAATTGCGACCAAACGGAAAGCACCAATTTCAAATAAAAAAAGAATCATCAAAATCGTTTCACCCACTCGAAATTTCTGAGATAACAAACATTTTTTTTTAATTCTGAAATTTGACGAAGGACATAAGTCGCCTAATAACTAAAACAAAAAAAAAAAAAAAAAATATGATCACGACTCTGTAATCCCCAGGCTCGGTAGATATCTCCTCAGATCTTTAGTTACTTATGACATTTTGGTACATGCCCACATTTTGCACAGTAGTTAGTATTCCGTACGTGACAGGTTGCAAGCCCATCGCCGCTAATAACTAAGTCAGCTATATTACAGATTGCATTTGTCTGTCTACAAAAAAATATGCAGTTGAATTGAGAACTTCTTCCTTTTTTGAGTTCGGTTAAAAAAAGAGACACCATTAACAATTGCATTTGTCTATCTACAAAAAAAATTGAAGTTTGTTAAAAAAAGAGACTTCTTACAAACGTCCAAGGGTCCGTCCACGACATTTCGTCTCAAAGTTGACTGAGAATTTCAGCTCAACAGTTTTGCGCACGCCTCAGCCCCAAACAGTCGTTCCCACCCTTAGTCCACTCTCTCCATTCGCGACAGACGCACGTACACCGTGCACTCGCAACATCGCTTTGAATTCAGAATCGAGAACATAAAGCAAACTTTTTTTTGTAGTGGCCAGTGGTTGTGAACGTAAAAAGGTTGTGTGCTATTTAAAAGAGGTGGTATAGTGAATTTGAAATGACATCGCTTCGATGATATAATGATTATGTAGAAGACGGGACGGTTTTGAACGAGCTGCCAGGTATTTTTATTTGTATTTAAGAATTTATTTACAGATATCTTACTCACTATATAAATGACATGAGAAATAGTTAAGCTATCTAAGGACCGTTACAAACTATCTGTAGATAGCTTTTCTGATTTAGATCACTGCCAGATGGAAACGTCTCCAAGACGCTGGTGGCATTGCTGCGTTGAATTTTTAATTTGAATAAAATTTAAAATCTGTATTGAGATTTATATACTTACACTAGTGGTAGCCCGCGACTTCGTCCGCGTCATGTTTTATTTAATTCATATACAACAAATCAAAAACCATGAAAATTGGTCCAGCCGTTCTAGAGTTATAAGTATTCGAACAAACCCGTCGTTTTGTATGTATTTCGTAAGTAGTGTATTTAAACCAATAAGTGTCATTCAACCATTTATTTTGCAATTCATATTATCTAACTTGTGTTTCAAACTAATCACACCTCTCGTAAAAAGTCCTATAGGTATATCGTTTCATATTTTGCTTGCGTAAATATGACCACATAAGCTTATATCGAGCAAAACTGAAGTGGCTTCCTATTCGTGAGCGTAGGAACCTGAGAGCTCTCTGTCTTCTTTTCTCTGTCCTAAAAGATCCAACCACTCCTGAATACCTCAAGAATCGTTTCAACTTCTTTGCTGATGTTCATGATAGGTCTCTTAGATCATCAAATAATCTCCTCCTTGAAATACCGGCCCACAGCTCATCCTATGATAATTATATCCCGCGGGAACCGTACATTTCCGGGATAAAAAGTAGCCTATGTGCTTTTCCAGACTATCTATATCTATGCCAAATATCATCCAGATTCGTTTTGCCGTTTCAGCGTGAAAGAGTAACAAACATACATCCATACATCCATACAATATTCTTACATACCTTGAAAAACAAAAACATCGCTATCCCACGGGAACCGTACATTTTTTCGGGATAAAATGTAGCCTATGTGTTATTCCAGACCATAGTCTATATCTGTGCCAAATTTTATTCAGATCCGTTCAGCCGTTTTAGCGTGAAAGAGTAACAAACATACATCCAGACATCCATACATCCATACATCCATACATCCATACATCCATACATCCATACATTCTTTCAAACTTTCGCGTTTATAATATTAGTAGGATTTTCGCTTTGCAGTCGGGTAAAAATGTAAACTTTTACACAATGTTATTGAGACGGCACAAATTATTCAATCGAAAAATGTTTAACAAAATGTTAATAAGTTGGTCATTTTACCTAATAATGTTCGACGATATTTTATCTCGTACCTTTTAATAATTCAGAATCTTAAGCAAATTAAATTTACTCTAGTCATTAATTACTTTAATTTATGGAGGCGAAATTTCTTATGCTTTAATTTTGCTCCCATTATCTAGAACGTCACCCACAGCTGGACAAATCGTGTGTCTCTTTCTAACCAGTCATCATTCTCGGCACAACATGGTTTCTTCTTCCACTCACTCCTATCATTCAACTCTGAGTCTACTCCTCTTACATTCAAATCATCTTTCACACAATCAAACCACTTTTTCTTTGGCCTTCCTCTATTTGCGCACCCGGCCACACTTATACTCATTAGTGATGTGAGCGCGCACGAGAGACGTTTGTCACCGTGACTGTTTCGTCACTCTTATCAAGTCCGTGGTTGCGCATGGAGACGCGCGCATGTTACGACGTGACACTGGGTGACATCTCCATACATAAACCTTGAGTGACGAAACAGTCACGGACGGCTAAAGTAACCCTCTAACTCTTTAGGTGACATAGTTTTCATCCCTCCTCATCACGTGTCAAACATGCAGTCTCTTTCTAACTATTGTGGTGAAATAATGTAAACTAATTTGAAACTCTTTTGCGCTGGTGATGTAGTGGCACCCCTGCCTCACGATCCGAAGGTCGTGGGTTCAAACCTAGTAGTGCAACAATGAGTTTTTCTATTTGAAAAATGTATGTGTGCAATGCCAGTGCTCTTAAACGGTGAAGGAAAAAATTGTGAGGAAACCGGCATACCCTAGAACTAAAACTTTGATGGTATGTGTCATAAGTTTTCTTATAAGCGGCTCAACACTGACAAAATTTATCTGAAGAGACAGATGCCATTAACTAAGAAGAAGAAGAGTCACGGTGACGGCGTAATGTCCCGAGTGTGGCCATACGCTAACATACTGTAACTAAGCGTGGAAAAATAGAAGCATAAATATTCGTTTCGCTTCTTTTCAAATACGATAAGCTGCGGGAAGCTACGGGCTTTTGTGAATATACGGAGTAAGTATTCCTTCAGGGTAAATTATGAAAGCTGAAAAATATTTTCACTAATACCCACATTTGAGTTTTATATTACATCTTTGTTTTTTATTCAAGCGAACATCGCAAAATGTGGGTAATGTTGTGGTTTTGATATGTAAATCTATAATAATAGTACCTACAGCTATCTATAAATAGTTTGTAAAGGTCCATGGCCAAATATCATGTTTGGACATGCCTATGACTACCCTCTTTAGATATCCTCAAAATATTTAAGTAACTAGAGATCTGAGGAGATATCTACCGAGCCTGGGGATTACAGTCGTGATCAAGTTTGATTTTTTGTGTAGGATTTTTCAACTTTGAATACCTATTTTGAGATTTCACATAACGCCATCAAGCTTCAAACTAAGCAAAGCTTGTACCTACCTACTATGAAAACCAGATAGCTTAATTATATAATTTTTTTTGTAAATACATACCTAGAATATGTACATATATAAAACTAAGACGTGACTACGCTGATGTTATTTATTTATCTAAAATTGTAAATTCATCCATTGATTGTCCAGACATCCTGCATAGAATGCAACTGTATGCACCATCTCGTTCATTTAGAGATAATAACCTGTTTTATCTCCCTAAAGTTAACACAAATTATCGCCAAAACTCATTCATGTATCGAACGAGCAAAACATATAATCAGCTGAGCAAAAAATGTGACCTGGATCTTTTTCTCTCTACATCAACCCTGAGATGTGAGTTATACAAACTATTCTTCAAGCAGAAGGTAGATGGGTAGCAACAAACATTTTTGTAACTTTCATTGAAATTAAATATTTTTTCTGATGTAAACGTGCCTTTACATAATCTTTATTAAAACAGGAAATTACAAACAGAATAGAACTGGTATTTGCAATTGGAGCGGTCGAGCTAACTGCAGTCTGTTGTAAACAATAGTAAATAATGTTATTAATTGTAAACGGACTGCAGTTGGCTCAGCTGATCCATTTCAATATTAGTTATAGTTTCTCTAATTGGCTATAAATATAAATATTTGTTTATGAATGTGAATGATTCCAAGTGATAGGTAATTAAATTAGGTAAGAAAATTAGGTAATTAGATAACTAAATTAAGTATGTATTCTTTATCTAACTTAAGTAGGTATATAGTGCTTACTTGTCTTGTTGTGTTTAATTTGTAGCTATTTGTGGGAACCTATTAATGGTCAATTTATTGCTAAACACTGTATTATTTAAATGTTATTGTACCGATGTTTCCCCTAAAATAAATAAATAAATAAATAAATAATAACACCCAGACACAGAACAAACATCTGCGTTCATCATACAAATGTTAGTCCTGGGTGGGGATCGAACCCACAACCTACAACGCAGAAGGCAGAGCTACTACCAACTGAGCTGGCCTTACCGTCTCAAGGCTCTATAGGAAAAAATTGCGGCTCGTGTGTCAAAAAATCAATACAAAACTTTAACGTATGTTGTCTGTCGTTTTCCGCCGTGTTCACACGCCTGAAAGCAAAAGTTTCAGCTGAATTCTAATAGTCTTTTATAAACTGACAAGTCATGCCGAGGCGGGGAAAATTAGGGTTCTGCTATTAATGTAAAAATATAAAACCACTTTTATGTAGAAACAGATAAATATTCGTTTTTCGATAATTAAAACAATATTAGCTGAGCCCCGCGATGTTACTCTCGGTTATACAGTTTTGAACTTTAACCCCCTTTTTAACCCTCTTCCGCCCGCGGCTTCGCCCGCGAGGTATGTACTTAAAATATTGTCCATTTTCATCCTGAAAGTTCGTTTTAAACATTAGTAAGTATAAGAATTTCTGAAATTGGATAGATTCTGAGATTACCTCCTACATACAAACAAACAAACTTTAAGTACTTCTCTACGCTAATAAGGTAGAAAAAGAAAATTTTACTTTATTTAAATAAAAAACCATAAATATCGGTACAGTAATACCTAATACATTTATTTTAAATAAGTTAGAATAAAAAATATACTAACAGAAGAGGAGAATACGCTAAATCACTGGCTTATACTAAAAAATACGGATTCCGTTTTTACCATTTGGCATCGGAACCCCAAAAGTCACTTTTATCATTATAGGTACCTGAACACAAGGCGTGTTCGCGCTTGCTGAAACGTGATCATGTCAAAGACATATCACCATCAAAGACTTATCGAGATGAACCAATGGCATCGAGATACGTGTCAGTTGCTGTCAAACTGATATGTTAGAGCGGGATAGAAATAGTCTAACTTTATTTAATACTAGCTGTTACCCGCGACTTCGTACGCGTTACATTTATTTTTACGCGTAGCGTCCGGTGCGCGAAAAATGAATATATCTTTTTATTTGTCAACCGATTTCGATGAAACAAAACCTTAGTTTAAATCTAAGCTTACTTCAATGCATTTGTGAAAACTGCATTTGATATGGTTCAGCTGTTGTGAAGGTTAGCGCGAACGGGCGCACAGACAGACTTTTTTCAAAAACGGTTGTTCTAGCGTGTCTTCTTTTGGTAGAACTAATTTTTATTTGAAAATATTAAAAGTTCAGACACGATTCTATTATTATAGACTCAACGATTTTATTAAATAGATTTCTGTTTTCAATAAGGTAAGTAATAATATTTCCGGTGTAATTTTTTAATTAAGTATTTATGGGGCTCTGCGGCTTCAACCCCTTTTTCACTCCTTGATGGCTTATTACTAGATTCTTCTTAATTTTCTTTTGAACCAGTGTGGTGAATGGTTTAATATGTGCTTCAGAGACTGTTTTTACACTTATACGAGATAAAAAGTAGGAAAAATGCACATTCATAGCAAACATCCAACTCTGTTTAACCATTACGGAAATTAAAACGGACAAACTCCTGCATTTTAATTACATAAATTTCTCCACCAAAGAAAATAAACAAAACAAAATACTCTATATTTAGTTCATAAATGTTGGTTCCAATTTTATTTCGCTTAGCGCAGACGCAAATCCTAATCCGTCACGAACAAAAGCATTAATTTAAATAAAATTTTAATTAAATTCACAGTTCAAAATTATTCTGAGCACGGTAGTTCGCAAGATCGTGTGGAGCATAGTAGAAATTGGAATGCAGTAAGTCATGTTGCTAGAACTTTTATTCCTAACTAATAGTTATCCTCTTCACGGACAGAGACAAAACCGGTTGGTTTCATCAACATAATTTTGAAACGTACGTATATAAATTACCGATTCGATAATATAAATACATGGCGGTACCATTTTGATGAATAAATAAAAATAAAAACCGAAAAAGTAATCTTTAAACTTTTTACGATTAATAATACCTAAAAAAAAATTGTCATTGTAAGTAGGTATAGTGTTTGTGTCTTCCTAGTAGACATAATTATCTGTCTCACGCACACAAATTACTAGTAGTCTACCAACGTCATCCGCCTGTCAATGTCATGTGAAAAAACCCAACACGGGTGAAGACGGGAGAGTAGAAAGGACGCTAAGTGTGAGCCAGGATTTTTCTGCGGTGCATTTGTCTGACAACTACGTCGCTCTGGTTTTTATATTATTTCTCGTGTTATTTTAAGTTTTATTGCGTAATTTTGGTGGTTATTTTGCCAATAAAGCCCGGGTTCTTGACGCGAGTGGAAAATATGTGAATTAGAGTGAATAATTCTCTTCAAATTCCATCGGAGGAAATCCCGAAAATTTTCAACAAAACAGCCATCTTTTGTTTAAAATTGACTTGACAACTTGACTATGACTCTGTGACGTTGACAATACTTATAATTAAATACACTTGACACTGGCAAAATTGTTCTCTAAGAGACAGATGCCATAATTGAAGACGAAGAAGAAGAAGAAGTGTGAGCCAGATTTGATCTCTAATAGTAGAATATGTGGATTCTACAGTAGGTAGGTATTTGTATTTAATCCTGTGAAATATTTATACCTAACTAGCTGTCCCGGCAAACTTCGTACCGCCTATTTTATTTAGAAAACGTTTGTATGGGAAATAGCAGTTATTCGAATTTTTCTTACCTTTTAAACCTTTTAAACTTAGACCTCCACGAACATTTCAAGACCAAGATAAGATAAATCCGTTAAGCCGTTCTCGAGTTTTAGCGAGACTAACGAACAGCAATTCATTTATATATATATAGATAAAAAGATATAAATGAATTACGTTATTGAGCTACTACTTTTAATCTACTGTGTTACGTATGCAATTCCAAAAGCGTGATACACTTTCTTAATTTAATATAACAGTATTTATTTCGTTTGAGTATTATAGTTTTGTTTAAATTGATTTTCTGAATAGTATGTGCTCGTAGGAATGCAATCTTATTTAACGTTTTATTTAAAATTGGAATGAGATAATTAAATTCTACATTTTTTGATTTCGATAATATGAAAATTATGATTTTAGTTCCATGTTTAAAAATGTGAATTGATAATCTATGCGCTAAAACACTGGCACCTAGTAAAAAGAAAAACTAATTTGAAATCGGAATGAGATATTCTACATATTTAAATCTAAAATAAGAAGACTACGATCGTTTTAATTTTACTTTGATGTTTTAATTATGCGAATTGATAATCCATTTATTTTAAAGCACATCAAAGTGCGCTTCTAATTTTTTTGCGACGTATTCGACTGTCAACTTTGTCGCTCTAGTTTTTATATTTTTTCTTGTGTTATTTTGACTTTTTCTATGTAATTTTGGTGATTACTTTTCCAATACAACCCGAGTTCTTGACGCAAGTTTAAAAATTTGTGCATTAAAGTAAATACTTCCTTTCTAAATCCATCTCAAAAATTTGGGACAAAACCGCCGTCTTCGATTCAAAATTAACTTGACAACTCGACTTTGTCTCTGTGACGTTGACAGCACGTAGATAAGAATACATTTGACACTGGCAAAATTATTCTCTAAGTGACAGATGCCATAAAAAAAGAAGAAGAAGTGCGTCTCGATGCAACAGCTGTCACGGCTGTCACCTTCTTCGCCTGAGGTCACATGGCTATTTCCAGTTGACCGGGTTGCAGATGTGACCTTAGTTCCCGATATTTATAGCCTTATTATGTAGGTACATATGTATATACTACTTAACTATATAGCTGTGACCATTCACCCGTGGTTGTAGATTCTTAGTAGGCATGGTTGGTTCAGTGATGTTGTTCATCTACATAAATATAAAAAGTTTTGAAAGGATAGATAAATATTTCACGAAATAAAAATATCTAAATATATATAACTCAAAGGTGACTGACTGACTGGCATAGTGATCTATCAACGCACAGCCCAAACCACTGGACGGATCGGGCTGAAATTTGGCATGCAGGTAGATGTTATGACGTAGGCATCCTCTAAGAAGGATGAGGATTTTGATTAATTCTACCCCCAAGGGGATAAAATAGGGGATGAAAGTTCGATTTTGTTTTTCAAGGTACCACGCGGGCGAAGCCGTGGGCGGAAGCTAGTTTCATAATAAAATCTTTATTTACAGATATTATACGGATACTTTTATTATAAGTACCTAAACACTATACTTACTGGATAGCCGTAATTAAAGCGAAATACCTACCGAAATGTCGTATTAAACAAATAAAAAAAAGAATTGTTATCAACTCACTGTGCATTGAATAAGTTCCGAAACTACTGGACCGTTTTGAAAAATTCTTTCACCAATGTGTAGAATGAACTTTTAGGATGAACATAGGCTAAATTTTATAGGTACTTCATGGGCGACGCCGCGAGCGGAAGCTAGTATTTTATAGGACCTTAGTCAATCAATTTTAGTTATTTTGTATGCGTCATGTTTATGCTTAGCTATATCTTATCTTATACCTTTAAACGAGCAATTCTTGTATATGTATAATATATAATCTGAATCTCAGAAACGGCTCCAACGATTTTCAAGAAATTTAGTTTACTTACAGTGGATTTCAAGGGCGATAAATTGATCTAGCTAGGTTTCATTTTAAAAAAAAAAAAAAAAACCAGGTCAACCAGTTACTAACTATGTACCTATATCGATAAAAACTAATTGACAATATTATTTATTTTAAGTCTGTAATAAACGAAAGATACATTCTATTGTACGAATGCTTTTATATTAGTTGATTGTAAGTTTCAAGGCCAAGACAACTCTTATAACTCTTTGAAAAAAAAGTGCTAAGTTTTCCAATCAACCAGTTATGATAAAACTTTTCTGCAAATTCATCACAAACAAAACAAAACCAACAATTTGTTATTTTTCAAACCGAGATAAGATTATGAAACAGTGAAGCCGCGAAACCTCGCCCTGACATTGACATTGACAAATGACACTTGTGACGTATATACGACATGACAACACCATACATGAATAAGATGTTTTATGACCCTGTTAGTTGGTTCAATCTTTATTTCGTGGAAATATTAGGTATGAATTTTAGGTTAAGCTAGCTGATACCCGCGGCTTCGTACGCGTTAAATTACTTTTTAATATTTTTTGACTGGGGCTGTACAGGATGGATAAGGTTTTTCATCAAATAATATCAAATTAAAAATCAAACGTAAAATAGATAAGCTATTTTATTCGTCAACCTATTTCAATGAAACAAGACCTAATTTTTAATCCAAGCAATCAAATCTTTCCTCATTATAATATTAGTATTTTGATTGATTGTTTATTTATTTGGTTGTTTGTTTGTTTATTTGTTTGCATTGAATAGGCTCCGAAACTAATGGAAGGTTTTGAAAAATTATTTCACCTACGAGTAGAATAGATTAACTGGAACGATATGAAAAAATATTTCATTAATGTACCTATTCTATCTAGAATAGATAAAAATATTCCGCCTTTAACTTTGTACCTTCAAGCAACATGACAGGACTAATACTGGCTTCTAAGGTGCTTTTCATATTGTCACCTGAGAACTTTATAATGAACACCGAGGTAATATCCCGACATTTCAACTTTACCCCGACGCACAAAGTTCACCACAAACTTGTACATTTTCTTCAGTAGCAAAAGTTCTGAAAAGTTCCACACTCCACATCATTAGACTACGTATCGAAAAGCTGCGTCTGTCGATAGTCGTTATAACTATGGTTTAGAACAGCCTTTCCCAAAGTGGGCGATAACGCCCCCTTGTAGTTGCTGCAGGCCTAAAGGGGGCGGTAAGAGACCCAGAAAAAACCATTTATTTTGTCTTATCTATCTTATTCATTTTAAACGAGACATATTTAATATAGTCCGCAAGAGTTAACTTGAGACCTGAGCGCTGTTATGCGCTACCTACTGTGCTCAGGTCTCAAGTTAACTCTTGCGGACTATATTAAATATGTCTCGTTTAAAATGAATAAGAAAGGTAAGACAAAATAATTTATTTATATAAAACATTGAAACACAAAAACACATTAAGACTAACAATTTCAAAGGGCAAGTAATATAGGTACAATGCATGATTAATCTTCGCTAATATAGCTCACAATAATTAATTTGAAGTTATCTATACCTAGTGGTTTTTAAGTAGGTGAAAAAATGGGGGCGCTTAAAACAAAGTGGGCAGTAGACAAAATAAGTTTGGGAACCCCTGGTTTAGAATATACTAGCATCCACCCGCGGTTTCCTGAGATATCTACATAAAATATAGCTTATGTTCATCCTGAAAGTTCATTTTATACATTGGTGAAATAATTTTTCAAATCGGTTGAGTAGTTTCGGAGCTAATGCAATTCAGACTTTCCCGACTTCCCGTGTTATTTTGAGTTTTATTGTCTAATTTTGATGGTTATTGTGTCATCCAAGAGTATTTGGCGCGAGTGTAAAATATGTGAATAAGAGTTAATAAGAGTCCTTAGTAGTAGCTCGTAGTTCCTTCTAAATCCATCGGAAGAAATCCCGAGAATTATGAACAGCCATCGTTTGTTTAAAATTGACTTTACAACTTGACTTTGTGACATAGACAATAGGTACTACAACTAATTTAAACACTTGACACTGCCAATGATTTCAAAAGAGATCTTTTGAACAAAACAGCCATCTTTTGTTTAAAATTGACTTGACAACTTGACTATGACTTTGTGACATAGACAATAGGTACTACAACTAATTTAAACACTTGACACTGCCAATGATTTCAAAAGAGATCTTTTGAACAAAACAGCCATCTTTTGTTTAAAATTGACTTGACAACTTGATTATGACTCTGTGACGTTGACAATACTTATGTATTACACTTGACACTGGCAAAATTGTTCTCTAGGAGACAGATGCCATAATTGAAGAAGAAGAAGAAGAAGATCTGTCTCTTTTGAGATCATTGCCGGTGTCAAGTGTTCGTATATGGCATCTGGCCATAAACAAACAAAAAAAAGAAAAAGTTAAATGAGCAAATTCCCTTCTGCGAATATAATCCTGTGTTTTCACAAGAAAATGGTTGGATACATCAAGTTTTATACAAATTCGTCTGATTTCTATGCCGCGTTACTGATGTGCTGTATTTGCATATAGACTACCTTTTGCGCCCTCAAAATGTGGGGTGTAAGGGCAGAGGTATGAAAGGTATAGTTTATGTCTTTTTTATTGGGAGACTTGTTTTTCTGCAAATATTATTGGCAAGCTTTGGGGTTCTGTTACTAAATGAAATGCAAAAGCTAACCTGATTTAAGAGTAGATTGTATTAAGGACCCTGCCACACGATCCAAAGGTCGTAGGTTCAAACCTGGTCGTGCACTAATGAGTTTTTCTATGTGCGCAATGCCAGTGCTCTCAAATGGTAAAGGAAACCATATCGCGAGGAAACCGGCGTACCCTAGAACCAAAAATTCGAAGGTGTGTGTCTTAAGTGAGTATTATTATATAATGGGCTTGCAACTTGTCACGTACGAAATACTAGCTACTGTGCAAAATCTGAGCATGTGCTAAATATCATGTTTGGACGTGTCACTGACCCTCACCTAGATATCCTCAAAAATCTAAGTAACTAGAGATCTGAGCAGATATCTTGCGATCAAGGGGATTAGAGTCGTGATCATGTTTTTTTAAGGAGGTTTTCACAAATGTCTATGGTTATTTTGACAGTTGCACCCGGCTTTTCAAAAGTTGCTAAGCCATGACGGATTTGTACTCATATGAAACTTACTTTAAAACAAAGTAAAAGTAGGTACCTACATCATTTTTATTTATACAATGTAAAATATGGAAACAATAATGCAACAGTTCATATTTTCCATCTTGAAATGACAATTCACTTTTCTACGAGAAGCAAAGCTTAGTTTCCAGAAATATTTTCTTAAGTGCTATTTCATGTAGATAGGTACCTACTTCAATACCACTCTAACAATCTCTTCGGGCAATATCAAAGTAATATAACTTTGATATTTCGTACCGTGACCTATCAAATTTGTATTGAAGTAGTGTAAATTTAAATTAAATCTTTGTTATCGCGTCGTCTAACAAACTCTTTTTAATTTTTTCATTCATTCCATTTACAAACTTCGTAAAATATATTTTTCTAACTGGTAAAGAGGTAACGACAAAAAGGTATTATTACAGTTATGAAAGAGGTTTGAATACTACACGCGACTCACATAAGTGGCTTTATTTGCCAGTTCGTGCATCCCATATTCATGTCTGTATGAACAAAGTGCTATGAAATGCATAATATTATCGTCTGGATTTGTGTTCCAAGATATATTTCACCCGACTGTGAAGAAGAAGGGTTATTTATTAATAAATTATCTATTAATACCTATACTCGCATTATATTACATATCTAAGGTCATTTCAAGATACATTTCAAGCTCGAAGTAATATTTTTTTTATAGATCATGGTACGAAATATCAAAGTTACATTACTTTGATATTTTCCGAAGAAATTGCGGTAAGGCCCCTGTCCTGTATCAATCTGTGAAAACAACATGAGATTTCGTCTAGTAGTTCGAACAAACAAAATAAACAGAAATAAATCTAAAATTTGCTGATTTGTGTTGTATTATTTGGTCAACTTCCTTTCTTTTATAATATAACTTTTCTTCAATTTTTTTAATTTTTTAATTAACAAAAAAAAGGAATTTACCTAAAAATATTCATCTTTTGTTTAAAATTGACTGGACAACTTGACTAACTCTGTGACTTTGACAAATGACGTTGACAACACTATAAGAATATGTACACTTGACACTGGCAAAATTGATCTCTATACGACACATGCCAAAATAAAGAAGATTTTTTTTAATTAACCTGCTTTATCCCAATACATTTTTAATTATTTTATTTATTTTTTGGAAAACCAACAGCTTTGTTAAAACAGACACAACATAATGCAGTAAAGAGCTAATTATAGGTTCTCACGAATAAATAGTAATATAGAGGTATGTAAATGTCTTAAGTATGTAAAAATATTAAATAAATTATATACCTACATTTAAATTATTCTAATTTAAAATTCAAATTCAAATTCAGTTTATTAGACTCAAAATAACATAACTGATAACATCCAATGCGTTATAGAGGAACAGATAAAAATAAACTTAAACTAACATATCAACATACCTACGTAAGTAATTATAAGTAATTATTTATAATTACTTATCCATCCAAAGGTTACCTGGAAGAGATCGCTTTTAGCGATAAGGTCGCCCATTGTTACATTAATTTTAAGTTTGTTTCTCTTTTGTATTTCTTTTTAAGGTGTACAATAAAGTGATATTCTATTCTATTCTATTCTATTCTATTTAAATATAAACTTAACAAAAAATTATGAACTTGCCACAGTACAAACTCGGCACCTGTTTGTTTCATTCGGCATGTATGTAAACAGTCAGTTCTTATTTGGCGCAGTACTAAAGTAGACTTATTCCGTTGTAATATCTACTTTACGATACATTTTAAAACGATTCTCACGTACAAAGTGTATGTTTTCTTTCAGACGTCGCGATAAAACGAGTTCCGCCGGAAGCAGCTCATTACTTTGTTCTAGAAAGAGGAAAGTTTTATATATTTTTATTTTTATTTCAAAACAAAAGTTGAATAACAAAACGTGACTTCTGCCATCCAAAGAAATAGAACTTACTTCCGGTCAGTCTTCTGGCTATGTGAGTGAGTTTATATTCTCTTTAGATATCCTCAAAGATCTAAGTAACTAGAGATCTGTACCCCTAGTATGAGTTTTTGATTTACGAAAACTTTTTTCGAATAGTATCCTTTCATACATTTTCCTCCATCGGAAATGTTAAGGAACTAAAATAAGGTAGATAATATCGAAAATATTATGTAATCGGCAGTCCCAGCAATGATTTTTAAATCAAGTTTTCACGATATCGACTTTATTTTAGTTCCTTAAAATTTCCGATGGAGGTAAATGTATGAAAGGATACTATTCGAAAAAAGTTTTCGTTAACTATCAAAAACTCATACTAGGGGTACTGAAGAGATATCTACCGAGCCTAGGATTAGAGTCGTGTTCATGGTTTTCTTTAAGGATATTTCACAAATGTCTATGGTGGTCATCAGGCGTGATCATGTTTTCAATGTTTTTCACAATACCAAAGTTCGTTTATACATACGAACTAATATCCGTAACTACTTAAGTCTATGTGTCAATTCGAAATTGTAAACGATGCCAATGCTCTTTAAAACGGTGAAGGAAAACATCGTGAAGAAAAAAGAAAACATTATCACGACTGTAATCTCCAGGCTTGGTAGATATCTCTTCAGAACTCCAGTTACTTAGATCTTAAAGGATAATTATCTAAAGGGTAGTCATAGACACGTCCAAACATGATATTTGGCACATGCCCAGATTTTGCACAGTTTAGTATTCCATACGTGACAGGTTGCAAGCCCATCGCCGCTTATAGGAATACTAACAAATCTTCGAACTTTTAGTTCTAGGATATGGCAATTTCCTCACAATATTTTCCTTCGCCGTTTAAGAGCACTGCCATTGTCCACATATATTTTGAACGAATAGAAAAACTCATTGGTACACAACCTTTAGATCATGAGACAGGGGTACCACTACACCACCTTACTCTCAAAGTTATATTACCTCGATATTGCCCTAAGAGCTAACGGTACGGCCCCTGGCCTTGCAAAAATCCAGACGTCAAACATCTAAACTTTCGCATTTATTATGGTGTGGTTTATAAAAGCAATCTGAGTGCTGGTGGTGTAGTGGTAGCACCCCTGCCTCACGATCCGAAGGTCGTGGGTTCAAACCGGGTCGTGCACCAATGAGTTTTTCCATTCGAAAAATTTATGTGCGCAATGCCAGTGCTTTTAAACGGTGAAGGAAAACATCGTGAGGAAACCGGCATACCCTAGAACCAAAAATTCGAAGGTATGTGTCATAGGTTAGTATTCTTATAAGCGGCGATGGGCTTGCAACCTGTCACGTACGGAATACTAACTACACTGTGCAAAATGTGGGTATGTACCAAATGTCATGTTTGGACTTGCCTCTGACTACCCTCTTTAGATATCCTCAAAGATCTAAGTAACTAAAGATCTGAGGAGATATCTACCGAGCCTGGGGATTACAGAGTCTTGATCGTCATATAAAAGCAATCTCATTCGGCCTACGGAGCATCCAAAGCCATCTTTTAGCCGGATTTCCCTCACGTCGTTTCCTCTCCATCAATCCGATCAATCATCCCGTGGTGAAAACGTTGCCTATGAGCGATGTACGTATTATTACTAAATGATTAAAATGTCGGTGATTGAGTAGGTGAAAGCTTTTTTTATCATAAATTGCGTGAAGAAATCTATTATTGGAACGAAGTTCCTTATCGCGCGTTGTGAAAGGGGGCTAGACGGAAAAAAATCTCACGAAAAGTTGTCACGACACTTTTTGCAATAGTTTTTTTTTTTTTGGGTAAGCCGTTCGGCGCGCGCGTGTTTCTCTGTCTGTCTCTCTCTCTCTCTCTCATAGAAAGCAAGGAAAGGAACTTCGTTCCATCCGGGTGTCCTTTGACACCTCTCAAGTTTTTTTATTACTTATTTTTATACTTTGCCAGCGACTTTGTCCGCATTTATTTAATTGTCAAATGTTGTAATAAGTAGTTCTGCTATTTGGGGTAGAGACAGGATCACGACTGATCACGACGATATCCCCAGGCTCGGTAGATATCTCTTCAGATTTCTAGTTAGATATTTTTGAGGTTATTATCTAAAAAGGGTAGTCAGAAGCACGTCTAAACATGACATTTGGCACATGCCTTCATTCAGCACCGTAACTAGTATTCTGTACGTGACAGGTTGCAAACCCATCGCCGAATTATTGTCCAGAATTCTCATGCTACTTTGCTCGAGAACTGTCATTCGCTATGACAAGGTTCCATCCCATTCTGATGCGCGAACTACACATGACAATGTTCGCTATCAACAAAAAGAAACCAAATATAGAAAAGCTGTCGGTTCCACCGAACTGCACTATATCTGTGTGATGGATTGCGTACTTCATAGCAGCTCCGAACCGAGTCCTATAAGTGCACACAAAGTGAATGATAGATGATTTTTTTAAGTGGAACGCTTGGTACCTATATCTTCTTTTACTTTCAACGGGATGATCAGTTTTGACATTACTTAGCTATTCTCGTTCATGTGATCTGTCAGCTGTCACTTGTCACCTGAATGAAATAATCAAAGAAATTATAGTTCACTTAATCATGTATAACCGTGTAATTGTCACTACCTTCATGTCACTCGTGAATTGAATTCATAAATTAAAACTGACTGGTCAGTGAACTATTCATTCATACAGGTTAAAAACTCAAATTAAATATTGTTTCATTTTTTTTTCATTTATGGCATTTGTATAAAACTCTTCTGAGAGAAAGTTTTTTTTATTTTTAAGTTTAAAACAACGACTTTTAGATACAAATAAAAATTCAAATCGCCGATTAACCAAACAACATATTTAAATAATAAATAGTGATTAAGTTACTCAACCCACAGAAAACGGAGGCACAATGAAGATTAAGCATCTCGCCACTCAGAACGGAAGCGACTGTAGATTCGCTGTAAAAATAAACCGGAAAAAATAACCAAGAAACGTGGCCACAAAAAAATATTCAAATAAATAAAAATTAAAGGGACATTCCGGGTGTCCGCCCCTTTCAGCGGCGCCATTAAAAATAGGAAATTATGGTCGTGAAAACCCTTTTTTCGTTTCCAGGCTGCTACATATAAATAATATGGAGGCGTGTGATTTTGTTTCACTGAGATTTTTATCCTTTAATATTAGTACCAAACTGATATAATCTACATCTATACACATCAATATACATATATACACATATATACAATATTATAAAGAGTGTAGCAACATAGTTGCACAATACTTTACTGTCTGTTTGTAACGTTTTGCGTGCAAAGTAAAAGCATGTTGCTAAGAAAGAATTGTATTTTTATATCATCATCATCATCATTTCGACCACATGACGTCCACTGCTAAACATAGGCCTCCCTCAAAGCTTTCCAGAGCGATAGATCTTGCGCGGCCTGCACCCAACATTAAACTATGTAGATTTTCTATATAGTGGCGATATTTCTATGTCACACCAAAACTACTAAAACTTCAATAATGTAACCCATGGTTTAATAATATAATTATATTGTTGAATTTTTGCAGACGAAGTCGTGGGTGACAGCTAGTATTAAAATAAATTTAAGCAAGTAAACTACGCAAATATAATAAATGCGATATTTTGTGAAAACTTTTGCTTGTGACCCAAATCAGGACTGATCTGGACAAATTTAAATTAAATTATCATCACACTGGTTTGAAAGAACAAGAAACATGATAAAAAAGAGGCAAATAAAATTAGGAATAAATATAGCCTGAATACATTATAATAAAATCGTTGAGAAGCCGTGTCATTTTTGATATTTTCAAATAAAAAATAGTGTTACCCAAAGAAAACACGCTACATAGTCCAAAACAACTTTTTTCAAAAAAATCTGTGTGTCTGCATAAAAAGCTAGTTCCCAATACTACGCGCAAAGCGGCGGACAGAGCTAAGTAAAACAATAGTGTAACCGCGGCTTACACTAGTATTTCATATTGAGTGTGAACGCAGTCTTAAATGGTGTAACATTAGTATTCTGCTCGTATAGGCTATGCTTACGTGTGGGAGAATTTATGTACAATATGTGACCAGTATGCAACGGATATCTACGGGTATAGGGGCTGTGGTATTATTATAACTATCATTGACGCGGAGGATTTGTTTATCTGTGGCCATAAGCACTTATTACACTGAATTCAGGGACCCTTACCCTAAATAAGAGTGGTGTAATGAGAGTTAGGGCGTAAGGCGTAGAGGCTAGGCGTTAGGCTCCCTTACTACCGGGCCCTGAATACCGTGTAGTGTAATACCCGTTTTACCGTAAGCTTATAAAAACCATTATGTTTCAAAATCGTCACATTTCAAGCTTGAAGTAACACTACTTCAGTACAATTTTTATATGGTATGGTACGAAATATCAAAGTAATACTTTGACATTGCCCGAAGAGCTTGTGGTAAGGCCCAAGACAGTATTTTTTTTATTATTCTATGATTTGATATTACTAGTAGTATAACGAGGTTATTTTTTTAAAGTTTATATAAGGAACAAAGACAGCATGCGCTCGAACTGGCGGAAATAAAAATTAAATACTTACTACATTGTGGATGTACCTTAGTTTGTGTTCTCGCAAATTAGAAAAAAATCAATGAGTACACATTAAAGTATCGACCGAAACAGCAATTAACTGTCTCGGTTACAAAAAAAGACTCTTCTATTGCCTCGTTTTTTAAAATCACTTGGGAGGGACATTGCGTCGGCTCAATATACTTTACAAACACTTTATAAATACTTTATTTTTACTTTATACTTTATACTTTACTAACTCAATTACTTTATTTCTGGTACACAGTAGGTAATGTGCTATAACGTTAGAAACTGGTGCTAAGTTCCCTGATCAAAAGCGGAACAAACAGAGAATATAAAACTGGGACTAATGAGTGCAATAACGACTCAGTAGGCTCGGTGGAATGCAAAAAAAATGCATCTTGCTTTCTAGGTCACGTGCCCCACGGCACAGCATAAATAAGTAATGATTTATGCAGTAGAAACACTATAGTCAATCTGGAGATGACATAGATTTTTTGGACCACTTATGCTTTTGTAGCAAAATTAACAAAGATCATAGAAAAATGCGAGTTTTTGTCAGTTATAAATTCACCTAGCTTATCATTCAAAATAATTTCTGTGATTTTATTAAATAAATATACATCTATACTAATATTATAAAGAGGAAAGATTTTATTGTTTGTTTGTTTGTTTGTATTGAATAGGCTCCGAAACTACTGGACCGATTCCGCCGCGAGCGGAAGCTAGTATTTTATAAAATCATTAGATAATGAGGCCTATGAGGCCACCTTGGTGAGGACTTCAGATCAAATCAAATCAAATCAAAATATGTTTATTTTCAATAGAATCACAGGGATCACTTTGAAACGTCTTACATACTAGGTGAGTCTAAGTGCCAGTTCCAGTCCTATCCCCAGTGCGAGAAGAACTGACAAGAAACTCGCTGGGCCCTAGCGCTTTTTTTTGTATGATCCTTGTTAATTTTATAAGGAATACCTAGTAGAGTTGGAGCTGATTCATCCCAAGCTTTTTTATCATCTAAGTACTCTAATCCAATCATACAAAATCGAACATAAATAATAATTATCTTCCAATTACTGATTACGGCATTATCAATTTCGAAAAACTTGACCAGTGAAGATTCATTGATGGTCTTTCTATACTTACGTATGTGGTTTTTTGTAACTTCTAAATTTTTCTTAGTATTGTGTCACTAATTTTTTCAAAGCAGTGTGGTTTAAGGATTATAGGGCGACTCAGAGGCTCCGTGCACTTTTTAAATACTATAATGGATATTTCGAGTTTAGATATTCAATTATACAAAGTATTCCTACTGTTCGTTTTATTAATACCGTGCCAGCTATAAAGGTTGAGTTTCCCATTATCTGCTTTTTAAATGAATAACGGTTTATGAGCATTTTGTTCGATTTTTGAATCAACCGAGATTGGGTCCCTTGGGACTATTGGTTTTCTTTTGAAGGTTGGAAAATGATTGAAATGGTTACAAGGTTGGAAAGATTTTCTTGATTTCTAAGCAGTAAAAGCCATTGTATTGATACAGTGAATATTTTCCGAAGCTAAACATTGACCAGGGATCTCACTACAATTTCTTACAGGTTTGTAAGTTTCAAAAACATGTTTCAAAAACTTCACATTTCAAGCCTAAACTATCACTACTTCAATATTTTTTTCATGGTCCTGGTAACACATATCGACGTTATATTTAAGTTATACTTCGATCAATAAACCTTTGATATTCCATACCATAATTTTATTGAAATAGTGTTACTTAAAGCTTGAAATGTGACGTTTGATACATAATGGTTTGTAAAAGATTGTGGTAAGGCCCCTGATTGTCAAAAAGTCATGCAAACTTACCAATGACCACTGCGGAAAAGCAAACTCGCAAATACAGCAGTGATCATAAACATCAGTACCCCTAGTATGAGTTTTTGATAGTTAACGAAAACTTTTTTCGAATAGTATCCTTTCATACATTTACCTCCATCGGAAATTTTAAGGAACTAAAATAAAGTCGATATCGTGAAAACTTGATTACATAATATTTTCAATATTATCGACCTTATTTTAGTTCCTTAACATTTCCGATGAAGGAAAATGTATGAAAGGATACTATTCGAAAAAAGTTTTCGTAAATCAAAAACTCATACTAGGGGTACAGAACACATAAGGCCTTGCACCAGTAGCTATAGCACTAACCATTTTCATGTATAGGTACCCGCCTTAACAAGATATATAATTCATAGCCAACAGAATCTTTTAAATACAAAAGCTTTTGTTAAACTTCCCGTAGAGCCCACAAAAGAGCGTAACCCACAAAAACTCCTACATACTTTTCTTTAGAAATGCAACGAGTGTGATAAAATTCAACACAAATAAAAACAATAGCCGTCCGTATAATATAAAGTTCCATATTGTGCGCATATCGTCGTGTGAACAAAGAAAAGTTTTGCTAAAAATATAGAAGATGAAATATAGAAGCACAAGATGTGTATTTGTTATTTTTCTGCGCATTCTCACGGAGAAGTAAATAGTTCCAAGAATTTTATATAACACTAGCTTTCGCCCACGGCTTTGCCCGCGTGGTACCTTGAAAAACAAAAATATCCCACGGGAACCGTACATTTTTCCGGAATAAAAAGTAGCCCATGTGCTATACCAGACTATAATCTATCCTGTGCCATCCAGATCCGTTCAGCCATTTCAGCGTGAAAGAGTAACAAACATACATTCATACATCCACCCTTACATACATTCTTACAAACTTTCGCGTCTGTAATATTAGTAGGATACAATAGTATACGGATGGTACAAAACAAAAATATCAAATTATGAAATTTATACTATACAAACACGATATACAGTTGAGAGAAACCTTAAATCCTTAATGGAAAACCTTAATGGAAGAGATCGCTTTTAGCGATAAGGCCGCCCATTGTAATTCATATTTTTTTTTTGTGCCTATACTTATTTTTTTTTCTTTGTTATTGTTTGTTTTATGTTTTACAATAAAGATATATTGTATTGTATTGTATTGTAAATCCTTGCCTCATACATACAAAAATAAGCTAAACCGTTACATTCAATAACGCAAAATGGATGCCCGCATTTTACATCTCCTTTACATTTACACAGGCTTTTCAGCTCTTTCATAAATGCATTTCTATTGTAGCAGACCGCGGCTGAAAACTGAAAGATACAGGATTCATAAACTACGCTTTAGTTCTTTCGAACCAGCGACACATTAAGAAAACTATTTTAATATTATTTATTATTTTAAAAAACTAAAAAAAATAATAATTATTTAAATTTACGCGATTTTAACACATTATTATTAGTATTAAACGGGTATTTATAGCGTTTTCTTACCTAGTTTTACCGACGTTTCGACAGGTTAACACACTGTCGAAACGACGGTCTAAAACTAAAGAGATCTATTATAAAATTAAATGGGTTAAAATACAACCGATATACCAATTATATTTTTTTTTCCCTAACAGCTGTTCCTCAAAATCTACCAAAAAAGTAGAAATCTACTAAGTTTAGTCACACTGACCGCAACACACTTTACCCTCCTCCTTCACTTTGCAGTCAGGTAAAATATAATAAAACCGGGAGACATCAACGGGCTCACAGCAAATATTCAAATGCATTGTCCATTTCTATTACTTTTTCCCTCAATTTCCAACACAAGGAATATATTTCGTTTTTCAGGAGTTTGTTACCTCTTTGCATGTTGCTGACTTCCATTGTATGGAACGAGGTATTATCCTGATCTACATAAGAATAAGCTAGGGATAGTGTTGTCCGAAATGTACACAAGAATACGTTTCAAAAGATCCACGAAAATGTTATCCATACTAAAATATCCTTACAAATATTATAAACGCGAAAGTTTGTGTGCTTTTCACGCTGAAACGGCTAATTGAATCAGGACAAAATTTGATACAAAGATAGATTATAGTCTAGAATAGCACAATGGCTACTTTTTTTCCTGAAAATTTAGATTATTTTTGTTTTTAAGGTACTACGCGGGCGAAGCCGTGGGCGGAAGCTACTATAAATAAATAAATAATGCTGGACAGTCCACGCAGCATCATCTAGCCCCAAAGTTAGCTACTGAAAACTTGTATTATGGGTACTAGATAACTGATATATTTAATACGTTATACATAATTATACAAAGATAGATATATTTTTATTATACATAGAAAACACCCAGACCAACGGAACAAATTTCTGCAGATCGTACACAAATTTGTTCCGAGGCGGGAATCGAACCCGCAACCTCTAGCTTCGCAGGTGGACTTTTGCCCGCTGCGCCACTGAGGTCGTCAGTATGTTGTATTGATGGATTTATGTGGGGAAAGTCGCGGGTAACAGCGAGTTTATTATATTTTAAACTAGCTGACCCGGCAGACTTCGTACTTATTTAGAAAACGTTTGTATGAAAATAGAAAAGGGCTATTTTTAGGGGTTTCCCGGCAGTTATTCGATTTTTTCTTACCTTTTAAACCTTCCCTAGACCTTCACGAACATTTCAAGACCAAGATAGGATAAATCCGTTTAGCCGTTCTCGAGTTTTAGCGAGACTAACGAACAGCAATTCATCTTTTTATATATAGAAGATTATAAATTGTGTTTCTTGGAACCCAGTATACATAATGTATGTCTACATTGCGTCACAAAAACATGCATTATCATACGAACCGCTACTCACTTTGATGTCGGCTGTCAGCTTGTAACCGCACAAAGAACATCACTCCTCTTACGCGATAAATAGCATTTACGGGTAAATTCTCTGGCTTTCAGTATAACGCTTTGACTTTCGAAAACTCGTCATTATGACGTAAAAACAGCACTGTACGTCTACCATGAGTTTTCACAGTTTACACTCGCCAGCGACTGTAGTTAAAAAAGTGTATGAAAACTTGTACAGCGCCTCTAGCGAATAGTTGGGCGCTAAAACGTCACGTAGTTAACTATCCTACGTCACAGCGTATTACAGCGACTGTAGTTTGCGCTTCATTAATTTGTTTAGAATTTGGTACCATGAGTAACAATTTTGACAGATGTCATAGTAACGTACTATTACTACTGTAGTAACGTCAGCGGATCTAAATGTGACAACTCATGGTAGACGTACAGTAGGTCTACCATGAGTTGTCACTTTACTATGACATCTGTCAAAATTGTTACTCATGGTACCAAATTCTAAGCAAATTAATGAGCGCAAACTACAGTCGCTGTAGTACGCTGTGATAGTAAAAGTTATCTACGTGACGTTTTAGTACCCAACTATCCGCTAGAGGCACTGTACAAGTTTTCATACATTTTTTAAGTACAGTCGCTAGCGAGTGTAGATTGTGAAAACACATGGTAGACCTACACAGGTAGTGGAAGCTTTTCACGATCAAATGACATCATCATTCGCCTGCCCTTATCCCACGCGTGGGAAAAATGTTTTCTCCTTCCACTCTTATCATTCGTCGACTCTGAGTCTACTCCTCTTACATATTTCACACAAACACATTTTCTTCGGCCTTCGTCTACTTGTGTATCGTACGAGCCGAAGGTTGAAAAAAAAATAGTATTTCTATTCGAAAATTTTATGTGCGCAACTTCGAAATTTGGTTCTAGAATATGCCAGTTTCCACACGACGTTTTTCTTCACCGTTTAAGGCCCAGAATACTTGTCACACTATTCCTTACGTAAAAGTTACAAAAAAAGTGACATAGGTCCGTATAGCAACGCGGATCTCCGCGGAATCAGACATAGCACGAAGCGAAATACCCAAATGACAAGTACGTAGAGTGCGACATGATAATATGGCTGGTCTGAATTACGTAACGAAAGCGACAATTTATAAAAAACATAAATATGTTCAAGTAAATAGCTTATTTCAAAAAAAGGTCTGGGTCGATTTGTTTCAAATTAACTGATTTACATTCATGTGAAATAGAAATTCAAAATACCTTACTGTTCTGGATAAATTAGGGAATTTCTGAATTTTCAGAGGTGTTTTTGACATGATTTTTAACCAAGGTTTTCTAACTAATTCGTGTTTTAGCTCCGGTTGATTTATCACTTATATCCTTGAGTATCGTGTAGTTCAATTTCAATGTAATCTATTAAGCGGTAATAGAATGATTAGGGTTGCAATACTTGCAATTTTCAAAATGCTAGGCCTTAAGAGCACTGGCATTGCGCACATATATTTTTCGAATGGAAAGACTCATTAGTGCACGACTTGGATCAGATTGGCTTTTGTTTTTTACCTATTAACAGAACCCTAAAACTTCCAATAATATTCGCAAAAAAAACAAATCTCTCAATAAAAAAAGACCTTTCAAACATGTTTTCCTTCACCGTTTAAGAGCACTGGCATTTCGCATTATTGCACATCTAAAGCATGGAAAAACTCATTAGTGCACGACTAGGTTTGAACCTCGACCTTCGGATCGTGAAGCTGGGAGACCACTACACCACCAGTGCTTTATTGTTATATAACATTCCAAAAATCCCGCCTTAGTGGGTGGTTTTGTTATAAAAGGAAACCACCTTCCAAATTTCAGCTTTCTAGCTTCAGCGGTTTCGGCTCGGCGATGATAAATCAGTCAGTCAGTCAGTCAGTCAGTCAGTCAGTCAGGTTAAGCTCTTATATAGTTATAGATTGAAAATAATAATGGCTAGAGAAGTTACCGACTTGGCTTCTTGATGCAAAACCGTAGGAGGATAATGACAACGGGTGTTCGCTAATGAGGCTTGCAGTTTTATGGGCGCATTATTTTAAACCAATTTACAATATAATTACACTTTCTTGAGAAAATATGCAGAGTTATGAGCGTGTTTTTAATTTATCATCTTGCCCCATTTCCGATCTGTTTTTGAATATACCAGATATAATTGTAGACTTAAGCTTAAGTAGTAATGTTCGCCCGAATGGCCAAAACCTTAAGACCAGAGTGCAATTACGGAACTTGGATAGAATCAAAACGTTCATACTAACAGCTCTCAACGCCTATCGATGAATTGGTATTACGGAAGGTCTGTCATTTGGATTGGCATTGAATGTACGTAATATCAAAGAGTTTACACTTGTCAAAACTAGCTCCAATGTCAATCAAGCTTTTGATTGAATCACACTTCTACGTAATACAAAATCACTTGATTACAATTAAAACGGATTGACATTGATTGTAAGCAGGGATCCATAATCGCCCCACAGATATGAGTAGATAATAATGAGTAGAATAAATCAAATTTAAATAGATATAACATCCCCATTAGATAATGATGATATTACTATTATTGATTATTATTATTATTGATTGATGATAAGACTGTAATCCCAGCAGTAGATAAAAATAAAGCAAATACTGTCTTCGATTACCTCAAAGGAATGAGAAAAAAACCTTAGTCAGAAGTCAGGGTTACAAAAACTAGACCAGTTGCTTTTCAGTGACCAAAAGTGAGGAATAAACCAGCTGCATTCATTACGCTGTGTCTATTCACGTCATTGAGGGAGGGGGGAGTGGTTTCTACTCAATTTAATATTTTACTTTGATTTTAAAAATCGTCTTTCAAATTAATAGCATGTAGATGGATAAATAAGAGATTGTTGGTAATAAATAATTTCACGAAAGGTACATTAAAAACTAACTAATATAATTACGAGATAAATAAAATTGTTTCTTGTGAACAATGACGAAAGTGAGAACAATAACGAAACCATTGAGTAGAAAGGCCCGGGCCCCCTTATTACCCTGATTTCCTACAATTTGACAATTTATTGTGAGTGCCAGAGTTATAATAGAACAAATTGAGATAATTAGATTTGATTCGTTTCGACAAATTCAGAAAATAAAAGATTTTGAAGATGTTCAACAAATCAATACGATAGAAAACATAACACATGGATACATTAATTTATTTTAGAACAAATATTTCATTTTAGTTTTTCTTAAAGCTGTCATTTTGAAATATTTCGCTAATTAAAGGCGGAAACATACTTATGTGTCGTGACGTGTCGTGACGCGCCAGAAGCATAATCGGTTTCATACATTTAATATGGTTAGAAACATATTTCGACACGACACGACACGACATGCAAATATGTCCATAACCATATTAAACGTATGAAACCGATTATGCTTCTGGCGCGTCACGACACGCCACGACACGTAAGTATGTTTCCGCCTTAAGTCTTTATAATGAGCAATATAAGATTTTGTCAGAATAATACCTTGATAATTGTAGTGTTTATTTTCACTGTCTAAGCCCGCTATCAACTGTCTGACAGTTGCCGTATGTTTTCCCTTCATTAGATTTAAGAAAAAAGAAGATCTGAATAGGAAAGCACGTTGTTTTTCTTCCAAAATATAATATGAGTACGTCGATTCTGTAAAATTCAAACATCAACTCAAATCTCACATCGCAATTCACTCTCACTTCGCCTAGGGTTCAATATGACATTTGACATCGACCTTTTTATTTGACACTTTGAATCGGGTTTGAGTGCGAAGCGACTTGGGAATTGCCGTATAGAATGCCCTTCTTACGTCATCTCATACTTTATCTGTCTAAATCTCCCCGTCAATTTAGTTCAACTCGCTGACACGCTCGCAAGAGTGGCGCTAGTGTAAAGTCGAATTATCAGGCGAGTTTTTAAAATGCCAATCAAGAAACTCACAGCGGATTCAGATTCGAAGTTTAGAATGAGGTCTTACAGAATCACACAGCTGTAGAGAGGTTGCAAAATCAAAATCATAGCTTAGGTAATAGAGTTCTAAATTCAACTTTACTATGAGTTCAAAATTTCATTACATTAAAAGCATGCAGCATAGATTATTTAGGCGATACTAGGACAACATGCCACAAACATTATCAGTTTAGACTGGTTTTGTCTACCCTCAGGCTAATGAAACCAACACAAAACAGACTACCTAAAACATTTACTCTAAGCAACTCCGTCGATAGCAAATGTTTAGAAAATCTTCATGTAATTTTAAACTTTAAAGATCATAATATTATTATAATTCCTCGCTCTAATATGCGCTGTTTCCAGTTTTTAGTTATAATAAGGTAATATAACAATATATATATTACTATAATATATACCTAATAAGTAGGTACTATAATATGTGGCGCCGGTGACAGAAAAGATGAGGAGTAATATATTATCCCATCAAAAACATAAATGTGAAATGAGAGCCAAGTTCAATAAGTATGTTTTAGTCGTTGACTTCAGCGACAAAAGAAGTGAGATCTAAACGGGTGCCAAGTACAATGGTCAGTCCTGAAACTTATTTATAACAATATGAAATATTTTTAACAACTTTAAAATATCATTTCATCTCATAACTTAGGATATTGTATTGAAGCCTAAGGTCTAACTTGGCTAGTTCTCATTATACGAATTACCTACCTATTATTAACTACTAACCTACTATATCCGATCGCTAGTTTCTACCAGCAAGCAAAATTTTTAGAAGAATAAAATAATAACTTGCATTAGGTATAGCTAATTATAATTCTTACTCTTAAGAAAACTAGCCAAGTCAGACCTTAGGCTTCAATATAATATCCTAAATTATGAGATGAAATGATATTTTAAAGTTGTTAAGAATGTTTCATATTGTTATAAATAAGTTTCAGGACTGACCATTGTACTTGGCACCCGTTTAGATCTCACTTCTTTTGTCGCTGAAGTCAACGACTAAAACATACTTATTGAACTTGGCTCTCATTTCACATTTATGTTTTTGATGGGATATCATTACTTTTTGTACAGAACTTATTAGTAAGTATTCTTATATTATTACACTTATATATCTACCTGCATAGACGGCTCATACTATTGGCATATTGTATACATACCTATTATAGTCATACTTACGTATCTGCATAGACTGCTCATCTATTGGCACATTGTATACCTAGGTACTTAAGTGGTACCTACTTACCGAGAGTGTACTACTTACCAATCCAAGACACTACTTCCACTCGTTATTATATTCACGTCAAGACCCTATTAAAATCTACATAATGACCGACTGTCATCTATTTAGATTGCTATTCTTATATTACAGGCGCTAGTAAGGGTTCCTAGGAGAATCAATTAATTGAAAAAGTACGTGAAAAATATAAAAATTTACAAGTTTCAGTTTCAGTTTTTCCTTTGTATCCACCCCACTACCTACCTGGATGCCAAATTTGAACGTTCTAGGTCATCTGGAACTGGGTTATAATTAACGTCTATAGGTCAGTCAGTGATAATTTTTTTCATAATATACGATTTTTGGACGTTGATATCTAAATAACCGTTTGAGGTGTGTTTATGAAATTCAGAGTACATATTTTACTTGCAAATGGCAATAGATGAGCCAAATTTGACTTGTTTATGTGTAATAGTTTTTGAGTTACGAGGGGGTGAAAATGGCTCCAAATGCTTCGTGTAATATTACACACGGCGCGCGCTTCGCCCGTTCGCTTGAACTTGGCTGACACGCTACCGCGTGTCTAGATAGGATAGCGTGGTATGGGCATGTTATGAGAACAGATGAATGTCATGTGACGAGGAGAGTGTGAGGTATGAATGTGGATGGATACAGGGGTAGAGGTAGGCCACAGAAAAGATGGATGGACTGTGTGAAAGGTGTGAGTAAGAAAGAAGTAAGTACTGAGATGACGAATGATAGAAGAAAATGGAGGACGAAAAAATGTTTTAACGATCCCACACAGCGTGGAAAAAGGGCAAGAAGAAGAAGACGAAGAAGTTATAATAAGGTACTAGCACATTCTCGTTACAAACCCATGATTCTTTCTAGTTATGTTTTTATGACGATACTTTACTCTCCCCTATTTCTTGTTTTTACCAAATCTTAAAATATTATATTACCCACTAAGTTATGTAATGGAATTACCAGTAAAAACCAAACTAAACATGACGTATTATGACCTTTTAGAGTACATTACAATGTTATAGTTTTCACCTCTAAAAGACTTGTTTGGCCAGGTATTAATTTAATCATGTACGGAATACTGTGCAAAATGTGTCATGTACCAATTATAATTTTTGGCCTCTACCCTCTTTAGTTATCCTCAAAGATGTATTTATAATTGGCACCTGTGCAATATGTGCCAATTATAATTTTTGGCCTCTTTAGTTATCCTCAAAGATGTAACTAGAGTTCTGAGGAGATCTACCGAGTCTGGGTATTAGAGTAGTAATCGCTTTTTTTAATTTTATCACTTTTGATGCTGTATTTTGTTATACTTTCAGTCACAGTTTATGAAAAGTAACATAAAGTAACCCGTGCGCGCTATCTCTTAGTGAAATAAATTCCAATCCTGAACTGCTATAAAACAAAGTGAAACATTAAAACATAACTTTTACGTCAACACTTAAAAACTCATCCGGAACAATTTCAAAGCGATTTTTTTATCCCAAATGCTGCTTATTTTTATGAAGAGCCTGCCTATATTAAGCTTGTTATTTCAAAAAGAATTTCAGGGTGATAACTTATTTTATTAAGGAGCATTTGAAATTCAAACATCGTGAAGAAACCGGCGTGATCCTAAAAGTTTCAAGTCATGTGTCAAGTACACGAAAGGAACCCCTAAGGCGCAATCTTTCCACCACATTATGAAACATTTGCATTTTTAATTTTTTTATCACATTTGGTAACATACCGACAAAATCGCCTTCCACTGCGAGCGGAGCGGGCTTCGTGTGGACTCCGTTTAACTCGCAACGGCTTTTCCATAGGAGTGCTTCCACTGTGAATGAGCGGATTTCAATACAATTTCAATCCGCTCAGATCATTAGCTCAGTTTCCGCTCATTACCCTTTTTTAGTGGAAGGCGGGCATAATTGTTTTTCAAACCATCCAGGAACCTATTGAAATATAACTCACAAAATTTCCAAATCGGTCCAGACAATTAAGAGAAGTTAGGTGATAAACACTCCTTAGCTTTATAGTATTACGAGTAGTATAGATTAAAAATACACTTTGATACATAGACAAATACACAGATACCTTTAATCAAAATATAACCGGGTCACTCTGTATAAACTAGACTTGAATTGAATTCCTCGCATTGCCACTAGCGATCCTAATCACTGATTTATAAACTAAAAAGCTACGACTATTTCGTAAACATTGAATTTCCATTCCAACGGTCACAAGTATTTTTGATGGCAACATCGATAGTAAACCTTTTGGGGACACACTGAAAATGTCAACACTACCTACATAGGCATGTTAGACATTATTGTGTCCGGCCAATTTTCGTCTCAATATTTCACGTTTCATAGGGATGTGATGAAATCAAGTTATCTTTTCAAATACGGAAATAATGTTAAAAAAGGTATTCTACATTATATTTACATTAAACCTTCAAAGAATATTTTAGATTTTTGATGATTCAATGTAAATGTATTATGAAGGGTCGTCTGTACCATTTGCTTTGATTTTAAAATTATAATGACGTTTTTTCCGGACACTGAGGGCGATAGTAGCAGTTATTGCCCACCGTCCACCTCCTGAGACCACCTGGGTGAACTGTGAAAAGTTTTGTAGGTACCTACCTAAGGACTTATAAATAATATTTATTCCACTAACTTGTAAAGATTTTGTGAAAAACACATAAAATTCCCAAAACAAAAAAATAATCATGACTGTAATTCAGGCTCGGTAGATACTCGGATCTGCTCAGATCTCTAATTACTTAGATCTTTGAGGAAATCTAAAGAAGATAGTCAGAGGCACGTCTAAACATCATATTTGGCATGCTCACATTTTGCACAGTAGCTAGTATTCTGGACGTGACAGGTTGCAAGCTCATCACCGATTATAAGAATACTAATCTATGACACACCTTAGAATTTTTGTTTCTACAGTATGCCGGTTTCTTCATGATGTTTTCTTTGACCATTTTAAAAGCACTGGCATTGCGCACAAAAATTGTTTGAATAGAAAATTCAAATTCAAATTCAAGTTCAGTTTATTAAACTCAAAATAACATAACAGATAATAATTATCCAATGCGTTATAGAGAAAAATATATTTGATGCGACATAAAAGCAAAGATAGGTTATACGGATACGGAAACTAGCACACCACTATGCCCATCGTCACACGGTGCCAAGTTCAGACTTTATTTGACGTCCGCACTCTCGATGAAAATATCTTGTTTCCAACGCTTTTATGAAGCTGCTTTTAACAGTAAAGCAAGTATTATCTTACGTTATAATAATGTTAAAGTAATAATATAAGACACGTTATTAATTACTAAATTTAATTGGCTGTGGGCCCAAGGTATTAAAAAAGCTCTTATAATATTGCAGTACCTGGGTGACCGAAACCCTCATACCAAATTTCATAAAAATCGTTGGAGCCGTTTCTGAGATTCAGATTATATTTAGACTTACCAGAATTTAATTAGTTTAGTAAGTTAGGATATTCATGCACGGTTGATCTTTATCTTTATTGCTCATAGGTTTAAGGTAACATGCAAGTGATTAAGGCCCAGCATTTTGAAAATTGCAAGTATTGCAACCCTAATCATTCTCTTACCGCTAAATAGATTACATTGAAATTGAACTACACGATACTCAAGGATATAAGTGATAAATCAACTGGAGCTAAAACACGAATTACTTAGAAAACCTTGGTTAAAAATCATGTCAAAAACACCTCTGAAAATTCAGAAATTCCGTAATTTATCCAGAACAGTAACGTATTTTGAATTTCTATTTCACATGAATATAAATCAGTTAATTTGAAACAAATCAACCCAGCCCTTTTTTTGAAAAAAGCTATTTACTTGAACATATTTATGTTTTTCATAAATTGTCGCTTTCGTTACGTAAGAGCAGAGCAGCCTTATTATCATGCCGCACTCTATTTACTTGTCATTTGGGTATTTCGCTTCGTGCTATGTCTGATTCCGCGGAGATCCGCGTTGCTATACGGACCTATGTCACTTTTTTTGTAACTTTTACGTAAGGAATAGTGTGACGAGTATTCTGGGCCTTAAATGATTTTATATTTTGGCATGGTGGAGAAGGAAAAAATACATGCCAAAAAGTATGGCTTGCAACCAGTGAACGCATATAAATATAGAAGCATTTCTTCAAGGAAAATATCCGCGAAATATAACACCTAACTTCACACATCGAAACTCTTTCAAGGCTTTGCAAAAAAATAATGAATGTTGACTTTATTTCCTCGACGTTTGAGTTAAAATTGCCGTGTAACATGTAATAAGCTTCTGTAAATTTTTGATAAAATTCTTTGGTAAAACTGACAAGCCACGCCCACCAGGGCTCTATTTCTGTGGGGTCATTTTTTAGGGAATACTTCAATGTTTATATGCGTTCACTGCTTGCAATCTATGTCAACTTATTAGTCACTAAAAAAGTTCCTTTAATTAAAATACCAACTATAACCTAATGTCCTTCAAAGCACAAAAGGACTCAGATAAAAGTGCTATGTGAGTAGTTAAAGTGAGCTAAGCGAGTCGTTATAATCAATACGTTATGAGTCATAAGACTCGTAACTCATGATAATATCGATATGAGAGCACTCGTTTAACGGATTACCTCTTAAACCTCACGTCATTACCCCGATATTAAAAGTAATAACGGCTTAAGTCGCGTTTAAACGAGAATAATGTAAGCCTTTCATGATTACCGTATAATTATTTTTGATGTTTACAGAGCAAAAGTGGATTGTGTGAACGATGATAAAATTGTATAAAACGCTCTTTTTTTACTCAAAAAGCTGGTTGAAAGGAAATAAAAGACACAAAAAAAACACTGCTGGTTGTCTAGTGGTAATGACCCCGATTTCCGTTCCTATAGCCGTGGGTTCGTATCTGGTCGTGTAGCAATGGATTTTTGTTCCAAAAACCACAAAACAATGATAAATAGAAATGGCCTAAAAATTAGATTTTCGCGATTGTTTCAGCATAATTGAGTCCCATAAATTTCATAATTGGTACTTTCATTTTTGAGCGCTGGTGGTGTAGTGGCAGCACCCCTGCCTCACGATCCGAAGGTCGAGGATTCAAACCTGGTCGTGCACCAATGAATTTTTCTATTCGAAAAAATTATGTGCGCAATGCCAGTGCTCTTAAAAGGTGAAGGAAAACATCGTGAGGAAACCGGCATGCCCTAGAACCAAATATTCGAAAGTGTGTGTTAGAAGTTAGTATTCTTATAAGCAGGGTTTGCAACCTGTCACGTACGGAATACCTACTGTGCAAAATGTGGGCATTACCAAATGTCATGTGCCTCTGACTAGATATTCTCAAACATCTAAGTAACTAAAGATCTGAGAAGATATCTACCGAGCCCAGGGATTACAGTCGTGATCATTATATATTTCATATTTTTTACTTATTTTAAAAGATTGCTCAAAATTGGCACAGAGCGTACCTAGTGGTTTCTCTCACTAGTACCTGCTATAAATCATAAAGAGAAATGGCTTTTATCGATGGTGCTATGGACTGGAATTTGTCAATTTATAAATACTACTAGAAACTCCGACTTTGCTTGCACAGGGGAATTTTCACAAGCGTTTTAGTGTCATTGTCTAGCAATTTAAAAAATACGTCGAGTCGGAAAAATAATTTCAATTTAGAATAAAGAATAAAATAACTTTTTTTGTTCGATTAGACCCACACATAAAAAAAAACTTATAAAAACAACATAAAAAGTCTAAAAGAAACAAAATGGCGTCTGCCTCGGCATGGGTTGGTTGCTAGCGAGTTAGCAGCCAACGCTAGTCTTTCGTCAGATCCCTTTTTCATTTTGTTGAAAATTCGATTATTTGTAAAATTTTCCGAATTTCTTTCGATGGATTTAGAAAGAAACTATTTTGCACATTTTGCACTATTTGAAAATATAATGCACATATTTTACACTCGCGTCAACTGATTTTCCTAGGTTTTTATTATCTGTTCTAATCGTAGAATCGCAAATTAGGAAACTCAAAACAAATTAGGACGCTCACTTCTCTTCAAAACAATGACACTTTTTGTTACAACTTGTTCAAGTACAAGTTCTAGTAATTAAACGCTTAGTCTAAGTAGATCAGTCTGGGAATGA
This sequence comes from Cosmorhoe ocellata, assembly GCA_963675405.1. NCBI lineage: Eukaryota > Metazoa > Arthropoda > Insecta > Lepidoptera > Geometridae > Cosmorhoe > Cosmorhoe ocellata. The sequence continues at coordinate 9,271,883 of OY776256.1, read as the reverse complement.
AGTCTTTAATTTTCTCTATAATTGATAGCCCTGAGCCCTAAAAGCTCCTTTACATATTCATTAAGTCAAACTAAGAAAATACAATTACCTACATTAATTTCATTTGTAGCGCCAGTGTACTTAGGTAATGCTAATTCTGGATTATTATAAACATAAATGATTGATCCAGGCGTGACTTTGCGGAAATCCATTACAAATACTGAAAAGGACGGAAATGTCTAGTACTTTCCCGCTAAAACTATTATCTAATGAGGTTATTAATTAAGCTTATTAATATTAATGAGCCCCACAAAATGCCTTATAGAAATATTATTAATATTAATAATCCCAACACCACACCTCAAATAGAAATAGATAGATATTTTGACTTTTCTCTCGGCGCTCGGTGGAGCAACACCAGTGCGGAGCGAGTCAACGGTCCTGAGGATGCTTCGTGGAGAAGCGAAACACGTGTCGAGTTTCTATTTGAGGTGTGGTGTTGGGATTATTAATATTAATAATATTTCTATAAGGCATTTTGTGGGGCTCATTAAAATTAATAAGCTTAATTAATAACCTCATTAGATAATAGTTTTAGCGGGAAAGTACTAGACATTTCCGTCCTTTTCAGTATTATAAACATGCAAAAATTATGTCAAAAAACAAGAAATTGAAAATTGAATGATTTTGTCATTGAAATTGAATAACAAACATCTCTATACATAGAATAAATCTAACAACGGAATCTTTAAAGAGTACTAAAAAATATAAAATAGAATTATACTTACCAAAAAACTACTAAAATTTGTGCTTAATATTTTGAAAAATCGCAAATAAAACACATCTGTTTTGAATAAAAATTGTTTATTCTAAATCAATAATTTAGTAATCTATCTATACATATCTATATATATAAAAATGAATTGCTGTTCGTTAGTCTCGCTAAAACTCGAGCACGGCTAAACGGATTTATCTTATCTTGGTCTTGAAATGTTCGTGGAGGTCAGGGAAGGTTTAAAAGGTAAGAAAAAATCGAATAACTGCCGGGAAAACCCTAAAAATAGCCCTTTTCTATTTCCCATACAAACGTTTTCTAAATAAGTACGAAGTCTGCCAGGTCAGCTAGTACCTAATAAAATCGTTGAGATGCCGTCTGTACCTACGATTAACATTTCCAAAAAAAAAATAGTGCTACCTAAAGAACGCTACTCTGTGCGTTTTTGCACGCTAATCTCCGCAACGCTTGAACCAAATTGAAGGTAGATTTCACCTTATTTTGAAATAAGCTTAGGTTAAACTTAGGCTTTGTTTCATTCATCGAGATCGGTTAGCAAATAATAAAGATATGATAATTTTACTTATTCCTCGCGCGCGCTGGAAGCTTTGTTTAAAATAAATACGCGTACAAAGTCGCGAGTAACAAGCTTGTTAATATAATCGTCTCGGTATTAACGCTTTTTTGTATGATCCTTCATAAAAAATATATTATACCAGCTTCCACCCGCAGCTTCGCCCGCGTGATACCTTGAAAAACAAAAACAAATCTATCCTACGGGAACTGTACATTTGTCTGGAATAAAAAGTAGACTTTAATTTATATCTGTGCCAAATTTCATCCAGATCAGTTCAGCCGTTTCAATGTGAGAGAGTAACAAACATACATGCATACATCCTGACATCCATACATTCTTACAAACTTTCGCGTTTATAATATTATATTAGTAGAATTTTTAAGAAGATTCATACATAAAATGGCACTTAAGTTGGAAATGGCACTTAAATTAACATAGCATGTTTCAAAATGATTTTGTGATTTTCTTACTAATATTATAAACGCGAAAGTTTGTAAGAATGTATGGATGTCAGGATGTCTGTTTGTTACTCTTTCACGCTAAAACGGCTGAACTGATCTAGATGTTTGGCACAGATATAAATTATAGTCTGGAATAACACAAAGGCTACTTTTTATCCCGGAAAAATGTACGGTTCCCGTGGAATAGGTTTGTTTTTGTTTTTCAAGGTACCACACGGGCGAAGCCATGAGCAGAAGCTAGTATAGTATAAATATATTTTGACTTTGACACATGACTACTCCAATCACTGCATCATTGGAAGCTACCACAGACAGACGCAGTACCATGTTTGGCATCTGAATTAGGCAGTCCATTGGATCTGAATTGGTAATCTCACGCACAAAGGATGTCAAACTCTGGGTAGCGTTTCCTGTGAATTCAGATGCCGACAGAATACTGTGTCTATAGTTAGATTTGTATAACTTAGGTATGTTATGAATAGGGATGAATATAGATATAACTTCATTACAAACTGCCCCAAACACTACTGCGTCTTGTGGGAAAAAAGTTCGTCTAAACATAAAAAAAAATATAATTCATCACGACTGTAATCCCCGTATCTCAGATCTTTAGTTACTTATATCTTTGAGGATATCTCAAGAGGGTAGTTAGAGGCACGTCCAAACATGATATTTGGTACATGCCCACATTTTGCACAGTAGTTAGTGACAGGTTGCAAGCCTATCGCCGCTTATAAGAATACTAACCTATGACACACCTTCGTTTAAGAGCACTGGCATTGCGCACATAATTTTTGGAAAAAATCATTTTCTTCACATAGTTTTTTCTTATTTTTTTCTTTGAAAAAGAAAACGTGTTGTGCCGTCCCCACTTAGCTTAGGAAAAGAGAATTACCTCATTATACGACATGACAGCAACCTTCTCTTTCACTCGGCTCATATAGCTTATCCTCGGTCTTCCTCTTTCTCTATTTCCTTCCACTTTTCCTTTTTTAATGTTCTTGATGGAAACTGGATGACCAATTATCTTTCCTTGACATTAAATAAATTGAAAATAGATTTAAAGGCTTCCAACCTGCCACGTACGGAATACTACTGTGCAAAATTTGAGCATGTATGTATGTACCAATGTCATGTTCGTACGTGCGTCTGACTACCCTCTTTAGATATCCTCAAAGATCAAAGTCACTAGAGGTCTGAGAAGATATCTGGGGATTACAGGTGTGATCAAGTTTTTTTACGTGTAAATTAATATCGTCTTGAGAGTTTGTCCTTCATTTCATTATACCAAAGTTTCGAGAAACAATTGTGTAAACGCAAGAATACATCCTTTAGATTCGTAAGAAGGGAAAACCGTTCAAAATACACTCAAACTCACAACTAGAAGATCGTTCTCAAACTAAAACTTAACAATAGAGCGAGTACAACGGACAACACGAAACGGGCGAAATTATAGAAAGTTATGAACTGTGTTTGTTGTGTAGTGTGAATACCTGAAATTGTGCTGTGATTTAAGAGACTAAGCACACGGCGTATTTAATGCGCGCAGACAACGCGCGTTTTACGAACGCGCGTTTACGACGCCGTAGATGCCCAGAAAGACGACTGTTGCAGTTAGCGCGCGTAAAAACCGATACAAACGTGTTTCGAACGCGCTTCTCGCGCACGTTTGTATCGCGTTTGAATTGATACAAAAGTAATGTAAGGGTGGGGAAAGGGCAGGAGCGTGCGCGAACGCCACCGCACCGCGCCACTACAGCGCGTTTGTATCGCTGTATCTGCGCGTATATGAAGGCATATTTAATACGCGCAGACGATGCGCGTTTCACGAACGCGCGTTTACATCACCACTGATTTTTTATTTATTTATTTATTTATTTATTTATTAGGCAACGCCAACAGCACACACAACAAAACATTAAAAAAAACAACATGAAAACAAATTATTCTATGAAATGTGTGCCAATTACAGGCATGCACAACATTTACCATAATATTTAAAGAAACAGAAGTTTTTACGTGTGCTTAGGTTACCAGACTGCAACTGAATCTCGTTTGAAATGCGTTAACGTGCGTTATCTGCGCGTTTTCTGCGCACGTAAAATACGCCATGTGCTTAGGCTCTAAACTCGTTAATCTACGCTTTGAATAGATACCATAATTGCACTGCACAAAACTCCATATATTTTAATGCAAAAGTGTATGGAAATTCATTGGAAAGAATTTTGATAGAGATGAAAGTGATAGCACCCCTGCCTCACGATCTGAAGGTTGTAGATTCAAACCTGGTCGTGCACCAATTTTTACAAACTTAATAGTTCTCGATATATTTGTATATATAATGTGCGAAATATCTCGATATATGATGTGCGAGAACTGTTAATAACATGGTAGCTGGTAACCTCCACCACAAACACTAACGAATTACGAGTCAAAACGGCATTTAAATGTAATTGCACCCTTGTGGCACCATTTTACTGCGGCCCGGTGCTAAACAGAAATGTTTAATTTCGCGCAAACGAAACGCATTTCTTTGTTTGAGTAGGTACATAGAAAGAATTACAAGATAAATACTCGGGCAAAACACGTAGCCGCGACACGGCATAGTAACATACCATGTTACGACACGAATCAAAACTTAACGAAACTAAACTTTTGTAACGTAAAAACTTAACATAATTTTGGGTTCAACGTTTTACGTATAAATGTAACAAATATTATTTGAAATAAGGTTGTTTAAGTTCAAATCGGAAGACATTTTTTATTTTGAGTCATCCCGTGACCACTACATTGTGTAAACCTGTTGAGAAGTCGGGAAAAATAGGTAAATAAAACGCGATAAATACCCGTTTAATACAAATAATTATCAAATCAGATGATTGATTATAATTATGTACCGTGATTTATCGGACTACTGTTATTAAAATTGAAAAAACTCACGACGATGTCGTGGCACGATGCACATCGTCAATCTTCACGACGATGTTACGATGCGACGCCGAGTCGTGCCTATGTGTTTTGGCCCACGTGTTGTTATAAATTAAATAAAATGACAAACGCGACGCGAAAATATTAAAAAGTCGTTGCAAGCGTGGCCTACGTTGTCGTGCTAATCAGTCTCAAACTCAAACTCAAATCATCTTTATTCAGTAAATCACAGGGATCATTTTGAATCGTCTTACATACTAGGTCAGTCTAGGTGCCAATTCCAGTCCTATCCCCAGTCCGAGAAGAACTGACAAGAACCTCGCTGGGCCCTAGCGCTTTTTTGTATGATCCTTGTTAATTTTGTTAGGGACACCTAGCAGAGTTGGATCTGTACCCCCTAGTATGAGTATTTGATAGTTTACGAAAACGGGTTTCAAATAGTATCCTTTCATACATTTAACTTCATCGAAAATGTTAAGGAACGAAAATAAGGTCAATATCGTGAAAACTTGGTTTGAAAATCATTGCTAGGACTGCCGATTAGATCTTTTCAATATTATCTACCCTATTTTAGTTCCTTAACATTACCGATGGAGGTAAATGTATGAATGAATATTATTCGAAAAAGTTTTCGTAAACTATTGAAAACTCATACTAGGGGTACTGATTTGTCCCAAGCTTTCCCAAGTCTACACGAAGTGCAGAACAGTATAAACTGTGATGAGTGACTGGTTCCACAGCACTGGGCATTATTCAATCAAAATATTGATGAAGTCTGTGCAAGCTAGTTAAATGGTAATGCATCGACTGTCGCAACATCAGATACCAGTATCGTATTAGTGTTGCTTCACGTATTCTATAGATGTCAAAACAAACAAACGATACAATTATACAGCAAATAAAATAAACGATCATGACTGTATCTCCCAGGTTTGGTAAACATCTTACTCAAAGGCCAGTACTAAACGTCTGAGGTGTACCGTCACCCATATAAAGTTCTTTCTTCTTCTTCTTCAATTATGGCATCTGTCTCTTAGAAAACAGTTTTGGCAGTGTCAAGTGTATTTATTTATAAGTATTGTCAACGTCACAGAGTCATAGTCAAGTAGTCAAGTCAATTTTAAACAAAAGATGGCTGTTTTGTTGAAAATTTTAGGGATTTCCTCCGATGGAATTTGAAAAGAACTATTCACTCTAATTCACATACTTTACACTCGCGTCAAGAACCCGGGCTTTATTGGCAAAATAACCACCAAAATTACGCAATAAAACTCAAAATAACACGAGAAAACATATAAAAACAAGAGCGACGTAGTTGTCAGGCAAATACACCGCAGAAAATCCCACCCATATAAAGTTAGGCGCGTTCAAGTTTAATCTGACAGGTGAACTTTCACCAAAACGTTCACCCAGGTGGTCTCAGGAGGTGGACGGTGGCCAATAACTGAATCACTGGTTACTTAAAATAAAGATATTCATATAAGAATACTTAGATACTTAGATACTTAATAAAGAAGACTTAGATAGTAGTCAGAGCCAGGTCCTTTATATTTGGCACAATATCTAAAAGTAGTGAATATTTCGTACCATGATGATGGCCAAATATCACGTTTTGGCTATCCTCTTTAGATATTCTTAAAGATCTAAGTAACTAGAGATCTGAGGTGATATCTACCGAGCCTGGGGATTACAGTTGGGGTCAGTTACTAAGATCTTTGAGGATATCTAAAGAGTAGTCAGAGGCACGTCAAACATGATATTCGGCAAATTGTCACCGTAATTTTTTGTTATTGAATATTTTTACATTAGATAGATATATAAAGAATTTATTTGTTTCGTACCACAGACACACATACAATTTAACATAAATACAACTTTAACAAAAACACACACTGAACGAATTCCTTAAAAGTAAGTTTGCAAGAATATGTGAACGTGGGCAAGTTCGTGTGTGCTGCAGTAAGACAAATTTTCCATGTTATTATTAGTATTAGACGGGTATTTATCGCGTTTAAATTACCTTATATTTTCCCGACGTTTCGACAGATTTGCACGCTGTCGTGGTCACGGGTAGACTCAAAGGCGATAAATACCCGTCTAATACTAATAATTATGTGTTCAGATCGCGTAAGTTTAAAAGTACATAAATTTTCCATGGCTCAGTGACATCTTTTGCTTAAAAGCAAAAACACTGGTTGTCAGCCAAAACCTGATCGAGAGCGAGCAGAACGAGTACGAACAGACAACAAATACGTACCTAGCCATGAATTGCGGTAGTAATAGTCTAGTAAGCTGCTTGTATAAAAAGTATTGCTATTTTTAAATTACAGTAAAGCTATTATCACATAATAATATTAATAAACTAGCTGTCCCGGCAAACTTCGTACCGCCTTCTACATTGCTTAGAAAACATTAAGTGATTATAATATATGAACTTTATTATATAGTAACAAAGTTCAAATTGACTCTACATTTTATTTAGAAACGTTTGTATGGAAAATAGAAAAGGGCTATTTTTAGGGTTTTTCCTGCAGTTATTCGAATCTTTCTTACCTTTTAAACCTTCCCTAAACCTCCACGAACATTTCAAGACCAAGATAAGATAAATCCGTTTAGCCGTTCTCGAGTTTTAGCGAGACTAACGAACAGCAATTCATTTTTATATATATAGATAGATAGATAATAAACAAGTTACTGATGACAATAGTACCTACGTAAAAAAAGAAAACTTGAGAGGTGTCAAGGGACACCCGGATGGAACGAAGTTCCTTTCCTTGCTTTCTAAGAGAGAGAGAGACAGACAGAGAAACACGCGCGCGCCGCACGGCTTACAACTATAGCAAAAAGTGTCGTGACAACTTTTCGTGAGAATTTTTCCGTCTAGCCCCCTTTCACAACGCGCGATAAGGAACTTTGTTCCAATAATAATAATTGTTCCCTATTTTTATTTTCTAACCTTTGTTTTCTTTTGCAGGAGGACGAGCGAGGGCGACATGAACTCGACAGCCAGAGTCAACGACACCAGTAAGTACCCATTTAAATTATGCCTCATAATTACGTGGTTTTAATTATGCTTTGTTGTTCTTTATAATTGGGGTCTTAGCTGAAGAAAACAGACATTATGATAACAAATTAAAAAGTAAAAAGGCATCATTCTCAGATTTGGCGGACATATAAGGGGCCTTACCACAAGCTCTTACAAACCATCGTGTTTCAGAAGTGTAAATCTTGTACTAATTAACGACCAATTCTTGTATAATATAATATATTATGTAAACGTACAAGCCTAGTTTTTCGAAGTATCTGCAAAATTTCCAAAAATTTTAAATATTGGTTTCAGTCGATATCGCTTTTTGTATGAAAATTTACAACTCCACAACCAGTGATCTGTTACTTTAGTAAATTTATCTCTATGTCCACAACCCTCTTAAGTTGGTGCCGAGTATCTTTTTCAGAGACGTTGGGCATCGTTTGAAGATAATAAATACGCTTAAGGCCCAGAATACTCGTCACACTATTCCTTACGTAAAAGTTACAAAAAAAGTGACATAGGTCCATATAGCAACGCGGATCTCCGCGGAATCAGACATATCACCAAGCGAAATACCCAAATGACAAGTAAGTAGAGTGCGGCATGATAATAAGGCTGCTCTGAATTACGTAACGAAAGCGACAATTTATGAAAAACATAAATATGTTCAAGTAAATAGCTTTTTTCAAAAAAAGGGCTGGGTTGATTTGTTTCAAATTAACTGATTTATATTCATGTGAAATAGAAATTCAAAATACCTTACTGTTCTGGATAAATTAGGGAATTTCTGCATTTTCAGAGGTGTTTTTGATATGATTTTTAACCAAGGTTTTCTAACTAATTCGTGTTTTAGCTCCGGTTGATTTATCACTTATATCCTTGAGTATCGTGTAGTTCAATTTCAATGTAATCTATTAAGCGGTAATAGAATGATTTGGGTTGCAATACTTGCAATTTTCAAAATTCTGGGCCTTAAAGTAACGTTTACAAATGTGTTTTGGCTTTGGTAAAAACGTTTAATTACCGCAGTTGGCCCCTGGGGATTACAATATAGTCATGATGATGTTTGTTTCTTTGTTTCATTTAACTGAATGGGAACTTTTCAAGCAACGTTTAAGATAATAAATGTGCATAGAGTAACGTTGCAAATATGTTTTGACTTTGGTAAAAACGTATAATTACCGCAGTTGCCCCTGGGGATTATAACACAGTCATGATGATGTTTGTTTCTTTGTTTCATTTAATTGAATGGGAACTTTTCAAGCAACGTTTAAGATAATAAATGTGCATTGAGTAACGTTGCAAATATGTTTTGGCTTTGGTAAAAACGTATAATTACCGCAGTTGCCCCTGGGGATTATAACACAGTCATGATGATATTTGTTTGTTTGTTTTATTTATTTTTCTGTGAACTTTTGGAACATCTGTTCAACCTGCTGTTGCGAATCATTGGGTCGGAATCTCTCAAAACTTTGAGAATCCGGCATCTTTTCCGTTTCATTAGAAGCGTTTAAAAGTGGTTTAGAGGTAAATTAACTTTTTGAAGTTGAAAAATGTTTTGCGTATTTCCCGGTTTTTGCTACTTGAACAGATGTTCCGGTATTCAGATCTCTAATTTTAAATAGTATGTTGGTTTTTAGTTTTTTGATATTTTTTGCGCGTTTCCACTTTTTAGACTAAAGTTTTGCAGTGAAAATATTATTATTTGATAGTATGACTGAAATTTTACTACATGAGGAATGAGCAAATATTACGAAAACTTTTATTGTAAAAAACTTTTTATTAAAAATGCAGTTGTGACTAAAATAAGGTCCATTTCAAATTTAGATGTCAAAAAAGTAAAGATACATTCAAACTGACACACACAGCACAGCGTGACTTTTTGCGATGCACATCGTATATTTTCACGGTAATGGTGACGCAACGTGCTATGACGCGTTGTGTGTTGTTTTGATCGTAATTACAGATGTCGTAGTGAGTTTTACTTTAAGCTCCGTACTCACATACGGTATTACTCGATAGTTTTACTCGAAAACGAGTAAAAATTAACGTGTGGACAGCAAAAGTCACGTCTCGAAGGCTCGAATCTAGTAGTAATCCGCATCAAATGCAGGCTCGACATGATAGCTCGATCGAGCAAAACCGTATGTGCGTACAAAGCTTTAAGCTGTATATTTACCACAAACATGGTATGCCTTATTTAAAAAATAACCTATTTTTCTTCTTGAAAATAGAACATTCAAAACAATAGAAACGCTACCTCACCTCATTTCAAAAAATAAGAACGCTTCATTCTTCCACGCCCCTATCGCCCCTTCTATTCAATTAGAAAAGAAATTACTGGACGCATTCAAATGGAAATACTAGGACTGGGCCACAGAGCAAATCCGTGAAACTGTTCTGGTTTATTCTCTGTGGATATAACTAGGCGAAAGATGTACAAATCTTGTTTGTATGGATGTTTAAATAAATAAATAAATAAATAATAAATAATGCTGGACAATCCACACAGCATCATCTAGCCCCAAAGTAAGCTACTCAAAGCTTGTGTTATGGGTACTAGATAACTGATATATTTAATACATGATGTAGGTACATAGATAGATATTTTTTATTATACATACACACCTTTGTTCCGAGGCGGGAATCGAACCCGCAACCTCTTGCGTCGCAGGCGGACTCTTGCCCGCTGCGCCACTGAGGTCGTCAAACTGAGGTTTGGATGTCTAGATGTATGTTTGTTACTCTTTCTCGCTAAAACGGCTGAACGGATCTGGATGTAATTTGGCACAGATATCGATTATGGTCTGAACAAATAGGCTACATTTTATCCCAGAAAAATGTACAGTTCCCGTGGGATAGATTTGTTTTTGTTTTTCAATGTATAGGCGACCAAGATATTGGTTTACCACTTTTGATGACATCTCCCAGTAACATAATTATTCGCTAAGGATTACTATGACAGATTCTGACGTAGCAGTTATTAATATGTCAAGCGAAAATAGCCCTTGATGTTTTGTACGTGCAAATGATATTCAGCCTTAGAGTGGTAAACCAATTTCTTGGTCGCCTATACCACGCGGGTGAAGTCGCGGGCGGAAGCTAGTACTATATAAATTAATATAAATAAATTTATAAATAAATATGTAAAAACGTGCACTTATCCCTACGAGTAAGGATTACTTGGAAGGGATAAGTGTACTAGCTAATTTGTCTTTTTAAGCTAGATTTTTCATAAAAAATATAATAATCATCTTCTTTTTTAAGAAGAAGAAGAAGAATATTATATTTTTATGAAAAATCTGGCTATGAAATACTAACTATTGTGCAAAATGTAGGCGTGTGTGAAATATTATGTTTGAACGTGCCTTTGACTTTCTATAGACATCCTCAAAGATCTAAGTAACTAGAGATCTGAGGAGATATCTACCATGGCTAGGGTTTACAGTCGTGACCATGGTTATTTTTCTTTTTTTTTAGTATGTCACTTGTTATTTCAAGCCAGTGTGTTTTTTATTAGTAGGATAATGAGTAAAGATTAATGAGACGCAATCTCATCATTAAAAAATATTATATTAAGTTTAGTTAGTACATTATTTTCCGTGTTTTGGAAACAACAGCGTGATGGATGAATTTTCAATGAAATTAAACTGATGGATGATGACATGTTTTCATTGAATTCAGAAATATAAGCCCGCTTCATCATCAGACAAAATGTTTGACAATAACTAATCAGATCAAGTTTGTTTACGTAGTAACTATAGAAACTATATGTACATCTATGATACATTATGTCCTTTCTCAAGTTCTAGACTATCTCTGTACCAAATTTCATTTGAATCGTTTCAGTAGTTTAGGCTTAATTACGTAACACACAGAGTTACTTTCGCATTTATAATATTAGTAATAAATAAAAAAAATAATAATAAATAAATAAATAAATAAATGAATGAATAAATAAATAAATAAATAATGATTATTAGTTAAAGTTGAAAAAGACTGCTGGTCGTGTAGTGGTAGCACCCCTGCCTCACGATCCGAAGGTCGTGGGTTCAAACCTGGTCGTGCACCAATGAGTTTTCCATTCGAAAAAATTATGTGCGCAATGCCAGTGCTCTTAAACGGTGAAGGAAAACATCGTGAGAAAACCGGCATACCCTACAACCAAAAATTCGAAGGTGTGTGTCATCATAGGTTAGCAATCTTATAAGCGGCGATGGGCGTGCAACCAGTCACGTACGGAATACTAACTACTATGCAAAATTTGGGCACGTGCCAAAATGTCATGTTCGGACGTGCCTCTGACTACCCTCTTTAAATATCCTCAAATTTCTAAGTCCGAGATATCTACTGAGCCTGGGAATTACAGTCGTGATCATATTTTTTTAATTTTTAAACTAAAAAAATAAATTCATTGAACTGTCACTCAGATACCTAGTACTTAGCTGTGATAGATAGGTTCTATATAAAGGGTTGTGAGGGTCTTCCTAACTTTCAGCGGGAGCACGTGACCGGACTCCGAGTTGACTTGAGGTCACTAATTTTTCACCCAATTTCATATTTCAAGCACGTCTCATTAAACCTTACGGTTTTGATAAAACGACGACCGCTACAATATCGGCATGTTAACTTTGATCAGTGTTGCCAGATACACTGTAATTACAGATCTACTGTATTTTCACACGATCCACTGTACACTGTGATATTAAAAAAAATTACAGTGTATGGGAAAACTGTAATTTTTCAACGGGCATTTATTGCAATTTTGTATCAAACACTGTAATTTTGACCACTTTTGAGCACCAAACACTGTAATATAATTTGTCTCATCTGACATCACTGGCTTTGATTATTGTCAATAAGTTTTACTCAGAGTAAAATATGATAATACCTACATTAACTTATACATCCTACTAATATTATAAACGCGAAAGTTTGTAAGAATATTATGAATGAGTGGATGTATGTTTGTGACTCTTTCACACTGAAACGGCTAAACGGATCTGGATGAAATTTAGCATAGATATAAATTATAGTCTGGAATAGCACATAAGCTACTTTTTATCCCGTAAAAATGTACGGTTTCCGTGGGATAGGTTAGTTTTTGTTTTTCAAGGTACGACATGGGCGAAGCCGTGGGCGTAAGCTAATATATTATAAAATCACGCCTTTTTTATGGGTAGGGAGAGACTAGTGATCTCCACTTATTATTATTATTATGAATATCCACTTTATAATATACCAATTAGTACGGCACTTAAACAAACGTAATTTAAAAATACCTTAGCGTGGGTTCACACTTGGTGACATTCTGCCGTGACTGAGTCTGTGTCACGGCAAAACGTTTCTGCTTTTCAGTAACGGCCGGTTTCTATATTCTATTTATCTGCGGTTTTTGGATTTTGGATATGTATTTGACATTAATCTTATAGAAGTAATATCAAATACCTATCCAAAATCCAAAAACCACAGAGAGAATTTAGAAACCGGCCGTAAGTCCCTTTAAAATCTGTCAAATTATCACGCGTGTAAATACTGAAAAGGACGGAAATGTCTAGTACTTTCCCGCTAAAACTATTATCAGAAAAGTGATCTTTTCTCTTCTCTCGGCACTCGGTGGAGCAACACCAGTGCGGAGCGAGTCAACGGTCCTGAGGATGCTTCGTGGAGAAGCGAAACACGTGTCGAGTTTCTATTTGATGGTGGTGTGGTGTTGGGATTATTAATATTAATAATATTTCTATAAGGCATTTTGTGGGGCTCATTAATATTAATAAGCTTAATTAATAACCTCATTAGATAATAGTTTTAGCGGGAAAGTACTAGACATTTCCTTCCTTTTCAGTATTTGTAATGGATTTCCGCAAAGTCACGCCTGGATCAATCATTAATCACGCGTGTATGTTATGTATGATGTATGGAGACAACGTTTTTAGAAAAAAAAATACTCTGGGCAAATTCGATCAAACTTTTATTTACGTCTTGGTTATCAAAGTGTAAACTGTAATTTTTGCAAAAAGTTAATATCGCTAAAAAACAAAAATAATTGATTCCGGTTTTTATTAACGCAATTATCATAGATTACCAAAGTGCTTACATTTCTTTTTTAAGATTTATTCTTCTCGGTCTGTGTCATAATTTAGGTTGCGGTTTTTTCCAGAACCGAGGCTTAAGTGCCACAATAGGCTTGGAAATAATTTAACCAATTTAAGCTGTTTATAACAATGTTTTAATTTTTAACCTCAAATTGTTCCCATGACAAGCCTTTTCGGGGGCAAATGTTATTTTTTAATCCCAATTTTAACCCTTTTTAATAGCTTTATAAAACAAGTTGGCAACATTAATAATCTCTCACAGCTTAGTTGGTAGTAACTCTGCCTTCTGCACTGAAGGTTTTAGATTCAATTCCCATTTATACTTTTTTTTTACAAAAAAGGTAGCCCCAAACTAAACAAAGCTTGTATTATGGGAACCAGATAGCTGATAGACTAATTAATATACTTTTTAATGTAATTACATACATATAATACTAATATTATAAAGCTATTATAATTATTTTGACGACCTCTGTGGCGCAGCGGGCGAGAGTCCACCTGCGACGCAAGAGGTTGCGCGTTCGATTCCCGCCTCGGAACAAATTTGTGTATGATCTGCAGAAATTTGTTCCATTGGCCTGGGTGTTTTCTATGTATAATAAAAAATATCTATCTATGTATAACATGTACTAAATATATCAGTTATCTAGTACCCATAACACAAGCTTTGAGTAACTTACTTTGGGGCTAGATGATGCTGTGTGGATTGTCCAGCATTATTTATTTATTTATTTATATAAAGCTGAAGAGTTTGTTTAGTGGTACGCAGGGCCGAGCCGCCCCTATGTGCGGCGCACACAGGCGCCAAGACAATAGAGGCGCCGCCATCGAAATTATTTTTGATACACTGACACAACAACATATTCTTTGTAGTGGAGTATCGATAAGTAAAACCCAAAATATGTAGGTACACCACTTTTATAGACCAAATTTTAAATTTTTGCCGTGTCGGGCGACACATAGGTAAGTACCTAAGTTGAAACATGAAGATTCATGAAAAAAAGAGGCGCTTCATAGGTTTCGCACACAGGCGCTGTGGGGGGTCGGCGCGGCCCTGGTGGTACGCAATGATGAATTCTTATTTTTTGAACGTATAATTTTTTCTTCGGTAAAAATAACGATTCGTCAATGACATGTATTGTGTGAACAAGCCATAAGGTAAGTAAGTTTAATTATTGAGATGGATTTACGGAAAATGGTGCTTGATTGGAATCTGAATAGGCAAGATGAAATATTATTTCTGGATAATTAAAATCTTTATGCTTCCTTTACACCTGTCGAGTGCTTGATCTAGTAAACTAGTCCGAACACAATTGTAGAAGAGAGTAATCTATATCTATATAAGAGCTTAACCTGACTGACTGACTGACTGACTGACTGACTGACTGACTGATTTATCATCGCCCAGCCGAAACCGCTGAAGCTAGAAAGCTGAAATTTGAAAGGTGGGTTCCTTTTATAACAAAACCACCCACTAAGACGGGATTTTTTGAAATTCCACCTCTAAGGGGGTGAAAAAGGGTGAAAACGTTAGTATGAAACTTTTTAACGCGTGGAGCGATTTTCATGAAACTTTGTTTGTGCACTGTAAATGCAAAATGAATGGACACGTGTTTCAGGATTTTTCAATATAACCATCAAAAAGGGGTCAAATGTGGGGTCAATTTTTGTATGGGAACTTTTTAACGGGTAATGCGATTAGCCTGAAACTTTGTTTGTGTACTGTAAATGCAAAATAAATGAAGACGTGTTTCAGGATTTTTCAATATAACCTTCAAAAAGGGGTCAAATGTGGGGTCAATGTTTGTATGGGAACTTTTTAACGGGTGGTGCGATTGGCTTGAAACTTTGTTTGTGTACTGTAAATGCAAAATGAATGGACACGTGTTTCAGGATTTTTCAAAATAACTTTCAAAAAAGGGTCAAATGTGGGGTCAATGTTTGTATGTGAACTTTTTAACGGGTGGTGCGATTGGTCTGAAACTTTGTTTATGTACTGTAAATACAAAATGAACGGACACGTGTTTTAGGATATTTCAATATAACCTTCAAAAAGGGGTCAAATGTGGGATCAATGTTTGTATGGGATCTTTTTAACCTGGTGCGATTGGTCGGAAACTTTGTTTCGTGTTTCAGGATTTTTCAATAAAACCTTAAAAAAGGGGGTCAAATGGGGGGGGGGGGTCAATGTTTGTATCGGAACTTTTCAACGGGTGGTGCGATTGGTCTGAAACTTAATTTCGTGTTAAAGGATTTTTCAATATAACTCTAAAAAAGGGGTCAATGTTTGTATGGGATTTTTTTTGACGGGTGGTGCGATTGGTCTGAAACTTAGTGTACTGTAAATACAAAATGGATGAACAAGTGTTTCAGGATTTTTCAATATGACCTTCAAAAAGGGGTCAAATGTGGGGTCAATGTTTTTATGGGTAATTACTTTTTAAAGGGTGGTGTGATTGGTCTTAGTTTTGGTTTGGATACTTTAAATGCAAAGTAAATGGAAACGTATTCCTGGATATTTCAAAATAGCCCTCTAAAATGGGTAAAATTGAATGTCAAAGTTATTTATGGGATTTTTTTATTAGTGTAATTTGTTTGAAACTCAGTTTAGATACCTACTTTAAGTGAACGAAGTCGCGGGTGGGACAGCTAGTAATAATAATAATAATAGCCTTTATTCCAAAACATAGGGTTACAAGAGGTCCCTAAGTTCGGTGTGCCTTTTGGCATAGGCCTCCTCCAATTCCTTCCCATGGGTCCTGTCCCTTGCTACTCTCAACCAGAATGGTCCCGCTGTCTGTTTCAAGTCATCTTCCCATCTCCTGACTTGACGACCCCTGCCTCTTTTGCCGTCTCTTGGTTGCCAGAGGGTGACTTGCTTGCTCCATTTGTTAATGGTAGAAGAGAGTAGGTACAGTTAATTATTTGCAAAAATATTTATTGCAATGCTCTGTTTAGATAAATCCTACTAATATTATAAACGCGAAAGTTTGTAACAATGTATGGATGTAAGGATGTCTGGATGTATGTTTGTTACTCTTTCACGCTGAAACGGCTGAACGGATCTGGATGAAATTTGGCACAGATATAATAAAACATATAGATAATAGTCTGGAATAACACATAAGCTACTTTTTATCCCGAAAATGTACGGTTCCCGGGGGATAGATTTGTTTTTGTTATTCAAGGTACAACGCGAGCGAAGCCGTGGGCTGAAGCTAGCAATTTATAATTATACTAACTACAAAAATGTGGAACTCCTTACCAGAGTCTGTATTTCCAGAAAAATATAATATGGGTGTCTTCAAATCCAGAGCCAATAGGTTCCTTCTAGATTTCACTAATGCTTAACATCAAGTAGAGTGAGGTAAAACGTCAACCTATTATTTAAAAAAAACTATCTATGTCTATACCTATATATAAAATCGTTTATCTTTGCGTTTGTGCACGCTAATCTCCGCAACGGCTGAAATCGAATGCAATTTTCACTAATGTATTGAGATGCGCTTGGGTTAAAACTAAAAGGGCATCTAAACGGGCTATATTTTACGACAATTGTGGCTGCAATACTGTGGCCGGCAACATTGCTAGCAATGCCAGCCACACTATGCAATATTTTAAGGATGGCCCGGCATTATAGTCACATATTTTAGGCTAGGCTTAGGTAGGGTCGAATCCACATTCGTGTCCTTTTTTTTCGTTTTTCTGCCAAAACAATGTAAGCGGCTGCGATGAGCGTCACTAAAATGTTTTTTTGATGGCTGGGCAATGTTTGCCAATAATTGCAGCCACAAATTGTCGTAAAATATAGCCCGTTTAGACGCCCCTTAAGGCTTTGTTTCATAGAAACAGTTGACAAATAAAAAACATAAGAATTTGATATATTTGATGAAAAACCTTATCTATTCGTATAGCCGCAGTCACAGAATATTAAAAAGTAATCTAACGCGTACGTAGTCGCGGGTATCAACTATGTAGTTACAAATAAAATAAAAAATATGTGCAATTTTGTATCCCTACTTATTGAGGCGATTTCACTTTACGAATTTGTAGGTTATTATGAAAAAAAATAACAAAATAAAAATATAATAAAAACTTCAAAGAGTTATCCATAACCTGGTAGACGAGAGCAATGATCAAAGGGCGGTGTTTACTTCGGACATAGGATCAGTATAGCTATCCGACGAGGTAATATTGCCAACTTTTTGGTACATTACCTGTGGTCAGTGACTTGTCGACAAAATTTAGTAATTCCGCTTATATAAGCCTTGCTGAAGATAGTATTCGGGATTTGCGATGCATTCGACGGTCACCTACGCTCTAGTATTTATATTTTTTTCTCGAGTTATTTTGAGTTTTATTGTGTAATTTTGGTAGTTATTTTCCCAATAAAGTCACAGTTCTTGACGCGAGTGAAAAAATGGTAATTAAAGTGAATAGTTCCTTTCTAAATCCATCGGAAGATGTCCTGAGAATTTTGAACAAAACAGCTATCTTTTGTTTAATAGTAGATAAGTAGCCAAGGGCTGTAAGGCATCAATTGCAGCCCGAGATATTTAGGCGCACGAGCGTAGCGAGGGCGCCTTTAGTTCGAGGGTGCAATTGATGCTTACACCCGAGCTAACTACTCTGCTTTACATCTCGATTGTGAGGTAAGTAGAAAAAAACCGGCATCACAAGAATAAAACATTATTCCCGCCTTTTTTCATCTTTTTTTTAAATTATTTTTTTAAGAACGAAATTGAGCTTCGCCGTTCGATATTTAAAATTGATGACTATTATACTCATACGAAGACAAGGCTAAATAGCGAAGCGACCTCTTTTGTCACTGGGCTGAATGCATGATGTCTATTGCCAGTATGATGGTTAGATGTAAGTACGCGAACTTTATGAAAGAGTGAAGTTTTTTTTTAAATTACTTACCGCCCTAGGGCTTTTCTAGCTACATTATTACCCTAGAGCGCTAATTGGTCACCTACAAGCCCCATTTGGGGTAATAAGGACCTACTTACCGAATATGAGAGATGTAAAAGTTACTTGACGACCTCTGTGGCGCAGCGGGCGAGAGTCCGCCTGCGACGCAATAGGTTGCGGGTTCGATTCCCGCCGCGGAACAAATTTGTGTACGATCTGCAGAAATTTGTTCCGTTGGTCTGGGTGTTTTCTATGTATAATAAAAAATATCTATCTATGTATATAATATGTATTAAAATATATCAGTTATCTAGTACCCATAACACAAGCTTTGAGTAGCTTACTTTGGGACTAGATGATGCTGTGTGGATTGTCCAGCATTATTTATTATTTATTATTTATTTATAATTTGACTAGCATTGTGACATTGACAATACTACTGATTTAAACACTTGATACTGTCAAAACTGATCTCAAAAGAAACAAATGCCTTAAACAAAGAAGAAGAAGAAGAAAATAATACCAAAAAAATAAATGTTTGACTTCTAAACAGTCTGATATCATTCAATCAGTAACGCAACGATCTTATATTATGTATTTAGATTATTCTACTGGAAAGGGACAATTTGTTTCCCCTTTGTGTCTAGAAAACTTTGGAACATTTGAATGAAGGGAGGGAATAACAAATAAACATAATGTTAAAAGTTTTTCTATAGACTGTCTTGTAATAACTTAAGGCTACCACTGACGATACGTCCATTAATCCGAATGGAGTAGTCGTCGTCCAAAATCGTCCCATGAATGGTAAAAAAATATTCCATTTGGATGGACGTCAGGCAACTCTGGATTTCCAAACGGATTGAAATCCATGCGTCCAGGCCAAATGGACGTCACCCGCGGCCGTCCGTCAATGTCAGAAACGCCATATGGAAGCAGTCCGAATTGTCCGTGAATGGGCGAAACGGCGTCCATTTTTTTGAGGTTATTGTTTCAGTTTATGTCTTGATGTCGATGGTGGTGCATGTGGCTTATTCCACTAATCCCCGTTGACGATCCCCGTTAACGGGGATTAGTGAACTTTTTGTCATGTGCTGTGTATTTGTCAAGCGTTATTATTTTTTTTTATTATGTCTTTGTCGCGTGACTTTGTGTTGGAAGTAATAGAAAAATATAATTATATATAAATATATGTATATAATAAATATATAAAAAGTATTTCTTTGTTTCAACCAATCCTTCATCCACTTTCTCGTTTTTTTTTGTCTCTTTAATAAAATACACACAGCTGCTGCCACCAGTAAAGTATTGTTATCCATAGTATTATTTATTTCCGTGCCGTACGATTGCAAAGTTCGAAGTGACGCCATGCATCCAAATGGAAGTATTGTGAATGGTACCGTATCTGGATAAATTTCCATTTAGAGTGCATCCAAAAAGAAGTCTACTAAATGGACGTATCGTCAGTGGTAGCCTTTAGATTGTTTATCAAATTCTAACCTACAATATCGCATGTCTACAATATTGTGTAATTTTATGACAAGTGCTGTATAATAAAACCTACAAATATGTAGAATTTTACAATTTTGTTAATTTTCCACCATTACAAAATGTGTAAATTTATTTTTTTTATTAAACAGAAACTTGTAGAATTTTAGCCGGTTAAAATTAATTGTATTTTACAAATTGTAATGTTTATTATATAGGGCGCTGGCAATCTGCACAGAGTCTACAGTGCAAAAGCACTCAATTGAAATGAACGGACGATTACCAGTAAATGATACAAGCATTACTTTAGTGATGAGCACCTCACGAGAGGGTCTTATGAGGTGCTTAGTTAAAGCTCCTCAAAATTGCAATAACAGTGCCCATTTCAACTTTCAACCGCCTCATTTTTATTGCGTGAATCTCAGATTCTGATGACTGTGAGTGATGAGTGAGTGAACGTAATGAGTAGATTTTTCATTCATTCACTGCGCTATGAAGTTAAGGGAGGTAATAGCGAGTCAGAGGTGAGATATTAAAAATAAACAGATTTTTTTGACGTTATGTCAATGAATTATTTATAATGCTATTTGTATTCCATTTTATGAATGAATAAATTATTTTCTCTCTCCCTCCCTCACCTCAAATAAGGGGTATCAACCTCAAGATTAAATCGAGGTCATTTTAAACAGACCTACGGCCTTACCACAAGTTCTTCAGGCAATATTAAAGTAATAAAACTTTGATATTTCGTGCCATGACCTATAAAACGATTGAACAGAGACTAAGATAGTGTTATACCTCAGCTATCTCTTAAGAACAGCTGAAGAAGAAAAAAGGACTTATGATAATGTCCCTCATTCTTCTTCTTCTTAAATTTATGTCAGTGTCACATCCAATAAATAATAATCAGTAAAAGTGTGTAAACTTGTGTTCTCAGATGACGTCACGTACCCACCGACGTCGGATTGGCTCGACGGTAACTGCTCATGGGCGGACGCCGTGTCGTGGGGCTGCAACGTCACGGTCAACGGGACGTCGCACAACGCCACGTCCACTGACGTCACGTCGCTCGTCCTCATGGCTGTCACGTCAGTGGTGCTCGCGCTTATCATATTGGCTACTATTGTTGGTAAGTACGAGAGGGGGTTAACGGGACGTGATACAACGCAATGTCCACTGACGTTACGTCATTGATGTTCACGCTTGTCATATTGGCTAGGTACCATAGTTGGTAAGTACCAGAGGTGCTTAACGGGACGTGACACAACGCAATGTCCACTGACGACACGTCTTGATACTCGCACTTATCATATTGCCTAATACTGTTGGTTAGTAGTAGAGGGGGTTAACGGGACGTGACACAACTCAATTTCCACTGACGACTCGTCATTGATACTCGCGCTTATCATATTGGCTAATATTGTTGGTAAATACTAGAAAGGGTTAACGGGACGTGACACAACGCAATGTCCACTGCCGAACTAACATCGATGCTCGCGCTTATTATATTGGCTAATATTGTTGGTAATTACTAGAAAGGGTTAACGGGACGTGACACAACGCAATGTCCACTGCCGAACTAACATCGATGCTCGCGCTTATCATATTGGCTAATATTGTTGGTAAATACTAGAAAGGGTTAACGGGACGTGACACAACGCAATGTCCACTGCCGAACTAACATCGATGCTCGCGCTTATTATATTGGCTAATATTGTTGGTAATTACTAGAAAGGGTTAACGGGACGTGACACAACGCAATGTCCACTGCCGAACTAACATCGATGCTCGCGCTTATCATATTGGCTAATATTGTTGGTAAATACTAGAAAGGGTTAACGGGACGTGACACAACGCAATGTCCACTGCCGAACTAACATCGATGCTCGCGCTTATCATATTGGCTAATATTGTTGGTAAATACTAGAAAGGGTTAACGGGACGTGACACAACGCAATGTCCACTGCCGAACTAACATCGATGCTCGCGCTTATCATATTGGCTAATATTGTTGGTAAATACTAGAGGGGGTTAACGGGATGTGACACAACGCAATGTCCACTACCGAACTAACATCGATGCTCGCGCTTATCATATTGGCTAATATTGTTGGTAAATACTAGAGGGGGTTAACGGGATGTGACACAACGCAATGTCCACTGATGACACGTCATTGGTGCTTGCGCTTATTGGCTCTATTGTTGGTAAATACTAGAGGGGGTTAATAATGCCACGTTATAGATGCTCGAGCTTATCATAGAGATATTTTGCATACATGAATGATTGTTACTCAATCATGTTGAAACGGCTGCACGGATCTAAATAAAATTTGGTACAGAGTTAGATTATAATCTGGAATAGCACATAGGCTACTTTTACAACGCGAGCAAAGCCGTGGATAGAAGCTAGATGTGAATAAGTTTGGTTATTAGACGTCTAGGTATTATGTTTTTTTAGTTATTTTTCTGTACAGGTTTTCTTCAATGTAGTAATCATTTCTAGCCACAATATTTCGGTAGATTAGGTAGGTTTCTACTATCCATTATCCCGAAATGTCAAGATACAAATTGAATTCCGGCGATCCATCAATGTAATCTGTAGTTTACTTTGATATCGCAGATTAATTTGTCAAATGCATTTTATTTGATAGCCGTAGGTAAGTATAAATATATATAGGTATTAAAGATACCTACGCTCAAACGATGCGTCTATTCTGCGTTCTTAAATAAAGAGTATCTGGATGACCGAGCTTTACTCGTTTTTTTTAGGTAAACGACGTTTTCCAAAAATGAAACCTAGCTAGATCGATTTATCACCCCCGAAACCCCTTGCATACTAAATTTCATGAAAATCGTTGGAGCCGTTTCCGAGATTCAGTATCATTATCAGTCATCATTATATATAATATAGACATATATACAAGAATTACTCGTTTAAAGGTATAAGATATTAAAAATACAGTGTCTTGGGCTCCCCACATTTTGCACAGTGGTTAGTATCCCATACGTGACAGATTGCAAGCCCATCGCCGCTTATAAGAATACTAACCTATAACACACACCTTCAAATTTTTGGTTCTAGGGTATAAATAAATAAATAGTGCTGGACAGTCCACACAGCATCATCTAGTCCCAAAGTAAGCTACTCAAAGCTTGTGTTATGGGTACTAGATAACTGATATATTTAATACATTATATTATACATAGATATATGTATATTTTTTTATTATACATAGAAAACACCCAGACCAACGGAACAAATTTCTGCTGATCGTACACAAATTTGTTCCGCGGCAGGAATCGAACCCGCAACCTCTTGCGTCGCAGGCAGACTCTCGCCCGCTGCGCCACAGAGGTCGTCAAATGCCGGTATGCCGGTTTTCTCACGATGTTTTCCTTCACCGTAATATTTATATACTAGTTTAGTATAGTCATAGTTTAGTCAGCCATAGTTTTTATAACTGCGGGACCCAACTCGTTCACACGCTTGACTGGGCTTTTTTTCTAATCAAAGCGGAAGCTTTGGCAATTTGCGTGTATTGGCATCCAAGCAATATTTATTTTCATACTCCGTGTACACAACAAAGTTTGCTAAAGGCTATGCTAAAATTAAAAACGCGGTTGGGTTAGTGGGTTGTCAAACACACGATGCAACTGCAATTCAAAAACAAAAAACAAACCAACGTGATCACGACTGTAATCCCCAGGCTCGGTAGATATCTTCTCAAATATCTTGTCTTTAGATTTTTGAGGATGCTCTAAAAAGGGTAGTCAGAGGCACGTCGAAACATCATCATCATCTTCCTGCCCTTTTCCCACGTTATGTGGGGTCGGCACAACATGGCACGTCGAAACATGACATTTGGTACATGCCCACATTTTTCACAGTAGTTAGTATTCCGTACGTGACAGGTTGCAAGCCCATCGCCGCTTATAAGAATACTAACCTATGACACATACCTTCGAATTTTTGGTTCTAGGGAATGCCGGTTTCCTCACGATGTTTTCCTTCACCGTTTAAGAGCACTGGCATTGCGCACATACATTTTTCGAATGGAAAAACTCATTGGTGCACGACCAGGTTTGAACCCACGACCTTCGGATCGAGAGGCAGGGGTGCTACCACTACACCACCAGCGCTCTAAACATGATAAATAATTAATGTATAAATTTTGGTGGACAGTTCCCACAACGCCATCTAGCCCCAAACTAAGCAAAGCTTGTACATAAATGGGAAACAGAATAGTTGATAGTATACCTAATTAAATACTTTTTTACTGTAAATACATACACAGAATACATAGGTAATAACACACAGACACAGAACAAAAATTTTATATTTGGCATGCCCACATTTAGCACTGAAGCTAGTAGTCCGTTTGTGACAGGCTGCAAGCCGATTAACCGCTTATAATAATACTAACATAGCACCTTTGAATTTTCAATTCTATGGTATGTTGGTTTATTCACAATGTTTTCTATCAAGTTTTAAGCAAAAATTAAGCTCTATCGATTCGTACTAACTGTACGCCACACAATATTGATTGAAATAAGGTAAATCACACGAAATTTTGAATTGCTAACTTACGTCGCTGACTGTACCACGTCCTTAGTTAATTGAAATTCACTTCTAAGCAATTCGATTTGGAAAGCTTTTGCCTTACATGAGAGAGTACTACTAACTTTGTTACCCTTTTAGTAGCCTCGAGAATATTTGAATGGATACAATAATATAGAAAATAATATTGTACTAACTACTTACTACTTTATAGCTTTACAATTTACATAAATATACTGATCTATTTTAATATACTCAGATCACATAAATAATAAAGGAATAGAAGTCACGTCCAACCGGCCAAGTGCGAGTCGGACTCGCGCACGTAGGATACCTTACCATTATCTATAAAAACGGCAAAAAAATCACGTTTGTTGGATGGGAACCTCCTTAAATATTTATTTTATTCGATTTATTAGTATTTGTTGTTATAGCGGCAATATAGATAAAAAAAAAATTCAACTGTCTAACTATCACGGTTCATAAGATATGTATATCCTAGTAACAGACGCACGGACGGACAGCGGAGTCTTAGTAATAGGGTCCTGTTTTACCCTTTTGGTACGGAACCCTAAAAACAAATTAAAGAAAAGTCAACCCCTAAGAGGTCTAGCGGGAGGTTTAAATTTGCGACCGAAGTCACGAGGAATTCTAATAGTAGGGTAACCTATGTGAAGTTTTTCAGCTTTTCAAATGAAAGGAAAATAACCAAAGTTTTTATTGAGCTGAATGGGAGGCGATTAGGCGATACTGTTGTTTTACTGGATGTAAGTTGTAGATTACTATAGCCATTAACTGAGTAGGAAACGATGTGAGATG
Organism: Cosmorhoe ocellata; assembly: GCA_963675405.1. Lineage (NCBI taxonomy): Eukaryota > Metazoa > Arthropoda > Insecta > Lepidoptera > Geometridae > Cosmorhoe > Cosmorhoe ocellata. The sequence goes on along the minus strand of OY776256.1, from coordinate 9,246,262 downwards.
AGGCGCAAGCGAGATAGCAGAAGCTTTAGACAAGGACGGGGTGTTGACGCAATTTTTAAAACTATAATCGAAGAGACGGTGCGCTTTCTAATACTATACCGAAAAGACGGAGAGTCGACGCAACATTTTAAAATTCAGAAGAGATGGTATGCGGACACAAAATTTGAAATGTATACGGACGCAACTTTTAAAACTATATCGAAAAGACGGGATGCGGACGAAACTAGTCTTCTGCGTGCTAGAAGAGATGGTATGTGGACGCAAAATTTGAAATGTATACCGACGCAATTTTTAAAACTATATTGAAAAGACTGGATGCGGACGAAATTTGTCTTCTGCGTGCTAGAAAAGATGGTATGCGGACGCAAAATTTGAAATGTATATGGACGCAACTTTTAAAACTATATCGAAAAGACGGGATGCGGACGCAACGTGTCTTCTGCGTGCTGTTATCTTTTTATATTCTTTTTATTCTTTATGAGTTTATAGATGAACAAGAAATATCTAGAATTATGTTGTGACTGAGTGTTTATTAAGTCATATATTATTATAATTATTATATAAAATGAAATTATATTGTTTTCTTAATTTATTGAATGAATTATTTTCTGCATTTAACTGTTGTTGTTATTAACGACATGGTTATTTTTTATAATTAAAATGACTTGAGAGACCAATTTAAGTTAGTAACATAGAGATGGTAATAGCAATAAATATAATCTACAATTTTGTTTTTTTTTTTGTTTGGATTATTTTTTGAGTTGCGACGTTTATTTTGTATAAAAGTTTCTAAAGGGGGTCCTGCGTCCCCGACGTAATTTACACGCTCATACATTTTTTCGTCCTGACTAGGTAGGGTCTTTTAGGTCCTTTAGGTCGTCCTTTTGGTCCTGGTAGATACGCTTGTTAAAACCTATGGAAAGCATAATATCACAGAATGTTTTGCAAGAGTAACCATTGAAATAATTAAATTAGGCTGGTGTAATTTTTCATGCGAGGAAAATTAATTTTTCGCCATAATTAAGGGAAAACGACCCCTACTTGTTTGAATTAAGGATGCCCTTAATATCCTTTTTGCGATGCTGTTGAAATATTATTGGGATTGTTCGCTTATATTATTCAGGAAATACTGTTTTTATGGCTACAGTCGGATGGTTAGGATTTCTATCATGTCTTTTTAGGTTAGCCTCAGAATGATGAGTCACCTCTCGTTATTTAACGTTGAAATGCTATCCAAATATTGCTTCCAAATTGCTTCTATTGCTTCTATCAATGAGAAAATTGCTTCCTCTATATTTTAGAAGAAATTAAACATTTAGAAGTGACCGGCCATTCTCTGACGTCAGGATGGCCGGTCGCTCTGCGCCGTAGACCATGCAAATAGAAGCAATTCGGAAGCAAGTTTTGGATAACATCGAGGTGACTCATCATTCTGGCGGCAACCTTATTTGATACTTGAAAAATAAACTAATATCACTTACATCAAATCCATTTTTTTGTTGTTAAATTATTCGCTCATTTGAGCAGGCTTATAGTCATAGACCTTACTGCCTAGTCTTGCGTAAATTAATTTCTTCCGTTTTCTATAATCTAACTTAATCTAACCTAACCTAACCGCCATTTTCTCCTTGGCGGGAATCACATCAAATCCATCTAGCGGACTGATCAAAATAAAGTGACGTAATAGTTAAATTAAAAGTTAATGTGGTTATCTGCATATTTTGAGCATGTGAAAAAAAGAAAAAAAAAAAATTGTTTATAAGAACCCTTGATTATAATAATAAAAAAGTGGTGGTAAATGGTCAACATCTCAGCATAATAATGTTATTAACTATAATATTCTACTCTATGGTGATAAGTTTTGGATCTACAACTACAGATATTCTATCAGATTTTGAGTACAAGTATATCTTCAACAAAGTCGGGTTTTTCAAACATTTATAACTCTAGAACGGCTGGACCGATTTTCATGGTTTTTGATTTGTTGGTTTTTTCTCCGTCCAGAATAACTATTAAAACATTTTAAAACGAATTAAATGCGAACGAAGTCGCGATCAAGAGTCAGTATATAGTACAAGCTTTGCTTAGTCAATATTTTTGTTATTCCCTAGAAGGTAGCCTAATAATGGTTTATATTACAGATCTGTATTACATTTGCATTGAGCGGAAGATCGTAAAAACCTCTTCCGGTCTAATAGGTTGATATGACCTTGAGAGATTAAAAGGGCACAGGGTTGATTTTGTTATAATAATAATAATAACTTTATTTCAGGCAACATTAGTCTAAGTGTACAAGATGGAAAATACTTAAAAACTACGGCCCATATAAAATGTATACCTTACAGTCTAACATACATATAATAAACTAATTATTGGGAGCTGGAAGTGGGGGGAGAAGGGTGTCACCAAGCCTTCCACGGAATCGCCGATATATGACACCCTTCGGCCAGAAGTCCTCTTTCATATAGAGTGTTATGTATGACGTGAATTATGTGAAGACAGATACTAACTAAGACAACAAAAACATTCGACATGATACCCTTCTTGTTTGAAGTCGATCGAAAAACACGATCACATATATCATCCTGCGTTTTTAATGAGCGGTTTGAATGAATGATCTGGGGCCTTACCACGAAGTCTTCCAGAGCGATTCCGTAACGATTCCATTATAGAAACGTCATTACTTCCATACAATTTGCATAGATCATGGTACGAAATCACAATATAATACTAATTCGGTAATGTATTATGAATTCGCGGTGAGGCCCCTGGGGCCCTACCACTAGCTCTTTCAAACCATCATTTTTCGGAAACGTCACATTTTTATAAGTCATGGTACGAAGTATGCAATGTTACATTACTTTGATAAAGCTTGAAAAGCTTGTGATAATATCCTAGGTTGTGAACAAACGTTCTATCATGATTTAGAAATGTTTTTTATTGATGATCTTACAATATATTTTTATCAATCAAATATCATTATAAAAATACGCACGATTAACGTTAAAATATCAAAATGAAAAGGGTAATTAATGGAACAATAAAAAGTATAGTTCGGCGTAAGTGGCGTCATCTAGCGAGCAAAAAAATCAATGACTCAAAGGTTCCACCTTAAGTGATTGGTAAGATCAATGGCTTTGTGCCAATCTAGCATTTTAAATCCTCTACACTTGTGGTTGGTCTCAATAGAATAGTGATTCTAGTGACCTACTTCCACAAGTCTCATTTTATACCAACTGTAAAAAAACCCTAGAGCTAGCAAATCATAAGAATAAAATAAGGAACCACATAAAATCCATTCCCCATAATAACGAAGCAAAATATGTATATCTGCATTTGCATAACTCGATAAGACCGTAAAAACTTTATCAGTACGTCTACCATGAGTTGTCACGTTTAGATCGGCTGACGTTACTACAGTAGTAATAGTACGTTACTATGACATCTGTCAAAATTGTTACTCATGGTACCAAATTCTAAGCAAATTAATGAAGCGCAAACTACAGCCGCTGTAGTATAGTTTACTACTGTGACGTAGGATAGTTGACTACGTGACTCGTGGTACGCGTTTTAGTACCCAACTGTCCGCTAGAGGCGCTGTACAAGTTTCCATACATTTTTTTAAGTACAGTCGCTAGCGAGTATAGATTGTGAAAACTCATGGTAGACCAACAGAACATAAATTTCGTACCCTCCCAGTGTATTTAACGGTGAAATTTAGAAATGTGACCTCTGAGTATCCCAATTTTCATGCGGATTTCGGACCCCAACGGATTAAGATATAATATTTTCTTTACAGCGACCAAACAGCAATATTTCGTAAGTCTCTTTCATATAATTTTGCTTGGGTTGCCAATAAATTTTGAGAAAAATGAGAATTGTATTTTCCTTATAAAACGTGAAGAATCATCTATTTCTGGTATTTTTCGACTCTCACTGGTTTTCTTAACTTTATGTAGGTATTGGAAAGATTTAAAAGACGCGAGTATTTCTATTTGTCTTCTTCTTTCTCTTTGTAATGGAATCTGCCTCTTTTGAGATCAATCTTGCAAGTGTCAAGTGTTTAATTTAGTAGTATTGTCAATGTCTCAAAGTCATAGTCAAATTTTCAAGTCAATATTAAACAAGAGATGGTTGTTTTGTTAAATATTCTGGGGATTTTCTCCGATGGATTTAAAAAGGAACTTTAATTCACATAATTTACACTCGCGTCAAGAACTCTATCTAGAAAAATATCTACCAAAATTACACAATAAAACTTAAAATAGCACGAGAAAAAATATAAAACCTAGAGCGACGAAGTTGACAGTCGAATTCATCGCAGATAATTCCTTTTATTAGTCTTCTTACAACAATAATTGTGATAATTTCACTTCTTAATAACAATTTTACATTCACACTTATTACAATAAAAAAATAAAATAAATATGATCACGACTGTAATTTACGGGCTCGGTAGATGATATCTCCTCAGATTTCTAGTTACTTAGATCTTTGAGGATATTTAAGGTCAGTGGCACGTCCAAACATGAAATTTGGTACACGCCCTCATTTTGCCCACTAGTTAGTATCCGGTACGCGACAGATTTCAAGCTTATAGGAATACTTATCTATGACACACCTTCGAATTTTTAGCTCTACGGTACGCCGGTTTCCTCACGATGTTTTCCTTCACCATTAAAGAGTACTGGCACACTATAACTATGTAAATCAATCAACGTGTCGATCAATAGATCGCTAGACGAGGAGCGTGCTACAATAGTTTCACTGCAGATACCACGCTCTCATAATGAGAGACTTCTCGATTGCACCCTTAGTCTAGAGTATAAGGCATAAGAGAATATATTATTTCGGATGTTACCGTCTTGTCTATGTATGGACAAAACATCACTTAGGGTAAGTTTGTTTAACCATCGGCTATATTAACTACTAGCTGTACCTGCGACGACTCTTTAGCGGGATGAGTTGACCTTATACATTACCTCATCCTATTGTCACATTTTATGATTTGTATAGACACGTAAAAAAGTGGTGACTTTGTCCGCAAAACGCGCCATCGTGAGTGAGCGTGATTTATGTCAAATTTTATCAAAATCCATCACGTAGTTTTGACAGTTTGCGATTTCAAAAAAATGTACATACATATAGACAGACAAAAGTTCTCAAAAGTGCTGTTTCAGCATCTGCGTCGTATGTTATGCTATCCCCAATTAAAATTTATTAAAATATTTCATGTACAGATTTTGCTCCGTTACAGTTTTATTATAGTATGGATAATAAAGGACTTTAATACTTGACTTATTGACAGACCTATTGATAGACAACGTAGAGCCAAAACCGCTGGTCCTAGTCTTGAAATTAGGAGAGTGTATTTTATTGCTATGCATGTAGATAAGGAAAAAAAACCCCAAAATTCCAATCAATTTGACCTACCAACCTTAACCGATGCATCAAAATAAATACATCCACATAAAGTTCTGGACATAAATACACTCAAAAATGTTCACGTTAAAATTGGTCAGTTTTCAAATCAGTTTTCATTACAAAAGCCCTTGAATGTCGGATTGGATTTCTCTCAATTAAACTATAAACGTGGAAACAGGGAGTTACTTTTATGCTTTGTGAAAGTTCAATACGGTTTCACCGCATTTTCAATTAACAAACCCCTGGGATATGTATTGTCGAGATTCCCTCCTATATCAATTTCAATTAAAATATACTCATATTATTAAAATATACTTAGGTAACATATTGTTTGTTTTCTGTATGTTACCTGACGATTTACTCGGTCGAAACTACTATTATCTTTTTTTTAGTTTCTAAAAGAAAAATATGATAACGACTGTTTGCAATCCCTTGATATAACAATATAGGAATGCATTCGCGGAAGTTGTACAAATTGGAAGAGTGCTTTTAAAAATTGTGAGCTAACCATAACTGGAAATAGTGCTATTTGATAAAAACTCCACCGCAGCTAAGGGTTCTCAATACTAAATTGGCTCATTCATACCAAATTGGCTGTCTGAATGCAGATTTCAATTACTCGGTATAAACGTTTAAGTTACTTCTGTAAGCAGTTGAACTGCAGCGGCTGAAACTGAAACGGCTAAACGGATATTGATGAAATTCAGCATAAATTTATTATAGCACATAGGCTACTTTTGTTCCCGAAAAAAAAACTGTTAGCGTGAAATAAGATATGTTTTTGTTTTTCGAAGCCGTGAGCGGAAGCTAGTTATTTATAATATTACTAACTACTGTGCAAAATGTAGGCACGTGCCTCTGACTACCCTCTAGATATCCTCAAAGATCTAAGTCACTAGAGGTCTGAGGAGATATCTACCGAGCCTGGGGATTACAGTCGTAATCATGTTTCTTATATTTTTTGTATCATCTTTCAGACAGTCCATCCTTCTTTTATTTAATCTATATCTTTTATCATCCATACATAAGTACTTTTAAACCCGCTCAGAGGTTTTGCTTTACAACCGCGATGCACATGTCGGCAACAACTTGACCTATTCACAACAGATTTTGCACTTGTCTACGGCTTACGTAAACTGGGGCGTTCAATCCATAGTTCGATTACTCAAGAGCGTTTGAGTTCTTTTCGACGATCTTTTGTCTAAGTTTGGAGTACCTTTCGATAGCAAAAAATGTTTTCATTGGCTCAGTTAGTAGTTCTGCCTTCTGTACTGTAGGTTGCGAGTTCGATTCTCACCCAGGACAAATACATATTTGTGAAATATGTACATAGTTACTAGCTTCCGCCCACGGCTTCAGTCGCTTGGTATTTTCAAAAACGGTTGCTTTGGGATAAGTAGCGTGACTTCTTAAGGTAGCACTAATTTTTATTTGAAAATATCAATAATATAGATACGGCTTATCAACGAATTTATTGTATGTTGGTATAGTAAATTTGTTTATTATTTCGTCATAATTTATTATAATATATTGGAGAGCAAACTCGTGTGTCAAAAAAAATAGGTGATTATACATTTCAGTGCCTTTTGAACATTAATCTAAAAATCATTCAAACTTCGCTCAAATTAGTTTTCAATTGAAAGCCCCCGCACAAAGAAACAATACCTTTTTACCCAAATAAAAAGTCCGCGAAGTTCTCAAACCGCTCCCAAAAATTTATTTTCCATTACTTTGATAAATGATTTATTGCTATACACTTAAAACTGGCCCAAAGTTATGTTATTTTTGCGCGCAACCTTTTTATTTACTCGCAAAAAACTCACTTATGTGACTTTTATTCTAATAACAATTTAATGACCTGTAGGTCTACCATGAGTTTTCACAATCTACACACGCTAGCGACTATAGTTAAAAAAATGTATGAAAACTTGCCTACAGCGCCTCTAGCGGATAGTTGGGTACTAAAACCTCACGTATCTAACTATCCTACGTCACAGCGTACTACAGCGACTGTAGTTTGCGCTCATAATTTGCTTACAATTTGGTACCATGAGTAACAGTTTTGACAAATGTCATAGTAACGTAATGTAGTAACTTCGGCTAATCTAAATGTGACAACTCATGGTAGACCTACTGGGGCCTTACCACGAAGTCTTCCAGAACGATTCCATTATAGAAACGTAACTACTTCCATACAATTTGCATAGGTCATTGTACGAAATAATAATGTAATACTAATTCAGTAATGTATTATGAATTCGTGGTGAGGAAACTGGGGCCTTACTACGAACTTTTACAAACTATCATGTTTCAGATACGAAAATTCAAGCTTGAATCACGACTGTAATCCCTGTATCTCGGTAGTCAGAGGTACGTCCAATAACACACATTACAAATTTTTGATTCTAGATTATACTGGTTTCCTCACGATGCCAAATATAAAAACTTTTTATTTGTAAATACATACATAAAGTAGATAATAACACCCAGACACAGAACAAAGTGGGATCAAATTGCAATGGAAATTACACTTCCTTTTTCTTCTTATAAATAAAAATAAATAAATAAATAAATAATGCTGGACAATCCACACAACATCATCTAGCCACAAAGTAAGCTACTCAAAGCTTGTATTATGGGTACTAGATCACTGATATATTTAATACATTATATACACAGATAGATATTTTTTTTTATACATAGAAAACACCCAGACCAACCGGAACAAATTTCTGCAGATCATACACAAATTTGTTTTGAGGCGGGAATCGAACCCGCAACCTCTAGCGTCGCACGCCACTGAGGTCGTCAAATATGATATCACTACCAGTTTGGTGATTTTCGTCGGTTGGGCCATAGGTCTATTTTTTTTCCCAACGGATCAACTAGTTGTGTAGAAGGGAACTTAAAGTACCCACGGCACAATTAGTTGAGCCTAACAGTTGTGCCGTGGGGCCGGAACGAAAGAATCAAAGATTTTTGGGCACTACGAACGACATAATCTTATGAGATGTCAAACGTGCTAACGTAATTTCATTATCAATCTTTCCGCTATCGCCAACAAAAAAATATCTATCTAGAGCTGTTCATGCAATACTTAAAAACTTTTTTAATGTAAACTCAGATATTTCCCTCGTAAACTCACACTACGTCTCAGCAGATGTAAATAGAACAATGACCGCAAAGATGTTTGAACGAAGTCTCTCAACTTTTGTGAGCTTTTAAGCTAATAGTACACTAGCTTCCGCTCGCGGCTTTGCTCGCAAGGTACTTACATAAAATATAGCCTATGTTACTCAGGGATAATGTAGCATAATAATGGTAAAAGAATTTTTGAAATCGGACCAGTAGTTTTTGAGTTTATTCGTTACAAACAAAAATACAAAACTTTCCTCTTTATAATATTACTTAGTATAGATGAGTGATAGAGTTGCCTATCTACATAATGGTATACTATGCTCTAGAGCAGGGGTCGGCAACCTTTTGGCAGGCAAGGGCCGCAAGGTGGCAAAATAAACTAAAGGCGGGCCGGGCCGCACTTGTGATATTAACCCTAGAAGCTCAAAATATGGCTCTCAAATGCCCATCTCCGACACAAGAAGCATATTTATTTTTTCTATAATTGACAATTGAAAAAGTTTGTTCGCAAAAATTATAAGTGCTGCCAAAAATTGTAATGAACTAGCGCTTCGCTCTTTTGTTCGTTCGCGGGCAGAGCGAAGCGCGTTTTAAGTCTGGGTCCACACTATACGGTCGATCGTGGTTCGTTCATGCATTTATCTTGATATTAACTTATATAAAAAACATTCACGGGCCGCCAGCAAGACGTCCGCGGGCCGCATGCGGCCAGACTTATGACACACATCAGAATAGTGTCTCTCTAGAGACACTATTCTGATGTGTGTCATAAGTCGCTCGTATTTATACATAGTTGGAGCTCACTATGCTAAATGCGGATTTACTCAAGCTTAGGGACTTATTGGATTTTGAAGATTAGATGATAGAGAGTAAAAAAGTTTTATGATATACTAGCTTCCGCCCACGGCTTCGCCCGCGTAGCCTTGTAGCCTAGTACCTTAACAAACAAAAAAAACTATCCCACGTGAACCGTACCTATATTTTTCCGGTATAAAAAGTAGCTTATGTGCTATTCCAGACTATAATTTATCCAGATCCGTTCCGCAGTTTCGGCGTGAAAGAGTAACAAACATATATTATATCCATACATACATCCATAAATTCTTACAATCTTTTACGTTTATAATATTTGTAGGACTAGCTGACCCGATCGCGATTATTAAATCTATATCTATATAAGAGCTTAACCTGACTGACTGACTGACTGACTGACTGACTGATTTATCATCGCCCAGCCGAAACCGCTGAAGCTAGAAAGCTGAAATTTGGAAGGTGGCTTCCTTTTATAACAAAACCACCCACTAAGGCGGGATTTTTGGAAATTCCACCTCTAAGGGGGTGAAAAAGGGTGAAAACGTTAGTATGAAACTTTTTAACGCGTGGAGTGATTTTCATGAAACTTTGTGTGTGCACTGTAAATGCGAAATGAATGGACACGTGTTTCAGGATTTTTCAATATAACCATCAAAAAGGCGTCAAATGTGGGGTCAATTTTTGTATGGGAACTTTTTAACGGGTGATGCGATTGGCCTGAAAATTTGTTTGTGTACTGTATATGCAAAATAAATGAACACCTGTTTCAGGATTTTTCAATATAACCTTCAAAAAGGGGTCAAATGTGTGGTCAATGTTTGTATGTGAACTTTTGAACGGGTGGTGCGTTGGTCTGAAACTTTGTTTGTGTACTGTAAATACAAAATGAACGGACACGTGTTTCAGGATATTTCAATATAACCTTGAAAAAAGGGTCAAATGTGGGGTCAATGTTTGTATGGGATCTTTTTAACCTGGTGCGATTTGTCTGAAACTTTGTTTCGTGTTTCAGGATTTTTCAATAAAACCTTTAAAAAAAGGGGTCAAATGGGGGGTCAATGTTTGTTAACGGGTGGTGCGATTGGCCTTAAACTTTGTTTTCTGTTTCAAAATTTTTCAATATAGGTAACACTTAAAAAAGGGGTCAATGTTTGTATGGGATTTTTTTAACGGGTGGTGCGATTGGTCTGAAACTTTGTGTACTGTAAATACAAAATGAATGGACAAGTGTTTCAGGATTTTTCAATATAACCTTCAAAAAGGGGTCAAATGTGGGGTCAATGATTCTATGGGTACTTTTTAAAGGGTGGTGCGATTGGTCTTAATTTTGGTTTGGATACTTTAAATGCAAAATAAATGGAAACATATTCCTGGATATTTCAAAATAACCCTCTAAAAAGGGTAAAATTGGGTGTCAAAGTTAGTATGGGATTTTTTTATTAGTGTGATTTGTTTGAAACTCAGTTTAGTTAGATACCTACTTTAAGTAAACGAAGTCGCGGGCGGGACAGCTAGTCTACTATATAAAAGGATAAGTCCTGACTGATTTGAATAGATACAACGCACAGCCCAAACCGCCGGTCGTACAGACTTGAGATTTGGAGGGTATGTTCGTCTTGGTATGTAGGCGAGCAATAAGACGGGATTTTTGGAAATTCCACTTTTAAGGGGGTGAAAAGGGCTAAATACGTTTGTATGAAACTTTTTAACGCGTTGTACGATTTTCATGAAATTTTGTGTGTGTAATGTAAATACAAAACAAATGTACACGTGTTTCAAGATTTTTCAATATAACCTTTAAAAAGGAGTAAAATGGGGCCTCAATGTTTGTATGGGAACTTTTTAACGGGTGGTACGATTGGTCTGAATCTTGGTTTGGGTACTTTAAATGCAAAATAATTTAAAACATTTATATAGATTGTTCAAAACAACCCTCTAAAAAGGGTTAAATGGGGTGTCAAAGTTTTTTTGACGAGAGGTGTGATTTGTTTGAAACTCTGTTTGTCTTGGCATGTAGGCGCCCCACTAAGACGGGATTTTTGGATATTCCACTTTTAAGGGGGTGAAAAGAGCTAAAAACGTTTGTATGAAACTTTTTAACGCGTTGTACGATTTTCATGAAACTTTGTTTGTGTAATGTTAAAACAAAACAAATGTACACGTGTTTAAAGATTTTATATTTTAAAAAGGGGTAAAATGGGGGCTCAATGTTTATATGGGAACTTTTTAAGGGGTGGTACGATCGGTCTGAATCTTGGTTTGGATACTTTAAATACGAAATAATTTAAAATGTATATCTGGATTTTTCAAAATAACTCTCCAAAAAGGGTTAAATGGGGTGTCAAAGTTCTTTTGACGAGTGGTGTGATTTGTTTGAAACTCAGTTGAAATACTTAATAGGCAAAATAAATGTACACGCATTTTAAGGGTTTTTCGAAAATAACCCTCACAAAGGGAAAAAAGGGGTGTCAAAGTTTGTATGGACTTTTTGACGAGAGGTGTGATTATCTATACTATCTATACTAATGTTATAAGGAGGAAAGATTTGATTATTTGTTTGTTTGCATTGTATAGACTCTGAAAATACTGGATCGATTTCAAAATTTTTTTCACCAATGTGTAGAATGAATTTTCAGGTTGAACATAGGGTATATTTAATGTAGGTAATTCGCGGGTGACGCCGCGAGTGGAAACTAGTCTTATATATAAAAATGAATTGCTGTTCGTTAGTCTCGCTAAAACTCGAGAACGGCTAAACGGATTTATCTTATCTTGGTCTTGAAATGTTCGTGGAGGTCTAGGGAAGGTTTAAAAGATAAGAAAAATTCGAATAACAGTCGGGAAAACCCTAAAAATTGCCCTTTTCTATTTCTCATACAAACGTTTTCTAAATAAGTACGAAGTCAGCTAGTAGTTAATAAAATAAGTTAAGGTTTACAGCATTCAACAATTTTTTTAGGGGTTTTTTCTCCAGTGTGCGTCGAAAAAATATTTTGGAATTACAAGATGCCTTTCGCCATTTTGTTTAATCAAATTGATCGTTTTCTGAATCACATGCTATTAAATGGGATAGGTCGATTGGGATCCCTGCATTATTAACATACTAGCTTCCGCCCAAGACTTCGCCCGCGTGGGACCTTGAAAAATAAAAACAAATCCATCCCGCAGGAACCAGTGCCGGATTTATATTTTTTATGGGTGTAGGCCACTTTATTTCTGACGCTCCATGTACATATCTTTCTAAAATAGGTAATAATTTCTCCTCCTAGTAAGGACCCTTTACTACAAATGGAAAATTATTATTTAAATAAACGAATGAGATCAAGTGACCGTCCTCTGAAATCTGCCTCCCCTAGGCCGCTGCCGCCCTTAGGCCGCGGCCTATACGGCCTATTTATAAATCCAGGACTGGCAGGAACTGTACATTTTTCCGGGACAAAAAGTAGCTCGTGTGCTATTGCTAATAATATACCATATTATAATCTCTAACTGTGCCAAAATTCATCAATCCGTTTAGCCGTTTCAGCGTGAAAGAGTCACAAACATACACCCATACATTCTTACAAACTTTCGCGTTAATAATATTAGTCACGAGAGGCACGCATGGTCTTTAGGTTAAAAAAATTAAAACGTTCGTATTTTACAAAATTGTAATAACTCAGCGAACAACAGATTTACCACCATTGTAATGACAGTATTTTTGCCAAATAATCACTTACCTAAGTTTTGAGTTGATGCAGCAGCGGGCCCGACCAAGCGGTGGGCCCGCACGGCCCTCCGTTTGAACTCCCCTTTAGAGGTTTTATTGTGCCTCCTGAAATAAAAAAAACTTTCATCAGATAAACTAAGACTGATTGGTTCGTAGAATCTTTTTCATGACTTGTTTTTAATCGGAGATTGTGCTGATCTACACTCGTACACACTATCTATCTTCTTCTATCTATATATCCTATTATATATTCTATATATATATATATATATATTTATCTATCTGTCTATCTATACACATCGTTGAGAATCCGTGTCTGTACTTTTAACATTTTCAAATAAAAATTAGTGCTACCTAAAGAGGACATGCTACGTAGCCTAAAACAACAGTTTTTGAAAATATTGTCTGTTTCTGTTAACCTGTGCGTTTGTTCCCGCTAATCTCCACAAAGGCTGAACCAAATCGAATGCAATTTTCATAAATTTATTGAAATAAGCTTATATTCAAACTAAGACTTTGTTTCATCGAAACCGGTTGACAAATGAAAAAGATCTGCTTAATTTATTTATTTTTCGCGCGCGCTGGACGCTACGCCTAAAAGTAATCTAAATCGTACGAAGTCGCGGGTAACAGCTAGTACAACATAAATTATAAACAAATACACTCTAAATACTAGTTTTGACTTATCAACTTCCAAGTTCTAAAGATGTACTTTTAACCCCCGACGCAAAAACAGGGATGCTATAAGTTAAACGTGTCTGTCGGTGTGTCTGTGTATTTGTTTGTGGTATCGCAGCTCCCTAACGGATGAACCGATTTTCATTAAGTTTTTTTGTGTCATAGATAATTTTATCCCGAGTGTTCTTAGCCATGTTTCGTGAAAATCTGTTCAGTCGTTTGAAAATTATCAGCTCTTATCTAGTTGATGAGGGGATGCGACTACCTTCCATATGTCCTATCGACTCGAAAAGTACCGTGTTACTTCAATGATATTGAAAGTATATGGTAAGGTAACCATGACTTTAAATATGACAAGGTTTAGTTTTCGGGGGTTTTTTAAAATCTTTAATTTTGGACGGCCTCTGTGGCGCAGCGGGCGAAGGTCCGCCTGAGACGCAGAAGGTAGCGGGTTCGATTCCCGCCGTGGGACAAATGTTTGCATTATTTGCAGATATTTGTCTCAGGTCTGGGTGTTTTCTATGTATAATATGTATGTATTTACAAAAAAAAAAAAAAAAAAACAAAAGTATATCTATGTAGTTTATCAGTCATGTGGTTCCCATAATACAAGCTCTGCTTAGTTTGGGGCTACATGATGCTGTGTGATAGTGTCCAGCATTATTATTATTATTATTATTATTATTGTCCACAGGTAATGTGTTCGTGATAGCGGCTATAATAATAGAGAGGAATCTGCAGAACGTCGCCAATTACCTCGTGGCGTCCCTAGCGGTCGCTGATCTGATGGTGGCGTGTCTCGTGATGCCGCTTGGTGCAGTTTATGAAGTGAGAACAACCAGTCGTATCTATCCATTCTTTAAGAGAATTGTGAACCTGTACGTCGATTCTGTATAATTCAAACATCAACTCGCATCGCTATTCACTATCACTATTTTCACTCGTAAAATATGTAGATGCTTTTTATTTGACACTTTGAATTGGGTTCGAGTGCGAAGTGAGCGTCAAAGTGACTTGGGAATTACTTCTTACGTCATCTCATACTTTATCAAATCTCCCCGTCAATTTGACACGCTCGCAAGAGTGGCGCTAGTGTAAATTCGAATTATCAATCGAGTTTTTAGAATGCCAATCAAGAAACAAAAAAGAAGTTTAGTATGAGGTCTTACAGAATCACACAGCTGTACATTTTCATACAAAATGAGAAATCGTTTTGCTCCCCTTAAACTTAGTCGAATATTTATATTTTTTAGTAATGTTGTAGATACAGCAAAAAACTAGGCATGTACGTTTTTATTTAAAAAAAATATTGTTTAACATAAAAGTTATGGATCTAAATATCCATATTATGGATATAATAATATGCTAATAACAAACGTACAAGCCTATTTTTTCGAGGAGTAATGCAAAAATTTAAAAACCCAAATGAAAGCAATTGAAAATAGCTTCTTTCAGCCGCCATATTGTATTTTTTGATATTTTGTGTCTATGTCACTCTTGTAATCAAGACAAATCCAACGACATCCCCATTGTCAAAATCTGACCAGCCGTTAGGACTCCAGCAGCAGTAAAAAAACTCACTTAAATCCTAAGTACTGTTGTATAAACCTGATAATATTGTACATCTTATATATAAAAATGAATTGCTGTTCGTTAGTCTCGCTAAAACTCGAGAACGACTAAACGGATTTATCTTATCTTGGTCTTGAAATGTTCGTGGTGATTTAGGAAAAGTTTAAAAGGTAAGAAAAATTCGAATAACTGCCGGGAAAACCCTAAAAATAGCCTTTTTCTATTTCCCATACAAACGTTATCCAAATAAAATGTAGAGTCAATTTGAACTTTATTACTATTTAATAAAGTTCATATTAAATTATAATCACTCACTGTTGTCTAAGCAATGTAGAAGGCGGTACGAAGTTTGCCGGGACAGCTAGTAGTATTATATTTATTGACTGTTTATTTGATTAAATAGATAAAATAAATAAATCTAGACCAATTGAATGACTTACAGCTGAATTGATAACCTCCTCTTTGAAGTCGGTTGAACATTGGGAATTTCTCAAGTGAACCGTGATTGCTTTAGACTGACTACAACATGCACAAGTTTCCTTGAATTTCACAGGATGTGGCTCAGTCAGCGGTTTTCCCTACAAACAAGAACTTGATGAACTAACGCCTTAGGCTATGATACACATGTACACTGGTTCGGTCCCTTTGATGTATTAAACTTGTGTTTGTTCTCTTGTGTATACGCAGCTTTATAAATGGGGGTACGGATGAGAAGATTACATCTTAGGTTTGTTGTGTTTTAGGGATATAGACCTTAAATCTATGTTATACGTAGGAAACAAAGTCTTTTTTGGCTGACAGACAAAAAGTCTAAAATTACGATAGTGGTGGTAATTGTCTTGTTCCGCGGACTAACTTAAATATGTTTTACTACACTCGATCGTATTTTGTTCATCCCAAAGACTAAATTAGCGTAAACATTTTAAATGTCATTGCTTATTTTGACTAAACTGACGTGTGTTCCGTAAGATTTAGCTTATTTTAGAAGCCATGTCAATTGGTGTTGACTTAAGACCGATTTCTATATTGTATCCAACTGTGGTTTTTGGATTTTGGATAGGTATTTAACATTACCTCTATAGGTTTAATGTCACATACCTATCCAAAATCCAAAAATCGCAGATAGATAGAATATAGAAATTGGCTATAAAGCTATAGGTGGAAAATAAAAAAAAAATAAAAAAAAAATATGATCACGACTGTAATCCCCGGGCTCGGTAGATATCTCCTCAGATCTTTGGTTACTTAAATCTTTTGAGGATATCTAAAGGGGGTAGTCAGAGGCAAGTCCAAACATGACATTTGGTACATGCCCACATTTTGCACAGTAGTTAGTATTCCGTACGTGACAGGTTGCAAGCCCATCGCCGCTTATAAGAATACTAACCTATGACGCACACCTTCGAATTATTGGTTCTACGGTATGCCGGTTTCCTCACGATGTTTTCCTTCACCGTTTAAGAGCACTGGCATTGCGCACATAAATTTTTCGAATGGAAAAACTCATTGGTGCACGACCAGGTTTGAACCCACGACCTTCGGATCGTGAAGCCGGGGTGCTACCACTACACCACCACGTGTGTGTCATAGGTTAGTATTCTTACAAGCGGCGATGGGCTTGCAACCTGTCACGTATGGAATACTAACTACTGTGCAAAATGTGGGCATGTACCAAATGTCATGTTTGGACGTGCCTCTGACTACCCTCTTTAGATATCCTCAAAGATCTAAGTAACTAGAGATCTGAGGAGATATCTACCGAGCCCGGGGATTACAGTCGTGATCATATTTTTTTTTTTTTATTTTTTTTTTTACTTAGCAAGCTTGTTGAATCACTTCATGTAGACCTTATAATAATTTCCAAAATTTAGATTACACTTTTCTATCTGACTGTACTTTGGATAAAAATATTCAACTAATAATTTTAATCGCACTAAAACGAAATCGGGTGCCTCCACCACGGGGGCGTCACACACCGGGGGCCTAGCCCACGAACCCGGTAAGGCCATGGTATACTCGTAGTACAAATACATTTTTCGAACAAAAAAATAAATGGATGCATGACAAAAAACTAAACCAAATAAATGATTGATCCAGGCGTGACTTTGCGGAAATCCATTACAAATACTGAAAAGGACGGAAATGTCTGGTACTTTCCCGCTAAAAACTATTATCTAATGAGGTTATTAATTAAGCTTATTAATATTAATGAGCCCCACAAAATGCCTAATAATAATAATATTTCTATAAGGCATTTTGTGGGGCTCATTAATATTAATAAGCTTAATTAATAACCTCATTAGATAATAGTTTTAGCTGGAAAGTACTAGACATTTCCGTCCAATAGTCAATAGTCAATAGTCAATAATCTTTATTCAGTAATATCACAAGGATCATTTTGAACCGTCTTACATACTAGGTGAGTCTAGGTGCCAATTCCAGTCCTATCCCCAGTACGAGAAGAACTGTCAAGAAACTCGCTGGGCCCTAGCGCTTTTTTTTGTATGATCCTTGTTAACATTGTTAGGGACACCTAGCAGAGTTGGAGCTGATTCGTCCCAAGCTTTTTTGTCATCTAAGTACTCTGATATTCTATAATAAGCTTTACGAGACAAGTTTTGTTTAATTACATTTTTGAATTTCGCAATCGATAGATCAAGCATCCTTTTCAGTTAACCAAATAGTTTTCTCTTTTATCTCACTCTAGAGCGTCCTAAGTCAGATTATAATGTCTTTATCAGATAGTTTTCGCAATACTGCCATAACTTTCAGCAGTTACTGCAGAACACAATCATTCTTTGCTACAAGTCGCCTCATTCAGTCTTGTTACGGATATACAGGATGTGTCAAATTAAACTAACTATACTTTTGTCAGTTTAATTTGACACATCCTGTATTTATTGCAAAAATTAAAGAACTCGACTGAAAGTAAGTTAGAGTAGCTTTTTATAGCCGCCATTTTTTTGAATATTTTGTATATCATAAGTCACTTTTTTAATTCAGTCAAATCTAAAGACACATCATTTGTCAAAATCCATCCAGCAGTTTGGGCTACAGTGACAGTCAAAGAACTCGCATACATACATACATACATAGGTACATACATACATACATACATAAATACACCCCAAACACATTAACCTTTTTCCCTTCGCAGTAGGGTAATAAAAATAGAGGAACAGATAAAAAATCCGATTAAGAGTAATTAATTTAGTTTTAAAAATTCAAATATGGCGCCTGATAGAATCTATAATTGGATTATTTGATACTATACTTTTTTTTTTTTTTTCTTTTTTTTTTTTTTTTTTTTTTTTTAATGTGAATTTACTATAACTCGACATAAATATACACTCTAAACGTTATAAATAAAGTAAACTAGTGTTATTGAACAATATAAGTAAGAAATAACAAGATTACAAGTGTTTTGGACCTGTTGACAACGATCTCGATACCTACCGGCCGTTGTCGTTTGAACTTCGCTACTGTTTTTTGAAGAGGATTGATGCTGTGAACTACAATTAAACTACTCGGAAACATTGGATAATCCCGGGGAGTACCTGTGTTCATTACTTTATTAAACAACACAATTCTAAACATTCAAACAACATTACTACCGGCTCATCGGCACTGATGAGTCACGTCACAACGCATCACACACCAGGCACCGTTTTATTCTCTCTCAGCTTGACTATTTAGTGGAAGCTTGAGTTGATGTCCAAAACATTTGCCTCACACAGATTCTACTACATTAACACAATCACTAGAACTAATACAAAGGTCTATCTATCTTTGAGATAGGTACTTACCTAATTATTGTGTATTTTTACCCATCTACTAAGTTCATTTTGTAATAAAGGAAGGCAGATATATATTATTATGCCTAATAAATGTTATTAGTTTTGTAAATAACAGTAAATTATATTAAAAATTGACAAAGCACCGTTCAAGCTACATACTAACTTAAAGATATCAACTGTTTAATTTTATGCTGTGCTTTTATTTATATTAAAATACTCACCTACCTACTGACAACTTCAATTTAAACTCCGTATACTTACCTAGATTTACCTAGAAATAAGCAAGTGTTAACTATTAATTCCAAAGTAAATCTATTTTTCTAATAACTTTCTACCCCACTCCCCCTTTTGTTTTTATCATTCTTATATTTACTATTAACTTCTTACTTTTCATCTTATCTCTCACTCTTTCCTATCCATACTCACTTGCTTACCGGTGTGTTTCAGGCCAAAATAATCATGACCATGACACGGCGGGCATGCGACTTGGAAGCAAGGCTCAAAGCAACAATGCTGGAGCTGAAAGAATCTAATGAGATTCGCAGGCAACTGCTGCAAGAACAAGATGAGAGTGAGGCTGAAATGCTAAGTATCCTGGACAAGAATAAGGCTCTCAAGAAGCAACTTGCCGAGCTCCACAGTCAGTATGAACATGCCCTCGAGCGGCTGGAGAGCCAGCAGTCCATGCTTCAGTCAGTGGATAGCTGCCATGAAGCCTACAGCATTGTGCTACACAAAAACAAGGACTTGAAACAGGAACTTTCAGAGTGCAAAATTAAAATTGATGACTTAGAGTCCAAACAAGCTCGGACCACCAAGAACAATAATAGGCTTAGTTTACAAACAGAACTATTAGTCTGTGAGCCTAATCACTCATTTATAGACCTCACTACACCTAAATGTAAAGGTAGATCCTCAATGCTCCATGGGAGTAACAAAATTAAGAAGTATTTAAAATTAAATAATTTTATTAAAAAGACTGAGAAAAAGATAAAAAAGCAGAAACATATATTTGATCATGCTCGGCTATCTAAAGAAAAATGTAATTTAAAAGAGGAATTAGACTCCTGCTACAATTTGATAGGACGGAACAACATAGAAATTGAATATAGGTCTGAACAAATTGTAAGTTTGGAGAGATCACTCCATGATTTGACTTGTAAATATAAAAAGGCAGAACAGCTGGTATTTGTTAAGGAACAAAAAATTAATAACATATTACAAGAAGTACAAAATAACAGTACTTATGTGCAAGTGTGTAACAATGCCACACAAACTGAAACTTTTTTGTGTGAGTTACCGACCAAACCAGTGCCAATCACCTCATCACAGATGGCGCCACTAGTAGCACAGATACAGGTATCATCTATCATGCCAGAAAAAATACTGCCTGTAACAATTATGCCACAGCCTCCAGTTAAGCAGATGAAAACCAGTCACCAGACCCGGAAGACAGTGTTATACTCGGACAAGATAGGTGTTGACATGGGAGTGCTGCTTAGTGGACTATTAGGACAGGCAGTCAGAAATAACTGCTATACAGACGCCCCTCTTACCCAATGTATTAGCAGAATAAAAGATGATAAATGCTTGGACAATGACACCACCTTGATCGTGCAATTAGGTGACAGTACTGGTGTTAAGCGTTCGGACTTGATTAGGCTGATTGAAACCTTACTAGAAAAGTTAGATTTAGGATTAGGAAAACTAATATTATGCGCATTTCCATATGCAAATTCATTAGGTAGGAAAGAAAATCTGAACATTTATAATCTTAACCTAATCATGTATAATTTGACATGTCGTCATAGTGACGTTTTGTATTTAGATACTAATAATTTTATTAGTAATTTTGTTTTGACAAAAGGTACTTTGTACTTGAGTAGGTATAATAAGTTGATAATTGCTAAATTGTTAGCATTCAATATTTTTGATCCTGTTATAAGTAGTATAACACAGTTTACCGACGACCCCGTAGTTAGTATTAGTACTAATGAGGGTGACAATGGACAACGGACAACTGACCAGCATTTAAACTAAATTTGCCGACAAAGGGAAAGCCATGCAGTTTACATATAGTCCACCAAAACATGCAAGGCCTTCCCAGCAAAATATTAGAATGTGAATTGTTTTTAAAGAGTTTTAATGTAGATATCATGTGTATAACAGAACACTGGATAGGTCAATCAGAGTTACTTCCATTTTATGACAATTATAAAATTGCTAGCTGTTATAAACGTAGGAACGCCATACGTGGTGGCTCTTTAATTATTGTAAAAAATAACATAAAACACAGGGAGCGCAAAGACGTAGTTAATCTCACCGTTGAGAGAGTTATTGAACTGTCGTGTGTAGAGCTGGAGCGACATGTCGTTGTGAGCGTTTACCGTCCCCCCGACGCAGACTTCGCCTTGTATGAATCCACTATGGAAGAAGTATTGCACAAAATATTTGTATGTAATAAGTCGATAATAGTTTGCGGTGATTTTAATGTAGATATTCCGGTTCATCATTTTTCAGACAGACTTCTAAACTTATTTAAATGTTTTAATTTAATTCCTCTTTTCAATGAACCAACAAGGGTAACCCTAACTTCCGCCACTTGTTTAGATAATATTTATTGCAGTTGCACTCCAGTACATAAGTTTGTGGTTAATCATTTTAGCTCTGACCATTACGGTCACAGCGCCATCTTCACGTGTAGTTTCGCAGATGAGGCTCAGAACTTTACCTACCGACCAATTACAGAGAGCCGCATTAGGGACGGACAGCCGAGAGACATGCAAAGTTAATAATAGTGTTAAGTTTGCTGACTGGGCTACACCGGGTATTTATAAAAGTAGAAATAAGTTGTATGATCTATACGCTGCTAAGAAATCAGTGCTACACGATTTAGCGTTTACTTCGCACGTTAAAAATTATTCAAAAATATTTAAAAAAGTTTGTCATGCAGCGAAATCTTTACATATAAGAAATAAAATAGAAAATTCATCAAACAAAATAAAAGCAACGTGGAAATTAATTAATAATGAAACAGGTAAATCGAAATCTCGCAATAACCAAATAAGTTTAAAAATAAATGACACAATTATAACAAAAGAACAGGAAGTTGCAGACGCTTTCGATAATTTTTTCTCGAATATACCTAAAGTTGTGACACAATCGTTAAACTCTTCAGTCTCTAATGCGTTTACTTTATTAGAATCTAATGTTGCTAAATGTGAACGTGTGTTTAACTTTACATATATAAACGCAGCTAGTATTGTAAAAGCATTCAAATTACTTAATATAAAAAATACGGAAGATCTATCGGGAATGTCTACAAAGGTGTTAAGTACTATAATTTTAGATGTTGCTCCTTGTTTAGCTTATATTTTTAATAGGTGCGTTGACGAAGGAGTTTTTCCCGACCTTATGAAACATAGTAAACTCATTCCTTTGTTCAAATCTGGAAGCGAAAGAGATCCCGCTAATTATAGACCAATATCGATATTGCCCGCGCTAAGTAAAATCTTTGAAAAAATAATTCTTAATCAGCTATTATCTCACTTCAACGTTAACGGACTACTTCATAGTAATCAGTACGGATTTACCAAAGGTCGATCAACAACAGATGCAGGTATAGCTTTAATGAAACATATATTTGATGCGTGGGAGAAGTCGCAGGATGCAATCGGTGTATTCTGTGATCTGTCTAAAGCCTTCGACTGCGTGAGTCATGCAAACTTAATTTCAAAGTTGAAGTATTACGGCGTCCAAAACCAGGCCTTAGACCTTATACAGTCGTATCTATCGAATAGAGTCCAAAAAGTAGACGTTGGCGGGGAAAGGTCTTCAGGTTCAACTATTGAGATAGGGGTACCGCAGGGATCGATACTGGGTCCTTTTTTATTTCTAGTGTACGTTAATGATCTCCCATTTGTTGTAAAAGATATTTGTGACATAGTTTTATTTGCTGACGATACTTCATTAGTTTTTAAAGTTGACAGAACCAATTCGAGTTGTGACTACGTAAATGAGTCACTATCATTGATTCTGAACTGGTTCACTGTAAATAATCTTCTGCTGAATGCTAACAAAACAAAATGTATTAAATTCACTTTGCCCAACGTAGTGCATAGGCCAACTAATATTAAAATTAATGGGGAAGCAATGAATCTTGTTGATTCTACGGTTTTCCTTGGTATCAATATTGATGCCAAACTGCAATGGGGACCACAAATCGATAAACTTTCTGGTAGGCTTAGTTCCGCTGCATATGCAGTTCGTACGATACGGTGGCTTACGGATGAAGCTACAGCTAGATTAGTTTATTTTAGCTACTTCCATAGTGTTATGTCATATGGTATAATTCTCTGGGGAAAAGCAGCGGATATACAATCAGTATTCGTATTACAAAAAAGGGCAATTCGTGCCATTTACAAAATGAAACCGAGGGACTCTTTAAAAGAAAAATTTAAAGAAATTAATATTCTCACAGTAGCGGCACAATATATATACGAAAATTTACTGTACGCTCATAAGAATAGGGATAGACTTCAGAAAAACTGCGATGTACATGGAATCAATACTAGGAACAAACATAAATTATTAATCCCTAAGTTTCGGTTACAAAAAGTGAACGGGTCATTTATGGGGAACGTGATACGTTTCTATAATAAACTTCCTATAAATGCAACTAAACTTCCTGTTAGAAAATTCAAAGCCTTCATTAAAAATAATCTCTTAAAGAAAGCATATTATAATATAAATGAATATATTGATGATAGGAACTCATGGCCCGATGTCGCTCCGCCCTCCGACAGCTAACCAATTTGCAATGTAAACGCTGTCCTTTTGTTTTATGTATTTATGTTCTGTTTTTATGTTATTATTATCTTGATTACATTTTTTGTAAGAAGGATCATACAAAAAAGCGCTAGGACCGAGACGAGTTTCTTGCCTGTTCTTCTCGTACTTGGGTTAGGTTGGAATTGGCACATAGATTCACCTAGCATGTAAGACGTTTCAAAGTGATCCTTGTGATTGTACTGAATAAATATTTTTCAATTTCAATTTCAATTTCAATTTCTAGCTTCCGCCCACGGCTTCGCCCGCGTGGTACCTTGAAAAACAAAAACAAATCTATCTCGCGGGAACCTTATATATTTTCGGGATAAAATGTAGCCTATGTGTTATTCCAAACCATAATCTATAGCTGTGCCAAATTTCATTTAGATCCGTTCAGTCGTTTTAGCGTGAAAGAGTAACAAACATACATCCAGACATCCTTCCATCCATACATTCTTACAAACTTTCGCGTTTATAATATTAGTAGGATTTCATTTAGCCATAAGTCACTTGTGATCTAGACTTATCCAACGGCTCTCATTATTCTAAATTCGTCCAGCCATTTATGTGACAGTTAAACCCCTCAAAAGATCTAAGTCACTAGAGGTCTTCTTCTTCATCTTCAATTATGGCATCTGTCTCTTAGAGAACAATTTTGCCAGTGTCAAGTGTATTTATTTATAAGTATTGTCAACGTCACAGAGTCATAGTCAAGTAGTCAAGTCAATTTTAAACAAAACATGGCTGTTTTGTTGAAAATTTTCGGGATTTCCTCCGATGGAATTTGAAGAGAACTATTCACTCTAATTCACATACTTTACACTCGCGTCAAGAACCCGGGCTTTATTGGCAAAATAACCACCAAAATTACGCAATAAAACTCAAAATAACACGAGAAAACATATAAAAACCAGAGCGACGTAGTTGTCAGGCAAATACACCGCAGAAAATCCCACTAGAGGTCTGAGGAGATGTCTACCGAGCCTTGGGATTACAGTCGTGATCATGTTTTTTTTCAAAAGCCCTTCCTTAGATAGTTCCATACACCCAAACACGGTACCCTCCCTCGCAGTCGGGCAAAATAACATTAATGGCCACGATTATAAACCATGTTCATCCTGAAAGTTCATTCTACTCATTGGTGAAAGAATTTTTCATATCGGTCCAGTAGTTTCGGAGCCTATTAAATGCAAATTAATAATATAAGTAGATTAGTTTAATTCAAAGCGATAATACAGAGTCCGAGCAACTGTCAACTGCAGTTTTCAAAGTTTTAATGGAAAACTTCACCTGATCTCTGTAAAGAACATCCCGTATAAACCTATCAAGATACAGCCGAGCAAAAAACAAGAATCACAAAGGTTTAATATAAGTTTTGAAACTTACCTACTGTTTATTCTATGAATGACGTAAGGTAGTAATCTATGAGATGTGAAACTCGTTCCTTGGATATCTTATACCTTTAAACGAGCAATTCTTGTATATATATATGTATGCCCACCAACCCGCACTGGACCAGCGTGGTGGGCTAGGTCCAAACCCCCCCAAAACATGAATAGACACAACCAACCAAGGCCCCAAGTGCCCGGCGACACCAGCGGCTGTGCTGGCGTTGACGGGCGCCATGCCAGCCCTGGGGTCAGGGGAGCTAAGAATCTCCGGGCGAGATCCTACCGTCAAACGACCCTGGCTCACGTTATAAAGGACACTGATACGCTGAACATCTTAACTTATAACGTCAGAACGCTCATGAAAGACGAACGTTTATTAGAATTAGAGAACGCACTTACATACTTAAATTGGGACATCGTAGGCCTTGCAGAAGTAAGGAGGATGGGCGAAATCACAGAAGAACGTCCCGAGGATATATTTTACCACTTTGGAGAAACCGGTGGACACCACGGTGTAGGGTTCCTGGTTGCTAAGAAGTGGAAAGAGAACATCATCGAATTCAAAGCATACTCAGAACGCATAGCAATACTCAGATTCCGCATAACACCCACCACCACCTTGACCCTAGTGCAAGTGTATGCACCAACATCTGCATACTGTGACGAAGAAGTTGAAATCTTTTATGATCTCCTCAACAAAGCCTGCGAAGAAAACCGAGGTACCTGGAATATGGTCCTCGGTGACTTCAATGCAAAACTAGGAACCAGGCAGGCAGCTGACACTAGCTCTGTAATTGGTCAATTTGGCTTAGGTAACCGCAATGAGCGTGGCACCAGAATGATGCAATTCACATTTGGGCAGCGAATGATAGTTGCTAACAGCTTCTTCAGCAAAAAACCACATAGAAGATGGACCTGGGTCATGCCCAATGGCACTACACGCAACGAAATAGACTATATCCTTTCTTCCGACCCCCAAATAGTAAAAGATATAGGCGTCATCAATAAAATTAAATTTAGCTCTGACCACAGACCAGTTCGCGCAAAAATACGATTTAACTTTAGAATACACCGATTCCAGCAATATAGTAACAAGTCCACACGCCATTCAAAACTAACCTTACTTAAAAACTCAGAAAGTTTCAATATAGAACTCTCAAATCAGTTTGACATCTTAAAAATAAATGAAATCGAAGACGTTGAAGGCCAGTATAATGCAATAATAAAATCAATCGAGTCTAGCAATAAAAAAATTAAAGTTGTTAAAAAAGATAAAGCCAAACTCTCACAAGAAACTAAAAAACTAATAATAGATAGAGGAAAACTAGAAATTTGCACACCAGAATACCGAATGTTAGACAGACAAGTAAAACGTAATATCAGGAAGGACATAAGAACATTTAACTCGCTGTTAATTCGTATAGCTATCGAAAAGCACACCTCTCTGAGATCCGCTAAACAAGGCTTCACGAGAAGCAAGCACTGGATTAACAGTCTTCAAGACGAAAATGGCATTAAACAAAACAGTCGCGATAAAGTACTGAGTATTTGCACAGATTACTACAAAACCCTTTACTTGGATGCTTCCAAAAGTGTTGATGTAGTTGAATACAGTCGTTCTGACACTGTACCGCTCTTTACTGGGAAAGAGGTTCACGATGCGCTGAAAACCATGAAGTATGATAGGAGCCCAGGAGAAGACGGTATAACTACTGAAGCACTAAAGATAGGCTCATATGCACTCCTCCCTCACCTCACTAACTTTTTCAATTCGATATTAGATTCAGGTCGGATCCCAAAACAGATGTGCCACTCAAACATTGTCCTCCTTCACAAGAAAGGGGACAAAACAAACGTTAGCAATTATAGACCTATTAGCCTGGTGTCACATCTGTATAAAACCCTTATCAAGTGTATACAAAACCGCATTGCAAGCACTCTCGATCAACATCAACCACCCGAACAAGCCGGCTTCCGTCCCTGCTACTCCACATCAGACCATCTACACACGCTGAACCAGGTTATCGAAAAATATGCAGAATTTCACAAACCGCTTTATATAGCCTTTGTAGACTACACAAAGGCTTTCGACAGCGTAACACATTCTGCAATATTTAAAGCCCTGGAAAACCAGCTAATAGACCAGACTTATATAAAACTTCTCCAAATCATATACAACAATAGCACAGCCGATATCAAACTAAATATTACAGGTCCTTCATTCACTATCCAAAAAAGAGTTAAGCAGGGAGACCCCTTATCTCCCTTACTGTTCACAGCAACCCTCCAAGAGGTATTTAAAACGCTGACTGTTGCATGGGCAACAAAGGGCATTGACGTCGATGGCAAACGCCTTACAAACCTGCGCTTTGCGGACGACATAGTTCTTTTTGCACCAACAGCTCACGACCTACAGGGGATGCTCCAAGACTTGAGCGCGGCAAGTCTTGAGGTTGGGCTTCAAATGAACCGGTCGAAGACACAGTTAATGACCAACAGCACGAAACGTAGGGTCGAGGTAGATGGGCAGGTAATACAATACGTCGATGAGTACATTTACTTGGGCCAGCTAGCAAGCTTCGAAAACAGGCAAGACAAGGAAATCGGTCGCCGAATCGATAACGCCTGGAAGAGCTTCTGGTCCATGAAGACGCACATGAAGGGAGACCTTCCTCTGACGCTGAAGCGCAAACTCGTCGACATGTGTATCCTGCCCGTCCTAACCTACGGTGCGCAGACGTGGTCACTGACCGAGCTACAGAAGTCCAAGCTCAAGATTTGTCAAAGGGCAATGGAACGCAGCATCCTCGGATTTAAACGCACTGACCGAGTGCGGAATAGCATGTTGCGTTCAACCACTGGCATTGCCGACGTGGGCAAAAAAACAGCCCGGCTCAAGTGGGACTGGGCGGGCCACATCAGCCGAATGTCGCCAGACAGATGGGCGAATGCCATTACAACCTGGCAGCCTGACGGAAAGCGAGGTCGTGGCCGGCCACGCAAGCGTTGGAGGGATGATCTCGATACCTTCGAGGGCAGATGGTGGGAGACCTCGAAGGATAGAGATGGTTGGCGTGATTTGGGGGAGACCTTTGCCCAGCAGTGGGACGGTATAGGTTAAAGAAAAAAAAAAAAAAAAAAAAAAATATATATGTATATATTTATATAATCGGAATCTCGGAAACGGCTCCAGCGATTTTCATGAAATTTAGTATGCAGGGGGTTTCGGGGGCGTAAATTGATCTAGCTAGGTTTCATTTTTAGAAAACGTCGTTTACTCCAAAAAAACGAGCAAAGCTCGGTCACCCAGGTACTGTATTATAATTTATGATAAATATTTAACTGCTAAGTATTACTAGTACAAAAATTTTAGCCTTTTTCTAATATATAAAAAAATAAAATGATGTAGGTCGAGCATGAATGTCAATCAAGGCAAAGTTCCCATCATCACTCAATTTGTATAAATTAAATCAATGTTTATTTTGTGACACAAAACTAAAAACACACATAATTAAACACTTTTTTCTGATTGTTTATTTATTTGAGGGCATCCATCAGTAGTTACACACATAGAAAATAAATTTACAATTAAAAGTGGCGTAAATCAATGCTAGACTACTTTTTATATATGTATTTCTCCTTATTATAGAACACCACAGCGAACGCTAATAAAATAGTGTTATTATTTATTGTGTGAAAGTGGTGAAAGTATCAAAATGCGCTTTTGAGGCTTTTTCATACACTATTAAACCTATTACTTACAATATTACTTAATAATAAAGAATATCAAAAAAATCGATCACACTATATCATACTGAAGTATTGTCTACGCTGCCATACACGGGTTTTCCGTAACTTTAACAAGAAATTTCGCATCTAAGCGAATAGTTAACATTATTATTCACTGCCATAGGTCAAGACTCAAAGCAAATGACTTTCTGAACTATAGCAAACTTTAGCAAACAGGTTTGCTTGTTCGTGTATCTGTTGAGGGTTACCTACCTGCCCCTATGACGAGGGTGTCGGGCTACACTTTCATGATGGTAATTTCTACCTGCTAAATGATCTAGGTTTAATAATTAACTACAATGTGGTAAGAGGAGTCAAAATATGGAAAGCGTTTTGAAAATAAATATTGATTTCATAGTATGAATGTATGTATCCTCCTAATACGTGAAAAGCTATATTTTTTAAATAACGTGATCTGCCGTGTGATTCTGTAAGACCACATTTTAAACTTCGAATCTGAATCCGCTGTGAGTTTCTTGATTGGCATTCTAAAAACTCGGTTGATAATTCGAATTTACACTAGCGCCACTCTTGCGAGCGTGTCAGCGAGTTGAACTAAATTGACGGGGAGATTTTGACAGATAAAGTATGAGATGACGTAAGAAGGGCATTCTATACGGTAATTCCCAAGTCACTTCGACGCTCGCTTCGCACTCGAACCCGATTCAAAGTGTCAAATAAAAAGGTCAATGTCAAATGTCATTTTGAACCCTAGGCGAAGTGAGAGTGAATTGCGATGGGACATGCGAGTTGATATTTGAATTTTACAGAATCGACGTACTGAACACATTATTGGTATTAAACGGGTATTTATCACGTTTAATATACCTATTTTTCCCGACGTTTCGACAGATTTACACACCGTCGTGGTCACGGGATGACCTGTCAAAACGTCGGGAAAAATTGGAAAATAAAACGCGATAAATACCCGTTTTATACTAATAATTACGTAAAAATCTATTTATATTTACTTTCAGTCCGGTTTTTTTATACGAAGTTTTCAGGAAATCCTAAAATTTTCTTTTTCACAGGTGAGCCAAGGTTGGATCCTGGGTCCGGAACTGTGTGACATGTGGACTTCCAGCGATGTACTTTGCAGTTCTGCTTCTATATTACACCTCGTGGCTATTGCCACTGATAGGTAAGATTTCGTGCGCTAGTGGTGTAGTGGTAGAACCCCTGTCTCACGATCCGAAGGTCGTGGATTCAAATCGTGCACCAATGAGTTTTTCCAAAAAATTATGTGCTCAATGCTTGTGTGAACGGTGAAGGAAAATATCGTGAGGAAACCGGCTTACCCTACAACCAAAAATTTAAAGGTGTGTCATGTTAGTATTCTTATAAGCAGCGATGGGCTTGCAATCTGTCACGTACGGAATACTAACGTGCAAAATGTGGGCATGTACCGAATGTCATGTTTGGACGTGCCTCTGACTACCCTCTTTAGATATCTTCAAAGATCTAAGTAACTAAATGTGAGGAGATATCTACCGATCTCGGGGATTACAGTCGTGATCATATATTTTTTTGTTCATACCAGAGTAATCGGAGAATGTAGGGACCGACCATGTACCGGAAGATGCGGCGTGGGATGTTTTCAGAGTGATAGATTCACAGGAAATTAAATCCTTTTCGTTCGCTGTCCGTTGATATAGCGTACTAACGCGACTTTGTTCGTATTGAGTTTTGTTTTTAAACGTTCAGCCTAAATATATTTGTATGTAATACAAACTATGACCTATTGCTCTACTGGTTACCTAGTTGAGCAATCTAGTTGTTCGGTTCTACAAACTATGAGCTTCTGCTCAATTGATCAACCAGTTGAGCAATCTAGTTGTGCAATGTCGAAGTAGCGATAATATTATATAATAATAAGATATCTAATAATACCCAGACACAGAACAAACATCTGTGTTCATTAAATAATAATTTAATTAAAAAATAAGTTCAAAAACTGAAACCCGACTACTGAAAAATCATGATAAAAATATGTAGTATGAAACAGAAAATATTCTCACCTGAAACAGCTTACAAATAATATTATTTAATCTATAAGTACTAGTATTATAAAGAGGAAAGTTTTGTATTTTTGTATTTTTGTTTGTAACGAATAAACTCAAAAACTACTGGTCCGATTTCAAAAATTCTTTCACTTATTTATTATTAATCTATATATATAAAAATGAATTGCTGTTCGTTAGTCTCGCTAAAACTCGAGAACGGCTAAACGGATTTATCTTATCTTGGTCTTGAAATGCTCGTGGAGGTCTAGGAATGGTTTAAAAGGTAAGAAAATTTCGAATAACTGCCGGGAAAACCCTAAAAATAGCCCTTTTCTATTTCCCATACAAACGTTTTCTAAATAAGTACGAAGTCTTGCCGGGTCAGCTAGTATATAGTAGAATGCTACATTATCCCTGAGTAACATAGGCTATATTTTATGTAGGTACCACGCGAGCAAAGCCGCGAGCGGAAGCTCGTACATTGTATAGACGTGGTCATATGCTGTTTGCTTTAGGTAAATAATAAATAAATAAATAATAAATAATGCTGGACAATCCACACAGCATCATCTAGCCCCAAAGTAAGCTACTCAAAGCTTGTGTTATGGGTACTAGATAACTGATATATTTAATACATTATATACATAGATAGATATTTTTTATTATACATAGAAAACACCCAGACCAACGGAACAAATTTCTGCAGATCGTACACAAGTTTGTTCCGCGGCGGGAATCGAACCCGCAACCTCTTGCGTCGGTAATAATAATGTATTGTTTTTTAGATTAGTTATCAAAACTAAAACAAAACATGATCACGACTGTTATCCCCGGGCTCAGTAGATATTCCCTCAGATCTGCCCCTTTAGACAAGTGGCATAAACGTTATAGAATAGAAAACGAATAGAATTCTCAATGCGAAATTAATTTCGTAAGCTAGTGTCATTCCCATTCATTGAGAATATCATTCTATTCTATTCGATTGACATTTATGCCGCTTGGCTAAAGGGGCTGTAGATACTTAGAATAGAATAGAATAGAATAGAATAGAATATCACTTTATTGTACACCTTAAAAAGAAATACAAAAGAGAAACAAACTTAAAATTAATGTAACAATGGGCGACCTTATCGCTAAAAGCGATCTCTTCCAGGTAACTTAGATCTATCTCTAATATAGTAGTCAGGTATAATCATCGCGAAAGTTTGTAAGAATGTATGTATGTCTGGATGTATGTTTGTTACTCTTTCACGCTGAAACGACTGAACGGATCTGGATGAAATTTGGCACAGATATAGGTTATAGTCAGGAATAGCACATAGGCTACTTTTTATCCCGGAAAAATGTACGGTTCCCATGGGATAGATTTGTTTTTGATTTTCTAGGTAGGAAGTATTTATATATTTTAGTATATAAAGTATTTTATAATAATATGTATTCCTAGAAATTCATGACCAAAAACTCATTATGATACATCCGTTCAGTCGTAAAAAGGTAACAAACAAACAACCAGAGTTACTATTGCATTCATAATTATTACTAGGGATGTTTGCTTAGGATCGTGTATTCAGAAGCTCGCTTACCCAATTTATAATTATAAGTAGGTAGGTACTCGTCAATTCAAAGCGCTTGATAGAGGTCACTCTATCCTTGTCAATCTTATGTTAATTAAAGAGATGGCAACAAATTTAAAACACATTTTATGCAATTAAAGCTATCGCTTATATAAAAACTAGTTGAAAATATTAAAAATAAACAAAAATGATCACGACTGCAATCCCCAGGTTTGGTAAATGTCTCCTCAAATCTCTATTATATTTATTATATTATAATTCCTATTTAAAATTTATATAAAAGTACATAGGAAATGCTCCTATGCAATTTACATTATTATACCATTTCTTCAATGTGTCATTCACTCACGTAATTATTGACAACCGCAAAATGGCCGTTTCAAGTTGTCATTTTTAACTACTTGGAGTGCTGGTCAAATTTGTATTGTACAAACACCAACAAAGTCAATGAACTCTTTCTGACCTCCATAATTTCTATAGATCTCAAAAGTCACAAAACATGCTTAACATGGTAAAGACTATTGATGCTCAGCATATTTTGTGGTTTAAAATTGTTCATTGGCATTTACTTTTGAGTGTGCCAGCTAATTTTGAAAATTCCAGAAGTAACAGTTCCATATTTTCCAGGTATTGGGCTGTGACTGATGTAGATTATATCCACATCCGCAACGAGAGGCGAATCTTCACCATGATCATCCTCGTCTGGGTATCGGCTCTAGTTGTCTCCCTCGCACCTCTCCTCGGCTGGAAAGACCCAGACTACCACGCCAGAATAATCCAACAACAGAAGTGCCTCGTGAGCCAAGACCTGGCGTACCAGATCTTCGCGACAATGTCCACCTTCTACGTCCCACTTACTGTCATACTCATCTTATACTGGAAGATATTCCAGACCGCTCGTCGACGCATTCGGAGGAGACGTGATCCCCCTCCCCCCCGTCCAACTTCAGCAGACGGCGCCACCCCTTCCGGCCGACCCTCGATCCAGTCAGCTAGAGACAGAAGATTCATCAAGAAGCGATTCCTTAATCTTAAGAAGTGCAATCAGAGGAAGAGGACAGAAGCTTTAGCAGCTGCTTTGTTACTCACAGAGGGACAAAGCACATCGACTGTAGACACGTTAGATGAGGAGCCACGGACAACTGCCTTCACAATCAACGAGAAAGTGCCCTCAGTGTCACCGGAAAAGTCTTCCTCAACTGTCACGAATGGCTCGAAGACAGAAAAAGCTATCGTTCTCGCTCCAACTCATAGAGAAAAGAAGGAGAGTTTGGAGGCTAAGAGGGAGAGGAAAGCAGCGAAGACGCTTGCTATTATCACAGGAGCGTTTGTGTTCTGTTGGCTACCGTTCTTTATTATGGCGCTCGTGATGCCTATTTGCCAGAGCTGTGTTATTAGTGACTACCTGGCCAGCTTTTTCTTATGGCTAGGATACTTCAACTCAACGCTGAACCCAGTTATTTACACGATATTCAGTCCCGATTTCCGTCAGGCATTCGCCAGGATTCTCTTCGGGACTCATCGAAGGAGACGTAATAAAAAGTTCTAACAGAACTGTTACTACTACTTTTACAAGTAGATAAGTGAAACGAACCAAGTGTTAAGTGTAAAAGTATGTTATTCCTCTTGTATTATATTTCACTTCTGTATGTTATACATACTTAGTTGATAGTGTAAATACGTTTAGTGAGAGATATGTAAATATTATGTCGATAGATAAATATATTATATTGTATTATATTAATATTAAGATCGCAAGGGTTTAACTCTTTGCAGTGCGGTGGAGGGCAAGCTTAATAGTAAATAGTGCCAATGAAATTTAAACTGTATAATATGCGGGTAAGGTTGAATCTTGCTTTCCACCGCCGGATATCGTTATATGCGATAGGTCTTTCAGACCATAGATATTGAACTCAAAATAATAAGGAAGGTATAAAACGCTTTATGCGATGCGTAAGCACAGAAAACAGGCTTTATGATGTTATAGGCCTCTATGGGCATCAGGGGGAGTGGGGGTGAAAGGGGTTGCACAAGTAGGTATCTCTTGGAAAAATAAATACGAAAGTATTTACATAGAAAAAAAAACCACACGCCTTTGGGCCTTTCTACTCATTATGATATTTTATAAAGATAGAGCAATAAAAGACAGAATGATTATAATAGTGGAAAAATGTACGGTTCCCGCGGTTTGGATTTGTTTTTGTTTCAAGGTACCAGTTCGAAGCCGTGGGCGGGAGTTAACTTATAATTTTTACGAGATAAACTAAATTGTTTGTTGCGAATAATGACAAAAGTGAGAACAATGACGTAACCGTTGAGTAGAAAGGCCCTTTCTAATAAGCTTCCGTTCGCGGCTTTGCTCGCGAGGTACCTACATAAAATATAGCCTATGTTACTCAGGGATAACGTAGCATTCTAACGGTGAAAGAATTTTTGAAATCGGATCATTAGTTTTTGAATTTATTCGTTACAAACAAAAATACAAAAATAGAAAACTTCCCTCTTTATAATATTAGTATAGATGAGTGCAATCGCTGAGTTCAGAGGCGTTTTATATCTTTTTTATTATTGATGCTACGAGATGTTGAAATGTTTTTTTACGCGTTAATAGTTGAGGCTGCGCTGACGCCTCCGCGAGTCCTGGGGGCGCCGCAGCGCGCTCTTACGTTGTTTCAAGTGACATAAAATAAATATTTAAATTATATCAGATTATATGGTTTTATTTTAACTTTAACTAAAGATATTTAAGCA
This sequence comes from Cosmorhoe ocellata, assembly GCA_963675405.1. Taxonomy (NCBI): domain Eukaryota; kingdom Metazoa; phylum Arthropoda; class Insecta; order Lepidoptera; family Geometridae; genus Cosmorhoe; species Cosmorhoe ocellata. The sequence goes on along the minus strand of OY776256.1, from coordinate 9,210,793 downwards.
ATATCAATGGCCCTTAAATTTAAGGGGAAAATCTACAAAACGATCATAAGACCTGTCGTATTGTATGGGTCTGAATGTTGGGCCACCAAAGGGAACGGCCGAGAATGCCGCATGCACTCTGCATGCGGCGGAGATACGAATGTTGAGTGAGATGGATGTGTGGAGTGACAAGGATGAATAAAATAAGGAATGAGTATATCAGAGGAAGTCTGAAAGTGGCACCGGTGACAGAAAAGATGAGGAGTAATAGGTTAGCGTGGTATGGGCATCTTTATGAGAAGAGATGAATGTCATGTGACAAGGAGAGTATTAGGTATGAATGTGGATGGATATTGGATACAGGGGTAGATTCCAAAGAAAAGATGGATGGACTGTGTAAAAGATGACATGGGTAAGAAAGGAGTAAGCAATGAGATGACGAATGATAGAGAGAAATGGAAGAAGATCACATGTTGTGCCGACCCCACATAACGTAGGAAAAGAGCAGGAAGACGATCATGATTTAAAAGCAATATCAACTTTGATTGAAATCCTAATTTCTACTATCTATTTATATTATACCGCTTACCACACGTTGGTTGTAGCTCGCCGAGCCATATCCAACGTCTAACACGTGGTTAGGTGGTTTTTACAGGCTTGCCAAGGTTTGTACTGTACGCTCGCGTAGGTTGATGTTATCTTTTGTCCTTGTCAGAGTTTGTGTTGGCTTTAGCTCGGCGAGCTACCACCAACAGTGGTGCCGGCATTATATAATTATTGACAAATAAATAAGACAAGAATTGGTTATACTCGTATGTACTTGATGAAAAACCTTATTCAACCGTACATCCCCATTTACAGAATATAAAAAAGTAAAGGGACGCTGGTGGTGCAGTGGTAACACCCCGGCCTCACAATCCGAAGGTCGTGGGTTCAAACCTGGTCGTGAAAAATTTATGTGCGCAATGCCAGTGCTCTTAAACGGTGAAGGAAAACATCGTGAGGAAACCGGCATACCCAAGAACCGAAAATTCGAAGGTGTGTGTCATAGGTTAGTATTCTTATAAGCGGCGATGGGCTTGCAACCTGTCACGTACGGAATACTAACTACTGTGCAAAATGTGGGCATGTACCAAGTATCATGTTTGGACTTGCCTCTGACTACCCTCTTTAGGTATCCTCAAAGAACCCTCTTTAGGTATCCTCAAAGATCTAAGTAACTAAAGATTTGAGGAAGATATCTACCGAGCCCGGGGATTACAGTCGTGATCATATTTATTTATTTATTTATTTATTTTAAAAAAGTAAATTAAAATAAATTATCTAACGCGTACGTAGTCGTACCAACTAGTTATAAATATAATAGTTAACCCCGCTCAAAATTATACGGCTTAGTCCTAGCTTTTTATGAGCTATTATGATAAAGATTAAAAATCACGTCACCCGCCCCAAAGAGCGGTTACGCACTGCGTCCGATCCGAATCCGATCCGAACCCGTGAATATATGGATCTAGAAAGCTCGAACCAAATTCATATATTGCTTACGCACTAGTCCGATCTCTGATACAAATCCAAGCAATTCAGGAGCCACCTTTTGGCATACGTCATTTTACGTGACGGAAATGACGAATGATGGAAATAAATCGGATGACAAAAATCGGATGTAGTGCGTAAGTTACCATAAAAATAGTTCTAGAACTACTCCGGACCATATTTTCACGGGTTCGGATCGGATTCGGATCGGACGTAGTGCGTAACCGCTTTAAGTGATCGTTAAGCGGATCTTCCAGGAGCTGATTGCCGCCCTGACGAAGTGCTCATCATGTTTTTGTGGCGAGGAAATTGCGACATTACGTTACAATGATCTGTACCTATGATCTGATCCCCGGCTGTGAAAAGATACCCTATAACCCCTTTAAGTTTTAAATCAACTTCAAATAACATATTTTTTTACGAAAAGTTGAAAACGACTTCATACATTGAGAATATCAATCGTAATTATTGTTGCTGCATACTAAAACCGTGAGTTTATCGCGGAGTTTATAACACAAACCCGAATGGGGGTCCCGCATAACTATTTTAAATTTTTACTTTATTGAATACTAGCTGTCTCGCTCGCGACTTAATTCACTTAAAGTATCTAACTGAGTTTCAAACAAATCACTCATGAAACTCATAAAAAATCCCATACTAACTTTGACACCCCATTTCACCCTTTAAAGGGTTATTTTGAAATATCCAGAAATACGTATCTTTTTATTTCGCATTTAAAGTATCCAAACCAAAATTCAGACCAATCACACCACCCGTTTTCACCCCCTTAAGGATGGAATTTCTATAAATCCCGCCTTAGTGGGTGGTTTTGTTATAAAAGGAAACCTTTTAATATTCAGCTTTCTAGCTTCAGTGGTTTTGGCTCGGCGATGATGAATTAGTCAGTCAGTCAGGTTAAGCTCTTATATACCTAGGTATAGATAAATTCCGAGTGATCAGTGATCTTACATGTTTTTATCCCGGATAAAACCTCCAAGGGGATGAAAGGGGGTTGCTTTAAAAACTGCTGTATCTGATGGTGATAAAACAAGCTATATCTCCAATAAGGGACAATTCCTGAGGCTACAGCCTGGGTTAAATCCCATGGCGGTAAAAACGGGTCCTCTAGTTATCTTTGCCCCTATCTCTTTGTGATATTCGGTATATCAATGTGAGTAATGTTACTACACACTTGTGAAGCTCGTGTAACAGTTCGCTGGGTAATTCAGGGGTATAGCATCAGTTTCTGACGTTGCCGAATAATCCTAGATAGCTAAATCGCTATATCCTACTTCCTACTAATATTATAAACACAAAAGTTTGTAAGAATGTATACTTAGACGTATGTTTGTTACTCTTTCGCGCAAAAACTACTAAATGGATTTTAATGAAAGGCATAGAAATAGATTATAGTCTGGATTAGCACATGGGCTACTTTTTATCCCGAAAAAATGTACGGCTCCCGTGGGATAGATTTGTTTTTGTTTTTTAAGATACCACGCGGGCGAAGCCGCCCGGGTGGAAGCTAGATCCTACTAATATTAGAAACGTGAAAGTTTGTAAGAATACGTGGATGTATGGATGTTTGTTTGTTACTCATTCACGCTGAAACGGCTGAACGGGTCCTAATGAAATTTGGCACAGAAATAAATTATAGTCTGGAATAGCACATAGGCTATTTTTATCCGGTAACATCTTCGGGGTCTTATATTTGTAAAAATTGCGGCCGCGGCTGTCACTCCCGCATAGGCCTTTATAGCCACGAACAGAAATGTTCGAGCACTTCGTATTGTTCTTTAGCCTGACGCCACATTAAATCATCTTTATTAGATGTTAACAGGCCAATGATGATTTTTATCCTGAAAAAAATTACGGTGCCCTGGGATACTTTTGTTTTTGGTTTTTATATTATCTTAATATATCTCTTAAATTAGCACGAAAGCGTGTTAGGCGCACTTTTATCCTTCTTTCATCAGAAGAATCCAACGACGTACTCATTTATCAAAATGGGCCGCGACTCGTGGTCCCACTAAATTAAATTTAATATTAATTTATTTATTTAATTAATTAATATTGACTATATCTGTGGGCTACGGCGACTTCCAAAGAAATTCGCAGACATACATACATCCCAAACACATTACCCTCCATCGTCGCTTTGCAGTTGGGTAAAAACATTGTCTATAGTCTTAACTTGTGCTAAGGGCACAGTTTAGCAATGTCATGATATTGTAGTTTATCTAATGGCAGGACCCAGCTAAATGTACTTAGAGCGAAGTCGACCATACTAGTTTAAGCACTATCCCAGAATAAATCATAGTTGTTAGAGTAAACTGACACTATTTGCATTTAACATTAATTATTCTGAGAATTGTTTTTTAACCTATTTGCTGTGCAAACCATCGTCTTCCTGCCCTTTTCCCACGTTACGTGGGGTCGGCACAACATGTGATCTTCTTCCATTTCCCTCTATCATTCGTCATCTCAGTACTCACTTCTTTCTTACTTTCTTTTTATTGCTTTGTGAATATGGGCTAAAAATGAAAAAATACAACAAAAACAAATTAAAAATATCTTAAAAATAAAGACTCCTTATAATTATTTATAGCAATTAGGATTAAGGCTAATATCAGTTTCGTCTTATTTGGATGGAAGCTTATAATAGGAGTTACATTTAACCCAGTGGAACTGTCTAAACTAAACTAAAACAATTAAAGGCATTTCATTTGATACCCCACTCAATAAATTTAAAAAAGATTTTTTTTTTCGACTTTGGCACCCAATATCTTTATAACGCCTTCACTGATTATACTCATATGCTTCCCAGCAAATCTCTAGACTTTTTAGTTCCATAAAAAGAACAGCCTACTTTGGTTTAAAATTGACTTGACAATTTGATTGACTTTGTGACATTGACAAAACTATTAATTTAAAAAAACTCTACACTGCTCTACATGTCAAATGAGACAGATGCTATAAATAAAGAAGAAGAAGATCATCTAAACATGTCATTAGTTCCCAGTAACCTTTTTAAGTGAAGCCCTCAACCCATCGATTTGGAACGCCGCCAAAATCGGTAACTTGAGTAGTTTCTGAAGAACGCTCTGAGCCAAATTTCCTTGTCTCGCCCTGTCATTGACAACTTTGTAACTTGAAGCTTGGTTTGATAAGCGTATAACCTAGCGACGATGAGTCTCCCCCAGAGAAAATGGACATATTTCAATTTGCTCAGACCTCTTTATCGTCTTACATAATTCAATCTTACTCACATCGACATTAGTAAAATTGTGGGAAAGTTGGAAAACTCAACCACAGACGCAGTATCTAAAAGAAGAAGAAGAAGAACCTAGTGATAATGGAAGTTAGAATCTTATTTTGACCTACAACATGCTGGTTTCCACACATCTTTTCCTGAACTGTTTGAAAATACTTATTAGTAAAGCACACTTAGATATTTTCGAACAGAAAAAAATATGGGCAATTTTTGGACAACCAGGAGCCGGTGATTCTACTCTATTTGATATTTCAACGTTATTTTACCTTGATTTTAGAGCTCGTCTTTCAAGCTGATAGCATGAAGATGGAGCGATAAAATATTGGTTGATAATAAGTTAGTTCACGAAGGGTACATTTAAAACTAACTATATTTTACGAGATAAACAAAATTGTTTGTTGCGAACAATGACGAAACCGTTGAGTAGAAAGGCCCTACCACAACTTATTACAAACCATAATATTTCAAAAACGTCACGTTTCAAGCTTGTAGTAACACTACTTCAGTACAATTTTTATGGATAAGTAATATCAAAGTAACATTACTTAGATATTGCTCGAAGAACTTGTGGTAGGGCGCCAGATTCATGGCCTCGTGGTTGCGATAAACTTAGGATTGAAGCCACTACCGCTAGTCTACCAGTGCCTGCGATTTTAGTAAGAGCTATCCACTGCTAGTACAGCTAACTGATGCTATATATTACCTAAATGTTACCTCAACTCTATCTTCACGCTATTAAGCGTTATCAGTCGTCGGGGTTATTAAGGAAGACTTATAGCGAGGGCGCGTCTCATCCACATTTTATTTTCCCCCTCTTCAGACGTCTCACAACATATGGGGTTCTAAGGCGTGGTATGGGGTAGTGAGCGAAGGGTTTTTATAGGGCTTTCAAATATTTCTTAACAGTCAATTTAAGCTAGATTTTTTTCTGAATTAGGTTTTATATAGTCTGAAAGTGGCACCGGTGACAGAAAAGATAGGTTAGCGTGGTATAGGCAGTGATCTGTTATAGTTAGTGGGTATAAGCATGTTATAAGAAGAGAGACAGATGACATGGGTAAAAAAGAGTGAGTACTGAACGATGTACGAATGATAGAGAGAAATAGAAGAAGATCACATGTTGTGCCGACCCCAACGTGGGAAAAGGGCAGGAAGATGATGATGATGATTCTAGTCTTACATTCATACGGTCGGTTTCTATATTCTTTCAATCTGTGGTTTTAAGATTTTGGATAGGTATTTGACATCACTTCGATAGGATTAATGTCAAATATTTATCCAAAACCCAAAAACCGCAGATAGATAGAATAATATAGAAATCGGTATTTATCGATTATAAATGCCATTCTCATATTTTTTTCCTTACCATTACTGACATTGCTATAAATGTCACTTTGTCTAGAAACCCATGTGACCCTTGATGTAATATGCCCCTTACTTATGTCCCACGCGGTTAGAATAATAATGTAACTCGCCATCGCCTCTCACCACACTCTTAAATCTATCTTTTTAGGCTGTCAGCCATCACATGAAAAAAATGTCTCTTAAAACTTATAGGCGCGCTTCTGCAGAATAGCGGCCGGATTTGCCCCATTTGCTCTATGTGTGGAGTAGAAATAAACAATACGTTTGCAAGGGTATCTGAGGATTTGAAATATGGCGTCTGGGTTAAACGATTACAAACATTGCCTAAAATACTTCAGCGTAAGTTGTTTATAGAATAGGATAATTTTGCATCTGCTAGCGTTATATCTAAAGTCATTTCGTTTAGTCAGTGATGTATAGTTTTAATACCTACATCAATGAGCTTAGTCATTGGTAATTCTCTTGTTTCGCCTAATAACTTAATGTTTTATTTTTTTTTGACAATCCACACAGCATCATCTAGCCCCAAAGTAAGCTACTCGAAGCTTGTGTTATGAGTACTAGATAACTGATATATTTAATACATTATATACATAGATAGATATTTTTTATTATACATAGAAAACACCCAGACCAACGGAACAAATAGCTGCAGATCATACACAAATTTGTTCCGAGGCGGGAATCGAACCCGCAACCTCTTGCGTCCCAGGTGGACTATCGCCCGCTGCGCCACAGAGGTCGTTTAACTCAATAAAGTCATTCATTTTTTTTTCATTCATTTTATTTATAAATGAATTATCTACCTGTTTTGGTGTAATATAAATATGAAAATGACCTCAAATTGAGGGGGAGATGCAGGTTTTGTTTATTTTTTGAGGTTTTTTGAGAATTAATATTAAAGTAAATACGACGTTTAAAAAAAATTAAAACACAGACTTTAAAGATAAAATATTGAATTTGTTTAGTGACCTTTTAGTTATTTTCCACTACCTTTATTTACCGAGAATAAAGTATCTGAAAAACAGCAAATCTCCGCGATTAGCTGACCACCGCGTCTTAAGCTAAAAAATTACCCCATAAAAATTGAGCTGTTTTAAGCGGGGCTTGTCAATTATGCCAAAAAATTAAATCAACAATTTACATAAGCTTACACGTTACACGGCAATTTAAGCCCCAACATCGAGAGAATAAAGTCTACTTTTAACAACAGGTTAAAAATAGGTCTAAATAAGTTAAGGTTAGGCCACAAAAAGGTTTAAAAAATATACAACTATATAAAACGAAATGAAATTAAAATCATTAACTACTTAAAAATAAAAACCAAAATATTACCTTGCTATTATTATTTAAGCAATATGGGCTAAGTCTATTAGAATTTTTGTTTTATTTGGATGGTACCTTAGGTAGGAGTTTCAAAAATATGTTTCAGGGCCTTACCACGAAGTCTTCCAGAACGATTCCGTAACGATTCCGTTTTAGAAACGTCACATTTGAAGCTTGAAGTAACACTACTTAAATACAATTTGCATAGGTCATGGTACGAAATAACAATGTAATATTAATTCGGTAATGTATTATGAATTCGTGGTGAGGTAGGATACGTTCAATATGTTTACTCTTAGTTTTTGTTTTATTTGTCTTATCCATGTCTTATCGATATAAACTGTGGAGTTTTATTGCTGAGTATTGCTCCGTTTTATAGCCGCTAGCTTCGATAACATGGGGTGTCTCGAAAAGGCCTTGTTACCCGACTGCGAAGCAAAAGAGAAGGGTAATGTATTTGGGGTGATGTATATAAATATGTATGTGTGCAAGTTTCTTTGGCTGTCGCGGTAACCCAAACGGCGAGACGGATTTTGACAAATGAGGTGCCATTAGATTTCTTCTTCTTCTTCTTCTTCAATTATGGCATCTGTCTCTTAGAGAACAATTTTGCCAGTGTCAAGTGTATTTAATTATAAGTATTGTCAACGTCACAGAGTCATAGTCAAGTTGTCAAGTCAATTTTAAACAAAAGATGGCTGTATTGTTGAAAATTCTCGGGATTTCCTCCGATGGAATTTGAAGAGAACTATTCACTCTAATTCACATATTTTACACTCGCGTCAAGAACCCAGGCTTTATTGGCAACATAACCACCAAAATTACGCAATAAAACTCAAAATAACACGAGAAATAATATAAAAACCAGAGCGACGTAGTTGTCAGACAAATGCACCGCAGGAGATCCCCGCCATTAGATTTGTCTGGATTATAAAAATGACATAGGCTTTAGACTTTAGTATTTCAAAAAATATAATATGGCGGCTGTAAAATATATTTTCAGTTACGCTAAGTCGGGTTTTTTTATTATTTCACCATAGCTCCGTTTAAGGTGCCAAGAAACGGCACTAAGAACAAAAAATGAAACAGTAGTTTTTTTAATGTAATTATTATTAATTAGCTTCCGCTCGCGACGTTGCTCGCTAGGTACCCACATAAAATATAGCCTATATTACTCAGGGATAACGTAGCATTCTAACGATGAAAGAATTTTTGAAATCGGACCAGTAGTTTTTGAATTTATTCGTTGCAAACAAAAATACGAAAATAAAAAACTTTCCTCTTTATAATATTAGTATAGAAAGTATAGATTAGCTTCCGCTCGCGACTTTGCTCGCTAGGTACCTACATAAAATATAGCCTATAGGCTATATTTTTTTGAGTAATATATTACTCAGGGATAATGTAACATTCTAATGGTAAAAAAGATACCAAGAAGATTACGATACGTTTGATGCGATGCGTCCGATGCGTCCGATGCGTACGATGCCGAAAGGTGGACGCTTAGCTTATATCTGCACACTATCGTATCGTTCCGATATTATCTTTGATGTTTTATCGTATACGCCCAACTCTCATACCGGCTATAGAGCTAAGGTCAAAATAGAAGGCTATTCTGACTGAAATTGAAATTGAAAAATATTTATTCAGTACAATCACAAGGATCACTTTGAAACGTCTTACATGCTAGGTGAATCTATGTGCCAATTCCAACCTAACCCAAGTACGAGAAGAACAGGCAAGAAACTCGTCTCGGTCCTAGCGCTTTTTTGTATGATCCTTCTTGAATCATACCTTGATCCTTCCTTCTTCAATGAACTCCCCAGGGGCAACTAAACAAAATGGTCTTTCATAAATTAAATTATAATTACGTGAACACTTCACGTGAACACCGCAATGAATCAGCAAAGATTCGGCCTGCTGATCACACATCATAACAGAGGTTAAGCCATGGTCTCTAAATGAACGGAAACAGTAAATTAATTGGTTTAACTAAACAACTACTTAGTAGTTATTTCAAAATAGCTTTTGCCCGCGACTTCATGCGCGTAGAAGTCGAAAATGGTTATAATAAGATTTTCAATTAGTTTTTTAACCCCGTTAGGGGATGAATTTCAATAAAATATGAAACACATCTTCTATCATTTCTGTTTAAAAAAGTTTATGCAAAATTTGAAGTAGGTACTTAAATCGGACCAGGCCCTCATTCAATAAACATTACAAATTGTAAAATACAATTAATTGTAAGCGGCTACAATTCTACAAGTTTCTGTTTAATAAAAAAATACGATTTACGGGAGGCAAATTTACAAAATTGTAAAATTTTCTTACAATTCGACATATTTGTAGGTTTTATTAAACAGCACTTTTCATAAAATTCGACAATATTGTCACTTTTTTACAAATTTGTAGACTTGTAATGTTTATTGAATGGGGGCCTGGAATCACATTATCCCATACAAACTTTGCCCTTCTTTTTCACCCCCTTAGGGGTAGAATTTTGAAAAATCCTTTATTATCGGATGCCTAGGTCTTAAAAAGAACACACCTTCCAAGTTAGGTCTCTACCATCAGCGGTTTAGGCTGTGCGTTGATCCGTCAGTCAGTCATTCTGGACAAAGCATTTTATACGTACTTATATATGTGTTAGTGCTCTTAAACGGTGAAGGAAAACATCGTGAGGAAACCGGCGTATGTGTCATAGGTTAGTATTCTTATGCGGTGATGGGCTTGCAACCTGTCACGTACGGAATACTAACTACTGTGCAAAATGTGGACATGTACCAAATGTCATGTTTGGACTTGCCTCTGACTACCCCCTTTAGATATCATCAAAGATCTAAGTAACTAAAGATCTGAGGAGATATCTACCGAGCCTGGGGATTACAGTCGTGATCATATTTTTTTTTTTTTTTTTATATGTAGATATACTAGGTTGATTTTTCCATACTATTTAGTAAACACTAACTCAACCTAATCCTATCCATTAGTTCGTAAATTACGACCTTGGGCGGACCTTACACATGTTTCGCGCGTAAAGTAGCTTACCAAGCTAACACACGAATGTACGGCTCACATGGGAAATGAACTACGCATTATTTCTCTAGTAATTGGCAATTACGTCACAATAGCCAGAATGTACGCCCCCCAAATGAAGGGGAAGGAGGGGAGAAAGCGGTTTTTCTTGTTCAAATTGGATGATACAACTTTTCCCAGATTAAATAACTGTAGTGGCGATTGTGGAGGCCAATGTCCATTATCTGGCCCGTATTTCAGAATTTATATGATAGGATGGCAAAAGGGCAAGCTTACTCTATCTAACATGTCCCAGACAAGTCCATAAGAGTCTGAGCACACGGCGTATTTTATGCGCGCAGATGACGCGCGGATGACGCGCGTTAACGCAATTCAAACGAGATTCAGTCGCAGCCTTGTAACCTAAGAGCGGTTTAAGACTAGCGTTTTATACACGCGTATGAGCTCGTTTTTGGAGGCGCATGTAGGCGCGTATAGGCGCGCCTTTTGGCACACGCTCAACTCGTACGAGCTTTGACGCGCTTCGAAGCTCGTATAAGCACGAGTCGCGAGAGACACCTCGGCCGACATACTGACAAAACACCACCGGTTCGAGCGAACACGCCGAAATATGCCCGTTTATGCGATTCCAGTCTTTTGAAGCGCGTAATGTAGCGCGCGTGTAAGCGCGTACGCTGAAACGACCGTATACGCGCAGAAAAATACGCTAGTCTGAAAATCACTCTAAGCACACGTAAAAAATCAGTGGTGCTGTAAACGCGCGTTCGTGAAACGCGCGTTTGTCTGCGCGTATTGAATATATGCCTTCATATTACGCGCAGATACAGCGGTACAAACGCGCTGTAGTAGCGCGGTGCGGTGGCGTTCGCGCCTCTGTCCCTCCCCCGCCCCTAAAGACTTTTGTAATGATTCAAACGCAATTCAAACGTGCGCTTTAGCACGTTCGAAACACGTTTGTATCGCTTTTTACGTGCGTTCGAATCGATGCAAACGCAATAATATTGTTTTAATTTATTAAATGCCCAATCTACGGCGTTGTAAACGCACGTTCGTGAAACGAGCGTCGTCTGCGCGTAAAATACGCCGTGTGCTTAGACTATAAGAGAATAAAAAGATCTATAAATACCCTTTTGATGTTGTATAAATCATTTAAACGATGTAAAAAGCAATTTCGTAATTGAAGCGTCTGTCTTCAATAAAATCAATTTTGGCAGCGTAATGTTTCAACGTTACATGGTTATTGTCAATCGTATAGTAATTTTTTTGAAAAATTGTAGTTCGTTCGATGAAAGAAACCTGTGTTAAGAATTTAGGATTTATTAGTTAATTATAGAGTTAATATTAAGGAGCGCTGGTGGTGTAGTGGTAGCACCCCTGCCTCACGATCCGAAGGTCGTGAGCTCAAACTTGATCGTGAAATTTAAGTTTTTAAAAGATAAAAAAATAAGCAAAGCCCATCGCCGCTTATAAGAATACTAACCGGGATTTTCTTTCACTAGCGGTGTATTTGCCTGACAACTACGTCGCTCTGGTTTTTATATGTTTTCTCGTGTTATTTTGAGTTTTATTGCGTAATTTTTGTGGTTATTTTGCCAATAAAGCCCGGGTTCTTGACGCGAGTGTAAAGTATGTGAATTAGAGTGAATAGTTCTCTTCAAATTCCATCGGAGGAAATCCCGAAAATTTTCAACAAAACAGCCATCTTTTGTTTAAAATTGACTTGACTACTTGACTATGACTCTGTGACGTTGACAATAATTATAAATAAATACACTTGACACTGGCAAAATTGTTCTCTAAGAGACAGATGCCATAATTGAAGAAGAAGAAGAAGAATACTAACCATAGATAAAAACATATAGAATCCGAGTTTCCTAACATAGAAAATGGCTTAGAATGGTTGCAAAACTACACTTCAGTCAGCCATGTTATCGAAAGCAGGAAATATTAGAAACTGCAACGTACTGTTCCGTACCCGAAGGGTAACCAAAGGGACCCTATTACTAAGCCTCCGCTGTCCGTCCCTCTGTTAGTGGGCTGTATATCATGATCTGTAAATTAGACAGCTCAAATTTTAAATCTTGTCCGATGGCGCGAACCCTTCATGTGCGAGTCAGACTCGCACTTGACTGATTTTTTTTATTCACGCCCGAGCGTGATGGACCACCTTAAGTCGTCCTTCAGTCTGCATAAGGCCCGGTTTCCACCAAAGCTGGCAGATTATTTCCACTAAAAAGAGGAGAAGTGTAGCGGAGAGAGATGATTGATTGGAGATGTGAGCTAGCCGAATGTGAGTTAACCGCCCGACTAGACACTCTCCGCTCTGCCGTGGCGTACAAAATCCTATAAAAAATGAGACATCTCCTCTCCTTTCCGCTCGATCAATTTCACCGAAGCTAAGCAGAGAAGGAGAGGTGGAAATAACTAAATCTGATTGGTTTATTCAAAAACATCTCTTCTCTCTGCTTTGGTGGAAACCAGGCCTGAGAGTGAACACTAAAGATTTATGAGAGAAAAATACAATTAACTAAAAATAGCCATTATTATTACTAACGCACGATCCGAAATCACTTACAGATCTAATTACGCCTTTCAGGCCCTGATATTGCTTGATTAGTTGTTTCATTCAGGGTTACGTGGTAAGTGTATCTAATCATGGATCTACTTAATGTATCCAATAAAAGCTTTCGATAAAGAAAAATAATTACATCTGCAAATCTGTGGGAGTAACACAAAATTGCTTATGGGTAGTGTAGAGACAACCCTACATTGCTTAAGTTCTACGACGTAGTGTTGCAACTACGCTACAAATAGGTCAATTTTTATAAAACTGTGAAGCTACTGTAAATTGCTTATGAGTAGTGTAGCAAGAACGCTACATTGCTAAAGTGCTACGACGTAGCAATGATGGTGCTACGGGGTAGTGTTGCAACTACGCTACAAATACTACCTACTACCTTTCATAGGACAATTTCTGTGAAACTGTGAATTTAACACAAAATTGCTTATGGGTAATGCAGCAACAACGATACATTGCTAAAGTGCTACGACGTAGCAATTATAGTGCTACAGGGTGGGTGGTGTTCCAACTAAGCTACAAATACTATCTAATACCTGTCATAGGACAATTTCTGTAAACCTGTAAAAGTAACAAAAAATTGCTTATGGGTAGTGTAGCAACAACGCTACATTGCTTAAGTGCTACAACGTAGATATAATAGTGCTACGGGGTAGTATTGCAACTACGCTAAAAATACTACCAACTACCTGTTAAACTAGTGAAACCAAGAGGACCGTTACAAACGATCTATAGATTGCTTAAATTATCCAGATCACTGAGGAAAGTGTCCTACAGACGTGGCGTTATCTTTCACATATTAGAAATATTCATGCGTGAATACAAGGAGAACACCTATTTAATGTAATCCTAAAATAAACCCATTTTGTATTCCCAGTCATCCTTTCGGTATATTTATCTAACGCGCGTGCGAAATACGCGATTCATCATTTTGCGAGAACAGTTTCTGACCTTAAATAATATTTCGATTTCCTCAACACATATAAAACATTTTCGGTGTAGAATATAGAGCGAATATATCACGAATAACGACAACCTTAGTTATGTGTTTCTATACTTATAATCTATATTCTATACTTATTATTAAATAGAGGAAAGATTTGTATTTTTGTTTGTAACGAATAAACTCAAAAACTATGGTCCGATTTCAAAAATTCTCTTACCATTAGAATGCTACATTATTCCTGAGCAACATAAGTTATATTTTAGGTACCTTGCGAGCAAAGCCGTGAGCGGAAGTTAGTAATATAATATTATAAAGAGGAAATATTTGATTGTTCGTTTGTTTGTTTGCATTGAATAGGCTCCGAAACTACTGGACCAATTTCAAAAATTCTTTCACTTATGTGTAGAATGAATTTTCAAGCTGAACATAGGTTGTATTTTATGTAGATGCTTCGCGGGTGACGCCGCGAGCGGAAGCTAGTTTGAATATAAAAATAAACTTTATCTGCAGAAATATATCTACAAATTTATTCCCTTCAAAAGGAGAATTTCAGTTCCATTGAATTTTTTTTTGTATGTTTGTTACGCGATTGTTCCGCCATTTATGCATTTTTATGAATTATGAATATTTTGTTTGGTAGGTCATACTTCAGAGGTGGTTACATTGATACACCAAAAAACTCCATTGTCGCTTGTAATTTTCTACGTACTGAAACATTGTAGCAATTCTTTTTAGTTTTTAAAACGTAATTATAATATACTTACACACTATAATAAACTAGTGTTTATTTATTGCAAAAATAAAAAATAAAAAGACTGAACGTACTTAACTAAAATTATTGGAATATTAAAACTGAGCGGAACGAAAATAAAATTTTACAGCCGCCATTTTGATTTTTTACATTTTGTATAGCCTATGTCAATTTTATGACCCATAGATAGATTTACAGAGATACATTTTATCCTAAGGCACCTCATTTGTCAAAATTCGTTCAGCCGGAAAAATGTCGGAAAAATAACAAAAAACTAAATTTACAAATTGAGCTTATTATGATGTTCGCTAATTAAAAGTTGAGTAAAATTTGATTTTATTAATTTATAAATATTCTGCGAATAGTGAATATTCTGTCTGTTCTGCGTTAAGTCACGAAGAGTGGAAGAAGGGAAGGGAGGCCTTTGCCCTGCAGTGGGACGATAACGGCTAAATAATTAAAAAAAAAAAAAAAAAAAAAAAAAAAAAGATCACGACTGTAATCCCCAGGCTCGGTAGATATCTTCTCAGATTTTTAGTTACTTAGATCTTTGAGGATATCTAAAGAGGGTAGTCAGAGGCAAGTCCAAATATGACATTTGGTACGTGCCCACATTTTGCACAGTAGTTAGTATTCCGTACGTGACAGGTTGCAAGCCCATCGCCGCTTATAAGAATACTAACCTATGACACATACCTTCGAATTTTTGGTTCTAGGGTATGCCGGTTTCCTCACGATGTTTTCCTTCACCGTTTAAGAGCACTGGCATTGCGCACATAAATTTTTCGAATGGAAAAACTCATTGGTGCACGACCAGGTTTGAACCCACGACCTACGGATCGTGAGGCAGGGGTGCTACCGCTACACAACCAGCGCTCTAAGTCACGAAGAGTGGAAGAAGGGAAGGGAGGCCTTTGCCCTGCAGTGGGACGATAACGGCTAAATAATAATAATAATAAATTTTCGCTAGGATAAACGATTTAAATAAATGACGCAGACTCTACTGCGCAAAAAGAGAAGCGTCGTAGGAATTGAGGTCGCCTGTGTGCCCTTTTACTAATTTTGTTGCGTTGACAACACTGCTCAGTTATTGCCAGTACGCCTAAAAGTGTTTGATACTTCATCATCATCATCATCATCAGCCTATAGCAGTCCACTGCTGGACATAGGCCTCCCCTAATGAGCGCCATTGCGCCCTGTCTTCAGCTCGACGCATCCAGCCTCCGCCAGCAGCCTTTCGCAGATCGTCACTCCACCTAGCCGGAGGGCGTCCTACACTACGTTTGCCGAGCCGCGGTCTCCACTCGAGAACTCGTTTACCCCAACGGTTATCGGTTCTTCGACAGATATGGCCAGCCCACTGCCACTTCAGCTTGCTAATTCTTTTGATACTTGGTAGACACAAACTCAATGTTCATGTACTCGCTCGTCACCAAGCACGTAGTAGGTGCCTAAAAATTAAAAATCTTATTTTCAGTTCACCGTACCGCCACAACGGTTCTCTTTTTGCGCAGACTCTACTTACTAGAAGAAAATAAAAATTTTCGCGACTTCAATCCCCAGGCTCGGTAAATATTTCTTATGTACTACTTATTAAATACATAAGTACTAAAACTACATGAAATAAAACCGCGGCGAGCCGTCATCTACTCATAACCATCTATTTTATCGTAGTCAGCGCAACAAAAAATAAAAAATAAAATAAATATGATCACGACTGTAATCCCCGGGCTCGGTAGATATCTCCTCAGATCTTTGGTTACTTAAATCTTTTGAGGATATCTAAAGGGGGTAGTCAGAGGCAAGTCCAAACATGACATTTGGTACATGCCCACATTTTGCACAGTAGTTAGTATTCCGTACGTGACAGGTTGCAAGCCCATCGCCGCTTATAAGAATACTAACCTATGACGCACACCTTCGAATTATTGGTTCTAGGGTATGCCGGTTTCCTCACAATGTTTTCCTTCACCGTTTAAGAGCACTGGCATTGCGCACATAAATTTTTCGAATGGAAAAACTCATTGGTGCACGACCAGGTTTGAACCCACGACCTTCGGATCGTGAAGCCGGGGTGCTACCACTACACCACCAGCGCAACAAATTGGATTAAATCGTAATTAAAGCAAACACGAACTAAATAACTGCAAATAAATTGTATTAGATATTCTCGTTTAATTAATTTAACCTATTCGGCCTGCTGAGTCCATCTGGCGCCAATTATTGTGACGTAACTTTGGTCGCCGAGCGGTTGATAAAATTGAGATTTGTGCTCGGTCGAATCGACCCTGACAATAGAACGGTGAGGCTAGCACAAGTACAACGCTGGCGAGGCAACCGCGAGTATAGTTGGATGCACTACTTCCCCTTGGCACTACCGCTTGGCTCTACTAGTAGAGTGAAGGGAAATTTTACTTTCCCGTGACACTATAATTCTTATTGGCTGATTAAACGCATATATTAAAATCTCCCGTGGATTACCTCATTACCAATGGCACTACTGATACTAAGTCCATGATGGACATCAAAATCTAGTGAATCACAGAAATTTTGCCATTATAATACATAGTTATAATTATTATTAGTATTAAACGGGTATTTATCAAGTTTTATTTGCCTATTTCCCAAAAAAATAATGTGTCCTAAATGTCCTAAATAATGTGTGCAGATCGCGTAAGTTTAAAAATATACATAGTTATAAGAAAAGTAAACAAACAGATTTTTGTTTTTTTTTACTGAATAAATGGCTATTCCACACTATTATCTATCACTGCCAAAAATTGTCACAAAAGTTCCATGATTTGGTTAGTGATAGCGCGCACGGGTTACATTTGTCGCCGTGACAGTTTCGTCACTCTTATCAAGTCCGTTGTTATGTATGGAGATGCGCGCATGTTACGTGACACTGGTTGACATCTCCATACATAACCTAAGTGGTGAAATTGTCACAGCGACAAAAGTAACTCGTGCGCGCTATTTTAGTTTTTTTCACGACCGCGACTTTTTATTTGAAGGGAAAGAGGGGAAGTTTGCTGTAGCGTTATTTATCGACGGATTAATCAAATTTGAGAGGCATAGTAAGGAAAAAGTGTTTTATTACGTCTGCCGGAAGGTGTATTCTAAAATGGTACACTCATGCTGACGTCACTGAGATATCGAAACTGTCATTGACGGGTTTTAGATTAAAATTGTAACGGCCATCATCTTTTAGCGGCATTTTGGGAGCTATGAGACAAACAGTCAAACCAACTACAAGAGTTTATTTATTAGGATTCAGTACGTCTACCATGAGTCGTCACATTTAGATCGGCTGACGTAACTACAGTAATAATAGTATGTTACTATGACTTCTGTCAAAATTGTAACTCATGGTACCAAATTCTAAGCAAATCATTGAAGCGCAAACTAGTCGCTGTAGTACGCTGTGACGTAGGATAGTTAACTACGTGACGTTTTAGTACCCAACTGTCAGTTAGAGGCATTTTTAACTACAGTCGCTAGCGAGTGTAGATTGTGAAAACTCATGGTAGACCTACTGTAGTCCAATATAAAATCTCTTTAGATTCGCCATGTTTGTATGTAAGCTGGGATAACATGGCAGTTGCGGTAAATTTTGTCGTCTGTTTTATCTCGTTCTTTTTCATGCGGATTTGAGACAACATGTTCGACAAAAGCGACGACAAAATTTTGTAGCGCATGCCATGTTAGCCTGGCTGGTGTGTATAAAGCCGTGATCGCAAATATTATACTATTTTTCAAACTAGCTTCAAAAACATGAGATTATCAAAACAACATAATTATGTACATGTTATTTCCGCCAGTTGTAGTCCAGTAGTTTATGAGCCTATTCAATTCAAACAAACAATTTTTTCCTCTTTATAATATTAGTGTAGATAAGTAGCTGATTTATTTGAATATTTTTGAGCTTTTTATAAAAAACTAACTTCCGCCCATTCGTTCCTTGAAAAACAAAAACGAATCTATCCCACGGGAACTGTACATTTTCCAGGATAAAAAGTAGCTTATGTGCTATTACAGACTGTAATCTATATCTGTGCCAAATTTCATCCAGATCCGTTCAGCCGTTTCAGTGTGAAAGAGTAACAAACATTCATCCATACATTTTCACAAACTTTCGCGTTTATAATATCAAGTAAGTATGGTACATTATTCTTCTGAAAAAGCTGACAGCACAACATCAAAAACTTTGATGTAGAGCTTGTAAGGTTCCAAAGTACGGCTATTCAAACCTTACTTTTCTTTTAGTAGTACGGCATGAACTGTTAGTTTTATAGATCCGTCTATGTTCGCTCGCAGAATTTACGATGCAATAAGGAATCGGGGCTTAAACCGTGGTCTGCTTAAAGCGGCCACCGCCACCGTATGAGATAGCGCGCAATGTCATGTTTGGACGAATCTCTGACTACCCTTAAAATATCATCAGAAAGTCAAGTCTAAGTTACTAAAGGTCTGAGGAGATATCTACCGAGCACGGGGATGTCATGATCATTATTATAGTGAAACAGAAAATATGTAAAAAACGGTAAGAGATAGCGCGCACGGGTTACTTTTGTCGCCGTGACTGTTTCGTCAATACTCAATACTCAAATAACTTTATTCAGTGAAATCACGGGGATCATTTTGAATCGTCTTACATACTAGGTGATCATAGGTGTCAATTCCAGTCCTATCCCCAGTCCGAGAAGAACTGACAAGAAACTCGCTGGGCCCTAGCGCTTTTTTTTAGTCACTCTTTCCAAGTCCGTGGCTATGTTTGGAGATGCCCGCATGTTACGACGTGACAACTGGGTGACATCTCTATTCATAGCCACGGACTTGATGAGTGACGAAACAGTCACGGCGACAAAAGAAATCCGTGCGCGCTATCTCTTACCGTTTTTGGAACGAAGTTCCTTACGAACTGAAAAAAATGTGATAGTAAAACCGTAAGAAAAAGTGCGTGGAATAAAACCGTTAAATGAGACGTGCGCAGGCGCGACAGTCGCAACTTCGTTCCTACCTGGTGTCCCACGACACCACATCATTTTTTATATATTTTCTGTTCCACTTTAATAATAATCACGACTGTAATCCCCGGGCTTGGTAGATATCTCCTCAGACCTCTAGTGACTTAGATCTCTGATGATATTTTGAGGGTAGTCATAGATTCGTCCAAACATGACGTTTAGAAGGTTTTTTTATTGCCGTCTTAACACGGTCGTAGCTTTTGACAAACACAGCTTTTGAAAGCAACATTGTGCAAAATGTTTTGCTGTGACTTGTAATGTAGGTACCTTCTGTTCCAAACTGGTAGTGGATAGAAATATTAATTGTTTATAGTTTGATTTCAGGCTGAAATGGGCTCAACAAATAATAATACACAACTGTCACATAATTATATTCCACGCAAATATTCCAGTACATATGAAAACAGAATTTTTATTATTTTTTATTTATACATTTTATTTTATTTTATTCGGAATTAGTTTTCCCAATTATAAGTTTACAATTATTTATATAATTATAGGTAAGTCAGTAATTATAAAGTAAACAAAAACAAACTTAAACATACTTACCAATTATATGTTTTCGCATTTGGAAGCAGAAACATGATCACGACTGCAATCCCTAGGCTCGGTAGAAATCTCCTCAGACCTCTAGTGACTTGATCTTGAAGTGGATAGTCAGAGACACGTCCAAACATGGTATTTGGCATAATGACCACATTTTGCTTTTGTGATTAGTATTCTGCACGTGACAGATTGCAAGCCCATCGCCGCTTGAAATAATACTAATCTACGACACACACCTTTGAATATATAATTAAAAAACCCGTCTGAACGTAACTGAACATTAATTTATACAGCCGCCATATTAGGTTTTTTGAACAGACAAATCCAACGACACCTTATTTGTCAAAATTTGTCCAGCCGCACACAT
This sequence comes from Cosmorhoe ocellata, assembly GCA_963675405.1. Taxonomy (NCBI): domain Eukaryota; kingdom Metazoa; phylum Arthropoda; class Insecta; order Lepidoptera; family Geometridae; genus Cosmorhoe; species Cosmorhoe ocellata. The sequence continues at coordinate 9,190,065 of OY776256.1, read as the reverse complement.
ACTCGTACATACACACCAATGATAAATGCTTCAAAAGGTTATAATAGTATTTAAGTTTCGTCTACCGGCCACGGTCACACAACAAAAGCCATTGAGCCACCGATTTTGTCCACTAGCAAATTCAAACTTACAAGACTACTACAAGAGATATTGATCAAACTTCATCAATTAAGGTTGTCTCCCCCATTACTTGCACTCGGCCGGTTTTGATTAATCCCTGGCATTCTTAGAACTTTGAGAGCAAACTGCAGACTTGGTAATGAATTTATTTGAGTATTTATTCTCCAAGAATCAAGAATATTTATTTGTTTAAAAAATGTTACATGATTTTAATTATTGCACTTTCAAGTTATTCGCCCTTGTTGAACTTTGTAATCTTTATCTTCAAAATAAGCAACTTCAGATGGTATGTGTTTTGGACAAAAATAAACAAACACTCACACGACTGTAATCCCCAGGCTCGATAGATATCTCCTCAGATCTTTGAAGATATATAAAGAGTATAGACAAAGGCACGTCCAAACGCATAGAGATAATGTTACTTTAGAAACTATAACAGATCACTGTCAAAACGTGACATTTGGCACATGCCCACATTTTGCACAGTCTAATTAGTTTTGGACGAAGTTATCGTGAAAAATATATGTGATTTTATCTCATTTATCCACGAGCAATTTTTGTATATAATAAATATAATCCGAATCTCAGAAACGACTCCAACTATTTTCATGAATTTTAGTTTTCATTAGCTAGGTTTCATTTTTAGAAAACGTAGTTTAAAAAAAAACGAGCAAAGCTCAGTAAACCAGTAGTGCGATTACGGAACTTTGATACAATCAACACTTGTCAAAACTGGCTCAAATCGATTGAATAAACACTCTTACGTAATACCAAATCACTGGATCACAATCAAAATGGATTGACATTGATTCTAGGTAGAGGTCCATAATCGTCCCACAGGTACTAAGAATAAACAACTCTCTAAGTAAAACGAGGGGTCGTTTAAAATAGTTTTTACTAGATAGAGGTAAAACTATTCTTCTTTCAACCTGTCTGTAGAGGTATGCAAATGAAAGGGGTATTACGACAAGTACTTACCTCGGGAATTGCGTCCGCAACTACGTTCAACAAGGAAGCTTCCGTCTCTGAAAATGAAAACCTTCACAAACCCACTGTAACAAACGCCCGCCGTATAATTAACAGATTTGGTACACCTTATTTTGTTTACGGTAAGGTTGATAATCGCGTCACTGCTGTACCGTTTCACGGCGGTGGTATTACCGGAAACCAGGGTTGAACATTTTAATTTAAATGTCTACGATTCTAAGATTTCTTGGTAACTCATTTGCCTTAGTCTAAAGTAGTTTTTTAGTTGTGCATAATTATTTCGGGAAAACACGATTTGGACTTACTCAACGAGCGTGACTATGTTCTGGCTATGGCTATGGCTATGTTTAAGGGCTATGGCTATGACTATTACTACTATTTTGTTTTTTATTATATAATTTTGGTGGTTATCTTTATCTATATCTATATATCTATATAAGAGCTTAACCTGACTGACTGACTGACTGACTGACTGATTTATCATCGCCCAGCCGAAACCGCTGAAGCTAGAAAGCTGAAATTTGGAAAGTGGCTTTCTTTTATAACAAAACCACCCACTAAGGCGGGATTTTTGGAAATTCCACCTCTAAGGGGGTGAAAAAGGGTGAAAACGTTGGTATGAAACTTTTTAACGCGTGGAGTGATTTTCATGAATCTTTGTGTGTGCACTGTAAATGCAAAATGAATGGACACGTGTTTCAGGATTTTTCAATATCACCATCAAAAAGGGGTCAAATGTGGGGTCAATTTTTGTATGGGAACTTTTAAACGGGTGGTGCGATTGGCCTGAAACTTTGTTTGTGTACTGTAAATGCAAAATAAATGAACACGTATTTCAGGATTTTTCAATATAACCTTTAAAAAGGGGTCAAATGTGGGGTCAATGTTTGTATGGGAACTTTTTAACGGGTGGTGCGATTGCCTTGAAACATTGTTTGTGTACTGTAAATGCAAAATGAATGGACACGTGTTTCAGGATTTTTCAATATAACTTTCAAAAAGGGGTCAATGTTTGTATGGGAACTTTTTAACGGGGGTGGTGCGATTGCCTTGAAACTTTGTTTGTGTACTGTAAATGCAAAATGAATGGACAAGTGTTTCAGGATTTTTCAAAATAACCTTCAAAAAGGGGTCAAATGTGTGGTCAATGTTTGTATGTGAACTTTTGAACGGGTGGTGCGATTGGTCTGAAACTTTGTTTGTGTACTGTAAATACAAAATGAATGGACACGTGTTTCAGGATATTTCAATATAACCTTGAAAAAGGGGTCAAATGGGGGGGTCAATGTTTGTATGGGAATTTTTAACGGGTGGTGCGATTGGTCTGAAACTTTGTGTACTGTAAATACAAAATGAATGGATACGTGTTTCAGGATTTTTCAATATAACCTTCAAAAAGGGGTCAAATGTTGGGTCAATGTTTCAATGGGTACTTTTTAAAGGGTGGTGCGATTGATCTTAATTTTGGTTTGGATACTTTAAATGCAAAATAAATGGAAACGTATTCCTGGATATTTCAAAATAACCCTCTAAAAAGGGTAAAATTGGGTGTAAAAGTTATTATGGGATTTTTTTATGATTTGTTTGAAACTCATTTTAGTTAGATACCTACTTTAAGTGAACGAAGTCGCGGGCGGGACAGCTAGTTTTTCTAATAAAGCCCGAGTTCTTGACACGGATGTGAAATAATGTGAATTAAAGTAAAAGTTCCCTTCTAAATCCGTCGAAAATTTTCCAAGAATTTTGAACAAAACAGCTTGACAACTTGACTGACTCTGTGACGTTGACAACACTTCAATAAAAATACACTTGACACTGGCAATTTTTTTCTCTTTATGGCCTATAAATGAAGAAGAGGAAGAATAAAACTTTTGTCACCAACACAAAACCGATGCTTCATGTGGGCGACGTCCGACCCGCGGGCTAGACGCAGCCCGCCTTAGCTTTTGATCTGGCCTGCGGAACATGTAAAACAACCGCGTGTGAAAGAAAGTTAATATTTCTATTACACAAAAGGATTAAACTGATATATTTAACATGTCTATTGGTTATAAGAGCGCTGGTGGTGTAGTGGTAGCACCCCTGCCTCACGATCCGAAGGTCGTGGGTTCAAACCTGGTCGTGCACCAATGAGTTTTTCCATTCGAAAAATTTATGTGCGCAATAATGCCAGTGCTCTTAAACGGTGAAGGAAAACATCGTGAGGAAACCGGCAAACCCTAGAACCAAAAATTCGAAGGTATGTGTCATAGGTTAGTATTCTTATAAGCGGCGATGGGCTTGCAACCTGTCACGTACGGAATACTAACTACTGTGCAAAATGTGGGCATGTACCAAATGTCATGTTTGGACTTGCCTCTGACTACCCCCTTTAGATATCCTCAAAGATCTAAGTAACTAAAAGATCTGAGGAGATATCTACCGAGCCTGGGGATTACAGTCGTGATCATATTTTTTTTTTTTTTTTTTTCTATTGGTTATTTTTATAGAAAGTCACAACTTTATCGCTATATAACCATTTCTGACGAAAACATAGACTACTCTTTGCTATCCAATGTAATTTTTGTATTAACTTGATAAATGTAAATAGAAACAATTTTTTTCTTAACTGAAAACCAGCGATTTCGTTAACAACCTAAAGTTTGCCCATACTGTCTTAAATGATGAAGAAAAATCGTAGGACCTACGGTAGCTACCTGCCTATCTAGGTAGTCACAGATTTCAATCAGGATCGATCTCTGTTCGGATCGTGCCAAACGGCTGGCAGCTCTTTTTTTCTCTGGAACCAAACGATTGGTGCCAATTGCATTCAGCGTTTGAGCTACAATAGCTTTTAGTTTGAATACTTCGCTACTTTTTCAGGGTTCCGTAACTGAAAAGGGAAAGGAACCCCAAATATTAATGATGAGGGGGGGACTGGTAGAAAAAAAAACATGGTCACGACTCTAATCCCCAGGCTCGGTAGATATCTCCTCAGATCTCTAGTTACTTAGATCTTTGAGGATATCGAATAGAAATAGGATATTGAACCTTTTCTATTATGTCCCCTCGTAACAAAGAGGACAAATACAACTTTTTCAATTAATAAAAGTTCTATCTATCCCCCATTGAAGGAGACAAATAGAAGGTTTTAGTCCCATCTGTCACCCCAAGAGAACAGAGCAGGGAAACAAATGGGAATAATCCAATAATCAAAACATATGAGCTACTATTTCATTATTCTTCGTCAGGACGAAGAATAATGAGATTAGCAAGAAAAAAGATCTCACAACACAAGCAAAGGAAGAAATCCGAAAGTGTTTTATTATTTTGATATGCGGAACCCTCGGCGCGCGAGTCAGACTCGCACTTGTCTGGTTTTTTTTAGCCTCTGGCGCTTGAGGGTTGCTACTCTTTTAGGGGTTGTATTTTGTGTACTTATCACTAAGTACACTTCTAGACCCTTAAAAGGATTGTTACATTGTACAATTATACCCTTTTAAATAAAAGAAATTTTGAAAATAAAATTATATAGGTAGGTACTAACTTTTATTTTAACCTTATTTTTACTTACTTACAAATTGCTTTGATTTCGATAAAAGTCAGTCATTCAGTAAATTTATACTTTACTCTTATATTTTGCAATTTTTTGTCTGCTATTAATTTTATTCGCGAAGTATTAAAAATCTTACTTATACGAGTACATATTTTGGCATCCAAAAAGAATTGATGGACCTTTCTACTCAACGTTTTCGTCATTATTCTCAGATTTGTCATTGTTCGCAACAAACAATTTTTTTTATATCGTAAAATACTTATTAGTTATTATAAATATACCCTTCGTGAAATAACTAATTATTATTCGATCTCTTTTTGCTATCAGCTTTACACAGTAACTCCCATTAAATGGAGAAGAAAGAGAGAACAAATTTTGTTCTATAGGACTTTGACGTCATAGAACTGTTAAAACTTTTATATCCCTCCAGGTCTATGGTAACACTATTGAAACGTAAACCAGCCCATTTGTTTTATAGAACTAATAATATCTGGTTACTTCCATTAGTTTTATAGAACTGTTGGTTGGAAATAAACTTTTAACTCTAAAATCAAGAATAAAAAAGTTTTAAAACAACGGTAAAATATCAAATTGAGTAGAAATGTCCTGATACAATTGTGCCGCTTTGGTTCGAAAGTAGAGAAACCAGCCAAGATTCATTGAATACTTCTTTTTCTCTTATCAAAGCTACGGCTCGGAGACCTTGCCAAGTTGTAGACTTGCTGTAAATTGTTCAGTCTCTAAGAAAAAGCAAACGAACATTCACAGTACCATAGCAATGTGGCAACGTGGTACCTACAATATAGCCTACGTTCATCCTGAAAGTTCATATTAGAAGTTGGTGAAAGAATTTTTCAATTCGATCATTATTTCCAAACTACTGAGTTTCGGAGCCTATTCCATTGAATAAACAAATCTTTCTCATTTATAACATTAGTGTAGATTATATTAAGTCTGAAATTATTGATATCGGTTAAATGGGAAGTTTCTATTGAGTGCAAAAAGCGGTCACCGTGAAAAGGATGTGAAAATGTAACAAATAGAGTTACTTTCGCATTTACTCGTATAATAAATAGTATAGATTTTAAATACAATCATTGTTGCTACACATTTCTATCATTGCGTGATAGAATCTTTTAAGGTAGTAGCGGCCGCCATGGCGGCCGATGGTTTTACAAAAATCGGGTTTTATAGGCAAACCATTTCTAACCGTTGTGCACTTGAGTATAGGCTTATCTTTTGGAGAAACACGGCAGTGTTCTAAAAGTCAACTGTCAGTGATAGCGCGCACGGGTTACTTTTGTCGCCGTGACTGTTTCGTCACTCTTATCAAGTCCGTGGCTACGTATGGAGATGTCACCCGGTTGTCACGTCGTAACATGCGCGCATCTCCATACATAACCATGGACTTGATAAGAGTGACGAAACAGTCACGGAGACAAAGTAACCCGTGCGCGTTATCTCTCAGTACAACATTTTGGAAAAAAAATTGCAAACGTATCAGCATCGTCATCCGACGTGGTAGATACCGCGCTACCATTTTGGGGATGCTATGAAATGTTGAATTATCTACGTATAGATCGTCACGTAAACCACACCTGTTTCCTGACGGGGTAGGCAGAGAACACGGTTATCAATTTGCTATAATACTGACGTACCTCTCTAGCACGTTTGTAACTCAACACGTATTTAAAATTATATCTGTGAATAGCTTGTGGGCTTGCAACCCGTCACGTACAGAATACTACAGTGTAAAATGTGGACATGTATCAAATATCATGTTATACGTCCTATAACTACCCTCCTTAGATTATCCTCAAAGATCTAACTAACTAGAGATCTGAGGAGATATCTACCGAGCCTGGGGATTGAAGTCGTGATCATGTTCATCATGTGAATAAAGATCCTTATGCAATGTCAAAATATGTCATATTTTTGACAATTAAAACGAGATTTTGCTCGATTATTTTCCCGATAATTATGTCGTTTACCAGTTTCTTATGTTGGTCCTAGTGTCACGGGTTCAAATAAACTATTTCCTTAAAATATTTGGTAATAATTATATAATAATTTAAAGAATTATACCATCAATTGGTACAAGTGGTCCAAAGGCAATTTTTTTGTTTTAAATTCAGAGACTAAACAGTTAAAGCTATGCTCTAGACCCACTTCGGATCTCCTACCGCTTCTTTAGCGAATTTAATTAATCTGTCCACTGAGTTGCTCTATTTTTGTTGAAGACACTTTGATTGCACGAGATTTTTAATTCGAGTTGTATTTCCTTCATAAATATTGGATTCGAAAATGTTTGTAACGGACAAGAGAATCAATATAAGAAGCTTGTTTTTTTCTAACTGCTGGGTGTCTATTCTGCAAAATGATCGATATAATTAGAATCGAGTAATCGTTTCAGTAATCGTGCAAAAATCGTTTTAATTATAATTTGACCGATGGAACAACAGATATGTACTATTTTGTCTGCCACCCGACAACTAGTTTGTCACCCGACTGTGAAGCGAAATAGGAGGATAATGTGTTTGGTATGTATGTAATGTATGTATGTATGACCAGCGCTTTCTTCAGGTTGTATAATTATTACTATTCAAATTTAATCAGTCAGTATGTAGACACTTCATTCTGACATACTAATCTAGGTATAGTAAATCCCTGAGGAAATATCTCTTCATAATCTCAACATGTTACATCTAACACTGGTTTAGCTTACATCTGAGACACACGACCAGGGGCCTTACCACAAGCTCTTCGGGTAATATCAAAGTTATATTACTTGGTTTTTATATTTGGTTTATAAGAGCTTGATGGCATTGTATATTATATGAACCAATTTCACTATTTTTTTTTTGTTTTTAAGACATGACAACGTTAGTCGGCTCAGCTAGTAGAATATAAAACTTCAAAAATGTATGGAAGCGTGCATGTGAATTATCGGCTTAGGGTAAATTTGTCACCGGGTAAATTTGTCATCGCAAAAATCTAGTGTAAATTCATCACCGCTCAAATTGTTTAAATACTTTTAGGGTAAATTTGTCACTGCCTACTTTTAAACCGCTACAGTACAGTCAGCGAAAAAGTGACATGCCTTTATACCTAGCTCATAATTTTAAACTAACATGCACAGTTATTTAACTTATAATAATAAAACTAGACTTCTTTCTCTACCTGAAGGATAGCAAAACACATGAGAATATCCCAAGTAGTCATTCTCATACATTTGGTTTTTCATTAGGGACATCGCTAGTGGAAAGTTGCATGTCTAGACCCCCAGTTGTATGTGTGTCAGCAATTCCAGCTGCGCAACAATTACACACCTGTGATATAATTAATTGCATGGTAATACGCAACATAAGTTAATATTACGGGGCGTGAAATACTGCGGAAATGGGATTACTTGGCAAATAGACAGAATATTTATGTCTAGTCGGTAATAAGCGTGATAACCCTAGTATGACAAACTCTAAAAAAAAATGGTGCTTGTTTGTCGGCTCGTTTGTATAAAAAACACTGGCTAAGTGTGAGTTGGACTCGCGCACGAAGGGTTCCCTAAAATTTTCTATAAAAGCTGCACAAAAAAACATGTCTGTTGTATGGGAGCCCCCTTAAATATTTACTTTATTCTGTTTTTTACTATTTGTTTTTATAGCGGCAACAGAAATACAACATCTGTGAAAATTTCCGCTATGTTAACTTAATTCACCTGAGTTAATTGATCTAGGTGCATTAAATACACTTTTGGTAAACTTTAAACACCAGTTACGCTGTTTAAAACAAAAGATGTATTATATACATATATAAATCATAAGTAAACTTTATTCACCCAAGTTAAAAATAGTTCTAACGGACCATTTCTAGAAAATGGCTTACTATATGTCCATCTAATAAAATGCTTAACTGGGCCTCACGTAGGTGGTTGAAATTTATATAAACACTAGTTTCCACCCGCGGCTTCAGCCGCCTTGAAAAACAAAAACGAATCCATCCCACGGGAACCGTATATTTCTCCGGGATTTAAAGTAGCCTGTGTGCTATTCCAGACCATAATCTAACTCTGTGCCAAATTTGGTTTAGATCCGTTCAGACATTCCAGCTTGAAAGAGTAACAAACATCCGTAGGTACATCCATACATAACAACATTCCCGTTTATAATATCAGTAGGATTATGCGAGCGAGTACCACTAGTAGAGACATCCTACTTCCTACTAATATTATAAACGCGAAAGTTTGTAAGAATGTATGGATGGATGTATGTTTTTTACTCTTTCACGCTAAAACGGCTGAACGGATCTGAATGAAATTTGGCACAAATATAGATTATGGTCTGGAATAACACATAGGCTACTTTTTATCCCGGAAAAATATAAGGTTCCCGCGGCATAGATTTGTTTTGGTTTTTCAACGTATCACGCGGCCGAAGCCGCGGGCGGAAGCTAGTAAAATAATATTTTACGGCAGCTATTTTAGTGTAGAACAATATGGTTTCAATGAAAGTAGAACGTATCGCATTTTTATTATCGCATAAACGACCAGTGCAATGTTAGACCGAGGCTACATCACGTATATTAAGGTCCTGGGACCTTACCACAACCTCTTACAAACCATCATCTTTCAGTAACGTCAAATTTCAAGCTTGAATTAACTACTTCAATACAATTTTTAACATGTCAAAGAACTTTACGTCATTTTAAAATAAAAATAAATAAATAAATAACACTGGACAGTCCACACGGCATCATCTAGTCCCAAAGTAAGCTGCTCAAAGCTTGTGTTATGGGTACTAGATAACTGATATATTTAATACATTATATACATAGATAGATATTTTTTATTATACATAGAAAACACCCAGACCAACGGAACAAATTTCTGCAAATCTTACACAAATTTGTTCCGCGTCGGGAATCGAACCTGCAACCTCTTGCGTCGCAGGCGGACTCTCGCCCGCTGCGCCACTGAGGTCGTTTTGACAGCTATAAAAATGTTCCATCTCTACTCTTTTTTAAATAAACGAAAGAGATGTGCCTATTTTATAATTTATGTTTCTCAAAAAGAAGGTTACTCACAAAAAATATATTTCTACATTTTATGTTAAGGTAATACCGATAACATAACAAATTCAAATTCAAAAATAATTTGTTCAATAAAATCACAAGGATCGCTTTGAAACGTCTTACATACATGCTAGGTGAATCTATGTGCCAATTCCAACCTAACCCAAGTACAAGAAGAACAGGCAAGAAACTCGTCTCGGTCCTAGCGCTGTTTCGTATGATTACGATCAACAGATAATATGAAGCAAGAGGTTTTCGATTCCCGCGTCCAGACATGAGTTTGCATAATATAAAAAACTCTAATTCTATTTTAAAACCGGCAGTGTATAAATGTCCTTAGATATTCTACATCGAGTTTACCCAGCACTCTCGTAAAAGTTGTCTATTTTAAAACAATACTATGTAGTTGAACTAATTTCTCTCTTTGGTAAATCCGTACTGCTGTAATAGTATAATGACCAGTAAAGAATTATTTATGTTATAAACCTCCTTCTTCTTTATTTATGGCATCTGTCTCTATTGAGATCATTTTTGTCAGTGTCAAAATTTTTAAAGTTATATTGACAAATGAAGTGGCGGTCGTTGCGATTAATTTGAATCACAAGCAGCAATATCTAAAATAACAATAACTTTTGTTGTACAATTCTTTTTGTGATAAATTCTTGGTTGTCACTACTTCAGTACAATACAAAATCAAAGAGATTTCCGCCTTCACAGTTCTGTCCAGACAGAGGCATTCAGCCCAAGACTTAACTACAATTTCCCACTGATTATCAATCACTCGCTCACCGCGATCCAAACCTCACTACCGCATTTCATTGTAACACATACACTGCTTCTCCAGTACCGAATTAAAAACTCCAGGAATGCGTAGTTCGATTTCAGTCATCAATGGTTCGCTAAGTTGGCAATAGTGTTCTGTTATAAAGTATGGGGGTAAAAGGAGCTTGTCCAAGATGGATAGTACGTTCACGAGTCGTTGGATTATATTTTGTTTTGTGCATCTGTTGGACAGTCGACCTAGCCGCAAGACCTAGATTAAAGACGTCTTTGCTGAGACGATGTTTATTGAAATTCCCTTTTGTGTGCTTTAAAATGAGCAAACGCTTTGTTAGTTTCCTTGACAAAGCAGGTATGATGTCGGGAAATGCGCATCGAAGCATTTGGAAAATGTGCATGAGTAATTCAAATATTATGCGATTTTTTTTTATGACTGCGGAGAGAGAGTTAAGATGAATTTGAGTTTCCTTGCTGGCTCTGTAGCTCGAACGCCTGGACAAATGAGGTGTTCTTTTTAAACTATTGCATAGCTTCTATTGCGGGCCTTGAGCGTGGAGACCGAATCCAGAAATTCCGTAACGAAAATAACCTAACACCCATGCAATAGCTTTACCGCGGCAGTCTCCGAGTGCCACACGTCTTTTTTGTTTAGGTAGGTATGTCATTTGTCTCTTGGTTTTATCCTATATCCTGTTATTGGCAAAAATGTAATTATGGCGGTTGTAAAAAGCTAATTTGAATTAGGTACTTTTTATTTTAAATTACTTTACTTTTATCGGGTTTTTTGTTTGTTTAGGTATACCTAGGTATATTTGCTCGATTGATTTTTATATTTACAGAAAATATGAGGAGTAAATACATAGGTTAGCGTGGTATGGGCATGTTTTGAGAAGAGATGAATGTCATGTGACGAGGAGAGTGTTAGGTGTGAATGTGAATGGATACAGGGGTAGAGGTAGACCAAAGAAAATATGGATGGACTGTGTAAAATATGACATGGGTAAGAAAAGAGTGAGTACTGAGATGACGAATGATAGAGACCCCACATAACGTGGGAAAAGGGCAGAAGGACGATGATGATGATGATGATGATTTTTGAAGATTATTATACATTTGTAGAAACCGTATTATGTTTTGCTAAACCTTTTGATGATTACCTCACTGAATTTGAATCTGTGTTTTATTAATAGATTGGTCAGATTGGACTATAGGTCCCTCACCTCTAATTTATTCTCGCGCTTTCAGCCATAACCTTTTACAAACGCATTGTCATACGACCATCAACGAGTTTGGTGGCCATTTATCCGGCATTTTTCATTTTAGCCGTAAAATTATAATACTTAATGAAGGCACCTACCAATAAGTTTATTTTTATGATTTGATTGAGTGATACGGTAGAGATATATATAGACTATAGAATACTATAAAAATATAAGGAACAATAGAAAAAATATGCAAAAACTAGCATTCAATTTTGATAAGGCTGGCTTGTGTTTTTGCTTCTTGTGATTAATATTATGCCTAGATAAGGCAAAAGGTTACGCCGTGTAGGAAGCTAATTTTAAAACAAATTCAAAATATTTTTACGTCCCTTGCGCTTTGCGGCTCGTCTTGGCGGGGGCACTACCGTGTCCCCAGATTAAAAAAAAACACATTTAAACGTTTTACAAATTAACTATGTGAATTTAAGTGATAATTCTAGTCTAAACCAATTCCGAGAAAGACACTGGACAAAAGAAAACTGTCATTAGTTTTTAACCAGTATTCGAAGCTTTACGGCTAAACCATTTGAGGTTATAATTATAATTGAATAACGGGTATTTATCACGTACCTATTTTGTTTTTATTCCCGACGTTTCGAACACATTACAGCGTTCGTGGTCGCGGGCAGACTGATGTGCAGCGAGCTAGTTTTTATTTTTTACAATAAGTATAGTGTGTCGTAGTGTGAACCTGGCCTTATCTGAATCTGACGACGAATTGAGGGTAGATACAGATTCTACTCTCAACAATAAAAACTAGCTCGCTGCACATCAGTCTGCCCACGACCACGAACGCTGTAATGTGTTCGAAACGTTGGGAATAAAAACAAAATAGGTACGTGATAAATACCCGTTATTCAATTATAATTATGTCATCAAATCACGGAAGTTTAAAAAGTTTAATTACATTTGAGGTTAGCACAGCACTAACGCGTGAGATATCGAGAACAATTCCGCGGTCGCAGATTGAAATGAATCGATTAAAATCACTGGAGCACTTTGCGCGATTAACGATGAATGGATTGGTAGTCAGGGAGGGAATTTGATATTGTTGGGGTATAGCTATTGTGCTATATAATAGGTATCTTATTGTCTGGAGAATCAGCACTGGTATCAAATTTGATAATGATCTAGCTAGTCGATCCTCAATAATGCTTCATTCTATTGTAAGTAGCAGTATTACCTTTGGGACGTAATAACAGTTTTAAAGTTCTTGAGATCAGCTATCCGCGTTTTATTTGGTTAGAGATGAATATTGTGACCTTTCATTTGGTAAGCATTTTCATTCCTGGTTCTTTCAATGGTACCTAAAACCATTGCTTTTTGTAATCCAAAAATTTAAAATTATTACTCATCAACTTTTCTATCACTATTTCTGGCGCTACTTTCAAACTTCTTCAAACCAATCATTATCATAGAGCAAATAATACAAGAAATTCTGCTCCAACGATTTTCATGAAATTGAGTAGCAGTGGGTTTCTAGCTAGTTTTCTAGTTCGATCTAGCTAGGTTTCATTTTTAGAAAAAAAACGAGCAAAGCTTGGTCATCCAAGTACTAGGCTATAAATGAACAAGGTACCCCGCGGGTGAAGCCGCTGGCGGAAGCTAGTTTTATGTATAGTGTAAACCTATATTAAGATAAGATCTATTTATTTCTGCAAATCTTATACCTTTAAACGAGCATCATTGTATATATTATATAATCTGAATCTCGGAAACGGCTCTAATGATTTTCATGAAATTTAGTACGTAGAGGGTTTCGGGGGTGATCAATCGATCTAGCAAGGTTTTATATTCAGAAAAAGTCGTTTAGCTCAAAAAAACGAGCAACCCAGGTACTAAAGGAATTATGAACATAAAAAAATTATCTAAAAAGAAGAATAATTCGTATTTCTTCCATCCTTTGACTGAGCCTTATTCCAATATTTACCCAAACCACCAATCCTATCCCAAAAAAGCAAGCATTGTACAATCAACGACAAAAGCTTTCAACGCCAGCGAGTAGGTAAGGTATCCGAGATATGTCCCAACCGACACACTCACTCGGCAGTAACTTCCGAGCAGACATTGATACGGATAGAATCGATTTATTCAGCTCGTCCTGATTCTACAGGATGGTTTGTTGCTTTAAGAAAAATAAGATATTTATATACAAAAAACAAACAAAACGAACATTATCACGACTGTCTTACATACCTACGAGCTTTTGCTTCAATCACTCTCATTACATTCTTCATACATGCGCGTCGGTGTAGGGTACTCTTGACCTGGGGCCACGAAGTCTTCAGGTGGGTACTGACCAACGTTACGAGGTGTAATGTAACGTGTTACACAGCGAGCATTCGTGCAGTCAGTACGGCGTGTTACTGAGAAACCAGCGAGCAACGAGCCGCTCGTTGCTCGCTTTGAGTGCTCCACCCGGCTGTCAGTTTTTTGGCGAATCCTTTGACTGTTACGCGGTTCAGTCGGTTCAGGCGAAAACGGAGCACCGAGTTTTGACGAGCATATTACGCCGATTTTAGAACACAGCGTAACATGCTCGATGCGAATGTTACATTACACCTCGTTACGTTGGTCAGTACCCACCTTTCCAGAACGATCCCATAACGATTTCGTCCACTACTTCAATACAATTTGCATTGGTCATGGTACGAGACAACAATGTAATATTAATTCGGTAATGTATTATGAATCGTGGTAAGGCCCCTGGCCTTGCTCTAACCTGGGCTTGCTAAAACGTCTTCAATTAATCGAGGTAAGTACGAGGTCTTCCCCTTGCAACTGTCTCATTCACACTCGCCTTATGCACCTGTTTCGTCAATCTCTTTTCATCCACCCTTTCTACATGCCCAAACAATCTTAGCATACCCTTCTCAATTTTCATCTCTACGTCTTCTTTCACTCCACAACGTTCTCATTCAAAGTTAAACCACTCATCCTACATCCTACTAATATTGTGTGGATGTCAAAAGCCATCGGCCAAAGCTTATAGCAAATCGGCAACTCATTTGTTTCATAATATTGCGAAATAACGTTTACATGGGCAAAGTTGCCATCTAATATTTTACAAAAATGACTGACAAACAATCAAAAAAAATCCAATTCTGATTCTGAACCCTATTACTTGTAGTTTAGGGATGGTTTTAGTTTAAATAGTCTGATGTGGCACAATTAATTTGCGATATAACTTGTCGGTTCCAGCTTTCGTTTTAATGAAAGGTAAAATAAATATTTCTAAAGGTTTGCTCGCTGTCATCAATCGCTGTTTTTCTATTCTTTTATTTTTTTTATAAATATACTACTCAAAACAAAATAAGGGCCACCGAGTATTGTTGTTCATAAAAGGTGATAAAAACGTATAAAAAGTATTTTTTTGTCTAATTGCATTCAAATTTAATATATAAATTCAAAAAACATGGTTTTATTACATCTTAAAGTATCTCTTATACTATAATGACAAAATATAGTGACCAAAAAAAGGTAAATTAGTGGCCGTTATTTTGTTTTGAGTACCTAGTAAATTATGTATAAAGTAGGTATTTATAATATCATTTTGGCTCAATGTGGTACCTAATCAGCGTCTTTATGTGATTTATCACGACCTTACAAAGCTCTTTCATACGAGTATGACACCATTCAAAAAGTATATATGTAAAAGTTTTTTATACTCTCTTGGTACACAATATATTCAACCCCTTAACCGATTAAGCTCATAGGTTCCCAGCAAAGCTTCATAGCACAACTTATAGACCAAGCTTCATGTAAGTTGCATTAATGGTCTGAAAATTATACTCTAACAAACATAAATACTTACTTACACAAACATCGACAAACTGACATAGCTACTGAGATTAAGCTCGCTACGATCGTTCGATCATCTTGTCTTGTAGATTATTATTGAAATGGATCCATCCACTCGCTAAATTCAAAATAGTTCCAGCTATTTCGGAGTAAGATAGTTCAGTTAAGAGGGAAGTAATTTGTCTAAGCAGCAAATGCGCCGAATCGGATTGGAGTAGTTACACGGATCTAATAAATCCTAAGATTGGGCCTATCTGTAACATGGTAACTATACCTACCAGTGGTACACGATCGCATACAAATTGCATTAAGCAGTGATGTATACAAGATGAATTGGTGTTGGATTGTAAATCCATGGTTAGTAGAATTGATATCGACTATCGAGTTCCGACCAGCGTCTATTGAAACTAAATAATCGTTGAAATCAGTCGATTTTATACCTATTTCGCTGTTAAATTCTGCAGTGGATTAACGAGATCGATTGTCAAAAGTTATGTCTGTCAAATCGTTGCTCGTCAAATGATGTGATTTGGTAGCAGTGAATGGAAAATACATGGAAGCATTCTTTGACCTAAAAAATGAACGCGATAAATTACCCGTTTAATACTAAAAATAATGTGTTCAGAATTGCGTAAGTTTAAAAACATATATAAATATAAGAATTCTCGTATAAAGCTAAATTAGATTTAGAATGATGAATGAAGTTGACACCAAACAGCACAACTTACATACACTGTATACCTACAGTATACATACATATGTACATACACATGGATTAATTTGGTTAAATAAACCCGTTTTTGTTTATACAACACCAAAAGTGATTACGTCGTGCGTATAATCTAATTTATTAAATTCATTGTTTCGCGCGAACCGATCAAACAAATTATGACTCCATTGGTTTTAATTCGATTATTTAATTGGCGTATGAATATTGAGAATTGTGTGAAATTCTGCAACACAATTTTGTGCAGAAAAAAAAAAGGAGAAAAGATTGACTCAGGCGTGACTTTGCGGAAATCCATTACAAATACTGAAAAGGACGGAAATGTCTAGTACTTTCCCGCTGAAATTATCTAATGAGGCTATTATCAATAATCCCAACACAATACCTCAAATAGAATTTCCTCTCGGCGCTCGGTGGAGCAACACCAGTGCGGAGCGAGTCAACGGATGATTCAAGTCTGAGGATGCTTCGTGGGGAAGCGAAACACGTGTCGAGTTTCTATTTGAGGTATTGTGTTGGGATTATTGATAATAGCCTCATTAGATAATTGTTTCAGCGGGAAAGTACTAGACATTTCCGTCCTTTTCAGTATTTGTGCAGAAAGTAGGTACTAGTGGTCTAGTGGTAGTGGTTCTTTATGTTGTGGGTTCGAATCCGGTCGTGCACCCATGGATTTTTCGTTCGATATAAAACACTTTCAAACGGTAACGAAACCGGTATTTGGTAAGAACCTAATGTGCGCACGAGTTGACAACAGAAAAAAATGGTAAAATCGGAAGGTACCAACTCGCTCGCACACGCGTGATTCATGCTCATGTTGACAAATAACAAAAGTTCAAAGAGCCTCTGAGGCGCCCAATTCTTTCACCACAGCGGTTCTTTCCTGATAAGAAGAACTTATAAAGCGTCTTCCTCCCGTTACTGATCTCTTCACGAACTTCGCTGAGTCTCAAACGGAATGGTTAATAAGAACTTGACAAGTCGCTTTAGGTATTGCCGGCTGCAGACAAAATTAAACCTTCAAGATAAGGGATAGAGGTCATCATTGAAGAAGGGCTGCGGTGGCTAATTGACTGCGCGATTTTGTAGCAATGTTTGTTTTAGGATGTAGGAAAGTAGTTCCTTTGAAACGATACGCCAATCGTATTCGAAACAAGAAAAGAAAAATTAAATATAACATGTTTCAAATTCAACATTGTCAAATTGAACATGCATCAATCAAACCCGAACTCATAACTGAAAACCGCATCGAAATCGGACTCGTAGTTTTGGAGAAAAATGGCAACATATTTGCACAAACAATGTTTGTTGCAGCGTCCCCTGGTGTGTTGTCACCGTAACACTTATCTGAAAACATGCCCCAATCAAATCCGAACCCATAACTGAAAACCGCATCAAAATCGGACTAGTAGTTTAAGAGAAAAAATTAGGATCGCCAACACAGCTATCTGACTCGCTACAAAATCTAAAAAAAATATTGTATAATTCTTCTGTACTGACTTTTACAAATAATCTATAGATAGCTCAACTGATCCAGATCACTGCCAGAAGAAAGCGTCCCCAAGATAAATAAATAAATATTGGTGGACAGATGCTGCCAGCAAATAAAGGTGAGTCCATGTAAAGATGAATAAAATATTTCAATATTTAAATGTGATTCTGAGGGTCAGTTGAATAAATAAAAATACCTTCTCCAGTTCTTATTTATAGCGCGTACTCTTTGCAAATCGATTAAATAGGCTTTAGCTAAGGTCAATATATCCGCGGCCTCAATTCTATTAGCTTTGGCTTATCTTAATGTAGAATAATAAACAATGAATCGAGGCGTGGGGAACAATGAACTGAGATATTAGATGTGATTGGGGAGATGACGTCAAAATACAGTGAAAACAACTGAGATATTTTACTAATATTATAACACGAAAATTTGTAAGAATGTATAATGTATGTTTGTTACTCTTTCACGCTGAAACGGCAGAACGGATTTAGATTAAATTTGGCACAAATATGGATTATGGTCTGGAATAGCACATTATGCTACTTTTTATCCCGGAAAAATGTTACAGTTCACGCGGGATAGATTTGATTTGTTTTTCAAGGTACCAAGCGGGAAGCTAGTTACCTAAGTACTTATCATGACGTGTGAATCGACAAAACTTTTCATAATTAATTTGTACTGCCAACATCTCAAGGACAGTTCACTTGGAAATGATGTTCACTCAAGTGAAGTTTTGTTTTGATTTACTAAGTAAATTATAGTACTTAAGTACTTATGCACTTTTCTTTCATTGTATTAAGACGTATCACTATGAGTAAAGATGCTAAATGACAGACAAAAATGAATGTACAGTGAATTGTTTGATCCAGCCTTTACGCACCGGGTGTCACATTGGCTACCACTTTAGACATCGAAATAAACTCAAGATACTTACTTTTAATAGATAATTCGAACCCACTACTTCAGGATCAGAAGCAGAGACAGCTACCACCAGGCTCTCAAGTTAAAACTACTTTTCTAATCTCATTGAAACCATCTCGCAAAAACCTTTATTTAACTTCCAAGCTTTCCACTCGACAAATACAATGGCGCTTAATATTAATTTATTAGCCGCAAAAATGGTAAAATGTTAAGTATTCTGTGAAAATGGTAACAAACTCGACAAATAAATCGTAACAAAGCCGCGGCAGAAACGAACGGAAAAACCGCAAAAGTTCAAACGTTAAATGAAAAGTTTATTGTTACTGAGTAAACTGGTTTAATTTATTTTAATAGGCTATTTTATTTTTACCAGGAAACTCCTGAAGGTAGCCCTAGTAGGCCACTTTGAGGCGAGTGCCCATCAAAGCGGAGAAGTGAGGTGACTTAAATTAATGGGAGGTAATCTTGCTGGTATTTTTCCAATAAAGCCCGAGTTTTTGACACGGGTGTGAACAATTAGAATGCCAGTGAGTTGTGTGTTTTCATTGAGCTTTGCCGGAGGAACAACTTTGAACTCAGCTTTATTTTATCTAGAGCTAAGTAAAAACACGTTAGACATAACTTGAGAAAATAATTGCAATGTAAATTATAATGAGAATATAAATCCACCATCTTCTTTGACTGAGTTAAAAAACACTTGACACTGACATAATTGACATTGTAAGATTACAAATTAGAAGAAAAAACCAAGAAGTTTTTAAATTTGACTGTGACTCTGTGACGCTATCCAGACCATAGACAAGAATTTAATTGAATTGGCATTATCCTATCCAGACATAATTATCCATGTGATTATTATAAGATTAAACTTTTTTTTCTTTCTTTTTTCACATTAGGCTTTGTTTTAAAAACGTACAAAGGCCAGTGGCAACAGTTAGAACAGATAATATAAATAAATATGAAGAAGAAGAAGAAGAAGAAGAGCTGACGCCCGCCCCGTCCAGTCTTTCTATTTGGATGGCAAAGTTAAGAAACAAGGTAAGCAGACCTTCCAGTAATAAACTGTAACACCCAACTATAATTAGAACCCCAAACTTCCGTGTGAAACGTGGGCGTGTTACTGGCGTGTTCCGTAAACTTGACAAACCAATTTCTTAGTGTATTCCGCCAAGAACCCTAATTTGAAGAACACCTAAGCTTATTTGGCGAAGAACTCTCTCTATGTTCTAATAATCAAAGGCTCCAAGTTACATGATCATTTATTTATCTAAGGCAGGCCGCACATTAAGCATACACTTGTATCTTGATAATTGTGGCACCACATTTGAAACGCGACACATTTAACGCCCCCGTATATCTGTGCGGGAGCACGCACACTAAGGACACATTTGTAATTGTAGCGCAATGATTGTGCCGACGTAAATGTGCGATGCGTGTAGCATGTGGCGCTGGTGTGCGGCTTGCCTTAGTGTTACCTAACACTTAAAAACTTTGAAGGATCAAATCATCAAATAGGTACCTACTTTTATATCAAGTACCTGGGTGACCGAGCATTGCTCGGTTTTTTGGTAAACTACGTTTTCTAAAAATGAAACCTAACTAGATCGATTTATCGCCCCCGAAACCCTCTGCATACTAAATTTCATGAAAATCGTTGAAGCCGTTTCCGAGATTATATATTTACATAGAATACAAGAATTGCTCATTTAAAGGTATAAGATAGATATCTATCTCTCCCGAAATTCCTTAGGCCGGCCGCACACCAGCGCCACATGCTACACGCGTCGCACATTTACGTCGGCACAATCATTGCGCTACCAATTCATACATACAGCGCGCCCGCTACAAATGTATCCTTAGCGTGCGTGCTCTCGCACAGATATACGGGGGCGTTAAATGTGTCGCATTACAAATGTGGTGCCACAATTATCAAGATACAAGTGTATGCAAGGCCGTCTTAAACTATGCTGGGGCCCTTGGGCACACAAGAATTTAGGGCCCTTTTGGAAAGTAAAGATAGCGAATTATAGTACCTACCTAACATTTTTCTATCATGATCTTCTATTTGTTATGGGTAATCAAATATCTAAACAATGTAATGTCAATAATGATTTTTGATGGTGGCGCTGTTAGGTCTGTGCTCGACAAAAATGTTAGAGAAGTTATCGGTCCTTCGGGGCCCCCTGAGGATAAGGGGCCCTGGGCCCGCGCCCCGTGTGCCCCTATGGTAAAGACGGTATAGAGTGTATACTTGATGTGCGGCCGGCTTTAGTTCCTTAACATAGTCACAAGATGACTGATACAATATATTTATTCTCCACGCGCACATCCTGCAAACTTAACTACTTCATTTATCATACTGTGACCTTTGGGAAGAAGACACAGTCGCTGAATGTTCTGTGAGCCGCCATGACGCTAATCCGAGCTGAAAGCCTACAGCCACAGCGTATAGAACCGTCAGCTGTAGGTCTACTATGAGTTTTCACAATCTACACTCGCTAGCGACTGTAGTTAAAAAATTGTATGAAAACTTGTACAGCTCCTCTAGCGTAGGTAGGTATAGTTGGGTACTAAGACAGCAAATTGACAGAAGCAAATTATTGAAGCGCAAACTACAGTCGCTGTAGACGTAGGATAGTTAACTACGTGACGTTTTAGTACCGAACTATCCGCTAGAGGCGCTGTACAAGTTTTCGTACAATTTTTAACTACAGTCGCTAGCGAGTGTAGTTTGTGAAAACTCATGGTAGACCCTCTGGTCAACTAAGAGTACAATCAACCAGCGGGAAAATGACTTAGGTGATGTAGCTGGCGAGATACCTGAGGCTTTACCACAAGCTCGTAGAGAAACATCAATGTAACTTTAATATTTCGTACCATAACCTATAAAAGTTGTATTGAAGTAATGTTACTTCAAGTCATTTGTGAAACATAATGGTTTGTAACATTAATTACAAACGCATTCCATACCATGTTGTGTTGTGTGAATCTATACTAATATTTTATGTAGGAAAGTTTTGTATTTTTGTTTGTAACGAATTAACTCAAAAACTGCTGGTCCCATTTCCAAAATTCTTCTACCATTAGAATGCTACACCTTGTATGTACCCTTGAGTAAAATAGGCTATATTTCCAAATTATTATTTTCAAAAAAATTGGAGTTCAGTACTTTTCTATCCGTCTGAAGCCGGGGCGGGTCGCTAGTACCTATTATATAATATTATATTAATAGGCCTTCCCTCAAACTAATGATGATCATTTTTCTTTATAAATCCCAACAAAATCGTTTTTAAAGCAAGTATATTGTAAGTATATGTATAAGGGGTGTACGGGGTTCCAACATCCACCATCTTCGGTACCCAAGCCAACCTCACCTGCACGTGGTGCACCCTGCTAAATAACAAACGAGGCTCTGGCAGCCGGCTGATGGCGGCATAGCACAGCCTACATCGGCACAACTAAACACTCTGGCCGTCGACGGGCAGCAGCGTTGGCGGTGCGATAAGCTGTGTCCTGCGATCCCCAACCCGCTTGCCCAGCGTGGGGATTATGGGCATAAACCCCCTTATGATAGGTACAAATAGGAAATGGCCCCCAGTTCCCGGCCGTCATGCTATTCCTGACCATGGTAGCGGCCATGGTAACGGCGTGACAGGGGGTGCTAAGAATCACCGGGCTACCGAAGGCTACCTCAAACAACTGACCCTGGCAACGTACAATGGACGAACTCTGAGGCTCGACGAACATCTAGCACAGTTGGAAGTGGAGCTGGAGAACATAAGGTGGCATGTCCTGGGGTTGTGTGAAGTTCGTAGAGAGGGAGAGGACACCATTACCCTAGACTCGGGCCATCTTCTGTACTTCCGCGAGGGTGACCTAAAATCACAGGGTGGCGTTGGGTTTCTCATCAATAAGGCCCTCTGTAACAACGTTCTACAAATCTCCAGTGTGTCGAATAGGGTAGCGAACCTGATCCTTCGACTATCCATGCGGTATAGTATGAAGATCATTCAGCATACGCACCGACCTCGGCACATCTGGATGATGAGGTGGAGGATATGTACGAGGACATATCCAAAGCCTTGCATAACACCACGAAGGCTCACTTCAACGTTGTTATGGGGGACTTTAACGGCAAAGTGGGAGTCCGAGTTGGTGACGAATCCAGAGTGGGCCCGCATGGATATGGAAGCAGAAATCACAGGGGGCAAATGCTCGTCAACTTCCTAGAGAAGGAGGGGCTCTTCTTGATGAACTCGTTCTTTAAGAAGAAGCCCCACAGGAAGTGGACGTGGCGAAGCCCCGACAATGTGACAAAAAACGAGATCGACTTCATTACGACGGATAAAAGGCACATATTCAGAGATGTCTCCGTGATCAACAGGTTTAATACCGGATCTGATCACAGACTTGTCCGAGGCTCTCTGAATATCAATCTTAAGCTTGAAAGAAACCGTCTGATGAAGTCCACGTTCCGACCCAATCTGCTCCAGATCATGGCGGGCACCGAAAAATTTCAGAAGCTTCTTGGTGATAGATTCGTTGCTGCGGAACCCACCGAGGACGTTGATGAGGCCCTACGAAACGTGGTTGGAGCACTAAGGGACGAGGACATCAAATTCTGCCAAATGCAGCCTAAAGGCAAGAAGTCCAAACGGGAAACCACTCAGGCCACTTCGTCAGAGAGGCCAGACCTGAACAAGCGAATTGCGAAGATGGTACGGCGCGACCTTCGGAGCTCCAACACACGTCTCATTGAAGAGGCAATAGAGCGAAACCGAGGGTCCAAAGTATTCACTCAGCAGCTTGGCAGGAGCCATCTGACGAAGTTAACAACACGCGATGGCCGAACCGTATTGTCAAAGCCGGAGATATTGTCAGAGATCGAGGACTTCTATGGCCGGCTATATGCGGTACATGCTCCTTGCCCCCAGCGTAACAGCCACGATTCCAGAGCCACCCTCACCCGCCACTACACCGACGACCCGCCGGAAATCAGCAAAGACGAGATCGTGTTGGCCCTGAGACAGCTTAAAAATGGAAAAGCCCCCGGTGAAGACGGAGTGACCTCAGAGCTTCTGAAGGCAGGAGGAGCTCCTGTTGTGCAGGAGCTGCAGAACCTCTTTAACTCCGTCCTTCTCTGTGGGAGAACTCCAAAGGCGTGGAACGAGAGCTTGGTGGTTTTGTTTTTTAAGAAGGGAGATAAGACTCTTCTTAAAAATTACAGACCCATCTCGCTCTTGAGCCACGTTTATAAGCTATTCTCTCGGGTTCTCTCACGAATCGTCTTGCCAGAAGACTCGACGAATACCAGCCACCGGAGCAGGCCGGGTTTCGCGGAGGATATGGCACCATAGACCACATTCACACAGTGAGGCAGATTATACAGAAGTCAGAAGAGTATAATCAGCCCCTGTGTCTGGCTTTTGTGGACTATGAGAAGGCTTTTGACTCTGTTGAAACCTGGGCTGTTCTGGAATCCTTACAGCGATGCCAAGTAGACTATCGTTATATCGAAGTGATGAGATGTCTGAACGAAGCCGCCACCATGAGTGTCCGAGTACAGGACCAGCAGTCTAAGCCCATCCAGCTGCGCAGAGGA
This sequence comes from Cosmorhoe ocellata, assembly GCA_963675405.1. Lineage (NCBI taxonomy): Eukaryota > Metazoa > Arthropoda > Insecta > Lepidoptera > Geometridae > Cosmorhoe > Cosmorhoe ocellata. The sequence continues at coordinate 9,165,765 of OY776256.1, read as the reverse complement.
GTGAGACAGGGAGATGTAATATCTCCGAAACTGTTCACAAGCGCGCTGGAGGATATGTTTAAGAATTTGAACTGGAAAGGCATGGGCATAAGCATAAATGGCGAGCACATCTCACACTTACGATTCGCAGATGACATAGTCTTACTGGCGGAGTCGCTGGAGGAGCTGCAACAGATGCTGGATGACCTAGCATCAGCCTCGCGGATGATGGGTCTCGGCATGAATTTGGATAAGACCAAAGTCATGGTTAATAACCGAATTGACCCGAGACCTGTCGCTGTTAATGGCAACCTTCTTGAAGTTGTTTCGCAGTACACATACCTCGGACAGATTTTACAGTTAGGTAGAAACAACTTTGAGAAGGAAGCTAAGAGGAGGATTCAGCTGGGTTGGGCAGCTTTTGGTAAGTTACGTCGAGTCTTCTCGTCACCCATACCACAATGTCTGAAAACGAAAGTTTTCAACCAGTGCGTCCTACCTGTCATGACATACGGAGCCGAAACGTGGACACTCACGGTACGGCTAGTCCACCAGTTTAAAGTCACTCAGCGAGCTATGGAACGAGCTATGCTCGTAGTTTCTCTGAAGGATAGAATCCGTAATGAGACTATCCGACACAGAACTAAGGTTGTCGACATAGCTCAGAGAATTAGCAAGCTGAAGTGGCAGTGGGCTGGCCATATCTGTCGAAGAACCGATAACCGTTGGGGTAAACGAGTTCTCGAGTGGAGACCGCGGCTCGGCAAACGTAGTGTAGGACGCCCTCTGGCTAGGTGGAGTGACGATCTGCGAAAGGCTGCTGGCGGAGGCTGGATGCGTCGAGCTGAAGACAGGGCGCAATGGCGCTCATTAGGGGAGGCCTATGTCCAGCAGTGGACTGCTATAGGCTGATGATGATGATGATATTGTTCAGGGTTCCGTAGACAGTAGACAATAACAAATTAAATCTGTTTTATCTTAGATGCCCACATTTTTTTAACATCTTTACTACACCATCAATTAATTTTGAACTATGACACTCAGCCACCTTATATCCGAGTTACTGAGCTGTTCAACTTACACTGTGGCACACAGCGCCACGGAACAGGTATTTGCAATTCATACGGCCGCTTCCGACTGTCTACTTACTGAGTCATTGATAAGTTAAGTCTTCCGGATGCAGGAAACCATATGACACATCACACAAATGAATGTAATAAGGAGACATGCTACTTCTACGCCGTAGCTTAGCGTACACAACTCGTAGACGTACCAATTAGTAATAGACAACTTGTAAGTGTAGTATAGTCATAGATACTTTCGCACGCAAAAGCGTAGCAATAGTCGTAGAGAACTCGTAGTGTAGTACAATAATAGATACTTTCGTAGACAACGCGTAATCATAGCATAATCGTAGACAGTTTTGTACGCAACTAGTAGTCGTAGCTATAAGTCGTAGACAACCATTGTAGACAACTCGTGAGTATAGCACAGTCATAGATAATTTGTAGACACCCCGTAATCGTAGCATAGTCGTAGATATTTCGTACGAAATTCGTAGGCGTAGCAATTAGTCGTAGACAACCCGTAACCGTACCATAGTCGTAGACAATTTCGTAGACAACTCGTAAGCGTTTCCTAGTCGTAAGCACTTTTGTAGACAAGTCGTAGATAATCTTATACCTTTAAACGAGCAATTCTTGTATATATGTATACAGGGTGTCCCAAAAAGTAGTGTCAAGCGAAAGTCCAGAGATAGAACACCCCTTGGGGTACCCGAAACACCCCCATGTATGTTCCGCGATTTTCTATAGTTTTCGAGTTATTAATTTTTTTCCCAATTTTTGAAAAATTTACGACTTGAACCATTTAAAACATTCTTACAAAAAAAGTAGAAAACTTTCTTTTTTGTTCTTAATTTGGCCATATTGCTGATTTCTTTGGCATAAACTAATTCTTTGTAGTCGTTTATGGTTAGTTCACAAACTAATTAAGCTTAGGAATGATAAAATGGCCAAAATCTATTTTTTAATCAGGTTGCTAATTTTAAGAATTTTCCACCTCACCGTCTTTGAAGGTCGATTTTAGCAAAAGTAGCCTATTAAGTACTACTTTTTTTTAATGATTATGAAAGCTGAGAGTCTGGAGAATTCTTTAGACTTATTTAGGAACCATGAAATCACTTTTTAAGATTTTTAATTTGAAGTTGAAAATTTTAGTCATAATTCACCGAATGTAATTATTTGACTTTACACAAACATTTTCATAGTTTTCATCAAAGTCACGTAGCTGATTATTTTATGCATAAAAGAACAACTCATAACAATTTAGTAGCAAAAAAAAATCTCATGAAAGTTTTCTACTTTTTTTGTAAGAATGTTTTAGGTTGTTCAAGTCGTAAATTTTAAAAAATTCGGAAAAAAATTAATAACTCGAAAACTATAGAAAATCGCGGAACATACATGGGGGTGATTCGGGTACCCCAAGGGGTGTTCTATCTCTGGACTTTCGCTTGACACTACTTTTTGGGACACCCTGTATATAATCTGAATCTCGGAAACGGCTCCAACGATTTTCATGAAATTTTGTATCCATGGGGTTTCAGGGGTGATAAATTGATCAAGCTAGGTTTCATTTTTGGGAAATGTCGTTTACGAAGAAAAAACACCGAGCAAAGCTCGGTCACCACACCAGGTACTATTGTATTATTAGTCATAGATTGATCCTTAGACAACTTATAAGCGTAGCACATGCGTAGCACAGTCATAGACACTTTTGTAAACATAGTATGACCATAAAAAATTCAGCGTCACTTTCGTAGACTGTAGATGTCATAAATACGTAGGCACATTTTATGTTGGATCAATACGCCCCAGTAGCAGATCGCCCCATTCCAACTCCATTAATATAATACCATGATTTTATTCGTCATTTGTAATTTCTCTGATTTCAATTTTACTGTTAGATTCATCGCAGGGGCGTTTTACATCGGAGTAAAATGGTTACGACTGTCTCAATTTATGGCTTGAAATGAAAGAAGTGTTAGGCCGGCCGCACACCAGCGCCACATGCTACACGCATCGCACATTTACCTACTTCGGCACAATCATTGCGCTACCAATTCATACATACAGCGCGCCCGCTACAAATGTGTCCTTAGTGTGCGTGCTCCCGCACAGATATTATACGGCGAAGTTAAATGTGTCGCGTTTCAAATGTGGTGCCACAAATTATCAAGATACAAAGTGTATGCTTTATGTGCGGCTGGCCTTAGAGATAGCGCGCACGGGTTACTTTTGCCGCCGTGACTGTTTCGTCACTCTCCGTGGTCGTGTGGAGATGCGCGCATGTTACGACGTGGCAACTGGGTGACATCTCCATACATGCATCGGACTTGATAAGAGTGACGAAACAGTCACGACGACAAAATTAACCCGTGCGCGCTATCTCTTAGGTTACAACCTTGCATTGTCCGACTTTAAATCCTACTAATATTATAAACGCGAAAGTTTGTAAGAATGTATGGATGGATGGATGTACCTATGTTTGTTACTCTTTCTAAAACGGCTGAACGGATCTGAATGAAATTTGGCATAAATATAGATTTTGGTCTGGAATAACACTTAGGCTACTTTTTATCCCGGAAAAATATAAGGTTCCCGCGGGATAGATTTGTTTGGGTTTTTCAAGGTATCACGCGGGCGAAGCCGCGGGTGGAAGCTAGTCACTTATGAAATGGTACTTTTTTTATTATCATAAAGACTTTGTCGCACATCGTCCCGTTCTGACAATAATAGTAGACGTTGTAGTTAGTTTGACGACCTCTGTGGCGCAGCGGGCGAGAGTCCGCCTGCGACGCTAGAGGTTGCGGGTTCGATTCCCACCTCGGAACAAATTTGCGTACGATCTGTAGAAAGTTCCGTGGGCCTGGGTGTTTTCTATGTATAGTAAAAATATATGTATCTATGTATATAATGTATTAAATATATTAGTTAACTAAGTAGTACCCATAACACAAGCTTTGAGTAGCTTACTTTGGGGCTAGATGATGCTGTGTGGACTGTCCAGCATTATTTATTTATTTATTTATTTAATAGTGCTCGTGCACACTGCATGAATTCGAACTCTAAGTAGTCTATATTTGCATTAAAAATTCTCCCGATCTTCCCCGGCTATAAACTTTATTAGTCCAAAGTCGGGATGAAGCCATCTTATCCTAATTTAGGTGGCTCTTGAACTCGGCTTAAATAGAGAATATTTCGGAAAGTTTGTAATTCTAGGATAAAGTTTAGGAAAACACTAACTTTCCAACTAGACGGAAAAACAAATGTACCTACCTATTCATCTCTTTCAATAAAATCGGTGTCAGTTTCTGCTAGACAGTGGCGTATTTACCACAAGGCTGAGTAGGCTGGAGCCTAGGGCGGCAAATTTTAGGGGGCGGCAAAAGTGGCTCAAAACTTTAGTTTGCTTAACAGAAATCTATATATATAAAAATGAATTGCTGTTCGTTAGTCTCGCTAAAACTCGCGAACGGCTAAACGGATTTATCTTATCTTGGTCTTGAAATGTTCGTGGAGGTCTAGGGAAGGTTCAAAAGGTGAGAAAAATTCGAATAACTGCCGGGAAAACCCTAAAAATAGACCTTTTCTATTTCCCATACAAACGTTTTCTAAATAAGTACGAAGTCTGCCGGGTCAGCTAGTAAAAAATAAAAATTGTTATATTAACGGAGAAAAAAAATCTCGAATATGTAACAAAATAATAATATTTTATTATAATAGGTATACAGTATACCAAATACTCCAAAGTCTGTAGGTACCTACCGTACATGAAAAATTACTAAACGCAAAAAAAATGAATAGCCTATACTGGCGGCAAATGTGTAAATCCACCATTGCTGCTAGTTTGGTCTTCTAGAAAGTTCTTTAGAAAGTACCACTCGTTTACAAACAAAACAAATATGATCATGACTAATCCCCACACTCGGGATATCTCCTCAAAATCTCTCTCTAGGCAGATCTTTGAGGATATCTAAAGAGTCAGACGTCCAAACATGATAATTTTGTTTGACACTGCCCACATTTTTCACAGTAGTTAGTATTCCGTACGTGACATGTTGCAAGCCTATCGCCGTTAATATTACCAAAGTTAGAAACTACGTAACACGAGTTTTGTTTGCTCACTTCAATAGCAAAGTTTCAGGCAAAATATGCTAAACCGTTCCACCTTATACGCCAACAAAATTAGGGCCTACAAAAACAATGGAATCGCACACATAGACGAGGTAAATTAAATTTTGATGCCAAACCCTCTATAAAACATTTACGCGACAGCCGTAAGTTGTGAACTGCTAGCGGGAGAGGCACCTAATTAAATAAATATCACCAACAAGGTTTTTATTAAATCTAGGTATATTTTAATCAAACTCAAAGTCAAAGTCAAAATATGTAATATTATAAAGAGGAATGTTTTGTATTATTGATTGTAACGAATAAACACAAAAACTACTGGTCCTATTTCAAAAATTATTTTACCATTAGAATGCTACATTATCCCTGAGTAACATAGGCTATATTTTTTTTGTTTGTAACGAATAAACTCAAAAACAGCTGGTTCGATTTCAAAAAATCTTTTACCATTAAAATGCTTTATTATTCCTGAGTAACATAGGCTATATTTTATGTAGGTACATCGCGAGTGAAAGCTTAATAATCTTAAGAAACTTAAGAAGTTTTATAATCATTTTATTCGATAAATTTCTAACTTACTGGGAGAACATAGCACAGGATCGCGACATTTGGAAATATTGGGGGGACGCCTTTGCTCAAAAGTGTGATAAAACGGCTCATAATTTATTTTTTATTTCTTATTTATTGTCCGCCGATTCATGTCTCATAACCAGATTAGGTTAGGTGGCAGAAAATTAATGTCCCCTTGGCATTTAGTCACCCTTGAAGTTCACATTTATTCCTGAAATGTTTGTATACAATAAGGTACTCGTATTAATAAATAATTTTGTTCAGTTGATGATTGCCATTCATCATGTCCCTGCTCTTATCCCTTTATCATCCGTCATCTTACTATCTAGTTACTTCTTTTTTCATTATTTTATTATCCATCACACAGTCCATCCATCCTTTCATAGGGTTTCCTCTACCCTATATCCATAAACATATTAAGAGTTTTATTTAAGTTTAATTTTAAAACCCTTAGATATCTTGTGATGTTGTTTCGCTACTTTCCCTTTGTCATCTGTGTGTGTGCTACAAAATTAAATCTTATTCTTTATTCTTTACAGAATTCACCCTTCTCATACAAACATAATCTCATGCAATTTTACAAAACGCTTACGCCTCTAAACTCCACCACGCACTAAAACTCCTCAGAAAACATAAACTGCGTCTCTACTCCACCGGCACAAAGCTCAAAATCCAACGGCAAGTACTAACGAGTATTTGATTTGCCGTTTCAATGTAACATTTTGTCCCGTTTCGATTCCAACCAAATACATTACAGCACATTCATCATAGCGAGCCGTTTTGAATGATTTGTTGAATACGGTAGTAGGGTTAGGTACTTTGTTCTGTTCCTGCATGGTACCTACTGGCCCTTTCAGCGTTAGGTAGGTATCTAGGCTGTATTTCCATTAAAGGTTTCGATCGGAAGACATCGGAAAAAATGGCGAATCTCTCATATTATAAAAATGAATTGCTGTTTGTTAGTCTCGCTAAAACTCAGAACGGCTAAACGGATTTATCTTATCTTGGTCTTGAAATGTTCGTGGAGGTCTAGGGAAGGTTTAAAAGGTAAGAAAACGTATATTACTTACTTAAAACGCGCAGACGAAGTCGCGCGCGGGTCAGCTAGTAGTTTATACAAAAATTAACTATTAAATGAAATGAATGATTGAATGAATCATTAGGTAGGTACTGAATGAATGAATTCACTACCATAGATATATTATAGTTATCATCTAACCAATATGATAACTATAATATATAGTAAGTCAGGTAGTCAGAGGCACGTCCGAACATGATATTTGGCACATTCCTACATTTTGCACAGTAGTTAGTATTCCGTACGTGACAGGTTGCAAGCCCATCGCCGCTCTAAAGAATACTAAGCTATGACACACACCTTCGAATTTTCGGTTCTATGGTATGCCGGTTTCCTCACGATGTTTTATGAGGAATAGGACTAATAACATTGAGGTGGATAAAAAACAAGAATGTTCCAATAGTTCAGCATGGAATTTGTCTTTTGCATAGTATTATGGTTTTCCCTACTTAGCTAATTCTAAAATAAAAAAAAATGTTGATTAAAAAAGATACTTTATTAACGTTATTATAAAACTCAGATTCAAAACACATAAACAATGATTTCTTAGTAACTAGTATTATCTATCACAGAGACGCGTAACTAACAGAATAGTCGACAGGATAATGGGAAACATACATATAAAAATAAGTGTTTATTTACAAAATTAAATAACCCGACGGAAAGTAACTGAAAATAACTTTTTACAAGCGCCATATTGTAACTCTTGCCTACGCTACGATCGAAATAAGACAAAAATGATATTAGCTTTAGTCCAAATTGAGATAAGATAAGATAAGATAAGATAAGATAATTTATTTGTAGCACACACACAGATGAACAGAGGGAAAGTGACGACACAACAACACAATATATCTTTAATATAATTGCTTCAATATAATTGCTTTATATAATATTGTTTTTTTTAATTTGTTTTTGTTTTTAAGGTGTTAAGTGATTTTAATTTGTCATTGTTGTATATCTATTATAATATTATAAAGATAACAGATTTGATTTGCAACTAAAAATTATACGAGCTAATAATGATTTTCGAATACTTATCTAATGACATATCACTCAACGTACTTAGTTCATTCACTTTCATTTTTTTTTACAATATGGTGTCTGGTTGTCGACATATTGAATTTTGATTACTGTCATGTCTTTATTGACACTTGCAAGACTAAGAAAAATCAATTAGCGTAAAAATAAGCAAAATCGGCTTACGCGTTTCGTCTTTTAAGCGCCACAAAGAAACAAACATACATAAAGTTCCGTAGGACACCTAACACTTGTTCAATAACTTATACGGAACCCTAAAATAAACAAAACAAAAGCGTTTATCGGAGCCAGCGCACACGGAACAAAACATCACTAAAAGCGCATTTGCATAAAACCAATTAAGAGCTGTTTTTGCTTGCGCGAGCGAAAGAGGTTTTTACGAATGCTTATTGCAAACTTTAGCTTGAATGTTTGGTTCAGTTATTAAATAAATATTTATACCCTTTTTTGCCTCCTTTTTTGCGAGATACAAAGTAGCTTATAAAAAAAAAAATATGATCACGACTGTAATCCCCAGGCTCGGTAGATATCTCCTCAGATCTTTGAGGATATCTAAAGAGAGCAAGTCAGAGGCAAGTCCAAACATGACATTTGGTACATGCCCACATTTTGCACAGTAGTTAGTATTCCGTACGTGACAGGTTGCAAGCCCATCGCCGCTAATAAGAATACTAACCTATGACACATACCTTCGAATTTTTGGTTCTAGGCCCTAGAATCTAGGGTATGCCGGTTTCCTCACGATGTTTTCCTTCACCGTTTAAGAGCACTGGCATTGCGCACATAAATTTTTCGAATAGAAAAACTCATTGGTGCACGGCCAGGTTTGAACCCACGACCTTCGGATCGTGAGGCAGGGGTGCTACCACTACACCACCAGCGCTCTTTAGTAAAGTAGCTTATGTAGATATTAATTCAGGCTATACTCTGAATTAATATCGTGCTAGCTTCCGCCCACGGCTTCGCTCGCGTGGTACCTTGAAAAACAAAAACAAATCTATCCCACGGGAACCGTACATTTTTCCGGGATAAAAAGTGGCCTATGAGCTATTCCAGACTATAATCTACATCTGTGCCAAGCTTTATCCAGATCCGTTCAGCTGTTTCAACGTGAAAGAGTAACAAACATACATCCATACATCCACACACCAACACATTCTTACAAACTTTCGCGTTTATAATATTAGTAGGATTATTGGACTTAAGTATTTATAAGTGAATACTTACACAGTGAAATTCTTTTTTTAACATTGTATAGATTTCATTTTCTGATGTATTAGTCCCTGCCATAGTTAAGTATAAAACAACATTAATATAATATAACAATTCCTATCACAAGTCAAAATAACAAATAATATAAAACATACGTGACAAATTATGCTTTTTTCCTGTGTAAATATAGTCAAAAAAGTAATTATAAAATGAGATCAAGAAAAGATCTGTATTATATTATTTCTCAAGTAATAGTGACAAACAGACATCCAACGCACAATAAACCACTGGTCGTAGAGACTTGAAATTTGTATTGTGTACGCGCACACTAAGACAATCCAGAATTTCAACTCCTTTACCAATAAGTGCACATTGTTCAATGTTTTCCTTCACCGTTTGAGAGTACCTGTATAGCGCGCATATTTTTTCGAACTGAAAAATTAATTGGTGCACCACAAGATTCGAACCCTCGTACTTAGGATCGGAAGACTCCTACCACTAGGCCACGTGCTCTCACTAAACTTCTTAGAGGTGTAGAGAGGTTGTAATCTCTAGTATCTGTTGTCAAAAATTAAGCTGTTACAGTTTTACTTAGGCCCAACTGCCACCAAAGCAGAGAGAAGAGGAAACGAGAGAAATGTTTGAATAAACCAATCAGATTTCGTTATTTCCACATCTCTCCTCCTTTTAGCTTCGGTGGAAATGGATCAAGTGGAGAGGAGAGATATCCCATTTCTATAAAAAACGGCAGAGCGGAGAAGTGTCTAGTCGGTCGGCTCACTCACACTCGGCTAGCTCACATCTCCAATCAATCATCTCTCTCCGCTACATTTCTCTCCGCTTTAGTGGCAATAACTTACCAGCTTTGCAGCACATCTCCTCTCTGCTTTAGTAGAAACCGGACTTTAAGCTTATAGTCCCAATTATACATAAAAAAGGTGAAGTTATCGTAAAATAAACCTTAAATCTTAGATTCTAAAGTCGTGTTCCCATCTCCTGCCGATCGCTCGCTAGTTGCGCGCCTCGACCGCCAGAGGCGCTGTCGACTTGAGCTCCATTATGAACGGGCCTTCTTGCCCCGGGTTGAATGTAGATGGCGTTAGTGTGTAGCGGCCTGCAGGGAGGGACGGTAGCTCTAGAACGCAGAAGCCAGACCTAGAAATAAAACAAAAAAAACTTGAGAGGTGTCAAGGGACACCCGGATGGAACGAAGTTCCTTTCCTTGCTTTCTATGAGAGAGAGAGACAGACACAGAAACACGCGCACGCCGCACGGCTTACAACTATAGCAAAAAGTGTCGTTACAACTTTTCGTGAGATTTTTTTCCGTCTAGCCCCCTTTCACAACGCGCGATAAGGAACTTTATTCCAAAAACAAACACTCACACGACTGTAATCCCCAGGTTCGGTAGATATCTCCTTAGACTTCTAGTGACTCAGATCTTTGAGGATATCTAAAGAAGGTAGTAAGAGGCACGTCCGAACATGACATTCGATATGTGCCCACATTTTGCACAGTAGTTAGTCTTCGATACGTGACAGGTAGCAAGCCCATCGCCGCTACATGTATAACACACACCTTTGAATTTTTGGTTCTAGGGTATGCCGGTTTCCTCACGATATTTTCCTTCGCCGTTTAAGAGACATGGAAATATATTTATTTATACTTTATTGTACACAGATATCTATCTAATACCTTTAAAAGAGCAATTCTTATTATGTATACATACATTTTTTTAACTACAGTCGCTAGCGAATGTAGATTGTGAAAACTCATGGTCTCATGGTCACAAGCCCATCGCCACTTAAGGTAACGTAAATGGTCCAAACACTTACCTATAAGGTCCTGAAGACTCCCTTAAAAATGGCGCCGTTAGATTTGGATCTTCAAGGGCCTCAACCCTCGCGTCAACCCCTAACTGAAACTGTTTCGGACCCTTCAGTTCCACAAGCACGTGACAGCCGCCCCTGCAGTCCGGCACAGTGAGGGTGTACTTGGGGTTGTTGGGGTATGTAGGGCGGTGGTTCTCACAGCCCCCCGCCGTCCGGCCGGACCATTCCCCTTTGATCTGTGGAATATAATTTAAGCACTTATTACACTACACGGTATTCAGGGCCCGGTAGTAAGGGAGCCTAACGCCTAGCCTCTACGCCTTACGGCCTGACTCTTATTACACCACTCTTATTTAGGGTAAGGGTCCCTGAATTCAGGGTAGTGTAATAAGTGCTTTAGTGACTAGAGATCACTAGAGCACTGGTGGTGTAGTGTTAGCACCACTGCCTCTCGATCCGGTCGTGGGTTCAAACCTGGTCGTGCATTAATAAGTTTTTCTATTCGAAAAATGTATGTGCGCAATGCTAGTGCTCTTAAACGGTGAAGGAAAACATCGTGAGGAAACCGGCATACCTTAGAATCAAAAATTCAATGTGTGTGTCATAGGTTAGCATTCTTATAAGCGGCGATGGGCTTGCAACCTGTCACGTATGGAATACTAACTACTGTGCAAAATGTGGGCATGTACCAAATATCTGTTTGGACGTGCCTCTGACTTTAGATCTTTTGATCGTGAGGCAGGGGTGCTACCACTACACCACCAGTGCTTCTATTATTATTATAACATATTTTTAACTTATTTAGAGGTTATTTGGAGTGTTAAAGCTATGCAATAACTTATATCTATTGAACTGTGTTTCTAATTTTCTAATTTCTATTTTGTTGGTTTTCTAAATATATATAACTCAAAGGTGACTGACTGACTGACTGACTGACTGACATAGTGATCTATCAACGCACAGCCCAAACCACTGGAAGGATCGGGCTGAAATTTGGCACGCAGGTAGATATTATGACGTAGGCATCCGCTAAGAAAGGATTTTGATTAATTCTACCCCCAAGGGGATAAAATAGGGGATGAAAGTTTGATTTTGTTTTTCAAGGTACCACGCGGGCGAAGCCGTGGGCGGAAGCTAGTTGTATATAAATAAACTGTATCAATTCGTTCTTATTTTGACCACGAGCCTTACCAACCATCTCAAGCTCTTACAAACCATCATGTTTTAAAATCGTCACATTTCAAGATTGAACTAACACTACTTTAATACAATTTGTAAAGGTCATGGTACAAAGTAATATGACTCTGATATTGCCCAAGAAGCTTGTGGTAAGCCCCCTGATAAGGTTTATAATCGCTCAGCAACTCACCGTTCTGGTTTGCGGGTAGTTTTGTAATTTGTTCAGTGTGAAGGGACAAGTCGCGTACGCCCTTAGCGTGTAGTATATCGTCTTGGTTTTCTCATACTGTGATATAACTAGAGTGTATTTTCCACCAGTTGTTTCTTTCATTTGAATCTTGCAAAGGTAGTGTGGACTGTTGATCCTTACTCCGTCTATATAAGGTTCAGGATCGTCTGGCAGTAAAAACAGTATTTGTTAATGCGTTTCGTACACTTATTTTGATAAATTTACTTTTCATACAAGATAAAGTCCCTGGATGACCGAGCTTTGCTCGTTTTTTTTATTGGTAAATCGTCTTTTTTAGAAAATGAAACCTAGCCAGATCGATTTGTCGCCCACGAAACCCCCGCATACTAAATTTCATGAAAATCGTTGGAGCGGTTTCCGAGATTCAGATTATATACATATACAGGGTGTCCCAAAAAGTAGTGTCAAGCGAAAGTCCAGAGATAGAACACCCCTTGGGGTATCCGAATCACCCCCATGTATGTTCCGCGATTTTTTATAGTTTTCGAGTTATGATTTTTTTTCCGAATTTTTGAAAATTTACGACTTGAACAACTTAAAACATTCTTTAAAAAAAAGTATAAAACTTTCTTGAGAATTTTTTTTGCTTCTGAATTGTTATGAGTTGTTCTTTTATGCATAAAATAATCAGCTACGTGACTTTGATAAAAACTATGAAAATGTTGGTGTAAAGTCAAATAATTACATTCGGTGAATTATGACAAAAATTTTCAACTTTAAATTAAAAATCTTAACAAGTGATTTCATGGTTCCTAAATAAATCTAAAGAATTTTCCAAACTCTCAGCTTTCATAATCATTAAAAAAAAGTAGTACTTAATAGGCTACTTTGGCTAAAATCGGCCTTCAAAGACGGTGAGGTGGAAAATTCTTAAAATTAGCTACCTGATTAAAAAAATGATTTTGGCCATTTTATCATTCCTAAGCTTAATTTGTTTGTTAACTAACCAAAAATGACTACAAAGAATTAGTTTATGCCACAGAAATCAGCAATATGGCCAAATTAAGAACAAAATTAAGACAGGCCGAAGAAAAAATTAAGGCACTTAAAATAGCTTTATACGATTAAAGGAAACCTTTTTAAGACGATGTAGGATTTGTATCGACCTAGAAGGTTGACATTTTGAAATCTTTTTGTAAAAAATTAATAAATTTTACTTGTTATTTTATTTCATAAATTTGCTGATTTAGCTAATTTAGCTTTAATTATTAATGAAATATTACTTTCCTGCAGTCATTTTTGGTTAGTTATTAAACGAATTAAACTTAGGAATGATAAAATGGCCAAAATCAATTTTTTAATCAGGGTAGCTAATTTTAAGAATTTTCCACCTCACCGTCTTTGAAGGCCGATTTTAGCCAAAGTAGCCCATTAAGTACTACTTTTTTTTAATGATTATGAAAGCTGAGAGTCTGGAAAATTCTTTAAATTTATTTAGGAACCATGGAATCACTTGTTAAGATTTTTAATTTAAAGTTGAAAATTTTTGTCATAATTCACCGAATGTAATTATTTGACTTTACACCAACATTTTCATAGTTTTTATCAAAGTCACGTAGCTGATTATTTTATGCATAAAAGAACAACTCATAACAATTCAGAAGCAAAAAAAAAATCTCAAGAAAGTTTTATACTTTTTTTTAAAGAATGTTTTAAGTTGTTCAAGTCGTAAATTTTCAAAAATTCGGAAAAAAAGTCATAACTCGAAAACTATAAAAAATCGCGGAACATGCATGGGGGTGATTCGGGTACCCCAAGGGGTGTTCTATCTCTGGACTTTCGCTTGACACTACTTTTTGGGACACCCTGTATATAAAAGAAGAGCGCTGGTGGTGCAGCGGTAGCACCCCGGCCTCACGATCCGAAGGTCGTGGGTTCAAACCTGGTCGTGCACCAATGAGTTTTTCCATTCGAAAAATTTATGTGCGCAATGCCAGTGCTCTTAAACGGTGAAGGAAAACATCGTGAGGAAACCGGCATACCGTAGAACCAAAAATTCGAAGGTGTGTGTCATAGGTTAGTATTCTTATAAGCGGCGATGGGCTTGCAACCTGTCACGTACGGAATACTAACTACTGTGCAAAATGTGGGCATGTACCAAATGTCATGTTTGGACGTGCCTCTGACTACCCTCTTTAGGTATCCTCAAAGATCTAAGACTAATTCTCTAATTCTTAAAATTTTATAAAAAATATTATTTATTATTATATAAAAGAATTGGTCGTTAAAAGTTATTAGATAGATAAATATCTATTTGACTGGCTCCACAGCTCAGTTGGTAGCTGCCTTCTGCGCTGTAGGTTCAATCTGTAGGTTCAATCCCCACCCAGGACAAACGTGTGATGAACGCAGATATTTTTTGTGTCTGGGTGTTACATTCTCCCCATACACCATAACACAAAACAAAAAATTATCTTCATCAGAATTATACCAGGATAGGAATCGAACCCACAACCTACAGAAGGCAAACTCAAACTCAAATAACTTTATTCAGAGAAATCACAGGGGTCCTTTTGAATCGTCTTACATACTACGTGATTCTATTATATATTAAATTATATATGTATTATAGGTGTCAATTCCAGTCCTATCCCCAGTCTGAGAAGAACTGACAAGAAACTCGCTGGGCCCTAACACTTTTTTTTGTATGATCCTTGTTAACATTGTTAGGGACACCTAGCAGAGTTGGAGCTGATTCGTCCCAAGCTTTTTTGTCATCTAAGTACTCTGATATTCTATAATAAGCTTTTCTAGACAGTTTCTGTTTAATTACATTTTTGAATTTCCCAATCGATAAATCAAGCATGTCGCTTGGGATCTTGTTATAGAAGCGTACACATTGCCCTATAAAGGATTTACCTACTTTAGCTCACTAACCGTGGGCGAAGTTACTACTGAGCTGTGAGGTCAGTCAATGCCGAGCTGAAGATAACTCACAAGGATAATAAACTCTCTTCCCGTTGTTTTTATACACCAAAAGCGTGATGTACTCTTTGTTGTTGCTGAAGTCCTCGATCCTGGTGATGTGTCTGGTGAGGAGCAGCCACACGGCGCCCTGCCCTTGCACGTGAAGAGAGAATTGAGGGTTTTCGCCGATGTTGTATGCGTCCTTTGCTGGGCCGTTGCCTGCTTCCCATTTTCTGTAAATTGATTTATTGTTTCAAAAGGTTTGATTCTAAAGCCATTGAAGGATAATGTCAAGGTCAATGTAATAAATAAATAAATAAATAGATTTTCTGCGGTGTATTTGCCTGACAACTACGTCGCTCTGGTTTTTATATGTTTTCTCGTGTTATTTTGAGTTTTATTGCGTAATTTTGGTGGTTATTTTGCCAATAAAGCCCGGGTTCTTGACGCGAGTGTAAAGTATGTGAATTAGAGTGAATAGTTCTCTTGAAATTCCATCGGAGGAAATCCCGAAAATTTTCAACAAAACAGCCATCTTTTGTTGAAAATTGACTTGACAACTTGACTATGACTCTGTGACGTTGACAATACTTATAAATTAATACACTTGACACTGGCAAAATTGTTCTCTAAGAGACAGATGCCATAATTGAAGAAGAAGAAGAAGAAATAAATAAATAATGCTGAATAATGCTGGACAATCCACACGGCATCATCTAGCCCCAAAGTAAGCTACTCAAAGCTTGTGTTATGGGTACTAGATAACTGATATATTTAATACATTATTATACATAGATGTTAACTGAATGTTAGAATTGTTAGAATGTCAAAGTTAACATCAAAATCATTATTTTAAAAAAATCACAAGAACCATTTAGAAACGTCTTTAAGAAACTCATCTCGATTCTAGCTTTTTTAATGGTCGTTTTACAAAAATTACGAAGCTATTTCCATTGAATCATTTTGATTGCTTGACTTCGTTGATCTGGGGCCTTACCACAAGGTCGTAGAAACCATCATGTTTCAAAAACGTCAAAGTTTCAACCTTGAAGTAACAATACTTCAATACAATTTTTATAGGTTACAAAAATATCAAAGTTACTTTATAAAGTTAAGTATTTTTTTAGGTCTATATTACTTTGATATTGCCCGAAGGACTTGAGGTAAGGCCCCGTTGGAGACGACTCAGCCAGCAACGCCATGAGTATTTCAACTTACTGATGTATACAATACGTGAATTCAAACATAGCAGGGTTCCAGTTGAGATAGAATACATCGAAGAAGCTCAGTATACTGTTGTAGTCTATCCAGAATACTCCATTGTCGTATTGCGCTGCGCTGCAGAACAACGTACTTTAAAGTCATATTTTTTTTATAATACATTACACATTTATAAAATAAAAATAAAAAAATATATAAAAATAAATATGATCACGACTGTAATCCCCAGGCTCGGTAGATATCTCCTCAGATCTTTAGTTACTTAGATCTTTGAGGATATCTAAAGGGGGTAGTCAGAGGCAAGTCCAAACATGACATTTGGTACATGCCCACATTTTGCACAGTAGTTAGTATTCCGTACGTGACAGGTTGCAAGCCCATCGCCGCTTATAAGAATACTAACCTATGACACATACCTTCGAATTTTTGGTTCTGAGGTATGCCGGTTTCCTCATGATGTTTTCCTTCACCGTTTAAGAGCACTGGTATTGCGCACATAAATTTTTCGAATGGAAAAACTCATTGGTGCACGACCAGGTTTGAACCCACGACCTTCGGATCGTGAGGCAGGGGTGTTACCACTACACATTTATTATGTAATTTATTGCAAAAACACGACTGAAAGTAATTGAAAACAGCTTTTTACAGTCGCCATATTTTTAAACCCCGACGCAAAAATAAATAAATAAATAAACGCGATATAAACCCGTTTAATGATAATATGTATAATGATAATATAAAAGAGCGCTGGTGGTGTAGTGGTAGCACCCCTGCCTCACGATCCGAAGGTCGTGGGTTCAAACCTGGTCGTGCACCAATGAGTTTTTCCATTCGAAAAATTTATGTGCGCAATGCCAGTGCTCTTAAACGGTGAAGGAAAACATCGTGAGGAAACCGGCATGCCTCAGAACCAAAAATCCGAAGGTATGTGTCATAGGTTAGTATTCTTATAAGCGGCGATGGGCTTGCAACCTGTCACGTACGGAATACTAACTACTGTGCAAAATGTGGGCATGTACCAAATGTCATGTTTGGACTTGCCTCTGACTACCCCCTTTAGATATCCTCAAAGATCTAAGTAACTAAAAGATCTGAGGAGATATCTACCGAGCCTGGGGATTACAGTCGTGATCATATTTATTTTTTTTATTTTTTTTAATGATAATACTTCTTTCACTTGTATTTTTTATTTTTGACCGAGAATATGGAGAGCTAATATTCAAAATTAGTTAACATCCTTCATAAGGCAATACAATTAGGGTTGCCAGATGGTATCCAAAAGGAGGACAAGTCCTCCTTTTCCACATAATGTCCTCCCGTCCTCCCTTACCTACTGTATGTCCTCCTTTTGCGAATGTTGAAAGAGTGTTTTCACTAATAAATACTCAGTGGAGCAAAGAAAGGAACCAATTAAGTGTAGAGTCAGTAAAATCTTTGATTCTCACACAATACAATTTAAAAAACATTACATGTGAAGATTTTTATAATTATTTGATTAAAAACCAAGAACTCCTTTCTAAAGTTGGCAGCTCCGCTAAGTATCATCATCTTCCTGCCCTTATCCCACGCTATGTGGGGTCGGCACAACATGTGACCTTCTTCCATTTCCTTCTGTCACTCGTCATCTCATTACTCACTCCTTTCTTACCCATGTCTTCTTTCACACAGTCCATCTGTTGCGTATTCTGTGCACATTTCGACACGACCAAATTATTGTCTGTGGTTGTCGGGGCCGATCTGTTTCCCATCCCTATTTTTTCCATTCCTTGTCCCCTCCCTACACTCACTCACTCTCTTCGAAAAACTAATTACGATCGTGCGCATGCAAAATCATCGACATTTTCACAAAACAAAATAAATCTAGTAAAATCAGTGTCCTAGACTCCTTGCCCAGCCGCCACAGGTAAGCCCTATAAATCACCGACATAATTGTGGTCCTTCGAGCCGGATATTTTGGGTATTTTGTGATTTTTTCCAAATTCGTAACCAACGCTGCCGGGCGGCGGACATGTTTTGTGTGTAAAATTTTCTAAAATACAAGTTATCAAAGTTAAGCAAGAATGTCTAGAAGTCAAATGAACACGTTAAAGTTTGAGTTTTTATGTGAAAAGGTTAATTCGTTGTACAATACTGCTACTGCATTAGATGTAAGTAAGGAAAGTGAAGTAGGTAAATTCAAAATTCGATGTGGTGAAATTGACGCTTTTCGTGCAGAGTTTGAGGAAGCCTTCCTGACGCTTCAATCCACGTTGAAGGATGAAGACGTATTAATTTCTTATAAGAAAAAGTTCGACTTGTTCGAAGAGCAGTGCCTCGAGGTTAAGTACATCTGCAGCAAGTTTTCAACACATCAAAATGTTAATTTCAAAGAAACCATTCACAAAGACCTGCCAGAATACTGCTCCTCGAACAAACGAAGTGATATCCAGTACAAGTTACCGGACATAGGTTTACCTAGATTCTCAGGTAGTTACCCAGATTTTCCATGTTTCCAAAATATGTTTGACGCACTAGTGCACAACAACGAGCGACTGAGTCTAGTCCAGAAAAAGCATTATCTAATGAGCTGTCTATCGGGCGAACCTGCTAATCTCATAAAGCATCTTTCAAGCAACCCAGATAACTATGAAGTCGCTCGGAAGTTACTTCTAGATAGGTACGATGACAAAAGATTGATTGCAGATGCGCATCTCAGTTCTATATTCGCGTTACCTGCAATCTCACACAAAAACCCGGTACAGCTGCGCAATTTTGTAAACACACTTCAAGAAAATACATGTGGCCTAACTAGTCTAGGGTTTCCGGTAACAGAGTGGTCATTCTTACTTCTGCATATCTTCACCAGAAAACTCGATAGTGAGTTACGATCCCGATTTGAATTAGCGCACCAACAAGTCAAAATACCTACTTTTGATAACCTGATAGTATTCCTAGGCAGTTATTGTAAAACATTAGAAACCACTGGCGTAGTAGGTCAATCAAGTAGCGGCAAGTCAAACAGTACTCAGCCCATAAAAAGTAGTAAACAGTCCTATGCGTCTAGTGTGATATCCGCCGAGCCGATCAAGCAGAGTTCCGAAGAGCAAAAAACAGTTTCATGTACAATCTGTAAGGGCTCCCACTTAATGGGGAAGTGTGAGAAGTTCATAGCCATGGACGTAGCATCTCGACAGGATTTAGTCAAAAAACAAAACCTGTGCTTCAATTGTCTGCGCCCGCACAGAGTGATAAATTGTCATTCACGATTCAGATGTCAAAATTGCTCACGCAAACATAATACATTGCTATGTTCAAACAATCAGCCGCAAGCAAACGTAGGTACAACTAGCAGTAACGAAACGCAATCATCGCCTGACGACAAACAAATCGCTCATTGCACGAGTACATCCGAAGTGTCGTCAGCACCCGCGATAGAGTCCGCGCCGAGCGCACCTCTTCTGTCTCTTTCGCACTCGCATGTTCCGCGTATCAACGACGCCGCAACGCGTCACACATTGCTTGCTACGGCCATAGTCGAAATTTCATGTTCAAAAGACGGCGAATATCATTCGGTTCGCGCGCTTTTAGATCCGGGTAGTATGGCGAATTTCGTAACATCATCTTGTATGCATCGACTAGGGATGTGCTACAACAAAACAAACATAACGATCTCGGGTGTCGGTGAATCGAATCGGGTACATCCTAAAGGTGAACTATACATGTACCTAAATAATAGAACAGGAGATCCGTTATGCGTAGATATGTTAGTTCTTCCGAAGATTACAGCTCCACTACCTACTTCGAACATTGATATCTCGATTTTAGCCAAATACGATCATCTTCGATTGGCCGACCCGCGCTTTCACGAAAGGAATAGTATTGATATGCTGCTAGGTGCGGGTGTATGCGCGAACATTTTCAACGGGCCTAAAATCGAATTAGGGGCAGGATTGCCAACAGCGTTTGAAACAATTTTCGGTTGGGTTTTAATGGGCGACATCAACGGACGTAAATCGGAAATCCAATCATTGCATTGCGTGACATCAATAGATGAGACATTGAAAAAATTTTGGGAAATAGAGGAAGTGAACAAAGTTAGGCAGCCCGATCCTAGCGATGTTATGTGTGAGGATCATTTCAAGCAAACGCATTCACGTACTCCTACGGGGCGTTTCATCGTTCGTTTGCCCTTTCGCCAGGGTGACCATGAAGTAGGACAAAATTTTGGGGATACCTTACACATAGCCATCCGTCGGCTTTTATCATTAGAAAACAAATTCAAACGCGATAAGGTTTTAGAAGCGCGGTATAGGGATTTCATGCGAGAGTACATTGAACTGGGCCACATGCAGCCAATCGATACTTCGATTGCACAACGTTTTCCACAATATTTCATACCTCACCACGGGGTATACAAAAAGGGTACGGAAAAAATTAGGTGCGTTTTTAACGCTTCTTCCAAAGGCCCGGGTGGGAAGTCGTTAAATGATGAGTTATTAGCTGGTCCCAAACTGCAACAGAATATAGTAGACATTATACTCCATTTTAGGTTACATGAGATAGTATTCTCCGCAGATATTCGAATGATGTATCGCCAAGTGATATTACATCCCTTAGACCGCCAATATCAGCTGATCGTATGGCGCGATCACATAAATCAGGGTGACGATCGGGTTCAGCCGGAAATTCAAAAATTTCAGCTGAACACTTTAAGTTATGGCGTCACAACAGCAGCGTTTCTAGCGATGCGTTGTTTACACGAACTGGCCTATCTAGGCAAAAAGACACATCCGCGCGCTTCGCAAATCCTTCTTCACGATATATTCGTAGATGATATCGTAACTGGCGCAAGTTCATTGACCGAAGCTCACAACATAAAGTACGAGTTAATCGATCTGTTAGGTAAAGGAGAATTCGAGCTTCGTAAATGGATGAGCAATGAGCCTCAGTTGCTTACTGACCTGCCAACTGAGCATTGTGAGTTAAAATTCAGTGAAGACGCGGACATGTCGCTTAAGATACTAGGTTTCAAGTATAGTCCGATAACAGATACTTTTTCATATCAAGTGTCATTAGATAGTAATGAGTGCACAAAACGAATCATTTTGTCGAGGGTTAGTTCCATTTATGATCCCAATGGGTGGCTAGCACCCTGCGTTATCTTTGCGAAGATACTGATGCAACGTCTGTGGACGTTAGGTTTAGACTGGGACGAGACACCCCCTCGAGAAATTATAGAAGAATGGCAGCGCTTCTGCAATGATTTACATCATTTGCAAAGCATATCTATAGAACGCAAGGTTTTGTCTAACACGGTTCAACATTTCGATTTACACGGTTTTAGCGATGCCTCTGAGTCCGCCTATTCGGCATGTGTGTATATTCGGTGCGTCCACATAGATAATAGCGTAACTATACACTTGCTCATCTCCAAGACACGCGTCGCTCCGATCAAGCAGAAACTTACAGTTCCAAAACTGGAACTTTCAGGCGCTTTCATTCTAGCTCAGCTTTTAGGTCGTGTTTCTGATTGCCTAAAATTAAGAACAAACCTGCATCGAAACACCTACGCTTGGAGTGACTCATCCATTGTATTGTGTTGGTTACGAACTCCCCCGCACCTCCTCAAGGTATTTGAATCGAATCGTGTCAGTCAAATTCAAAATTTGATTGCACCCGAGTATTGGCGTTACGTACCGACCCATCTGAACCCAGCTGACCCTGCATCGAGAGGTATCACACCACAAGAGTTAGTAATCCATGAACTGTGGTGGGGTCCAGCTTGGCTCACTTGTGATCCGAAATTATGGCCACCGCCATGCAAGCAGCTCGAACGTAACGAGTTACCCGGTCTTAAGAAATCTACTTCCGTTGTAGCTGCCGTCACTCATGAAGATGAAACGTCTCATTTTATTCAAAAGTGTAGTTCATTCAGTAAACTTGTACGAATCACATCTTGGTGCTTTCGATTCGTTAATAACGCTTTAAAATCAAAACAAAGGTTGTCGAAAACTGAGCCACTTTCCGGACCTTTAACTAGTAAGGAGCTTCAACGAGGCATTCATGCGCTCGTTAAATGCGTACAATCCCACTCATTTTGTAATGACATAAACAACCTTCTGTCTAAAAAAGCATGTAGTACCGGGATAATACGCTTGCAACCATTCTTAGACGAGAACGGTCTACTTAGGGTAGGAGGAAGGCTAGTGAACTCTTCGCTAAGCTACTCGTCTAAGCATCCTCTAGTGTTGCCTTCAGTGCATCATTTCACAAATCTCGTAGTAGATTATTATCATATCAAGTACTTGCACGTGGGTCCCAATGCGTTAATGTCTATTCTCCGCGAACAATTTTGGATATTATCGGCACGACGCGTTATACGCAGTAGAATACATAAATGTATCAGCTGTTTTCGATTGAGGTGTCAACCCCCTCAGATCAAAATGGGAGACTTACCAGCCAGTCGTGTCACGGAATCTCAGAGACCGTTCATATCTGTAGCTTTAGACTACGCGGGTCCATTTCAGACAAAATCTAGTTTATTGCGGAATTCTAAAATAATCAAGTCGTATTTATGCGTATTTGTTTGTTTCACGACAAAATCTGTCCATTTAGAGGTTGTCAGCGACTTGACCACTGATGCATTCTTAGCTGCCTTCAAAAGATTTATTGCAAGACGCGGCCTACCTAAAGAAATCTGGTCAGATTCCGGCTCTAATTTCAAAGGAGCTTGTAACATTTTAGAAAAGTTCAAACGAGATATCGGCAAGGATCCTGATTTAAATCATTTTTACGCAGAACATTTCATTCGATGGCGCTTCTCGCCTCCTTTAAGTCCCGCTTTCAACGGGTTAGCGGAAGCAGCTGTTAAATCTAGCAAATCTCATCTGAAGCGAGTTGTAGGAGACCGACCTTTAACTTTCGAGGAACTCACGACGCTTTTTACTCAAATCGAAGCTATTTTGAATTCGCGACCGTTGTGCCCTCTATCCAATGACCCCAACGATCTAGCTGTTCTAACTCCGAGTCACTTCATAGTTGGTTCTCCTCTAATATCCTTCCCAGAAACACCTGTATTGGAAACCAAACACACAAATCAGCTTGCTCGGTGGCAGCTTATTAGACAAATGACTTCAAGTGTTTGGAAACGGTGGAGTCACGATTATCTCCACACTTTACAACAGCGTGTTAAATGGCATAAAACTCAATATAACATTAAAATAGGAGATTTAGTCTTAATCAAAGAAGACGGACTTCCGTCGCTTCACTGGCCTCGCGGTAGGGTGACCAAACTCTTTCCAGGTCGAGATTTAGTCGTTCGTGTGGTAGAACTTAAGACTGCTAAGGGACAATTTACTCGATCGGTGGCGAGGTTGGTTCCTTTGCCTTGTAATCAGGACTAAATTCATAGCATTGTCGTTAGTTTTTAAGTTTCGTTCTTTTACCTTGTAATCAAGACTAACTTCTTAGTATTATCTTTAGCTTGTAAGTAGTTTGCAAAATGTATACAGTCCATTTCTTTATTATCTAGTATCAGTATTGTACAACCTAATATCTTTCCGATCAGTATAGGTAGTTAAATGTTTTCAATTTTGAAAAAGGCAAAGCCTTTTTGTGGGGGGCCATGTTGCGTATTCTGTGCACATTTCGACACGACCAAATTATTGTCTGTGGTTGTCGGGGCCGATCTGTTTCCCATCCCTATTTTTTCCATTCCTTGTCCCCTCCCTACACTCACTCACTCTCTTCGAAAAACTAATTACGATCGTGCGCATGCAAAATCATCGACATTTTCACAAAACAAAATAAATCTAGTAAAATCAGTGTCCTAGACTCCTTGCCCAGCCGCCACAGGTAAGCCCTATAAATCACCGACACCATCCATCTTTTCTTTGGCCTACCTCTACCCCTGTATCCATCCACATTCATACCTAACACTCTCCTCGTCACATGACATTCATCTCTTCTCATAACATGGCCATACCACGCTAACCTATTACTCCTCATCTTTTCTGTCACCGGTGCTACTTTCAGACTTCCTCTGATATACTCATTCCTTATTTTATCCATCCTTGTCACTCCACACATCCATCTCAACATTCGCAGCTCCGCTAAGTATGATTACAATAAAAAAAGTTATATGAAAAAAACTTGTTTCATTGTAAATGTCCTCCTTTTTTACAGAAAATCCTCCCTTTTAGACCCATCTGCCCTCCTTTATCAAATTTACATCTGGCAACCCCAAATACAATAGGAATTCATTATTATTAGTATTAGACGGGTATTTATCGCGTTTAAATTACCTTATATTTTCCCGACGTTTCGACAGGTTTGCACGCTGTCGTGGTCACGGGTAGACTGATAAATACCCGTCTAATACTAATAATAATGTGTTCAGATCGCGTAAGTTTAAAAGTACATACAATAGGAATTACCTGTCTGGCGAGTAGTTGAGTTCGCTGCGCAGTCTTTGAGTCCAATGCGCGATGTCCAGCTCGGAGTAGTTCCCCCGCCAGCGGAGGTGGGACCACGGGTTCTTCAACTTGAACAGCTTCACATTCTGCACGTATAACAGAATATTGACCTAACATGTACACACTACTACAAATTATTCATGTGCATAAATATTTAAAGCAAGTGAGCGAGAACGTAAACCAGTGATTCCCAAAGTGGTCCAGGTGGATCCCCAGGGGTCCACGTAAGACTCGACGGGGGTCTACGTTGGACGTGCCAAAAAATGGGGGTCTACAATCGTAAGCAAGGGTGCATGAAAGTGAAGAACTAAAATGTTGGCATGTTATTTAATTTTTTAATAATGAAATACTGAAAACCTAAATTAAACCTTCTCAATAATAAGACAATCTATAAATAAATTGAGAAAAATATGGTAATTTGGAAATGGAAAAGATTTTTTTTTCGAAATGTGTTAATCGTCGTTGAAACTCAGCCACAACGCAAGTTTCCATAGATAGATAGATCTAATCTTCACTTTTTTTAACAAGATTAGAAATTGGTAGTAATGTAGATGCAAGGGGTCCACCGGATCCAGCAAAATTTTGAAAGTGGTCTATGAAACAAAAGAGTTTGGGAACCACTGGTTTAGATCTATGTAACCGCTAGTTAATGATGTACTAACGTCAACTGTACGGACGTCTAGTACGGCGTACGCGTGCGTGGCGACGAGACCGGTACGCTCGGCGTCCGCGTCGCTGAGCTCGCCGGTCGCTACGCTCGCCAGCACCTCGCCGCGAGCTAAGCGAGCCCGGAGCGTCTCGTAAAGCGTGTCCGCATTGAAGTCCGGCTCGCTGGAACGGATCGCGCAACGTTCGGGTATCCAACCCGTTAGCGCGTGTAGATCTATGTTCTGCGGACAATTAATATTATAGGTGTGTGTCATAGGTTAGTATTCTTATAAGCGGCGATGGGCTTGCAACCTGTCACGTACGGAATACTGTAATACGTACTGTGCAAAATGTGGGCATGTACCAAATGTCATGTTTGGTGCCTCCGACTACCCTCTTTAGATATCCTCAAAGATCTAAGTAACTAAAGATCTGAGGAAGATTTCTACCGTGTCCGGGAATTACAGTCTTATTTATTTTTTATTTTATTTTAACTATGATTTTAACTTGCCAAAAATGATATTTGGCCCATGCCCACTTTTTCATACTGTGCAGTGGTTAGTATTCCGTACGTGACAGGTTGCAAGCCCTATCGCCGCTTATGAGAATACTAACCTTTGAATGTTTGGTTCTATACCGGTTTCCTCACGATGTTTTCTTTCCCTGTTTAAGAGCACAACAGGTTTGAACCCACAACCTTCGGAGCGTGAGGCTAGGGGCGCTACGATTACACCACCAGTGCCTTTTTTTCATATATGAATCGGATGTCAGAAAAAAGCTATCATCATGCGGAGTCGCTGACAACAGCTAGTTTAAAAATAAATACTTACACTGTTAGATCCAGGAAAATCATATCCTCCCATCACTTTCATATAGGCCTTCTCCAATAGAGACACCCAGAATTCATTCTTGTTGTTAGAGTAAGAACAAAGCAGGCGGCCATATTTACTATACGGTAGTCGGTCATCTATTATAACCTGAAAAAAAATATATAACTTAGCTTAGCTTATTATAACTTAGCTTCATAGCTCAGTTGGTAGCTCTGCCTTCTGAGCTGCAGGTTGAGGGTTCGATTCCAGGATAAACATTTGTGTGATGAACGCAGATGTTTGTTCTGTGTCTGTGTGTATTTGCAAAAAAATAATTAATTAATCTATCAGCTGTCTGGTTCCCATAGTGCAAGCTTTGCTTAGTTCGGGGCTAGATAGCGTTATGTCAACTGTCCACAAACAACTAAATCTCTCTAATGTATTTCATGTATACATAACAACGCCCAGACACAGAACAAACATCTGTGTTCATCACACATGTTTGTCCTTAGTGGGGATTGAACCCACAACCTACAGCGCAGAAGGCAAAGCTACTACCAACTGAGCTGTGAGGACAATCAACTTAATGAATTCAAATAGGGTTCTGTAACTTACCTTTCTCCGCACTCCGTTGAGATGTAATTTGACCATGTACTTCCCAAAGGGGTTGTAGACCGGATCCTTATTCTTATTCTTGGGGTATATGATGGAGGTGATGAGTTTCTTGTTGAATCTCTTCTCATACAGCGCACTGACGGCTAGCGATGCGACGAAAGAGCAATCTGACACTACCTGTGACAATAGCAAGAGATAATTTCATTTAGGTACACTCAAAAAGACAAAAAAAACATGGTCACGACAGTACCTAATCCCCAGGCTCGGTAGATATCTCCTCAGATAGAGATAGATACTTAGATCTTCAAGGATATCTAAAGAGGGTAGTCAGAGGCATGGCCGAAATAGCAAACATTTCTCCCACCGTAAATTACCTATTGCATTGTGTATATATGTATTTTAAAACATACTCACAGTCTGTTTAATACTGAAACAGTCAACATGATCTCCAACAATCATTTTCGGATCAGCACAAATCTCATGAGGTCGGGTCCAACTGTCAAACTCCTTGGCCTGTTTATCGGATAACTTAAGTTCACTGGCTCTATCTTCGAAGGGCAGAGCATATTGGAATTTCTCCGATAAGTCTACATCCATGAATGGTAGAAAACAGTTGTTGTTGATATTAGATGTTTGTCGGAGCACCTCTTTTTCTTCGTCTGTGTAAGTGTGTTTGCCGCTCACTTTTAGGTGGACACTTTGCTCTCTTTGTAACTGGACTCGGTTAGGTGATACTCCTGTTATGTTACAAAATAATTTGGTAAATTACATTCTCCAGAATTAAGAATAATAATTGTGTCATATCTCTACCACTGTAATCAAAATAGACTTCAGTCAAGCTAAATTGTTTAATAGTTTTAATAACAAGAAAATGTACTTTATTAAGCAGTGAATGATTCTCAATTTGATATTTTAAAAACTTTTATAACCTTGATTTTAGAGCGAAACCTTTATGAAGAGGGAGCCATAAAAGATTGGTTGATAAAAAGTTATTCCACGAAGGGTACATTTAAAATGATAACAAATATTTTAAAAGATAAACAAATTTTTTGTTGTGAACATTGACAAATAGTGAGATAATGAAACTGTAAGAAAAATCATCCTGCTCAATGATTTTCTATTAAGTATTAAAATTCATCATGGATTTTAATGTCAACGACAACCAGCAATCAAAAAAAAATTTGCATAAGCCGTGAATGCAAATGGTGAAAGAAAGCTGTGAGGAAATCAGCATCTCTTAACAATTGAAAGACACGTGTCAACTTTGCCCATCCATACAGAGTAGATAAGTTCATACCTGGCTTATTATTTTGATTTACAGATAGCGACTCCATTTTTTTAACTCCTTTTATTTCTTCTGCTCTGTCCAGTGCCTGTGTGGCTATATTCATAATTTTAGCTTTTATATCTGGGTCACTTACTTTCTGTAACAAATAATTTCATTTTCAAAAAGAATGGAAGTTGTTTTTAAATAAATAAGTAAAAATAATAAATAAATAAATACCTAAATATGATCACGACTGTAATCCCCAGGCTCGGTAGATATCTCCTCAGATCTTTAGTTACTTAGATCTTTGAGGATATCTAAAGGGGGTAGTCAGAGGCAAGTCCAAACATGACATTTGGTACATGCCCACATTTTGCACAGTAGTTAGTATTCCGTACGTGACAGGTTGCAAGCCCATCGCCGCTTATAAGAATACTAACCTATGACACACACCTTCGAATTTTTGGTTCTAGGGTATGCCGGTTTCCTCACGATGTTTTCCTTCACCGTTTAAGAGCACTGGTATTGCGCACATAAATTTTTCGAATGGAAAAACTCATTGGTGCACGACCAGGTTTGAACCCACGACCTTCGGATCGTGAGGCAGGGGTGCTACCACTACACCACCAGCGCTCTAATAAATAAGTAATGGTGAATATTTCATACAGTCGGTTAAGATTAGGAATGAGTATGTCAGGGGAAGTTTGAAAGTGGCGCCTGTTATTGAAAGCATAAGGAGTGCTATATTTGTATTGACATGTGATGAGGAGGGATGAAAAACATGTCACCAAATGAGTTATGGGTATGAGTTTATCTGGGTATGCAAATAGAGGAAGGCTGAAGAAAATGTTGTTTGATTGTATGAAAGATGATATGAATGTAAGAGGAGAAGATTCAGAGTTGACGAATGATAGGAGTGAGTGGAAGAAGAAAACATATTGTGCCGACCCCACTTAGCATGGGATAAGGGCAGAAGAATGATGATGGTGGATATTCCACACAATTCCATCTAGCCCCAAGAAAAGCTATCTTGTACTTTGGAAACGAGATATCTGATAGATTAATTATATACTTTTTTGTAAATTAATTCATAGGACTACAAACAACACCCAGACATAGACCGAATATTGTGTTTATCTGAGCTGTGAGGCCAGTCAGTTTTTATAATTTATAATACTAGCCAAGAAAGATCAGTAATAAAATATGAATGTATAAGATCATACTGAATATCCCATAGCTGTGTTAAAATATTACTCTAATATTAGCCAGGTATGTTATGAGAAGAGATGAATTTCATGTGACAAGGAGAGTGTTAGGTATGAATGTGGATGGATACAGGGGTAGAGGTAGGCCAAAGAAAAGATGGATGGTCTGTGTGAAAGTTGACATGGGTAAGAAAGGAGTGAGTACTGAGATGACATATGATAGAGGGAAACGGAAGAAGATCACATGTTGTGCCGACCCCACATAATGTGAGAAAAGGGCAGGAAGATGATGACAATTAGCCAGGTAACACTCAAGGCTACAACTTACTGCTCCAACAGCCATTTCAACAGCATGAGTGTATAGTTGCAACGCCGGATCCTTCAGACCAGCTTCGTCAGCGTCCAATGCTTGCTGCATGAGGAAGTAGCATTGCTGCATGGTCCGCTCACTCTCGGCTTGCTGAGCTATATCTGCAATTAGTAAATTAGTATTTACAGCAAACATGAAAAGAACCTGGCTGAATGTAAACTGAAAATAGATTTTGACAGCCGTAATATTAGATTTTATGACATTTAGTTGGATTCATCAACAACATTAATTGACAAAATCGGTCAAGCCGTTTGGGCTACAGCGACAGCTGAAGGAATGTATGTACATTTGTATGCGAACATACCTACATACACCCCTAACACAATACCCTCCTTCTTTGCTTCACAGTCGGAGAAATGGCATTTTTTTTTTTCATTCTCAAATTACAAAAGGAGGGAAGTAAATAAAACTATGAAACGATTCTATGACTCATCCATCAGTCATCAACAGTAACAATGGATCAACATTTAAAATATAGAAGTCAACAGGATTAGCCATTGATAAGATTTAAATAGTGGCTTAGTTTGTAACAAACCTTTTTGTTCCTGTAAAATAGTAGCTCTCTCAAGGTATTCCCTTACTTTACTTCTTAATTCCATCTGTTTGTCTGGTGGAAGACGGTCGCGGATTCTATCCAGTAATCTTGCGGCAGTTCTGTAGCATTCTACGGCCTTCTCCGTCTGTCCAGCCTGATCGAACTGGACGGCTAATGATGCTGCTTCAGTAGCATTATCAAAATCACTCATTTTGTCGTATTTTTCATGGAAAATCTTCGTAAAATATAAACAAACAATACCTTTCAGAAGTTCACTTCCACATTTTTATTTTGTAGGGAATAAAAAATAAAAAATCATATTAGTCAGCCTAGCAATAGCACTAAAATTGCCAACGTCATTAGTCATTAAAACCAAGTGTCAAATGTCAATTAGCCGAACTCATTACCGAACGAAAAGTGTAGTGATTTTATCCTCCTGGGCCCGAGCGATCGACTGTAAATTTATTTACTGTTTTACAATTATTTTTAACAAAATCTTCTATATAAATAATACCATAACTATCTATATACATTCCTTTCTAACTTTCATAAGTTTTTGCATAAAAATACACACTTCCGAGAAAACTGAAGAGTACAAAAGCTGATAAATGGCTTCAGAAATTTTGACAAATTCAGGGATTCATATACGCGACAATTTGGTGAGTATCTCATTGTTAATTCACTGCTATACAAATATTAATCTAGGCACTTATGTACCTACCTACTTAACTAAAAATAATCGATAATAGTACCTAATTCACTTATAATCTTAGCATCACCGTTTTCTACGTGACCTTCGCACCATGAAGTCAAGTAATAAAGCCTTGTTGCGAAATGTTAGCCGATTATTAAGTAGAATAAGAAAAACAAGTTCATTAAAACTTTTTTGGTTAGAATTAACAATGCCTATTCTCACAATTAATGAATTGTTAGATGTGTAGATATCCAGTTATCCACCTACCAATCTCTAATGTACACCTATTGTTATTGTAACATTTACCAGCCACATACCTACACTCTGAATATTGATTCGGAGTTTGTATTTATAAACTACTGTAAACTACAATGCTAAGATGGTTTGGGCATGTAGAAAGGATGGATGAAAGGAGATTGACGAAACAGGTGCATAAGGCAAGTGAGAATGGGACAGTTGTAAGGGGAAGACCTCGGCGTACGTACCTTGACCAAATTGGGGACGTTTTAGAGAAAGGCCAGGTCAAGAGTACCCTAAACTGACGCGCATGTATGAAGAATGTAATGAGAGTGAATGAAGCAAAAGCGGTGTGTCAGGATCGTAGCAAGTGGAGATCCGTGATATCTGCCTACCCTGTCGGGAAACAGGCGTGATTTTATGTATGTATGTATGTACATATACAGGGTGTCCCAAAAAGTAGTGTCAAGCGAAAGTCCAGAGATAGAACACCCCTTGGGGTACCCGAATCACCCCCATGTATGTTCCGCGATTTTCTATAGTTTTCGAGTTATTAATTTTTTTCCGAATTTTTGAAAAAATTACGACTTGAACAACTTAAAACATTCTTACAAAAAAAGTAGAAAACTTTCTTGAGATTTTTTTTTTGCTACTGAATTTTAATGAGTTGTTCTTTTATGCATAAAATAATCAGCTACGTGACTTTGATAAAAACTATGAAAATGTTGTTGTAAAGTCAAATAATTACATTCGGTGAATTATGACAAAAATTTTCAACTTCAAATTAAAAATCTTAATAAGTGATTTCATGGTTTCTAAATAAGTCTAAAGAATTCTCCAGACTCTCAGCTTTCATAATCATTAAAAAAAAGTAGTACTTAATAGGCTACTTTTGCTACAATCAACCTTCAAAGACGGTGAGGTGGAAAATTCTTAAAATTAGCAACCTGATTAAAAAATAGATTTTGGCCATTTTATCATTCCTAAGCTTAATTTGTTTGTTAACTAACCAAAAATGATTACAAATAATTAGTTTATGCCGAAAAAATCAGCAATATGGCCGAATTAGAAACAAAATTAAGCGGGCCGAAAAAAGAAATTAAGGCACTTAAAATAGCTTTCATACGATTAAAGGAAACCTTTTTAAGACGATGTAGGATTTGTATTGACTAAGAAGGTTGACATTTTGAAGACTTTTTGTAAAAAATTAATAAATTTTACTAGTTGTTTTATTTCACAAATTTATCTAAACTAAATAAATAAAACCTTCAAATATTAATGAAATCTTACTTTCCTGCAGTCATTTTTGGTTAGTTATCAAACGAAGTAAGCTAAGGAATGATAAAATGGCCAAAATCTATTTTTTAATCAGGTAGCTAATTTTAAGAATTTTCCACCTCACCGTCTTTGAAGGCCGATTTTAGCCAAAGTAGCCAATTAAGTACTACTTTTTTTTAATGATTATGAAAGCTGAGAGTCTGGAAAATTCTTTAGATTTATTTAGGAAACATGAAATCACTTGTTAAGATTTTTAATTTAAAGTTGAAAATTTAAGTCGTAATTCACCGAATGTAATTATTTGACTTTACACCAACATTTTCATAGTTTTCATCAAAGTCACGTAGCTGATTATTTGATGCATAAAAGAACAACTCATTAAAATTCAGTAGCAAAAAAAAAATCTCAAGAAAGTTTTCTACTTTTTTTGTAAGAATGTTTTAAATTGTTCAAGTCGTAATTTTTTCAAAAATTGGGAAAAAAAATAATAACTCGAAAACTATAGAAAATCGCGGAACATACATGGGGGTGATTCGGGTACCCCAAGGGGTGTTCTATCTCTGGACTTTCGCTTGACACTACTTTTTGGGACACCCTGTATATAAACATACTATTTCCATCTGAACATAAAGCATCAGTTGAGAATTGGTGGCCAATATGTCCACATCTCTGAAAAATTGTTGAGCCCATCCCCTGATTGGCAAAGAATGCAAGATAAAGATAACCAAATTTCTGTTGCACAGGATACCTACCATGGTGTAATTTCTAATTGAACTAAAATGAAATAGAAAACTTTATATGTATAGGATTAGCAGCCTTAAAAATTCTGAAACAGAATGTGTAGTCGGTGTTATATAGTATTTAGGATGCTTATTTTCATATCATATCTTGTTGAAATTTTCCAGTTAAAGTAATAAAATAAAAATAAATATGATCACGACTGTAATCTCCGGGCTCGGTAGATATCTCCTCAGATCTTTAGATACTTAGATCTTTGAGGATATCTAAAGGGGGTAGTCAGAGGCAAGTCCAAACATGACATTTGGTACATGCCCACATTTTGCACAGTAGTTAGTATTCCGTATGTGACAGGTTGCAAGCCCATCGCCGCTTATAAGAATACTAATCTATGACACATACCTTCGAATTTTTGACAAAGTTTCTACATTTAATCAAATTACTACAACTATAATTTCATACCGTCGTATCCTACAAATAATGCAACAAACGCCATCGTGACCTTTTACTTTTATTGCATTTTTGGAATCCTCACTATCATTTACATCTAATCAGTTCTAAAAAAGTTCAAAAATAATGTTAAAACAATAAGTTATTAAAGTACACTTAATCAAATTACTACAACTATAATTTCATGCATCCTCCATGCTGTTTCCCAACAAACTGTTTAAAATTAGTAGGATCTGTAGAAAATCTATTGTGTCGGAATCCAAGCAGTCAATTGATAAAATATTGGTTAGATCTACCAAAGCATTGAATTAATTTTCAATTCCTCATCAATATAACAATGCTATTGTTGTCAGTACTCAATATGTAATTGTGTTTTAGTCACAAGTTTCTTACCTACTTACAATTATTTTACCTAGTTTTCTAATTAGATAGGTAACTAATTATCTTGTACATTATTTTGCATCGATCAACAAAGTGTCAAATACCTACCATAATCAAAGCTAGTATTTTTTTTAAATAATTTCTAGTAAGTACCCAATTTGCATAATTAGCTATTGATATCCAATTCCAATGAATAAAGATTTTTTTTTCCAACTTTACTTTCCTGTAAAACTACATGAAAATCCATTCGGTAGTTTCGAAGATGTGCACGAACAATAAAACAGAAAATCATTTTAATTATTACAGGGCCTTACTACTAGCTCATAAAACTATCATGTTTCAGAAACATCAAAGTTATATTACTTTAATATTGCCTAAAAAGCATGTATATAGGTGTGGGTATGGTATAGTCCCTGATTTTTGTTCTATTATTCTTCCTACACTCCCTTTTTTTACAGACAGACACCCGGTATCTACTCTTTTACTTTATGTATGGATAGATATTGATAAATTTTATATTATCATCATGCCATTAAAATATTTAAGTACCATGCTTCTTAAAAGCTTGTCACAAGTTAATTCAAACTAGTGTGGAGAGAGAATTACAGTGCATCTCATTGATACATAATTTATTATACTGCGCTGAAATTGCTTTAGTAAGCCACAAGCATTTCAACCAATCTTCAAAATTTACCAATTATCCATTTGACCTGACATGAGACCAATTTAGATAAACTATCGGGTCTTATTATGCTCCAATTCAGTTATCTGTTATGCCAAACTGAATCTGTGTCAATAAGGTTGAACTAATCTTATACCTTTAAACAAGCAATTCTTGTAATTGGTATATATAATACTAGCTGTCCCGCTCGCGACTTCGTTCACTTAAAGTATCTTAACTGAGTTTTAAACAAATCACACTAATTAAAAAATTATACATACATAACTTTGACCCCACATTTGACCCCTTTTAGAAGATTATATTGAAAAATCCTGAAACACGTGTTAATTCATTTTGCATTTACAGTGCACAAACAAAGTTTCATAAAAATCGCTCCACGCGTTAAAAAGTTTCATACTAATGTTTTCACCCTTTTTCACCCCCTTAGAGGTAGAATTTCCAAAAATCCCGCCTTAGTGGGTGGTTTTGTTATAAAAGGAAACCACCTTCCAAATTTCAGCTTTCTATCTTCAGCGGATTCGGCTCGGCGATGATCAATCAGTCAGTCAGTCAGGTTAAGCTCTTATATAGATATAGATATAATTATATATGTACATATATACTAGTTTCCGCCCACGGCTTCGCTCGCGTGGCACCTTGAAAAACAAAATACATCTATCCCACGGGAACCGTACATTTTTCCGGGATAAAAAGTAGCCTATGTGTTATTCCACACTATGATCTATGTCTGTGCCAAATGTCATCCAAATCCGTTAAGCCGTTTCAGCGTGAAAGAGTAACAAACATACATCTAGACATCCACGCATTCTTACAAACTTTCGCGTTTATAATAATAAATAAATATTTGGTGGACAGTTCACACAACGCCATCTAGCTCTAAACTAAGCAAAGCTTGTACTATCGGAACCAGATAGCTGATAGATTAATTATATTCTTTTTTTTGTATATACATACATAGAATACATAACACCCAGACACAGAACAAACATCTGCGTTCATCACACAAATGCTTATCCTGGGTGGGGATCGAACCCACAACCTACAGCGTAGAAGGCAGAGCCACTACCAACTGAGCTGTGAGGCCAGTCGTATGAGTAGGATATATCGAAACTTTCGCGTTTATAATATAAGTAGGAAATATCATTTGATTTAAAAGAGCGCTGGTGGTGTAGTGGTAGCACCCCTGCCTCACGATCCGAAGGTCGTGGGTTCAAACCTGGTCGTGCACCAATGAGTTTTGCCATTCGAAAAATTTATGTGCGCAATGCGGCGCAATGCAATTAAACGGCGAAGGAAAACATCGTGAGGAAACCGGCATACCCTAGAACCAAAAATTCGAAGGTATGTGTCATAGGTTAGTATTCTTATAAGCGGCGATGGGCTTGCAACCTGTCACTTACGGAATACTAACTACTGTGCAAAATGTGGGCATGTACCAAATGTCATGTTTGGACTTGCCTCTGACTACCCTTTAGATATCCTCAAAGATCTAAGTAACTAAAAGATCTGAGGAGATATCTACCGAGCCCGGGGATTACAGACGTGATCATATTTATTTATTTTTTTTATCATTTGATTTGCAGGTGACAACCGCAGTAAAATTCCTGAACAATCCAAACGTGCAGCGATGTACAATCGAAAGCAAAGAGCGGTTTCTCCGCAGCAAGGGTTTGACGGACCCTGAGATCCAGAAGGCTCTGGAGAAGACGGCGGAAATGCTAGACCTGCCTTCGATGACGTCAGAGCTGTTAATGTACCAGACCAAGAGAAACTTGCTACGAGACCATGTGGTACCACTTCTAGTTTATGGCGGTATCGCGTACAGCTGTTATTGGTTTTACAAGGTTTGTATTACTAGCATCTAGCGATTGAATAATACCGAATAAAATACTAACTCATCATCATCTTCCTGCCCTTATCCCACTAGGTGGGGTCGGCACAACAGGTTCTCTTCCTCCACTCTCCCCTATCATCCGTCATCTCAGTAGTCACTCCCTTCTTACACATATCGTCTTTCACACAGTCCATCCATCTTTTCTTAGGTCTACCTCTACTCTTGTATCCATCCACATTTAAATCCATCACCCTTCTTGTAACATGGCTTTCCTCCCGCCGCATAACATGCCCATACCATGCCAACCTATTGCTCTTCATCTTTTCTGTCACCGGCGCTACTTTCAAACTTCCTCTAATATGCTCATTCCTTATCTTATCCATCCTCGTCACTCCACACATCCATCTCGACATTCGCATCTCCGTCGCATGCACTTTTCTTTCATCCGTCGCCTTAGTTGTCCAACATTCAGATCCATACAATACGACAGGTCTATAGAATACTAATTACTGTGCAAAATATCATGACTCTTTAAATGCATCCCACGTTCCCATGTTTTCTTCCTCCACTCACTCCTATCATTCGTCAACTCTGAGTCTACTCCTCTTACATTCATATCATCTTTCACACAATCAAATCACTTCATCACCTGGGTACGCAAGTAGAGTAGAGTAGAGGTAGAGTAATGAGTATGAGTATATGTGGATATGTGGATATATGAGATAGATACCCATAACTTTTTTGGTGACATGGTTTTCATCCCTCCTCTTCACGTGTCCATACCAGGCTAATCTAGCACTCTCTTCAGTAAAAGGCACCACTTTCAAACTTCCTTTTTTCTTTCAAACCTCTTTAAGTTTAGATATCCTCAAAAGATCGAAATGTCCACGGGTGGTGTAGTGGTAGAACCCCTGCCTCTCGATCCGAAGGTCTCGAGTTCAAGCCTGATAGTGCACAAATGAGTTTTTCTATTCGAAAAATATGTCTGCAATGCCAGTGCTCTTAAACGGTGAAGAAAAACATTGTGAGGAAACCGGCATACCCTAGAACTAAAAATTCGAAGGTTTGTGTCGTAAGTTAGTATTCTTATAAACGGCGATGGGCTTGTAACCCGTCACTATGCAAAATGTGGGCTGATACCAAAATTTTGTTTGGACGTGCCTCTGACTACCCCCTTTAGATATCCTCAAAGATTTAGAGGATCTGAGGAGATATCTACCTAGCCTGGGGATTACAGTCGTGTTCATGTTGGTTTGTTTTGATTTTTTTTTGTTAAATTTTAATAATTAGTTACGTACTTACTAGTTTTAACTAACTACTCAAAATTTCATAGATTAATTCGTAAAGCGGCGTTAGGCTTGCAACCCGTCACGTACGGGATAAGTGCTAGCTAGATGTCATAAACTAATATCAATTTATTATCGGCCTTTGTATTTTTTTTACCTAACACTATCTACTAGATTTTTCTGTTTATCTCTGTTTTATTATGCATTATCTTCTAAATACATTATCTAACTGATAATTATTTACAAATTCTAGTGTTAGTATAAATGAGCTAATTTTTACCGTATTTTTTTGGTAGCTTTTCTGATTAAATAAAAAAAGCAATCAAATATTCTGTGACAACTCCCTAGAAATCCTACTAATATTATAAACGCGTAGTTTGTGAGAATGTATGGATGTGGGGATGTATGGATGTATGTTTGTTACTCTTTCACGCTGAAACGGATGAACGGATCTGTATGAAATTTGGCACAGATGTAGATTTTAGTCTGTAATAGCACATAGCTACTTTTTATCCCGGAAAAATGTACGGTTCCCGTGGAATAGATTTGTTTTTGTTTTTCAAAGTAGCAAGGGCGGAAGCTAGTATATACAGACATAATATTTGAACATGTCAAACAGCTCCATCTGACGTCAAAACTAAAAAAAATAACTCAAAAAATATTCCATCCACAGAACTGCATTAGACAATTATTATTCGTGGAACAGCCGAAACGAAAGAGTACGTCGGAATGCATCGATGAACTTCGCAAGTCGCTCGATGTTCTCAACGCGAATATGACGTCACTCCGCGGCGAGATGCAAACAGCCAATCAGCAGACGGCGGCGCGCACGCAAATAGCTGACTTACAAGCTGATATCGCGTCTGTCAAAGGAATATTACTCAATAGGTTAGTTAATAGCCTTAAACTTCTTAAGAACATCATTATAATAGATACTACGAGTATAAACAGTTCTGCATACTAAATTATCTATTACGAACTTAATATTAACTTAGTAAAACCAGTTCGGCACATTTAATTCTCCTTTAAGAACTTATTTACTTCTAGAAACCAGTGCTAGACACTAAATTCTCTCATACAAACTTGTATACTTACTTTTAGAAACCTGTTCTTATATCTAAATTCTCCCTTACGAACTTATTTACTTCTAGAAACCAGTTTCTATACTAGATCCTCTCATACGAACTTGTATACTTCTAGAAACCAGTGCTAGACACTAAATTCTCTCATACAAACTTGCATACTTACTTTTAGAAACCTGTTCTTATTTCTAAATTCTCTCTTACGAACTTTTTAACTTCTAGAAACCAGTTCTGCACACAATTCTCTCATACGAACTTATATACCAAAGAAACCATATGACTCTCTAAAATCTCTCTTACAAACTTATATAAATCCAGAAGCCATATACACTCAAAAAAATCTCTTACGAACTTGTCTACTCCCAGAAACCAATTCCCCGCGCTAAAGTCCCGTGCGGAGGCAAGCGAGTCTCTCTTACGAACATATTCTCATACGAACTTGTCTACATCTACTATCTAGAAACCATATTACACTCTAAAATCTCTCTTACGAACATATTTACGTCTAGAAACCAGTTCTGTACATTAAATTCTCTCCTTAGATCATTTACTAAAATTCTCTCATACGAACTTGTATACATCTAGAAACCATATTACACTCTTACGAACTTATTTACTCCTAAAAACCAATTCCCCACGCTAAAGTCCCGCGCGGAGGCAAGCGAGTCTCTCTTACGAACACATTCTCATACGAACTTGTATACATCTGGAAACCATATTACACTCTTACGAACTTGTCTACTCCCAGAAACCAATTCCCCACGCTAAAGTCCCGCGCGGAGGCGGGCGGGGGGATCCCCGCATGGCAGCGGCCGGCCGACGAGCCGCGCCCGCGCTCGCGCCGCTCCGAGTCGGGGGGCTCCAACTCCAGCGAGGGCGAACACGCCGCTAAGAACAGTGACAGCAGTCTCGAGATCATGTGAGCATACGAGCAATTATTAGTATTAGTATTGTCGTATACTAGTTTAGTAATTTAGTAATTAATGTACACGCTAGTTTAGTGAAGTATCCCAATTTAGTAATGTACTAGCTGACCCGGCAGACTTCGTACTTATTTAGAAAACGTTTGTATAGGAAATAGATAAGGGCTATTTTTAGGGTTTTCCCGGCTGTTATTCGAATTTTTCTTACCTTTTAAACCTTCCCTAGACTTCCACGAACATTTCAAGACCAAGATAAGATAAATCCGTTTAGCCGTTCTCGATTTTTAGCGAATTATATAGATTATATTAAGCGCGGTTTATTACATTGTACTACTATTGTAATGTATCCCACTGTTATTGTACTCAGTGATTAAATGCAGTAAGTATACTAATTTAGTAAAGTATCTCATTGCTAAATTAAAATAAAAAAAAATAGTATATTAGTATTATTAGTATTAAACGGGTATTTATCGCGCTTTATTTACTTATTTTTCCCGACGTTTCAACAGGTTTACACAATGTCGTAGGCACGATGATTCCAGTCATCCCATGACCACGATTGTGTAAACCTGTTGAAACGTCGGGAAAAATAGGTAAATAAGGTTAAGATTCTGTTATTAGTCGTATTTTTTTAAATGCTGAACCAAATTTAATGAAACTCTTTGTTACAGCACATGAAGCCAGAAGTTCGTCATAGTATACGTTAGGCTAGTGCTACACTCGACATGTACTATCAGAACCGCGTACCGAACCAAATCGTGGAACTTCAGCTATTTCGAAATCAAATTTACCGTGACTTTGGACGCGTATGACAGGCGAAAAGACAATATACCCCATATATTTAAATCTTTTAATATTTAATTTAAGTTTTACTTAAAACTTGCCGGAATACTAAAGTGTTAAAATGAGGATATGTGCCTATTATAATGTTTGAACGTGCCTCTGACTACACCCTTTTTGATATCCTCAAAGATCTAAGTAACTATAGATAATGATGTCTATCAAATCTGGAGATTACAGTCGTGATCAGTTTTTTTTAAATTAGCTATTTTAATATCATTCGAAAAACAGTCGTTAAAAATACATTAACTGTATCACTTAATTTACTGAGCCCTGTTTCCACCAAATTAGTTTAAGCCCTATCCCCAGAATAAATCCAAGAGTAAACTGACATTTTACTTGCATTTGACATAACATTATTCTGAGAATATTTTTACCAGAAGTTAGTTAAATCCAGCCGGATATATTGTAAAATTCAATGGTTAATGATTGGCCTCACAGCTCAGTTGGTAGTAGCTCTGCCTTCTGCGCTGTAGGTTGTGGGTTCGAGCCCGACCAAGGATAAACATTTGTGTGATGAAGGCAGATGTTTGTTCTGTGTCTGGGCGTTATTATGTATTCTATGTAAATACACAAAAAAACTATTAGCTATGTGCTACCCAAAGTACAAACTTTTTAATTTGAAGCTAGATGGTTATGTGACGACCTCAGTGGCGCAGCGGGCAAGAGTCCGCCTGCGACGCAAGAGGTTGCGGGTTCGATTCCCGCCTCGGAACAAAGTTGTGTACGATCTGCAGAAATTTGTTCCGTTGGTCTGGGTGTGTATGTATAATAAAAAATATCTATCTATGTACCTACATCATGTATTAAATATATCAGTTATCTAGTACCCATAACACAAGCTTTGAGTAGCTTACTTTGGGGCTAGATGATGCCGTGTGGATTGTCCAGCATTATTATTATTATTATATATGTGAAATGTCCACCAATACTTATTTATTTACTTTAAAAATCAATTTACTAATTAATAACTATGACTTATTCTGGGAATAGTGCTGCTTAAACTAATTTGGTGGAACGACTGTATATTAATAATTTAAAGGTGGACCCTTAAATATATATTAGATATATTTTAACCCTTATTAATATACCGTCGTATTTACTATATAATGTATATTGACATACATATAATACATAGTTACAATGTGTGGTGGTAGCATTAGAGGTTTTAGGTATTGATATGTATTGTAAATATCATAGACATTGTCCCCAGGAAATTGAGGCTAAAAACTTTGAATTACGTCAGACAAACAAATTATTTCAACATATTTGAAAGATTGTTTTATTAGTACAAACCTAGTAGCTTTTCCCAGTAACTTTATCCGCATCTTTTAATGAAAATAACTCTAAAAATTGCTTATCTGTGTTCATGATTCTTTAATATTCCCACGCCCCTTTTTTTTATTACTTTTCTTCAATGTACAGACAGACACGATTCTACAATTTTTACATTGATCTGAAACAATTTTGTTTTGTCTAGTCCGAGACGTTCCATTCAACTTTTAAACGTAAGTTTCAATTTCAACATCACATTACAAAATAGAATAACTAATTTAGTCACTAGTTTGTAATAATTTGTTATAATTTATGATTATTATTTGGATGAATTTCATTAAAACACGATTCAAAATATTTCGCTGTATCGTTAGGTATACAATAGAC
Organism: Cosmorhoe ocellata; assembly: GCA_963675405.1. Lineage (NCBI taxonomy): Eukaryota > Metazoa > Arthropoda > Insecta > Lepidoptera > Geometridae > Cosmorhoe > Cosmorhoe ocellata. The sequence goes on along the minus strand of OY776256.1, from coordinate 9,123,315 downwards.
AAAATCAATAGATTTCAATTATATAACTTTATTATATTTAATCCCCTATAAGAACCGGAGGGAGATTTCTGGACAAAAAGTCCAAAAATCCTCTTCGCAGGGGATTTCTGGAATAAGCCATTGAAAAGTTTAAATGCTGCCAGTTTGTACATATTTTGTACAGCGCCATCTATAGTATGTAAATAAACTACATATAAAATTCCCATACAAAGTTAAAAAAACCAATTGGTACCTATTAGTTTGTCCAAGAAACGAGCTGATATGGCGCCCTCTCTCTTGCACAATTGTATGAAAGTGACAAGGATGCAGCACTGACTTAAATTGTCAGGATTGCTCATTGGGCACGCCCAATAAAATATTACTAAAGCACTTATTACACTACCCTGAATTCAGGGACCCTTACCCTAAATAAGAGTGGGGTTATAAGAGTCAGGGCGTAAAACGTAGAGGCTAGGCGTTAGGCTCCCTTACTACCGGGCCTTGAACACCGTGTAGTGTAATAAGTGCTTTATTCAAGAAAATGTTAGGCTGCGTTTACATTGCTGATCTAACTCGCAAAAATTGAATTATAATATTTTGTCAACGTAATACCGAACACTGAAACAACAGCACCACTCAAGAGACTCCTTATCTTATCAAGAAGTTCCTTATCTCCAACCAATGATTTCCAGCGCTTGATTTCCCTATTAGTTCGTTTCGTTGGACAAATCATAGGTAATGTACGTTTATTATTGTTTTTGTTGTTTTTTTTAATTTAGAAAATTGTTCAAAACATAAATTTCTATCACTATTGGAGATTTCCAGCAAACTCTTAATTGTAACAAAATTATGAATCTGACTTCCTTTATTGCTCAGTATTTGTTGTTTTGTAAGACAGTTGTATATACACGGTGTTACCAGACTACTTCCAAAAACTTCAGGGGGTTATAGTACCCATCAATATAAACAACTTTTTCCAAGAAACCAACCCTGTGAGCGCGAGAACAAAACAACTTTTCCATGCAAAAGTCCAATACTTGGCTAAAATGTATGAAACAGCTGTTTTTTTTCGCGCTCACAGTGGTTTCTTAGAAAAAGTTGTTTATTGATGGGTATTTTAATACCCTGAAGTTTTCGGAAATAGTTGGTAGCACCCTGTATACTACATTCCAATGTATGTTTGTGATGTATAACTAACTTATCGTGATAATAAACCAATGATGCAAAACATATTCGTTTTTATTTTAATCTTCAATATTCTACCAAAGTTAAAGCCGCGTTCGAACGCGTGTCAATAAAAATAGCACGAGAAAAGAATGATTTTAAGACAAGCGCCAAGTTCAACCACGATTTGACGGAATACTGATGTTTTTATTTCAAAGGAACAATTATTATAATGTGTATTAATTCAGTGTTCTTCATATTAAACGGTGAAGGAAAACATTGCGGAGAAACCGGCATAATCTAGAACGAAAATCGCGTTGTTAATATTAATTTAAGAGTCTATCACGTACGAAATACTAACTAGGTACTGTGCAAAACGTGGATATTATGTGCTAAATATATTTATACATGCCTCTGACTACTCCCTTTAGATATCATCAAAGGTATAATAAAACCAGTAACAGTAATACGTACGACTTTATTTATAAAAATACATCACAAGGTATATAATATTGAGCTTAATAATTGAAGGTCCTGTATAACGATAGAACACACTTGTAACAAGTTTTCAAATACCAATGAGATCAACAACGATAATTTGTAAACACAAGTCCTAACTTATATATTCATTCTTAGGGCGCGGCCACACAAGCCGGTTTGCCCAGTTAGCGCCACACATCTACGCAAGTTCCAGACTGTTGCAAACTGTTTGCCAACCATGCCCGCGCCCCATAATGTATTCAACGATGTCCTCTTCAAATAGGACTTACTTGACGTTCACTACAGAAAATTATGCAGTTGAGATCAAGCGTATAAAGTATTTAGCTTGCTTAATTTCGATTCCTGATTAGTTTTAAGGGCCTTTCTATTCCACTGTTTCGTCATTGTTCGCACCAATTTTATTTATCTCATAAGATATTAGTTAATTTTAAATGTTAACGTGAAATAACTTATTATCAATCATCTTTTATTGCTCCCTTCATACTATCAGCTTGAAAGACGAGCTCTAGAATCAAGGATAAAAAGTTTTTAAATGACGGTCAAATATCAAATTGAGTAGAAACGCCCTTAATTTCAGATAAATCGTGACAAATTCCGCTGGCTCTAAAATGTATTAACAGATAACTGTATCGTTTTATTTTGGCGCGTGTCTAGAGCCGGCTTTACAAAAGTAGGGAAAATAGTTTCTATGGCACACTCAACATTTAAAACTGCAACACTATAAATTTTTATTAAAATATTTCACTTACATTTTAAATCCATATTCAATATCTTTTAACAATTATTAAAGCAAAATTTTATGAGAAATTTGAAATTAACAAATATTATGACCCCTATTCTGTGTAGCAGTAGCTAAAGCTAATATTATATAAAAAAGTAATAGGAACAGGACATTGCCAATTGAATTTATAGCTCATAGCTCAATACAAATCTGTAAACATAACGCGTAAAAAGTGAAACTAAATAAGTAATAAGTAATAACTATCACGGATCACGCTTAAATTTTTTAAGTTAAAATCACGTAAAAAGAAACAAAAATTATAATTTAATGCCAATTTGGCAACTCTTACTAATTAACAATCTGCTTTCTTAACACAGAAAATATACTCAAAATAAATGACATGTTTAAAATTAGCTTTAGCTACTGTTTTCCAGAATCAGAGCCACTAAGTAAGTAAAGTGACAGTATAATTAGTATTGCACCAGTGATGGCGGAACAGCCGAAGCTCAGAAGTAGAAAATTCTATGTATAAGTAGTAGATGAAGTACATAATATCTAATTTACAAAATAATTGTATAATCTAAACTTTAAACACCTTAAAAGTAAAAGCAATAAGATATGCAAAAACTGGGATAAAGATTACAGTTTACAAATAACCACCAAAATATGTTGATCGACTTAGATTTTTTTACTTTTTTTTGTTGCATTCGTAGCGTATTTGGCATCAACCATACTATCAGATACGAAATATGCTACAACGCGAAATTATTCTCGAATTAAATACTAAAATACGTATGGATAAATGCTTTTATATACACGACACGATTTAACAGTGTTATCAAACACAAATCGTGTAACGTCTCTATATAACCATTGGATGCGAAAACATACCTTTAACGAGCTAGAGCAATATCTTCTTGTCGGTCAAATTCAACTTGTCATACTTCACAATAACCTCATCAGGTTTAGCACTCAACATTTTCTTGGCCCGCGTCAAATCATCTAAAAAGCACCGCCCCTTTTCAGTTCTCATAATCTGCCGTTTCGGTAATAAATTCTTAGATAAATACGATATCAGTTTCTGCCAATCTTTCAACAAGAAGAACACTCTATCGTGTCTAGTTTCAATCGGGATTTGTCCGTTGGAATGTTCGAAAAACACGTTTAATATTTCCTTAGGGTTTCTGGACACACGGCTGGCTTTGACGAACGATAACAGTAACACATCTACATCCTTATGCGCTGTTAATAATGGTTTATCGTATATGCTGTACTGATTGTTATCTTCCGCCGGTCCCACTATGTACATGACATGGGAGGCGAGTCTGAACGCCTCCTCAGCCCATATGTAAGGATCGCCGTGCGATGTGGTCGATATATCGCCATCGTATAGTATATCAAAGCCATATTCTGTGCGTAGATACGTGATGAATGAGGCTACGCATTCAGCATGCAGGCGATTCGCTAGTGAATATATAACTAAAACTTTCGTTGGTTGCGGTATTTCGTTTGCTGGAACAAAATATAATAGAAATATTATTCTTAACTGTACTAATATTTTAAAGAGGGAAGATTTGATTGTTCGTTTGTTTGCATTGAATAGGCTCCGAAACTACTGAACCGATTTCAAAAATTCTTTCAATGTGTAGTTCATTTATTTTTAAGGTGTGAAGTGTTTTTAATATGTTTTTGTTGTATATACTGTATAGCCCTATATTCTCTCAGCGAATATAGGGCTCAGGCTATAAAATATGTCAAAAAATCCAATATGGCGGCTGTTAGAACCTATTTTCAATCATTCTCAGTTGGGTGTTTTAATTTTTACAATAAATACCATTATTACCTGCACGTTTGTAATCCTTGCAACAGTACCGCCGGATGAGGCGTAGAGCTATGTAATATGCGAACAGAGTTGCAACTATCAACGCGGTCACACTGGCTATGCATATATTCATTGTCTGGGATTCGCTACCTGGAAGTTGCAAGTTCAAAATAAATTAATATAGATATATTATCTATACTAATTAGGGATGGGCCGAAATTCGGTTCACATTCGGTTCAACCGAATTTCGGCAGCTTGAACCGAACTTCGGCATTCGGCCGAAATTCGGTTCAGAAAATTAATACCTACTTGCACTATTTTGACTGAAATTTAATAAAGTACCTGGGTGACCGAGCTTTGCTCGGTTTTTTATTGGTAAACGACGTTTTCTGAAAATGAAACCTAGCTAGATCGATTTATCGGCCCCCAAACCCTCTGCATACTAAATTTCATGAAAATCGTTGTAGCCGTTTCCGAGATTTAGATTATATAATATACACATATACAAGAATTGATCGTTTACTTTATAGGTATAAGATAATAAGGCTAAGTAACTTCGATATATCTTTAGTGATCTAAAAGTCTTTTAATAAGTGATGCCAAAAAAAACTTACTGATCTTGATCTTCGGACTTTCAACCATATTGCATTTATTTTGGTCCTTGCATTTCTTGTGCATCGGCGTCACGGAGAAATAGTACAGGCCATTTTCCCCCACATATTTGTAATCGTACGTCACATCATCTGTCCTGTTCTTGAGGATAACAGTTCTACAAAAAAAAACAATTAATCGAAATCGTTCCGGCCCCACGGTACAACTAAATGTGCCGTGGGTACAGCACGCCTACCATGAGTTGTCACATTTAGATCGGCTGACGTTACTACAGTAGTAATAGTACGTAACTATGACATCTGTCAAAATTGTTACTCATGGTAGCAAATCCTAAGCAAATTAATGAGCGCAAACTACAGTCGCTGTAGTACGCTGTGACGTAGGATAGTTAGCTACGTGAGATTTTAGTACCCAACTATCCGCTAGAAGCGCTGTACAAATTTTTCATACATTTTTTTAACTATAGTCGCTAGCGAGTGTAGATTGTGAAAACTCATGGTAGACCCTCAGGTCATTCAACGGATCTAGGCATTCGTGAAGTTAGCCACAGGTGCGAGTTTGCGCATGTACAGTTCCTTCCCTCCTCATACTTTTACAATTGCTCTCGAAAAACGATACTGCGCAGCTCTTGCGGCTAACTTCACGAATGCCTAGATTCGATGAGCCAACTATACTTTAAGTTCGCTTTTTACATCTCTAGTAAATACCATTTTATTATAAAAACTTACCGAGACTCAACTTCACAGCCGACTTTGCCGCATTCTTTCATAACGTCTATTTTGTATTCATTTATTTTGAGCGACGCGGGCGGAGGCAAAATGTGTAGGCGCATTGTACTGGTGAATATCTCTATGTAGATAAACGGTTTCCATTCTTCCTCCTTTACAACTGGACCTAAAAAAAGATAAAATATTTTGCTTTACACAACATTAGAATACCCCTCCAGCAGTGAACGGAAAATACATGGAAGCATTCATTGAGCTAAAAAATTACCCCACAAAAATTGTGATGTGGTAGGCAATTATACCAAAAAATTACGGCAATTTAAACTCAAACGTCGAGGGAATAAAGTCGACATTAATCAATCTGGCAAATCCACGAAGAAGTATCGATGTGTGAAATTTGGTCTCAAATTTCGGGGATATTTCCCTTGAAGTAATGCTTCTATGTTTTTTGCGTTCACTACCCTCCAGCAATTTTTGCTTTTTAACTTTCTATAATGGTAAACTTTGGAAAATCTGCACAATTTCCATTATAGATTAGTGAAGTAATCAATAGATGGCGTAACAAGACTTGTCATCTTTTTAATTTTCTCCAACAATAGATGGCGCTGTTCACAACTTACTGAGCATCTCTGCAGTGGGTACATTGAAGTAATACTGTCCCCTATTCACAACTCCGTCTCCGTACGCTTCAAAGTCCAGGATGTGACTCTGGCCGTCTTTATCATCAGTCTTGGGCCAGTAGCAGTCGTAGTATAGTACAGATCGGTCGTCTATTGGAGCATCATTGGATATGTTGATGTGACGGCAATGGTTGCGGAGATCTCTATATTTGTCTTGGAAACGGAACCTCATACCTGTAAAGAAAGGACAGAATGGATATCCTACTAATATAATAAACATGTTGTAAGAATGTAAGAATGTATGTTTGTTTCTCTTTCACGCTGAAATGGCAGAATGGATCTGGATGAAATTTGGCAAAGATATAGATTATAGTCTGAAATAGCACATAGGCTATTTTTTATCACGGAAAAATGTATGGTTCCTGTGAGATAGATTTGTTTTTGTTTTTCAAGGCACCATACGGGCAAAAGCTAGTTAGCTAATAAAACAGGTACTGAAAAGGATGGAAATATCTAGTACTTTCCTGCTAAAAAACCGAGAAAGTACTAAATATTTCCGTCCTTTTCAGTATTTGTAATGGATTTCCGCAAAGTCGCCTGAATCAATCATTTCTATACTAACATTATAAAGAGGAAAGTTTTGTATTTTGTATTTTTGTTTGTAATGAATAAACTCAAAAACTACTAGTCTGATTTCAAAAATTCTTTCACCATTAGAATGCTACATTATCCCTGAGTAACAAAGGCTATATTTTATTCTAGCTTTCGCCCACGGCTTCGCCCGCGTGGTATCTTGAAAAACTAAAACAAATCTATCCCGCGGGAATCTTATATGTTATTCCAGACCATAATCTATAGCTGTGCCAAATTTCATTCAGATCCGTTCAGCCCTTTTAGCGTGAAAGAGTAAGAAACATACATCCAGACATCTTTACATCCATCCATCCATACATTCTCAGAAACCTTTGCGTTTATAATATTAGTAAGATAGGTACCTCACGAGCAAAGCCGCGAGCGGAAGCTAATATTTAATAAAACAGGTTTTTTTTACTCACTTTTCCATTTAATATTACTGAATGTAATATTCAGCACTGTGTGGTTGATGGCATACGGTGTAATAATATCGGTGTGGACCATTGTCATGATATAGGGCCTTAGGGTAACTCCACCGACAGCGGTGTTGGTCATGAGAGGCCCAAACACCATGGACGTGCAGGCCTGACTGTTGGGAGGGTACACCTCCATCTTGCAAATATCATTTTCAGCTTGATGTACCTCTCTGCCTAGTATCTGAAGGAAATAGTGTTTTATCTTATATTTTTTTTTTATTATTTATTTATTTAGACGCACAAAACACATTACAACCACAAAAAATAATATTGTATCAAACGAAGGAGTTGTGAACTTGATTGTAACATAAAACATGTGCGCACACCTAAGCAAAGGCAAAACAAAACAGAACTACAAAAACTTATTACTAAAATAGGTATCAACTATTGAACAAAATGGAAGAGAATAATTTATACAATAATAAGTAGTAGGTACTAATATCTACAGTCTATCTATACTAATATTATAAAGAGGAAAGATTTGATTGTCTGTTTGCATTGAATAGGCTCCGAAACTACTGGACCGATTTGAAAAATTCTTTCACCAATGTGTAGAATGAACTTTCAGGATAAACATAGGCTATATTTTATGTAGGTACTTCGCGGGCGACGCCGCGAGAGGAAGCTAGTTATGTATAAAAAGCGCTGGTGGTGTAGTGGTAGCCTCACTTTCAAAGTGCACCAATGAGATTTCTATATGAAAAATTTATGTGCGCAATGCCCATACTCTCAAACAGAAAGAAAACATCGTGAAAAAACTGGCATACCATAGAACCTGTCGGAACCGTACGGAATACTAACTACTGTGCAAAATGTAGGCATGTGCCATGTCATGTTTGGACGTGCCTCTGAATACCCTCTTTAGTTATCCTCAAAAGATATAGGTCACTAGAGGTCTGAGGAGATATCTACCGAGCCTGGGGATTACAGTCGTGATCGTTTGTTCATCTGCCGCAAATGTTAACTATAGTTATATACCCAGTCTATTTCATGACCTTGAGATTGACTGAATACAAAATAGTAAATATTTACGTCCCACGCACATCTCAATCAATTTTGTAGTAGGCTGAGGTTTTTTGTGTTACTCAATGTAGTTTATATTGTACTTCTAAGTAGTTTCACGGCTGAAAAGCGTGCAAGACCAAACAAAATAAGTTGCATCTACTTGGTACAAACAAAAATCAATAGCAGAACAATGCAATACTGAGTGGTCTCTAAATGCACGTCTTTTTAGTTAAATACCTGTGTCGAACAGCTGAGGGTTTTCCTTTCTTCAGGTGAACTATCGCAAAGGCGATTAGCAGCAGACACAAATTGCAAGAAAGCAATGGAAACACAACACAACAATCGCCACATTTTATGTAGGTGTTTTATGTAACATCAGAACTAACCACTAACGGGACACGGGACTAACACACGTTTAAGAAAACATCATTTCTACAAAATATAGAAATAAAATAGAAAACGAAATAATTTTGTTTACAAAATGTACACCAGTCAGAGATATCGCTCACTGCTGGCTGTATGTGAAGTTTTTTTCTGTGCCTCTGTGCTGAATGACTGACGTAAGGAGCTACAATTCACTGTTCACTCACACCCATCGGCGTACTTCTAATAAAAGTCAGTTATTCAGTCTGTCCTCCTACTCCACAGACATACGCACACGCACACAGAGTGTAAATCATTGAAATGCCCCAGCCAGCCAGCAGCGGGGACCAAAACTAATTTATGATCCAATGTAAATCAACAGAAACAGTGAATAAATTCATGAGTAATTAATTTTAATCCTAGTTCCTATAGCCTCCTTGACACAATGAAGAAAGGCCCAATAAAGGCAATCGTCATTGTCCATTTTGCGTATGATTGTGAAATTTCGACAGTAGCGGGTAGGTACGCAATATCTAATTTATTTTTGACCGTTTCTTAATTAATCAATTAGTTTATTTTTTGTGTTTAGTGGGTAGATTTTGTATAATATTTAAAGCGAATTGCTATGCTGTAGGTTCAAAATAGTGCTCCATTCATGAAAACCTTTTTACCAATTACGATGATTTCATTGATTTTTAGTAGATGAGACTAGTGCTGTTAGTACAACAGGTAGGTACCTATTTAATTTTTTCGTGAATATCTATTGAACAAAACTTTCAGTTAATATTATTTTACTGAACAGAATTTTTTTAATGCATAAGTTTGTATTTTTGCTTTGTATAATTATGTAACAGTAGACTTTTTATTCATGTTTATGTGTGTTTTAAATAATTACTAGTATGTTGACATGTTAGTTTAAGTTTATATTTTATCTGTTCCTCTATAACGCATTGGATAATTAGTATCTAGTTATTTTGAGTTTAATAAACTGAATTTGAATTTGAATTTGAATTTATGCACGCGCTTAAATTTATTTAGTTTCACATTTATCTTTACTCTGAGGTTTCACATTAAAGTAAAGTAAAGTAAAGTAATATTTTATTGCGTCAAATACATGTATAATGTAGATGTCATAAGTCATTGTTTCAGTAATTGTTACTGCCCGTTTTGACAGTTCTGACAACTCTTTCCTTCAGTCGCCAATTTGCGCGAAAATAAAAATAGAGAACTTCGTCGTTTCTAAGCGTAGTGGTTATATTCTCTTTGGTCGTTTCGTTCGTTCATTCACCATGGATTTATTTCATGGAATGAGTTTATTTGTATGTAATGTACAAAGTAAAATGATTTATTAATAATTAGAAGTCATAAATTCATAACTACTTTCGTCCGAAACTGAACTAAACGAGCAAAGATCAAAGGTTGGACGTGGATTATCATTTTATCACAACATCAGCAAGCAGTAATGTCTGCAAATTGCAAACAAAAGGCCTAGCCAAGATTCAAAATGACCGTAAGTTAGTTTCTCCTAGCTTGTACCTACCGAAATAACAAAATAATTTGTACAACATTAAATTTATAGTATGCCCAACATAGCTACCTTCTTACAGGAGGTATCTTGTTGTCTCCTTATAACATTATGTAGGTAGGACTAAATAAACAGTCGTATCTGTCTAGTAAATTAGCAATAGACCTAGACTTTCGTCCAGCATACTTAGATAAGTTGGTAGGTAGGTATTTAACTTACCTACTTATAGTGGATTCAACCAAATTAAATAAGCACTAACCCCTGAGTAAATCACAGTTATCAAAGAGTAAACTGACATTAACTTGTATTTCACATAAAATTATTCTGAGAATAGTTATACCAGAAGATGGTCAAATCCCTTACCAAAACTTATTCAAATGATCAAAATAACTAAAGATACTATAGGTAGTGGTTCAGCCGGAGACCAGATTTACGATATTCATAGGCTTTGGTCAGAATGCCAGATATCCAGTAGTCGGTTGTAGAAATTATGTGATTCCTGCATGACTCAATTCAAGTTGTAACTAGCAGAGGTGAGCTTGAGTTGTGATTTGTACGACACATTCAATAAGTAAAGTTGCATCATAGGATTAGGGCAGGAGAATGATGATGCATAGGTAGGTATTTTTTTTCACCATATCAACCATTTTGATTCAGCCATTCATAGAAATACACACATGATCTTGATGGTAATCCCTTGATGGTTGATATCTCCTCAGATCTAGAAGATTTTATTTGAAATATCATGAAATTCGGTTTTAAAAACATGGCTAAGTATGAAACTAGGTATTTATACTTCTTAGTAAGTACCACACATTGTTATAATGGTACAAGCGGTTTGAATTGATTCCACTTATTTAAAGTCAATTTTAAATTCACATAAAAAGACATGGTTATTGACTTTGTTAATTACTAATGCAAGTTAAAGTTACTAAGCTTCTACCCCCGACTTCATATGCATGGTACATACATAAAGTAGCATTTTGCTATTCCAAATCACAAACTGTACCTGTTCTAAATTTCATTAAAATACATCCAGCTATTTAAGCTGTAAGTCACATACTAAACATCTACACTGATTACTGATACCTGATATCTGTTGAGCTTATCTGTAGATTGTTAGTAACAATCTTTGGTATACAGATATTGGCGGAATTGTGGCATACATAAGACACAGAGGCCAAAATAAAGTGAAGTGAAGTGAACATCTTTGGATAGCTCAACTGTTTCACATGTATATCATGTATTTTAGAGTGTGTATATTAATAAATCTACTTATAATTTCCTGCAAATAAATATCAATAAAATAAAATAATACCTGATTCTACTATTATTGTAAATGCAGAGGTTTGTTTATGACTAACCTAAACAGCTGAACTTTAATGAAATTTGGTATTGATAAAATAGCTTGTAATCTAGCAGACAGACAGACTACTTGATTTGTAAAAAGTGCTATATGTGCAAAGTCACTGACAGAACTAGTATTTAACAATATTACTTGATTATAACATGCTATGGTCTTTACATTGAGTTTCTTAGTGTATTTCGTTATTTTGCATTCATGTTACAATGAAACAAATGGAATTGACGCAGGTTTTAACCAAAAAATAATATTTCTTACGTCTATTTATTTTATTGACTTTCACAACTGTGTTATCAATCTATTTACCTTGTATTTAATGTACTTAATATTTAAGTAATTGTTTTTATAACATTTAAGATTTTTCATTGCCAATTATTAATTGAAGTAATTTAGAAATAGGTTCATGAAGGTATTAAGAATATTAAAAATACAAAACAACTAAAATAATACTTACAGCTAAGTACCACACCAACACTATCAAATATACACTATTCTAACTCAAATGACTAATCTAATCACATTTAAAATTCAAACCATATATACCTTAACAAAAACAACAAACTCAATTCAACCTATGCATGCACCAAAACACCTATACACAATTAACCCTGTTATAATTATATGTATGTTGTAAGTTTTTAAAACAGTTATGTATTATTTTAGCTGTTTTGGTGCATGTTTGATGATTTTTGGTTGATGTTCATATACTTGTGAGCATAATAGTTTTTGGTTGATGTTTATATACTTGTAAGCATAATAATAGTAAAAAACTGATTGGTTAGTCGAGCTGTATAGTTATTACTGACAATGAACTAAACGAACACAGGATACTGATTAAAATAACTAAGTTATCTCGTGCATTTGTTCTAAATATAATATTTCACAGTCCAGTCTTAATTGTTATTAAGTTGTGTATGTACATGTTGTTTAAAAATATAATATTATAATTATTTAAATATTATTAACGTTAGTTAAATATTTTGTTTAGTAAGTCAGGTGAGTCATCATTTTGTTGTGATAGTTTTAATACTCGCGAATTTTAATTTGATATTACTATAAAATTACTTATGTTTATGATTTGTAAGTAATCAAATTACTTATTATACCTGCTCAGTGACTCTTAGACTAAAAGCCTTTAGAAAGTTATACGTACGTCATAGTGTTTGTTTATTTTAAACCTATGGATTCATTATACTTTGTTAACAAATAAATTTATATACACTAATAAATAAAATACTAACAACTGAACAAACAAAGTGCACGGGCTAATTGTTAGCGAGTAGCGATTTCCTTCACATTTTGCGAAGCTGAAAGTGAAACTCCAAAGGGAGTGTCTTAAACTATCAGTTCTTTCAATTTCATAGAAACTTTCGGAGAGTTTTCGCAGAAACTGCGTACTTTTAATAACGACTTAATATGCAAATGAATTATACAGGGTGTTACCTGACTACTTTCGAAAACTTCAGAGGGTTAAAGTACCCATTAATATAAACAACTTTTTCTAAGAAACCAACACTGTGAGCGCGAAAAAAACAGCTGTTCCATGCAAAAGTTCAATACCTTTGGCTATAATGTATGAAACACCTGTTGTTTTTTTCTCGCTCACATTGACGGTTTCTTAGAAAAAGTTGTTTATATTAATGGGTACTTTAACCCCCTGAAGTTTTCCAAGTAGTCAGTAGGTCTACCATGAGTTTTCACAATCTACACACGCTAGCGACTATAGTTAAAAAAATGTAGGAAAACTTGCCTACAGCGCCTCTAGCGTATAGTTGGGTACTAAAACCTCACGTAGCTAGCTATCCTACGTCACAGCGTACTACAGCGACTGTAGTTTGCGCTCATAATTTGCTTACAATTTGGTACCATGAGTAACAGTTTTGACAAATGTCATAGTAACGTACTATTACTACTGTAGTAACGTCGGCTAATCTAAATGTAACAACTCATGGTAGACCTACTGGTAACACCCTATATCAGGGGTCGGCAACCTTTTGGCAGGCAAGGGCCACAAAGTGGCAATATAAACTAAAGGCGGGCCGCATTTGTGATATGAACCCTAGAAGCTGAAAATATGGCTCTCAAATGCCCATGTGTGACACGAGAAGCATATTTATTTTTCTATATCAAACAATTATAAAAGTTTGTTCGCATATTTATGCGAGTTCATTAAAAATTTTTTTAGTTTCAGTTCTAAGTATGGGGAACCCCCAAAATTTATTGATTTTTTTCTATTTATGTGTCAAAATCTTAATGCGGTTCACAGAATAGGTACCTACATCTACTTACCATGTTTCAACAGCATAGTTTTTATAGTTTCGGAAAAAAATGACTGTGACATACAGGCAGACAGACAGACATGCCGAATCTATAAGGGTTCCGTTTTTTTACGGAACCCTAAAAACATTCACGGGCCGCAAATAAGACGTCCGCGGGCCGCATGCGGCCCGCGGGCCGCGGGTTCCTGACCCCTGCCCTATATAATTAACAGCGAGCAAATAAGCTAGTGTCTGCTCGCTAGCAATGGCACGCACCTCAAAATATTTGTTATTGATATACATAAATATAATTATTGTCTATCCTCTGTTTATGATCTTGTTACCATTTTCAGTGTAGAACGCAGTCACTTGACACAGTTGCACCTTATTATAACCTCCTTTTCTATCCTAACTGAAAAATGCTCCTGCAATACGTAAGTGTCATCGTAACGAGTCTTTAGTTTCTCAAATATTTCATTAAAATCTATCTTTTTAAACTTACGCGATGTGAACACATTATTATTAGTATTAAACGGGTATTTATCGCGTTTTATTTACCTGCTTTTCCCCGACGTTTCGACAGGTGACCAAGTCTACCCGTGACCACGACAGCGTGTAAACCTGTCGAAACGTCGGGAAAAAGCAGGTAAATAAAACGCGATAAATACCTGTTTAATACTAATAATAATTCAATAAAATCATAATAGAATAAAAATTTGCTAGAACTCCTTTGCATTGAACATTTCATTTACACAAGAATCTAAATATTATTATACAAATTAAAAACCGTAACACACTGGCATTTTTTGTATTTTTAAAGATGTTTCAATACCTATAATGGCCATCTACTTACAATTACTTATATGAATATACTACCAATGACATGCAACTGAATTGGGGCATCAATAGAAGCAAATTGGACACGATTGGTCAGTGTTTCTTTAGAATAATTTAAACAGTGAAACAATGTATTTATTTGTTGAATATGGAAGTGTGTTGACTATTTTAAGCACAAAAAAATAAGTCTTATCTGTTATTGATCTGTGTTATCAGTAGCTGTGTACGAAAATGTACACTTTCAAAATTTATTTCCTTCAAACGCTTTAAGTTAAAAGTCTAATCTATGTTTTTTTCGCTGTTTTAAAAATACTTTATCAGTTTCGCGTAAAAACCCTAAGTTACTATAACTACACTTTTGAGCGGACACAATGTAGGGTTACTGCAGAGTTACAACAGCTTAAAAGTAAAAGTGCTCATCCATAAACCATAATCAAATTCAAACTAAAAACGTTTCGACAGGACACACTATACATGATGACAAAATAGGTAAATAAAACGCGATAAATACCCGTTTAGTACTAATAATAGTGTTCAGATCGCGCAAGTTTAAAAATATTTGAGTATAAACATATCAAATAGAAACTTTAAGTTCTTCGACTCGTTACGAGGCACATTACCACACGATCTGCGATCATTTTGAATCAATATCTGATCTATGATTGTGCCGTTGCCTACTCCTCAGGCCGAAGGGCGGGTGATGGGTCGACGTTTTGTGCTAACACTGGTGATTGGCATATCGGCAGGATTTAGTTTTGCGTACATTTTATTGCCATCTATAGGATATCCCAGAGATGTTTCATGGACGTACAGGTAAATGAAAAAGCTTGCAAGATTTGTGTGCCTTTTTGTGTATTGCATTAGTGTAATGTTGCATTTCCCTAATGTTCTTGGCATGCTGCTTCTCATTGCATGTTTAACTTTATCACAATTTATTTTACTTACATATTTTTAAAGCATTTCCTGTTTATATTTATTATTTATTAAGTGAATTACTGTCGAGTCTATGCTGAGTTACAAGTCCTTACCTTTGATTAGTAGCATATCGAGTTATGACCATGGTACTTCTACTCATAAAACTAAAGGTTACTTTGCTATCAATTCAAGTTTAAGTTAACTTAAAACTGTAATAATATTTGATTTGATTAATGTAATATGAACCATTTATGTTAAGTGAATATATTTCAAGGCCTACTTCAATAATTGTTCAAGTGTGTATTGTAAGTAGACTGGTTAGTTATTGTCTGTTGTGTGTACCTACCTACTTATCTACTTAGGAAAAAAAACAAGCTATCCTAATGGAGTTAATGTTATTAAAAATAATTTATTAATTTTCTAGGTTTTGGAAGCACCAAAAAGTAGTTGAAACCATAGTTTAGATTTTGCAAGTTTTGTTTGGTATTATTTTTTATTTTGACCGGTTGTTAGACTTTACAGTTTATTATTTTGCTTTAGCTGCTTTGAATGATTTATACCGAGGCTTGAATTTTTAAGCTTACTTCATAAATTTGGAAAATTAAAAAATAAATAAGTAGGAAACTAAATATATAAGTACTTAAAGTTACTTCGATTTAAAATTTATTTGTTAAATTATAAATTATCATTATTAGAGCATACCTACTGGTATTAATTTTGAAACTATAAATGCTCCAAAATGAAGTAGACGAAGACGATATTCATTTCGTAAACATTAAACTACAAACTCTGAACCTCATTAATATTATAATGTTTTTTTAAATCTTTAGAGGAAAATACGTAGAAAACACAAGCTTATTAGGTACTTTAAAACGGAAGTTATCTACTTTTTATCAATGAATAGGTAGCTATAGAAGTGAACAATATTTTTTGAGATATTATTATTTTGCTTGTTTCCTCATAATGCTTGGCAAGCCATGTACGCCAATATTTACCCCACCATAGTGTTTGGTCATGATTAGTAAGACTAAGAAAATTACATTTATTTCATCAACAAAAATCATTATCATAAAAACCCAAACATTTCGTTCCAATAAAGGTTGAGCAACTCGTGAGTTTAAGCAAATCATGCGCAACACTCAAAGTTTTCATTTGCCTCTGGCTTACATACAAATTTTACTGTTTTGACGGTTGAATGCTCAGGTTTTTAAACCAAATTTTCCATACTAACTATTGCAATAAACAAGCAATAACTATTTCAGAGAATCCGCCAGAAACTTAGATCTGCACCCTATAGTGGATGTCATAGACCATGGGAAAGATGAACCGACTCACAAATATGAGGACCGATCGATCGCGGACGAGCTCGCGAAGAAAGTCCGAGTGTTGTGCTGGGTGATGACCCAACCCAAGAATCACAACCTTAAAGCTAAACATGTGAAGGCAACTTGGGGGAAAAGATGCAACGTGCTGCTTTTCATGAGCACCCAAGAAGGTAACCCTTCTTCTTTTAGATATGGCGTCTGTGGTTGAGTTAGAAGGTAACCCAACCAATTGAACTTGCCTTCGCAACATAACTAGCTTTTTTGACAGTTGCATGACACATGAACTCTGTTCCGAGTTTCTAATGTAACAAATATGTGCAAGATCTGTTGGTGTAGTGGTAGCGACCAATACGAAAGTCGTGGGTTCAAACCTGGTCGTGCACCAATGAGTTTTTCAAATAAATTGATGTGCGCAATGCCAGTGTTCTTAAACGGTGAAGGAAAATACCGCGAGGAAACCGGCATACCTTAGAACCAAAAATTTAAAGGTTCGTGCCATAGATTAGCATTCTTATAAGCGGCGATGGGCTTGCAACATGTACGTACGGAATACTAACTACTGTGCAAAATGTGGGCATGTGCCATGTAATGTTCGGACGTGCCTCAGACTACCCTTGTTAGATGTCCTCAAAGATAAGTAACTAAAGATCTGAGGAGATATCTACCGAGCCTGGGGATTACAGTCGTGATCGTGTTTTTTTTTGTTAATTATTATGTGATTAGCAAGTTCACGACTCTACACCCGTAGACATAGCTAAGGACTAGGTATAATACTGATACATCCATCATGAAAGCTTAGTGTCAAAGGAGAAGTTGCTGCCAAGCACAAACGTACCTTTTACCTTAAAGATAAAGTTTATTTTCCTATACAGATGAGTCTCTGCCAACAATAAAACTACCAGTTGACGAAGGGAGGGACCAACTGTGGGGGAAAACGAAGGCCGCCTTCCGATATGTATACGAGCATCATAGGAGAGATGCTGACTGGTTTCTCAAAGCTGACGACGACACGTGAGTATTTTGAATTAGATTTTTAATTCATAAATAAAATCTATTATATATATATAAATGAATTGCTGTTCTCTAGTCTCGCCAAAACTCGAGAACGGCTAAACGGATTTATCTTATCCTGGTCTTGAAATGTTCGTGGAGGTCTAGGGAAGGTTTAAAAGGTAATAAAACGTATATTACTTACTTAAAACGCGCAGACGAAGTCGCGCGCGGGTCAGCTAGTAATAAATAAATAATTAAATAATGCTGGACAATCCACACAGCATCATCTAGCCCCAAAGTAAGCTAGTCAAAGCTTGTGTTATGGGTACTAGAGAACTGATATATTTAATACATTATAGCCATAGATAGATATTATTTTATTATACATAGAAAACACCCACGCCAACGGAACAAATTTCTGCAGATCGTACACAAATTTGTTCCGAGGCGGGAATCGAACCCGCAACCTCTTGCGTCGCAGGCTGACTCTCGCCCGCTGCGCCACTGAGGCCGTCATAATTTAGGAAGGAATGTACAGTTTTAATTCCCTTCCTTTCAATAATCAGTAGGACTGCCTTTGCTATTCACGACGTGGTAGGAAAAATAGTACAAACTTTATCATGACCAATAGATCTTTATCCGCGAATCCATTTTATTCGACGGCACGGGAACAGTTAATGATACTGTTTTCTGGAAAGGTTTATTTTATAACCCCCGACGCAAAAACGACGGGTGTTCTAAGTTTGACGTTTCTGTCTGTCTGTGTGTGTGAACCGATTTAGATTTTTTTGTTTGAAAGGTGAATTAGTCGGGGTTTGATGGAAATTGGTCCAAGATGGCTGCCACCAAAAAATAGGGCAAAATGTGTGTCGAGGGTTTCTTAAATTTATAATTCAATATAACTATGAACATAATATAACATGTGAACATAGTTTTGTCGCGTTGTCTGGGTGTTCAGAACTTTTTGATATTTTTACGTTATATGTCACTGAGATGTTCAGGTACATTTGAAAACTACAAATAAAATGTCTCCTCGCAATATTTACATAATGTTTATCATACAAATTTGATCCACCACAAAAGATTTATGCTACTAATATTATAAACGCGAAAGTTTGTAAGAATGTATGGATGGATGGATGGATGTCAAGATGTCTGGATGTATGTTTGTTACTCTTTCACGCTAAAACGGCTGAACGGATCTGAATGAAATTTGGCACAGCTATAGATTATGGTCTGGAATAACACATAGGCTACATTTTATCCCGGAAAAATATAAGGTTCCCGCGGGATAGATTTGTTTTTGTTTTTCAAAATACCACGCCGGCGAAGCTGTGGGCGGAAGCTAGTATATAAATATTTATCTCTTTCAGATACGTGATTGTTGAAAACCTCCGATACATGTTAGCAGATCACGACAGCAAGAGTCCCGTGTACTTTGGGTGCAGGTTCAAGCCATTTACAAAACAGGTATGGACAATATACTAATATCTTTATTTATAGCGTAAGCAAATATTACTTATGCCAGTTTCTTATAGATATAAGAAACTGTAAGTAAAAAATTGTTTCTATTAATAAAAGTAGGTATAGTTGGCTCAACGAATCTAGGCATTCGTGAAGTTAGCCGCAAGAGCTGCGCAGTATCGTTTTTCGGGAGCAATTGGAGGTATGAGGAGGGGGGAAGGAACTGTACATGCGCAAACTCGCACCTGCGGCTAATTTCACGAATGCCTAGATCCGTTGGATGAACTATACCTGGATGACCGAGCTTCGCTCGTTTTTTGAAGTAAAACTTCTAATGCAACTTCCAACAAGGTTGCGTTAAACGTCTAACGCTACTATGGAGGGTGTGAAAGAGACAGAGCGAGAGTGAATGCGTGGCACTCGCACGCATGCGCGTAGTATACTGTTACAGGCCAGCGCGAGCGTTAGTAACGAGAAGTTTCACTTCTTCCGCGCGGTTTTTTTGGGGTAAACGACGTTTTCTAAAAATGTAACCTAGCTAATTGATTTATCGCTCCCTATACCCCCTGCATACTAAATTTCATGAATATCGTTGGAGCCTTTTCCGAGATTCAGTCGGTCGGTGACCCGCAGGCTGATTACGATTCTCGCGACAGGTTTGCAACAGGCGTAAATCTTGCAATTATCGCTGTCAAATGTCAATTTTGTATTAGCTAACAGGCAACAGCAACCGAATACTATGTCTCCCTCTGCCGGACAATCGGTGAACAATATTTGTTTCCACCAATTGCTGTTCTGTCGCTAGTGGCGCTAGTGTTCAAAGGCAATGTGCATTCAGCAACAACTTAGCGATAGGCGGGGGACTGCCTTCCGTGATACCGTTATGGTAACAACTTGCTACCGATCGCGTAGCGGTCGCTGTCGCTTTGCTGCTGTCGCTACTGCAAAGTTTTACATAATAAGCCTGCGGTTCGCGCCGAGTCTTAGATGAAAACAATATATTTTTTTTTGCCTTTATTTCAGCTGCCAATGATGATGATGATCATAATGACGGCCTCTGTGGCGCAGCGGGCGAAGGTCCGCCTGAGACGCAGAAGGTTGCGGGTTCGATTCCCGCCGTGGGACAAATGTTTGCATTATTTGCAGATATTTGTCTCAGGTCTGGGTGTTTTCTATGTATAATATGTATGTATGTACAGAAAAAAGTACATCTATGTAGTATATCAGTCATGTGGTTCCCATAATACAAGCTCTGCTTAGTTTGGGGCTACATGATGCTGTGTGATAGTGTCCAGCATTATTTATTTATTTTTTTATAAATTTTCGAAGGTATGTGTCATAGGTTAGTATTCTTATATGCGGTGATGGGCTTGCAACCTGTCACGTACGGAATACTAACTACTGTGCAAAATGTGGGCATGTACCAAATGTCATGTTTGGACGTGCCTCTGACTACCCCCTTTAGATATCCTCAAAGATCTAAGTAACTAAAGATCTGAGGAGCTACCGAGCCCGGAGATTACAGTCGTGATCATGTATATTTATAAATTTAACTGTCTATTTCCAGGGCTACATGAGCGGAGGCGCTGGCTACGTGCTCAGTAGAGAGGCGTTGGACCAGTTCGTGACGAAGGCCCTGCCGTCACCGCACCTGTGCAAGGCAACCGACGGCGGCGCTGAAGACGCGGAGATGGGTGAGATAATCAATAAGTACCTGGATGACCGAGCTTTGCTCGTTTTTTTTGGGGATAAACGACGTTTTCTAAAAATGAAACCTAGCTAGATCGATTTATCGCCCCCGAAACCCCCTGCATACGAAATTTCATGTAAATCGTTGCAGCCGTTTCCGAGATTCCGATTATACGAGAGAAAGAACGAAGGAAAGAAAGAAAAATATTTATTTTGTTTACAAAATGACTTAAAATCTAAATTGCACAATTATAGTAGGTAAACAAAATAGGTTTTTTATAAGAAAACAAGAATTGCTCGTTTAAAGGTAAGTAGGTATAAGATAATAATAATTAACTTAAAAAACCCGATAGCCACCATGTACCGGAAAAATGTACGGTTCCCGTGGGATAGATTTGTTTTTGTTTTTCAAGGTACCACGCGGGCGAAGCCGTGGGCGGAAGCTAGTAAATAATAATAATAAAAAATAAATAAATATTGGTGGACAGCTCACACAACGCCATCTAGCCTCAAACTAAGCAAAGCTTGTACTATGGGAACCAGATAGTTGATAGTTTCATTAAATACTTTTTTTTATAAATACATTCATAGAATAATAACACCCAGATACAGAACAAACATCTACATTCATCACACAAATGTTTATCCTCGGTGGGGATCGAACCCACAACCAACAGCGCAGAAGGCAGAGCTACTATAAACTGAGCTGTGAGGACAGAGATGCTTAGCTTTGATTCTTATCATGTCACTAATCTTTTTAAACCAGTGTGGTATAGTGCGCCTTAAAGGCTCAATGTCCTCAAGCTTTGATCATGATCAGGGAATTGACAAATTGTATACAGGGTGTAACATTCAGATCGGTCAGTATATCGGAAAGTCTGAAACTATAACACATACGAAGATCTGTTCTTGGCAACCATGTCATCGACTTTAGTAACAAGGCAAACTTCAGAGATTTTTTGAAGTTTTGGACTGAGAAATTATAGCTCTAGTTTTTATATTTTTTTCGTGTTATTTTGAGTTTTACTGTGTAATATTGTTGATTATTTACTTTTCAATTCAGCCCGAGTTCTTGACTTGTGGGCGTGAGATATGTGAATTAAGTGAAAGTTCCTTTCTAGATCCATGAATTTAAAAAAAAACACTTCTGTTTGACAGTGACTGACTTTGTGACATTGACAATACTGTTCATTTAAAAAAAACTCGAAACAGACATCTTTTTGACAGTGACATTGACAAAGCAATTCATTTAAAAAACTGACACTGGCAAAATTGATCTCAAAAGAGACAGATGCCATAAAAAAGAAGCTACTTTCAATTATAGGTCATCCAACGGGTCTAGGCATTCGTGAAGTTAGCAACAGGTGCGAGTTTGCGCATGTACAGTTCCTTCCCCCTCCTCATACCTCCAATTGCCCCCGAAAAACGATACTGCGCAGCTCTTGCGGCTAATTTCACGAATGCCTAGCCAAATATATATAGACTAGCTGATGCCCTCAGCTTCGCTCGCGTGAATGTCGATTATCGCTACTTTTCATACAAACTTTCATCCCCTATTTTATCCCCTTGGAGGTAGAATTAATCAAAATCCTACGTCATAACATCTACCTGCATGCCAAATTTCAGCCCGATCCGTCCAGTGGTTTGGGCTGTGCGTTGATAGATCACTATGTCAGTCAGTCAGTCAGTCAGTCAGTCACCTTTGAGTTATATATATTTAGATTGTTTAAATTTCGTTTTATTGTATTTCAGGCAAGTGTTTGGCTAACATCGGCGTGAAGGCCCTCGACAGCCGCGACTCGCTGCAGCGCGGGCGCTTCTTCCCGTTCGTGCCGAACGACCATCTCTTCCCCAGCAAGGACGCCTCCTTCTGGTACTGGAACTACATCTACTACCCCACCGACGAGGTAACACATTGCGAAACATCTACTGGCTTCCGCCCGCGTGCACCTTGATAAACAAAAACTAATCTATCCCACGGGAACCGTACGTTTTCCGGGATAAAGTAGCCATTTGCTATTCCAGACTATAATCTGTATCTTTGCCAATTTTGATCCAGATCCGTTCACCCGTATCAGCGTGAAAGAGTAACAAGCATACATCCATACATTCTTACAAACTTTCGCGTTTATAATGTTAGTAGGATATTGTTCACTGGCTTCGAATAGAATAGAAAAACTATATATCTCGAATAGAAAAACTCATTGGTGCGCGACCAGGTTTGAACCCACGACCTTCGGATCGTGAGGCGGGGGTGCTACCACTACACCACCAGCGCTCTCTCATTGCGCACATAATCTATTATATAAAAATGAATCCCTATTTCCCTTGGTCATGGCATCACGCGTGAACGGATGGACCGATTTTGCTAATTCTTTTATTGTTGTGTTTCTTATTGTAAAAAGAAGGTTTTAAGACAGAACAACGTCTGTCCGCTCAGCTAGTTCGCAATAAATACTAGTTCAATATCATCTTGCTCATTCCCCAGGGTCTAGATTGCTGTTCCGATCACGCTGTTTCGTTCCACTACGTGACTCCACAACACATGTATGTAATGGATTACCTGATATACCATCTTCGACCTTACGGCATCAGCTACAGGAAGTCTGAATTGCCTGCTATACTCAGGAACGATTCTGCCGTCTAATGCCTTATGAACGAAGATATTTTAAGGTTTGTATGCTGTTACAACCCGGTCACATTATCTCGAGACCTCGCTGGAATGCGAACCTCCCGCCCCGTTCTCCTTTCACCTCCCCGCGCTCGCACTTTCGTTGCCGAGAGAGAGAGATCAGAGCGCCGACGCGACGTGACGTCATCGACGCCAGGTCTCGAGATAATGTGACCGGGTTGTACATGTAAGTATTTTACATACATACAATGTATATACTCGGTGTTACCAGACTACTTCCAAAAACTTCAGGGGGTAAATATACCAATCAATATAAAAAACTTTTTCAAAAAACCAACACTGAAAAAAAACAGCTGTTTCATACAAAAGTTTAATACCAACTTAGCTAAAATGTGTGAAATAATTGGTTTTTTTTCGCGCTCTCTGTGTTTGTTTCTTAGAAAAAGTTGTTTATAGCTGAGGGTTTCGGAAGTCTGGTAACATCCTGTATACATAAAATCAAGCCTGTTTCCTGTATAAATTTTATATTTATATTCTGTTCTATACATTACCAGAAACATCTGGATAACGATAACTTTTGTCCGAAATCCGATTTTTAATGAAACAAAATCTATTCTGTTCCTGATTTCCTGGTTTTTAGCAGGTACAGATACCTGCTAAAAACTACATGAAAATCTATTCAGCAGTTTCGGAGAACAAACAGACAGACAGAAATGCGCTTGCAATACTAGAGGTATCAATCATGTTGCTGGCCAACTGTAAACATATAATATTTTGTATATTTCCTTAATAGTTTTGGATTTGGTCGATATAATCATACCTAAGTCTATTGTTAAAAAACCCTTACATCAAAATCTTGATCGAATTGGCTCCTTAATCTAACTAATATTATAAATGCGAAGGTTTGGATGGATGTTGGATGTTTGTTACTCGATCAAATTGAAACGGATCTGGATGAAATTTAGGACAGAGATAAATTTTAGTCCGGAATAGCACATAGGCTATATAACAAGATACCACACGGGCGAAGCTGGTAAATAATAAGCAAGAATAAATTGTATGTATGTATGTTATATTACTAAAAAACAACAAAATTTCATATGAATTGTCATCAATATAAATAATAAGTTATATAAGTAGTAATTAATATTAAAAAATACAGCAAAATCTCATACAAATTGTCTCCAATATAAATAAGTAATAATAATAAGTAATTGTAAGTAATATTAAGTCGTAACATGTGAAAACCTTATAGCCTTCCGTTTTTATTTCCCAAATTTCTATTTTTTTTGTGTGCTACATTTTTTCTATTTTTTATTTCTATTTTTTTTTCTCTTTAAATAAATAAACATAATTATTTAAATATTAACAACAAAACTCATACAATACTAATATGCTTCTTCAATACGTTAATTGTAATAAGTAGTGCATATAGCATAATGCATATATAAAGAAAAAATAAGAAAATAAGATACTGTTTTCGTGCTGATGAAAATACTGACTTTATGTAAATACATAATATACGGGGTGTAAAAGACTACCGAAAACTTCAGGGGGTTAAAGTACCCATCAGTATGAACAACTTTTAGTTTTAGGTAGTCGTCTTTTTACACCCTGTAAGTATATAAATATACTTCCGTTATAAGAATTATTGTTTAAAAAATTATGTAATATACATTCCATAGATGTAAGCGTTAAATTATTTTTAATCGTACTAGAATTATGAAAAAAAAAATTGTAGTTTTTGCTAAAAATTTACATATTTTTTTAAAGCACAGCTTGCGCAAGCATTTCTTAATTATAATTAAAGTAAATCACCGATTTATTTTTGCTTTATTTTGCAAAAAAAAGACGCGTTTACACTGCGGACCAACTGCCCAATTACTAGATTGGCCTAACTAGTTGTGTAGGCGGCATTAATTGAAAAACCTATAGAAAATTAAAATAAATTTAATTTTCTTTTTACGTATTTTTACGTACATAATTGATATTTACTATATGTTAGTAGAATTTTTGTCTATAGACATAGAATGTGTAATATATTTCAACTTAAATATTGTTTCAATGTAGTTATTAGATTGTAAGGTTGTTTGTTTGTAATGCGGGCGTACGCTAGGTGTGCGAGAGAAAATAATATATTCTTTCTCTGGCCTTACCACAAACTCTTACAAACAATCATGTTTCAGAAACGTCAGGCTTCAATCTTAGTAACAATACTTAAATTTGTTGTAGGTACTGAATATCAAAGTTATATTACTTTGATATTGCAAAGAACTTGTGGTAAGGCCCTGCACGCCTACCATGAGTTGTCACATTTAGATTGGCTGACGTTACTACAGTAGTAATAGTACGTTACTATGACATCTGTCAAAATTGTTACTCATGGTACCAAATCCTAAGCAAATTAATGAGCGCAAACTACAGTCGCTGTAGTACGCTGTGACGTAGGATAGTTAGCTACGTGACGTTTTAGTACCCAACTATCCGCTAGAGGCGCTGTACAAATTTTTCATACATTTTTTTAACTATAGTCGCTAGCGAGTGTAGTTTGTGAAAACTCATGGTAGACCCTCTGTTCGTGCAAGGAAGATTAGATTATAGCTTGTCATAACTT
The DNA here is from genome assembly GCA_963675405.1 of Cosmorhoe ocellata. NCBI lineage: Eukaryota > Metazoa > Arthropoda > Insecta > Lepidoptera > Geometridae > Cosmorhoe > Cosmorhoe ocellata. The sequence continues at coordinate 9,097,079 of OY776256.1, read as the reverse complement.
AGTGTATGTAACTTTTATTCAATCACGCGGTAATATAATGTGCCTCTGACTACCCCTTTATATATCCTCGATGTAAGTAATTAGAGATGTAGGGTGTCTAGTCTACCAAACATGACGTTTTTTGACGACATCATTTTTTCTACGGTAGAGAAGTCACAGTGACATTGCATTGTGATTTGGTCACCGAAATGTCACTACTTTGTCTTATTCGTAGACAAAAACGATGATTTTCTGCGGTGTATTTGCCTGACAACTACGTCGCTCTGGTTTTTATATGTTTTTTCGTGTTATTTTGAGTTTTATTGCGTAATTTTGGTGGTATTTTGCCAATAAAGCCCGGGTTCTTGACGCGAGTGTAAAGTATGTGAATTAGAGTGAATAGTTCTCTTGAAATTCCATCGGAGGAAATCCCGAAAATTTTCAACAAAACAGCCATCTTTTGTTTAAAATAGACTTGACAACTTGACTATGACTCTGTGACGTTGACAATACTTATAAATAAATACACTTGACACTGGCAAAATTGTTCTCTAAGAGACAGATGCCATAATTGAAGAAGAAGAAGAAGAAGACAAAAACGATGCCTACGGTGCTCATAATGGAAGAGGGGGAGGGGGGGAGGGGTGACGTCTGGTATCACGACTATCCAAAGAAGCAAACCAAATACGATAATAATTAAGCTAGTTACTATGTAAGTTCGTATGAGTTAGTAGTCAATTTTTGTGATGGGGATTAAAAGGCGACTCTCATAGTCGCCTTTATCTCTTTATTTTAATCTCTTACAAATTTTAAGCTGTTAATTTAACGTATATCAAAGCTAACACACATTACGTTACGATATGCACATTTCTTATCGTCAAACGTTTTTGAAAAAGTTCTTTGGCACTAAAAACGTTAGTTTGACAGTTTTTGAAGCATTCCGGACGGAACAGTTAAGGTTATAGACGTAAAAAAATACAGCAATACGAAAATGTGCTAAACTTAACGTTTACGAATGCGTTTTGATTTTGGTAAATACGTTGAAAATTAACACGATTTCTCCCCATGCTCTGATAATTTTCAAAAGCCGGGTCCGACACGAAAATTGGCTATTTATTATCTACTATGTTAAGAAATAATGTACAAATTTTCTAATTGTCTAAAGTGCGACAAATAGAAGAGACAGCGCTAGTTTCACCATGCTCTGTTAATTAAACTAACAGCTTGTTTACCATTTAATTGCCTGTTAAAGTTGTTTTTTTTGTTCCACTATGTCCTGGCAAAAGAATTATCTACCGTAAAATGAAAATGACGCAAAATAGATAACGATACTTTAACATTCTTGTTAATTTTGATGTCCGATCAGGTAAATTAGATAAATAGAGCGCTGGTGGTGTAGTGGTAGCACCCCGGCTTCACGATCCGAAGGTCGTGGGTTCAAACCTGGTCGTGCACCAATGAGTTTTTCTATTCGAAAAAATTATGTGCGCAATGCCAGTGCTCTTAAACGGTGAAGGAAAACATCGTGAGGAAACCGGCATACCCTAGAACCAAATATTCGAAGGTATGTGTCATGGGTTAGTATTCTTATAAGCGGCGATGGGCTTGCAACCTGTCACGTACGGAATACTAACTACTGTGCAAAATGTGGGCATGTACCAAATGTCATGTTTGGACTTGCCTCTGACTACCCCCTTTAGATATCCTCAAAGATCTAAGTAACTAAAAGATCTGAGGAGATATCTACCGAGCCCGGGGATTACAGTCGTGATCATATTTTTTTTTTTTATCTGGTAAATTAATGCTTTGTTAACAAAAGTTTGGTGAAATCAGACAAAAACGCGTCGCGACGCAAAATAACCTGAGACGTCTAGGGGCTCGTAGTAAGAATTTTGATAGTTTATGAAACTTTATTACTCTTCGTTTCATATACAGTACTAGCAGCGTCCCAGGCGGAAGTTTACGGAAGTGCAAGTAATTGTATGGAAGGAAACGAAACGAAATTAAGTTTCACAAACTAAAAACTCGTACTGAGCCTATAACTTTTATACATAACGAGTGGTGTAGTAAATAATTAGGTAATTTTATCATAGTCACGCATTTTGTAGTCAATTTATACCTAAGATGATATTTTCCTCTATTTTTTTGCTGATGTAAAAAACGTTTTTTTTTTTTCATTGTATCTGGTTTTAAATTACCTACTAAGACATTTTGCTTTTACTAGACTTTGCTCAATATAATTTATTTACAAATATTGTTTATTTTGTGTAACATTGGAAAATAAATGCTTATAGTTCCTATTTTTCAGTTTTATTTTTGGGGAAAACGGATTTATAACATTGATTACCTCACGGGGTTACATTTACACATTTATAAAAAAATATCGATACACAATATCAATTAATGTTGTTTATTTAAAAAATACACACCTTTATAATTAACAGATACAAGGACAAAAACAAATACTAAAATTAATTATAGAGTAGCTGACCCGTTTGCGCATACCAAACCGTATCCAAACCAAGTTTCAAATCAATCACTTATCTACTTGTAAAAAAAATCCCATACTAATTTTGACACCCCATTTTACCCTTTTTGGAGTTATTTTAATTTGACATACCCAGAAACATTTGTCCATTTGTTTTGCATTCAAAGTATCCAAACCAAAATACAGACCTCCCGTTAAAAAGTTCCCATACAAGCATTGACCCCATTGTTTTTGGAGTGGCTATATTATATGATGTTGGCAGGTGTTATAGTATATTGTCCAATCCATTGTCTAAAGAGGCTCGCAAAATGTACAATCTTGCTTTGTGTTATTTCTGTAGAGATTAGTTTAAGTTTTCTTCTTTTTCTTTGTTTTGATTGTTTAAATATTGTAAATAGGTACCAATTAGGCGGTGTGGTCGCTCAGCGACAAAGCCTTTTGTTTTGTATTGTTAAATAAAAAAAAAAATTAAAAAAAAGACATTTTGCTTTCACTAGATTTTGCTCAATATAATGTATTTACGACTATAGTTTATTTTGCGTAAAATTGGAAAATAAATGCTTGTAGATCCTATTTTTCAGTTTTATTTTTGGGGAAACGAGCTTATTAACATTGATTACCTCATGGGGTTACATTTACACATATAAAAATATATCCATACACAGAATATCAATTAAAGTTGTTTATTTGAAAAATACACACAAAGGACCATTATCTAATAATTAACAGATACAAAGACAATAAATAACAAATATGAAATAATTATATCTATAATAATATAAATCGTACTTAGGGTGCATTCGACCAATAGCATTTGACATTACATACATTATTCTGAGAATAGTTATACCATTGGTCAAATCACCCTTATCCTACTAATTTTAAAAAACTAATATTATAAATGCGAAAGTTTGGATGTTTGTTACACAATCACGCTGAAACGGATCTAGATGAAATCTGGCACAGAGAAAGAATAAAGTCTAGAATAGCCTATGTGGCTAGTATTATACTCGTATTACAAAAACTTGTGCCTCTTGACTACTCTAAGGAGAGGGTAATGAGTCAAAATCAAAATATATTTATTCAATAAAATCACAAGGATCACTTAAAAGGATCATCAGTTGCTGGGCAAGCCTGTCCACACCGGCATTTCTGTATAGACTAACTGACTCTCGTTCAACTTTGTCTGCGCGTTTTAAGTAGTCCTGTCCTGTTAGCTTCTATCTATATTACCCATTGTAGCTCCTGGAATGCTGAACTGTTTTTCGTTGCGAGTATGGCGGGCAGCTCAGACTCAGCTGGTGCATATTTAATGCCAAATGGTCGCAAATGGTATATGAGGTACTCCATTGCGTACATATGATTTGGCTTAACATAGTGGAATGAAATTGCATGATCAGAGCAGCAATCTAGACCCTAGAAAAAAAATAGATATAATAAAAATAGCTTTAGGTATTTGAGGCAACATTAGTCTAGTACCTACAATACAAGATGGAAAATATTTAGAAACTACGGCCCTATTTACTAGCCATAATAGCAAGCTTTCCCTAGTTTGCCCTAGATGGCGTTGTGTTACGTCTGCAAATATTTATTTATTAGCTGGCTCTCGCGCAACTTTGTCTGCGCGTTTTGAGTAATATATTTATTCCTGTTTTTGCAACATTTTGAATTGATGCTATGCTCCGCTCCTATTAGTCGTAGCGTGATGTTATATAGCCATATATCTCGTTATAACTGTACAACAATAATATTAAATTGGAACCAGTAAGTTCCTGAGATTAGCGCGTTCAACCAAACAAACTAACAAACAAACTCTTCAGCTTTATGATATAGATTTAGACTTTAAAAACCAATTGCAAGAAGGTGAAGAAGGTGTTTCAGGGCTAGTGGGTTGTGGATTCAAACCCGATCGTGCGCCAATGGACTTTTCTATTAGAAAAAATTAAATACGCAATGCCACTAATAGCATTTTTGGTTGGCACTATATTGGGCCAAATACCTCAGTAATGCCAACAAAAATACTACTAGGGCAGCTTAGAACCAAAAATTCGAAAGTACAAAGTTTGTATGTGTCATAGCTTAGTTATTTTATAAGCGGCAATGGGCTTGCAATCTGTCACGTACGGAATACTAACTACTGTGCAAAATGTGAGCATGTGCCAAATGTCATGTTCGGACGTGCTTCTGACTACCCTCTTTAGATATCCTCAAAAGATCTAAGTCACTATAGAGATCCTGAGGAGATATCTACCGAGCCTGGGGATTACAGTCGTGATCATGTTTTTTTGAAGGATCTAAGTACCTAACTAGAAATTTAAGAAGATGTCTACCAGTCTGGGGATTACAGTCGTGATCATTACCTTTCCATGGGGATAGTAGATAAATGACCAGTACCAAGTAGTCGTGGCGATAATATTACTTTGCGCGGGAAATGGGAAGAACCGGCCTCTCTGTAGTTTGTCGCGACTGTCCTCAGCCGTCACTCCGATGTTGTTCAAACAGTTTCCTGAGATTCAGTGGATTGGGATGTTGTGGGACATTCTACTCAACGGTTTCGTCATTGTTCGCAACAAACAATTTTGGATACCCGCGACTTAATAATTATCTATATTATCTAATAATTAAACATACAAACAGACAGAGAATTTTTTCAAAAACTGTTGTTCTAAGCTCAGTAGCGTGTCTTCTGTAGCGCTATTTTTTATTTGAAAATATCAAACGTACCTACCTACAGACACGGCTTCTGAACGATCTTATTAATGTTTAGATTTTGAATTTGAATTACTTAACTTATTATCAACCAATCTTTTATTGCTCCACCTTCATGCTATCAGCTTGAAAGACGAGCTCTAAAATCAATAATAAAAGTTAATAAAATAACGATGAAATATCAAATTGAGTAGAATCGCCCACGAATAGAATAAACATGAGTAGAAGTTTGGCTGTCCCTCACCAATCTCTACGTCTTCGGTACCAATGTCTCTGCTCTCACACAGCAGTGGTGACGGCAGAGCCCTCGTCACGAACTGCTCCAACGCCTCGCTACTCAGCACGTAGCCAGCGCCACCGCTCATGTAACCCTCACGATAGAAAAAAAATAAAAATATCACATAATATTTTTTATACCATTCCCCCTCTAAAAAGCTTATTTTATTCGCCGAAAACAGTGAATAAAAACCACTTTTACACACTGTTTTGTTTTTAAATCAATGTATTCGAACTCCATCTCAATGCTAAACAACATGCTTGCGCAAAAAAACTCGATACAAACTCTTTATGCAAAGCATTTTCGACATACGAACTCCTTTTTCAAATACCTCCTCGAGCTTTGATTGGTTGACATTTTTGACATGGAGTTTAGGATTTGAATAAAAACTGTTTCGTGTTTTTTGTTGTCATTAGAATGGCGCTATTTTGAATGTACGATCTACTACCTGTATGTTGTATGAACACAAAGTTTAGTGTTAAACAATAATCGATTAAAAATGCATTCAAGTCATGAAGAAGATGTGTTAACACCTGAGCTTATGAAAGTGAGGGCAGCCGATTATAGTAGAAAACTTGCTACCCTACAAATCTTTTTCGCTTAAATCTTATTTTTTCTCGGAGTCATGGTATAAAGTATCGTATGCAACTCTTGAATAAAACGGATTTATATCGAGGGCCATGAATCACTCGCGTTGCTAAGGATTCTAACACTTGAATCACTCCCTATGGTCGTTATTCAGTCATTATAATCCATCACTTGCTCGTGATCCATCTATGGCCCTCGCTTTAAATCCGTCTTTTATTCACTAGTTGCATAATATATTATAAACTTAAGGCCTTTAGGTACATTGCAAAATGTTATTTTATGTATATTCATGGATGGATAGTTTTTGAAATATAACAAAAAAAAAGGAAAGTTAAGAAAACCTTAGCACTAAGATTCGTTAAGGTATATAAAGGTACCTACTTATGTAAGATAATAAAATATTTGTTTTGTGATTTGATTAGGTTACGTAAGCATGGCACCTATGCAATCCGTACTTATATGTACGTCTACCATGAGTTGTCATATTTAGATCGGCTGACGTTACTACAGTAGTATAGTACGTTACTATGACATCTGTCAAAATTGTTACTCATGGTACCAAATTCTAAGTAAATTAATGCAGCGCACACTGCAGTCGCTGTAGTACGCTGTGACGTAGTTAACTGCGTGACATTTTAGTACCCAACTATCCGCTAGAGGCGCTGTACAAGTTTTCATACATTTTTTTAACTACAGTCGCTAGCAAGTGTAGTTTGTGAAAACTCAGGGCGTGAATACAAAAGAGGATTGAAGACAGCGCGAGATCTCAGTTCGGGGCGAACTACTAGTTAATAGTAATACCTAAGGTAACGTTGACCCACCTGTTTGGAAAATTTGTTGAATCTACATCCGAAGTACACGGGTTTCTTGGTATCATAATCCGCTAACATGTATCTCAAATTCTCTAGTATAACGTATCTGAAACAAATCGATTCATGGCGTGGTGGCCATTACTCATACATTTTATACAATTAGGCATTTTACTTCTTAGGCAACTTAAAAATCAGATTAACTGATAATATCAGGAAGGATTTTTATTACGATTACAATTTTGTTTATTTTATTTTTTGAGAGCACCGGTGGTCTAGTGGTGGTTGTCCCACTTTCCAATCTTACGGTCGTGGGTTCGAACCCAATCGTGCACCAATGGGTTTCTCTGTTCGAAAAAAATATGTGCGCTTGCGCTATGCCAGTACCCTCAAACGGTGAAGGAAAACATCGTGAGAAACCAGGCATGTCGTAAAATGTAATATCCTATATTCATGCTGAAAGTTAATTCTAAATATTGGTGATTTGAAATCGAATGGGTAGTTTTAAAGATTACCTCTTACGTACAAACAAACAAACTTTACCTCTTTATAATATTAGTGTAGATACTCACGTGTCGTCGTCAGCTTTAAGGAACCAGTCCGCATCATTTCTATGATGCTCGTATATATAGCGAAAGGCTGCTTTGGTCTTCCCCCACAAGTACACTCTACCTTCTTTGACTGGCAGTTTCACTGTTGGCAGAGATACATCTGCAAAGGAATAAGGTCTTTATAGTAAAAAAAAACCGGCCAAGTGAGATTCGAACTCGCGCACGAAGCGTACCATCCTACTATCCTACTAATATTATAAACGCGAAAGTTTGTGCGGATGTCTGGATGTTTGTTACTCTTTCACGCTAAAACGGCCGAACGGATCTGAATGAAATTTGGCACAGATATAGATTATGGTCTGGAATAGCACATAGGCTACTTTTTATCCCGGAAAAATGTACAGTTCCCGCGGGATTACGAGATTTTTGTTTTTTAAGGTATCACGCGGGCGAAGCCGTGGGCGGAAGCTAGTAATATTATATACGCGAAAGATTGTGAGGATGTCTGGATGTTTGTTACTCTTTCACGCTAAAACAGCTGAACGGATCTGAATGAAAGGCCTGTGCCTTTCATTCAGATCCGTTCAGCTGTTAATATTACGGGAACCGTTCATTTTTCCGGGATAAAATGTAGCCTATGTGTTATTCCAGACCATAATCTATATCTGTATATGGTCTGGAATAACACATAGGCTACATTTTATCCCGGAAAAATGAACGGTTCCCGTAATATTAAGTTTAGCGAAAATCACGTTTGCTGTATGGTAGCCCCTTAAATATTTATTTCATTCTGTTTATTAGTAAGTATATATTTATTGTTATAGCGGCAACAGAACTACATCGTCTGTGAAAATTTCAACTGTCTATCACGGTTCATGAGATGCAGCCTGGTGAATAACGGACGTACAGATAACGGAGTCTTAGTACTTCATAGGGATCCGTTTTACTCTTTAGGTACCTACAGAACCCTATAGTAGAGGAGACGTGGAAGAACGACCTTCACCGATCTGATAACTTGCCTATTAAAAAGTGTTCATAGCTATTTTTAATTCAATTAATTTTGTTTAATTTTCTTTCATCACCTACATTATTTTGATAATGCGAATTAAAACTATCTCAACTGATTTTTTAACACAGAATATGTCTCGGAAGGCTTGCCTACAAATTTCTGTGCATGGTTATCTGATAACCAATCGAAATTCATATCATAGGTTAGATATTTTAATTACAAAACTAACTATATAGGCTTGCCTGCAAAAAATTCATATATAAAAAAAAAAAATTAAAAATAGCTAAGTATAAACACTTTTTAACAGGCAAGCTATCATAGGCATATTTCTTTATAAATTATATTTGCTAAAAAATACGTCTCATCTGGTTATCAGATCGGCGAAGGTCGTCCTTCAGCGGCTCTTAGACTACTATAAAACGTGCTAACGCACGGGTTACCTACTTTTTTGTCGCCTTAACTGTTTCGTCACTCTTATCATGTCCGTGGTTATCTATAGAGATGCGCGTATGTTACGAAGTGTTCATCTGTTAGATCTTTGAGTGCGGTTCACTTACCCGCTTTGGTGCTCATGAATAGCAGCACATTGCACCGTTTCCCCCAAGTTGCCTTCACATGCTTCGCTTTCTTGTTGTGGTTCTTAGGGTGCGTCATCACCCAGCACAACACTCGGACTTTCTTCGCGAGCTCGTCCGCGATCGACCGGTCTTCGTATTTGTGAGTCGGTTCATCTGGCCCATGCTCTACAAGGCCTTTATCTAGTTCGAGTTCTAGAAGTCTGGTGTCTCTAAAAGTAAGTGCATACGGTTCGGCGGCATTGGAGCATCGAGCATCTTTCAAAGCAGGTGGTTATAATAACTGGTCTTTATTAAATTAAAACTAAAAGATACTTTCAAATGGAAAAATTCGTGGGTTTCATGCAGGTTCGAACCCACATAGGAAGACAGGGGTGTTACCACGTTACCACTACACAACCAGTGCTCTCTCTACTATATTAGTTACACACCTTGATGTACCTGATAATAACTTAAAACTCATAAAAAGAACGCAGAAAATATCAAAATACATATTTTAAATTGTGTTTTTGCTATAATTTCTCAATGAAAATTTAAATAAAATATCAAACACTTTGATAAAATTTATCGAGTTTAAGACTCGTTTTAAAATTACAAAACGAAGGCTTGATAATTATTTTAATTCGGATAGAAAGAACAAAAGTTGTATCGACTGTGTCGCCTGACTGCACACTGGAAATGTTTATAAGAAGCTTAATAATTTGACTACTGATCTGTGGTTACATCATAACGTAAGACAGAAAATAAACATAGTGATAGCCTAAACAATTTGTCATTGTTATTGAGTAGTTTTTCTTATTCTTATCGCATCATTAATTTTTTCGAACCAGTCTTCTTCTTCTTCCGAGTCAACAGTCAACAGTCTTCAGTTAGGATATGCAATTCATGAAGGGTTTAATGCACCAGCAATGTTTTTAAGCAATGTCATTATGGATAACCCATAAAATACGTCGTCGGTCGGACACGAATACTTACCCCAAATACCAGAATAAATAAATAAAATACTGTTAAAACTTATAAAAAGGGGCCCCTTTTTTATGTTACTGTGTAATAAATCATTATTATAATAATAATATTTTATTTATTTTAACATTTTATCAAAACTTAAAAGTCTTATATCTTTGAACGGACAGTTGTGACAGTAAAACTATCATAGCAATAGTTGTTCCAATTGAAAAGACCTATCCAATGACATATATTTTATAGCTATTGGAGGGTGGTCCCAGGTTCCATATATTTTTGCCCATTATCCTTTAGAACTTTTTTTTTCAGTATTCTGTGACTGACGCCAGGTAGGCCCTATCTATCTATACTAATATAGGAAAGATTTGATTGTTTGTTTGCATTGAATAGGCTCTGAAAGTACTGAACAGATTTGAAAAATTATTTCACTGTTGGGAAGCTAAACTATCCACGGGTAACATAGGCTATATTATATTTTCAAAAAAATTTTGGATCCTGAATAAAACTCCAATAATGTAACCCCAAAGTGTATTATAATTTTTAATTTTGAAACTTTTGCTAAATACCCGTGCGAAGTCGGGGCGGGCCGCTAGTATTTTATAAGCGTCATGTTAACGTATAACTCTTACATAATTTATCGTGAAAAAAAACGAAAATTATCAATTTGGGTACTCATAAAACTAATTGATAATGTGGATTTTCTGCTACTCTGAAAACAAGCGAGAGACATGAATACCTACCTAATTTAAAATTAGCTTTAGTTACTTCCACACAGAATCAGGGCCAATATCATTTGTTTTGTTATTTCATTAGGTACCTACCTATTGTTTCTGGTAAATAGAAAAACAATCCAAAATTAATCTCGAGTCAACACAAAACGCCTTGCTGATATCATCCAAGCATTAGGTAATATTAAGTGGTAGGTACCTATCTACCTATGATTAGAAAACCCATAATATATTACAATAATATTATACAAACCAAAGTTTGCAACTTTTGTTGGTGATTGAACTAATACAGGCAGTGGATTGAGGCCCGGTTTCCACCAAAGCAGAGAGGAGTGGAGACGAGAGGAGATGTGTTTGAATAAACCAATCAGATTTCATTATTTCCACATCTCTTCTCCGCTTAGCTTCGGTGGAAATGGATTAAGCGAAGAGGAGAGGAAATGTCTATTTTTTGTATAGAATGTTGTGCGGCGAGCGGAGTGGAGAAGTGTCTAATCGGGCGGCTCACTCACACTCGGCTAGCTCACGTCTCCAATCAATCATCGCTCTCCGCTACACTTCTGCTCTCCGCTTGGGTGGAAGTATCCTGCCTGCTTTGCAGCACATCTCTCGTCTCCTCTCCTCTCTGCTTTGGTGGAAACCGGGCCTAAGAGTGTCATGAAGTTTTTTTGATACTAAATTGTCTGCGCATCGACACAGTTAATTTCACGACTGCTTAGATCTGTTAGCCGTATTATAATTAACACATAAGTTTTTTTTTATCACAGAAAAATCTCACGGGGATAAAAAATGCTTTCACCACGCACCAACCCGTGTAGCGCAAAATAATTCAAAAGAAAAATAAGGTAGTCAGAATTTTTTATTACTTATTTATATACTTACCTACTTCACACCTGCCAGGCTAACATGGCAGCCGCGACACGATTTTGTCGAGCATGTTTTCTCATGTTCGCACGAGAAAGAGCGAGGCAAAACAGTTGACCAAATTTTGTCGTGGCGCTCATGTTAACCCGGCTGTTTCACAAAGTAGAGGTGCATTTTTAGATCACTCTAAAAATGCACGCCCCTCCAATGTATTTCCAATGTATTTACCTCTACATGCGGTACAAGTACAATTGGAGGGGCATGCATTTTTAGACTGAATTATCTATACCTACTTATAAACATTTTATTGACCATGTCTTACAATACTGCCGTCCTAAAGCTAGAATGCCGTTAAATACAAAATCCACTTTTTGAATTATGAGGTAAAAACCATTTATATTTTAGCACGATTAATATATAACTGCAATTAACTGTAGTTAAAGTCACTTTGCCGCAATCAAGCCTAGTATTATTGAAGTTATTAATAGTTAAGTTACTATTTTTGTTTACATAAAAATAAAGTTAAAAGCCATTAGCCACTTTTAAGCTTAGCATAACACTTAACAACATTTAAGCATTGAAGTGATGTAAATTTTGATTCTGGTAACGGCATTTTTTACTTTTCATAACTCGAAAACTATAAAAGCTATTTGAGTTCTGGTAAGATTGGTCGATAGAGCATTTTTTCCTGATTACGATGGCATAAAAAAGTCGAATTTGACCGAATGTTGGATAACGGCATTTTAGCTTAAGGACGGCAGAATAGTTAAGATGTACTTAAGCAATACCAGCGCAGTCATCTTGGTTTTCTATCCCTTATATCGATTTAACACTAAACAGAGTCATTTTTCAATATAGCGGGGAGGTCTGTTCCGGTATAACTGATGCCGTAAGGTCGAAGATGGTATATCAGGTAATCCAGTACATACATGTGTTGTGGAGTCACGTAGTGGAATGACACGGCGTAATCGGAACAGCAATCTAGACCCTGGGAACAAGTGAGTATAGATTACTAGCTTCCGCCCACGACTTCATACGCTTACCTTGAAAAACAAAAATATATTTTTGGGAACCGTACATTTTTCCGGGATAAAAAATAGCCTATGTAGGTACTATTCCAGACTATAATCTATATCTGTGCCAAATTTCATCCAGATCCGTTCAGTCATTTCAGCGTGAAAGAATAACAAACATACATCCATACCATCACACACTTTCGCGTTTATAATATTAGTAGGATAGTTGAAAGAATAACAAACATACATCCATACCGTCACACACTTTCGCGTTTATAATATTAGTAGGATAGTCCATACCATCACACACTTTCGCGTTTATAATATTAGTAGGATAGTCCATACCATCACACACTTTCGCGTTTATAATATTAGTAGGATAGTTGAAAGAATAACAAACATACATCCATACCATCACACACTTTCGCGTTTATAATATTAGTAGGATAGTCCATACCATCACACACTTTCGCGTTTATAATATTAGTAGGATAGTTCCTACTAATATTATAAACGCGAAAGTGTGTGATGGTATGGATGTATGTTTGTTATTCTTTCACGCTGAAATGACTGAACGGATCTGGATGAAATTTGGCACAGATATATATAGTCTGGAATAGCATAGATTATAGTTTGGAATATTACTTAAAGTACTTTTTATCCCGGAAAAATGTACGGTTCCCGTGGGATACCTAGATTTGTTTTGGTTTTCAAGGTATCACGTGGGCGGAAGCTAGTCCTACTTATATTATAAACGCGAAAGTTTGTAAAAATGTGTGGATGTCTGAATATTTGGATGTCTGGATGTATGTTTGTTACTCTTTCACGCTGATACGGGTGAACGGATCTGGGCGAAATTTGGCACAGATATACTTTATTGTCTAGAATAGCACATAGGCTAATTTTATCCCGGAAAACGTACGGTTCCCGTGGGATAGATTAGTTTTTGTTTATCAAGGTGCACGCGGGCGGAAGCCAGTAGATGTTTCGCAATGTGTTACCTCGTCGGTGGGGTAGTAGATGTAGTTCCAGTACCAGAAGGAGGCGTCCTTGCTGGGGAAGAGATGGTCGCTCGGCACGAACGGGAAGAAGCGCCCGCGCTGCAGCGAGTCGCGGCTGTCGAGAGCCTTCACGCCGACGTTGGCCAAACACTTGCCTAAAATATTTATACAAAGAACTACATAGTATTTATTGCAAAAAATAAAAAACTGACTGGAAGTGATTGAAAATAGCTACTTGCAGCCGCCATATTGTTTTTTTTTTTTATAGCCTACGGCGATGAACTTGTGACGTATGGAATGCTAATCACTGTGCAAAGTGTGGTCATGTGCCAAGTATGGTGTTTGGACGTGCCTCTGACTACCCCTTTTAGTGAGTAACTAGAGATTTGAGGAGATATCTACCGAGACTGGGGATTACAGTGATCATGCTATGTCACTCTTGTGATCCAGACGAATAAAACTACACTTCATTTGTCAAAATCTGTCCAGCCGTTTTGGCTACAGCGACAGATAAAGGAAGGCGCATACGTACAAACATACATACACCCCGAACACATTACCCTCATTCTTCGCTTCGTAGTCTGGTATAAAAACTCACCTATAAATAATTATATACTATACTAGCTGTCCCGCTCGCGACTTTGTTCACTTAAAGTATGTATATAAACCGAATTTCAAACAAATTGCACCACCCGTTAAAAAGTTCTCATACAAACATTGACCCCAAATTTGACTGACTGACTGACTGACTGACTGTCTGATTTATCATCGCCCAGCCGAAACCGCTGAAGCTAGAAAGCTGAAATTTGGAAGGTGGCTTACTTTTATAACAAAACCACTCACTAAGGCGGGATTTTTGGAAATTCCACCTCTAAGGGGGTGAAAAAGGGTGAAAACGTTAGTATGAAACTTTTTAACGCGTGGAGTGATTTTCATGAAACTTTGTGTGTGCACTGTAAATGCAAAATGAATGGACACGTGTTTCAGGATTTTTCAATATAACCATCAAAAAGGGGTCAAATGTGGGGTCAATTTTTGTATGGGAACTTTTAAACGGGTGGTGCGATTGGCCTGAAACTTTGTTTGTGTACTGTAAATGCAAAATAAATGAACACGTATTTCAGGATTTTTCAATATAATAATTATATAAATAAATAAAAAGATTTATCCAAAATACTGGTAGACGAGATTAATGATCAAAGGGTTGATGCTTTTCATTATTTTGTAATGGATTTTATAATATCCTATTCTTGTTATCTTATCCCTATCCTATATTTTTATTTAGTGTATTCCCGTTGTCCCCGACCCCGAATCCACGTTTCGGGGACAACGGGAAAGATTTTTTTTACGTGCCCCGCTGTCCCCGTGTAGGGGACAGGGCGTTCGGGGACAACGGGAAAGATTTTTTTCACGTGCCCCGCTGTCCCCGTGTAGGGGACAGGGCGTTCGGGGACAACGGGAATACACGCTTTATTTTATCCCATTCTAATTATAATAGGAGTCTAGGAAGGTAGAGGTAGATCAGTCTAAAAATTCACGCCCCTTCAATGTATTTACTTCTACATGCGGTACAAGTACAAGTGGAGGGGCGTGCATTTTTAGACTGAATCATCTCTACAGAGTACGGACAGTAGGTACGTTGTCAATTTATAAGAGACACGTCACGTCATCGTCTCAAAGAAAAGATGGATGGACTGTGTGAAAGATGACATGGGTAGAAAGGAGTGAGTACTGAGATGACGAATGATAGAGGGAAATGGAAGATCACATGTTGTGCCGACCCCACATGACGTGGGAAATGGGCAGGAAGATGATGACGTCACGTCTAGTCTGTTACGTTAGCCACTCTCACCCATCTCGGCGTCTTCAGCACCGGTGTCGTCCATCTTGCACAAGTGTGGTGACGGCAGGGCCTTCGTCACGAACCGGTCCAACGCCTCTCTACTGAGCACGTAGCCAGCGCCTCCGCTCATGTAGCCCTGGAAATAGACACATCATACGAACGTTCTTGGACTCGCAGTTCAGCTGGTAGTAGGTAAGGGGGTGAAAAAGGGAGGCAAAATTTGGATGCGACAACGTGATTCCTTGGTCCAATCTACTTCAAATCCTACTAATATTATAAACGCGAAAGTTTGTAAGAATGTATGGATGGATGGATGTATGTTTGTTACACTTTCACGCTAAAACGGCTGAACAGATCTGAATGAAATTTGGCACAGATACCTATAGATTATGGTCTGGAATAACACATAGGCTACATTTTATCCCGAAAAAATGTACGGTTCCCGTGGGATAGCGATGTTTTTGTTTTTTAAGGTATCACGTGGGCGAAGCCGCGGGCGGAAGCTAGTTTAGCATAAACCTTTTTTAACAGCATTTACGGACGACGTGTTTCGTATTTTATTGAAGTTCATCACCTAACGGGGTTAACAAAACCAATTAAAAATCTTATTAGAAAATGTTTCGACTTCTACGCGGCCGTAGTAGCGGGCAAAAGAAATTGAAATTGAAATTGAAATATATTTATTCAGTACAATCACAAGGATCACTTTGAAACGTCTTACATGCTAGGTGAATCTATGTGCCAATTCCAACCTAACCCAAGTACGAGAAGAACAGGCAAGAAACTCGTCTCGGTCCTAGCGCTTTTTTGTATGATCCTTCTTACAAAAAAATGTAATCGAGAAAGCTAGTCTCATTGTAAGATTGGTGTAAATTAGGTAGATTCAATACTAGCTGCATACACTGCAGTTTCACTTGCGTGGAGTATTATATATTAGAAGTTTCACTAGCGTGAAGTAGGTATTTTATATTAGACTAGCTTCCCTCCGCGGCTTTGCTCGCAAGGTACCTACATAAAATATAGCATATGTTACTCAGTGATAACGTAGCAATATAACGGTGAAAGAATTTTTGAAATCGGACGAGTAGTTTTTCAGTTTATTTGTTACAAACAAAAATACAAAACTTTCGTCTTTATAATTTACTAGCTTCTGCACGCGGCGTCACCCGCGAAGTACCTACATAAAATATAGCCTATGTTCATCCTGAAAGTTCATTCTACACATTGGTGAAAGAATTTTTCAAATCGGTTCAGTAGTTTCGGAGCCTATTCATTTCAAACAAACAAACAAACAAACAATCAAAGTTTTCGTCTTTATAATATTAAGTATAGACTAAGGAATATTGATATCAACTTCGAAGCAAATCCCCGCCAAAATAACTATCTAACCTTATTTAACCCCGTTAGGGGATGAATTTCAATAAAATACAAAACACGTCTTCCATCAATCCTGTTAAAAAAAGGTTTATGCAAAATTTGAAGTAGATTGGACCAAGGAATCACGATGTCCAATACAAACTTTGCCCCCTTTCTCACCCCTTAAAGGTAGAATTTCAGAAAATCCTTTCTTATCGGATGCCTACGTCATACAAAGAACACACCTTCCAAGTTTCAGGTCTCTACGATCAGCGGCTTAGGCTGTGCGTTGATTCGTCAGTCATTCAGGGCAAAGCATTTTATATGTATAGAAAAGTGTCTCTAAAACTGTGCAGGACGACATACATAGGTTATAGAAAAATCTAGAACATCACTCTAGATTTGCAGGACAACACATAAGATTAGGTATAAGTTATAGAAAAAACTAGAACATTACTCTAGAGTCGAGAATAGTTTTTAAACATAGCTATAGATAGATAGTTTATATATACCTACCTACAAGAAAGATATGGAAAGTTCTAGAATAAATGATAGATAGTTTAATAGAGAGAGATAGATATAGCTATAGTCCTAGAAAAATGTAGATTTTAGAATAAATGTATAACAGAGATAGGTATAGTTAGAAAGAGACGCACATATACTCAAATAGTATAAATAGTGAGTACTCTAGCGAAATTAATTCAGTTCATTTTAACAATTCAGTCTAAATAGTTCGGTCTAATAGTTCAGTGTAATAGTAACCTAGCAAGAGAAGAAAATAAAGTACTATAGAAAAACTCAGTGGTTTCAAGCTTTCTAATCCAGCGCAACGAGTGTGCAATCCTGTACAAAAACTGCCTATCAGAACATTCAAGAATAATGTAACTTCATGTTAGAAATTTTTTGATATACTTTGTCGATTTTTATCAGACGCTGATGTATTTGAATGTGGATGGATATAAGGGTAGGTAGAGGTAGATCTAAATAAAGATGGATGGACTGAGTGAAAGACGTATGCGTAAGAAAGGAGTGACTACTGAGATGAGGGATGATAGGGGAGAGAGGAGGAAGAGAACCTGTTGAGTTGACCCCACCCGTGGGATAAGGACAGGATGATAATGATGATGATGATAAATGCCCACCTGTTCAGTGAATGGTTTAAATCTGCATCCGAAGTAGACTGGCTTCGTGTTATCGTGATCACCTAACATGTATCTTAGATTCTCTAATATCACGTATCTGAAATTAAGTAACATCTATTAGTTCAGTAGTTATAGAGTTATAATGATTTGTTATCTGTGTCATTCTTTATCTGTGGACATAACGCAACAGGTTTCTATTCGATTTGATATTTTACGCAAGTTCAAACTGACCACAAGATTACGTTTTAAAAACTAAAAACAAACCGACTTCTATGTAGCACTAGGTACGTAGAAAAAAACGGAACTACTGAACCGATTTTGATGAAATTTTATGGGACCAATCGAAAAGTAATCGTTTAACATAAATAAATAAATAAATATAAATAAATAATGCTGGACAGTCCACACAGCATCATCTAGCCCCAAAGTAAGCTACTCAGAGCTTGTGTTATGGGTACTAGATAACTGATATATTTAATACATTATATACATAGATGGATATTTTTTTTATCATACATAGAAAACACCCAGACAAACGGAACAAATTTCTGCAGATCGTACACAAATTTGTCCCGCGGCGGGAATCGAACCCGCAACCTCTAGCGCCGCAGGCGGACTCTCGCCCGCTGCGCCACTGAGGTCGTCAAAATACTTACAACCGCACTAGTCGCCCCTACGATTTTCGCAAGGTCCCTTCGATTTCTCTGGTCTGCCATCATCAAACCCTGGTTTCCTTATCATGGGACCACCTTGATATACACCGTGAAATTTTAATGGTTGTTTTCCCGCGGCAGAACAACTTGTCATAAGGAGTAGGTACTTTCGAAACATACGAGTAAAAGTAAAAAAAAAAGATGTTTTTGTTTTAAAGTAATTTTAAAAATATTCATCAACTCGAAAACGTGAGGAACAATAGTAACATTAGACGTAACTTGTAGGTACTATTCGAATCGCACGCGCCGCCCCGGCCGGCCGCCTTCGCGTAGGTATCGGGATGAATTACTATTGGTTCGTGGTCGCTTTCAAATTAATTTTTTTGAAGTTGGTTAAAAATACTAAGTATTAAACGAATCAAATTTCTCACGTGTCGTCATCAGCTTTGAGAAACCAGTCAGCATCTCTTCGATGATGCTCGTATACATATCGGAAGGCCGCTTTAGTTTTGCCCCAAAGATAGCTCCTCCCTTCGGCAATAGGGAGTTTTATTGTCGGCAGAGATTTATCTGTGTAGGAAATAGAAACAATAAATAATGAGCACGACTGTAATCCCCAGGCTCGGTAGATCGATCTATCTTTGAGGATATCTAAAGAGGGTAGTCAGAGGTCTGTCCAAACATGGCTCATGCCCACATTTTGCACAGTGGTTAGTATTCCGTACGCGACAGATCGCAAACCCATCGCCGCTTATAAAAATACGAGCCTATGACACACACCTTCAAATTTTTAGTTAGGGTATGCCAGTTTCCTCATGTTTCCTTCACCTTATAAGAACACTGGCATTGCGTAGGTACATACAATTTTCGAATAGAAATACTCTTTGCTCACATTTTAAGCTTGAAGTAACACTACTTCGAATCGAACGACCTCATTCGTCAAAAACATTCGACAGTACTGGTACCAATACAATTGGAACGAAGTTCTTTATCGCGCGTTGTGAAAGGGGGCTAGACGGAAAAAATTCTCACGAAAAGTTGTCACGACACTTTTTGCTATACCTAGTTGTAAGCCGTACGGCGTGCGCGTGTTTCTCTGTCTGTCTCTCTCTCTCTCTCTCTCTCTCTCATAGAAAGCAAGGAAAGGAACTTCGTTCCATCCGGGTGTCCCTTGACACCTCTCAAGTTTTTTAATAGGTTATGGTACAACATTAATAATTATATGGTGTTGGGCTTATTAATATTAGGTAATAATATTTCTATAAGCCATGTTGTGGGGCTCAAGCGAGTCAAACTTATACACTTTAACACTGCAGATTAATCTAACTAGGTAGTTTTTTGTTCGTATCGAAATAAGTGAAAGATTTGTTATAATATACACAGCGTCCTAAAAATAAAAAATCCCTTGACCCTAAAAATATCACCTAGAATAGATGTAAGGTTTATCTAGACACGCGGTAGCGTGTCCAGCCAAGTTCAAGCGAAAGCGAACGGGCCAGGCGCGCACCGTGTGTACTATTACAGGAAGCATTTGGGCTATTTTTCACCCCCTCGTAACTCAAAAACTATTTCACATAAACAAGTCAAATTTAGTATAAATAAGCTTAATTAATAACCGCATTAGATAATAGTTTAGCGGGAAAGTACTAGACATTTCCGTCCTTTTCAGTATTTGATATTATTATTACCTTCCTCAGTGCTCATGAAAAGCAGTATATTGCACCGTTTCCCCCAAGTTGCCTTCACATGCTTCGCTTTCTTGTTGTGGTTCTCGGGATACGTCATTACCCAACACAACACCCTGACTTCCCTGGCGAGAGCGTCCGCGATTGTCCGGTCCTCGTTTTTATGAACAAGTTCTTTCTCATGATCTATAGATACTAGGGGGTGCACTTCTAGATTTCTGGCCGATTGTCTGGAAAATCATCGCTTATTTAGCTATTAATCTGTTAAATATTAAACTTACCAACAGGTTAGTAATAGGTTAGCGTGGTATGGGCATGTGGAGGGATGAATGTCATGTGACGAGGAGAGTGTTAGTTATGAATGTGGATGGATATAGAGGTAGAGGTAGGCCAAAGAAAAGAAGGATGGACTGTGTGAAAGATGATATGAGTAAGAAAGGTGTGAGTACTGAGATGACCGATGATAGAGGGAAATGGAAGAAGAGAACGGGTTGAGCTGACCCCACACAGTTTGAAATATTAAAAAATGATGTGGTGTCGTGGGACACCAGGTAGGAACGAAGTTGCAACTGTCGCGCCTGCGCACGTCTCATTTAACGGTTTTATTCCACGCACTTTTTCTTACGGTTTTACTATCACATTTTTTTCAGTTCGGTCGCGCAGCAAAATCCCTATCCCCTCCAAGCCTGCCGTAAGGAACTTCGTTCCAATAGTATTTTACCAATTATTTTTCTTTTCAGGTTGGGTAGGTACCTATAAAGTTAATTTATTGACTCTAGGTACTATTCATTGACTTTTACGAAGAATCGAAGTCAACACTTGCTTCGCTATTGCAAGCAGCAAAAGTAACAAGTTGTTTTTTTACCTAATTTATAATAAGAACAACCTGTGTTTTAAAAATGACTATTTTCCAAATAAAATAAAAATATGAAAAAAACAATTAGCGTCAGATATTTGCTCTGTATTTTATGAAGCAAAAATTTTATTGTAGGAAGCAAATAGAAGCAAATGGGAAGCAATTTTTGGATATTTCAATGTTAAATACGACAGGTGACTCATCAACCTGACGATAATAAAAAACAACAGATTAAAAATGACACAACGTACCTGTATGTCCATTTCATATCACCCGGATATCCCATAGTAGGCAAAAATATGTAAGCAAAACTAAATCCGGCCGTCATCCCGGTCAGTAGTGTTAGCACAAATCGTCGTCCCATCATCCGCCCTTCGGCCTGAGGAGTTACAGCCAGTCTCCGATCAGTAATTGGTAAAACATGATCATTGATTGTGCTGTGATATGATCCCGTAACGAGTTTTATCTCAAGGTCTTCTCGTGTGTCTCGTGCGAATGAGAGGCACACTTGTTTTTTTTTTCACTTGATAGCATCATCTTCCTGCCCTTATCCCACAGGTGGGTCAGCTCAAAAGGTTCTCTTCCTCCACTCTACCCTATCATACGTCATCTCAGTAGTCACTGCTTTACACAATCGTCTTTCACACAGTCCATCTATCTTCATAGATCTACCTCTACCTTTATATCCATCCACATTCTAATCCATCACCCTTCTTACTGTCATAATACCCACCAACCAGGATACAAAATGCTGGTGGGGAAAAGGCCAATCTTTTTTTAACATTGTCATAATCCCCACTGGTTGGGACAGCTTAGTGGGGATTATGACAATAAACCTCTTGTAACATGACTTTCTTCCCGCCGCATAACATATGCCCACACCACGCCAACCTAATACTCTTCAACTTTTCTATCACTAGCGTTACCTACTTTCAAACTTCCTTTCCTTTCTTGACACATGTCTTCAAACTTTTAAGGTTCTATGACATGCCGGTTACCTCACGATGTTTGCCTTCAACATTGGTGCATGACTGGAATCAAAGCCACGTCCTTAGAATCGGAAGGCGGGGTTACTGCCACTAGACGACCAGTGCTCAAGGTTCCAAGGTAATAAAACTCGTTACGGAAACACTAACAAAAGGTTTTATCATTATTCAGTTAGGTATTAAAAGTTGTAATAGGCTGCTACTGTGTCGGCTGACAGACTAAAATTGATTAAGTGGTTACAAAATCTTTAAGAAGACAATAAACATCCATAAGGACAACAAACATTGTTAGTTATATTGCGTAGTGCCATTGCTAGAGATTCGCGAATTAAGCGAGTAGTTTCGACGTAGCGTAGCAGAAAATAATGTTGGGAATGTAAACTTAATTTGTTACAAGCTTCTATTTAACTGAGCTAATTTTTTTTATTGAGCGCTGATGGTGCAGTGGTAGCACCCCGGCCTCACGATCCGAAGGTCGTGGGTTCAAATCAGGTCGAAAAAATTATGTGCGCAATGCCAGTGCTCTTAAACGGTTAAGGAAAACATCGTGAGGAAACCGGCATACCGTAGAACCAATAATTCGAAGGTGTGTGTCATAGGTTAGTATTCTTATAAGCGGCGATGGGCTTGCAACCTGTCACATACGGAATACTAACTACTGTGCAAAGTGTGGGCATGTACCAAATGTCATGTTTGGACATGCCTCTGACTACCGTCTTTAGTTATCCTCAAAGATCTAAGTAACTAAAGATCTGAGGAAGATATCTACCGAGCCCGGGGATTACAGTCGTGATCATATTTTTTTTTTATTTTTTTTTATTTAACTTGTATGTATGTTTGTCCGGGGGAAACTTGCAACTGAATTTTAAATCAGATAACTTTAACCGATTGAGCTGAAATTTGGTATGCACGCTTATTTTGGATGACAATGCATGCTTAGCTATGTGACGTCATTCTAATTCCAATATGGTGGATCATCCAATATGGCGGACTAGTTATTCTTTCTGCACTATCACAGTATGCGTATGAAAGGTCTTGCTGAGTAACATGAAAAAGCTTGTTATTAAAAAGTTTTTTTAACCATCATTTTATGAATATAATGCTAGATGATGATGATGAATGCTAGATATAGCTTTTTATATCAATGGCTAAAGGGCTTCACACACAGCAGCTATAATGTAAAGATGTACATTATAGCACGATACATCTCATTACATCTTTCCATAGTAATCGTCGCGAGACCACACACGACTATATAATGTATGGCATAATATCTATGGGATGTAATGTACATTAATATACATTATAGCTGCTGTGTGTGAAGCGCTTAATATGGCTATGCATAAAATGGTCCGGACAAGACAGCCAGCGAACATTGATCTGAATATCGCCTAAATTCCGTCGTAAACAAAGCCTCGGCTCGGAAAGGCAGTATAATACAGAGTCCGCTTGCGCGTATGAAATCGCTACTCGCTTTCAATAGGACCGTCAATGTTTATTTGTTTAGAATGTTAGTGTGTTATTGCATTTTTCATTGAGTGTACATTTTGTCATTGTTGTCGATTAGGTATCGTGTTGTGAAAAGGCATGAATGGGAAATACAACAGTTATCTCGAGAATGAAGCTAAATCACAATTTTACTGATATAAGAGCGTCCTGCGGTTTCACTCGCGGTTATGCAGTTTTTAAATTAATTATTCCGGTTGTTTTATCTCCTTAATGGTTTTTTTTCGGGATAAAATAAACTATTGTACCTATTTCGTTAACCTCTTGTGAGAGATAATAAATAAAGTTTTTATTTTTATATATTTATCCTCTACATTCATTTCAAATGTCATCCAAATCCGTTCAGCTGTTACAGAGATAAAGAAGGACAAACACACACAAAACACACAAAAATATTTGTAGGATCTGATTCTGGTCTTTTGATTTGTAAAAATAAAATGATAAAAATAGTTTTGAAAAATATTTTATTTAACTGTCAGTGATCAAACAATATGAATATTTAGTTGTAGACCGGCCCCACTGCGAGAGATACGCTAAAGCTTTTTACCGTTTCGTTATGCTGTTTGGATTCCAGTGGCCTTTACCATAATATAAATAAATAATTTTGTTATTCCGCGGACTACCAAGATTCCAAAATTGAGTATGATCTTATTTTATGTTACATTTTTAAAGACAGTTTTATAATACGCTAAAATTTAAATTTGTTCTTCACGCCGTTTTATTCAGTACGTCTACCATGAGTTGTCACATTTAGATCGGCTGACGTTACTGCAGTAGTCATAGTACGTTACTATGACATCTGTCAAAATTGTTACTCATGGTACCAAATTCTAAGCAAATTAGTGAAGCGCAAACTATTGTCGATGTAGTTCGCTGTGACGTAGGCTACGTGACGTTTTAGTACCCAACTATCCACTAGAGGCGCTGTACAAGTTTTCATACGTTTTTTTAACTAGTCGCTAGCGAGTGTAGATTGTGAAAACTCATGGTAGACCTACAGATCCAATTGACATGGATTCAATTAAGTCTTTGGAGTAAACAAAATAAGATCGTACGTATTTTAGCAATTTTTAGTTAATCTGCGGAACAGAATTAACCACCAAATGGAACAACTTAAACTGCGTGGTACAACTTGATTAATACAAAATATAGTTGACCGTAAACCGTAACCCGTAATAAGAAAATGGCTATTTACAAGCTTAATGGTACTAAGATTATATCTAGGAATATAAAAGGTAAAACGCGCAGATACGTTTTTTAAGTACAGAACACAAACGTCTTAAAACTCAATCAAAACAAGTCGCAGAATGAAAAGGTTTGACCACCTTAAGATCTGTTATTCCTTGCTCAGTAGGTATTAGTTTGATAACTATCTGATATGTCAAAGAACATTTGTCTAAATGAATTTAAACTTTGTTGTCAAACAGTTAAACATAATTTCCAGTACAGCACTCTCGTCTAGTACGCAGTTTAAAAAGGTAACATGTGCTTGCAACGCGTAAACGAATTTATTTGAAAACTGGTCATTCTTTTCATTCTGCGAAAGTAAATGGAAACTTTACAAAAAATCATGTGGTATGCTTGAAAGTTATGACCAAAATATACGCGATGGAGTAAATAAGTAGTCTATATATATTTTACAAGCGTATTTTGCGGGCACGTAAATCAAATAATAAGCTGAATCTAATCGCGACTTCAAGATAGATGGCAGCACTAAACAAGATGGCGGATATACGGTGAAAATTATTTGTTGAAATCGCGAAAATATCCTGTAATGTTACCCTCGTTACTGAAAGCACAGTGACATAACTTAAAATAGTTAGGATTACTTAGATGTAGCGCGCACGGGTTACTTTTGCCGCCGTGACTGTTTCGTCACTCTTATCTTCCGTGGAGATGTCACCCAGTTGTCACGTCGTAACATGCGCGCATCTCCATACATAACTACGGACTTGATAACAGTGACGAAACAATCACGGCGGCAAAAGTAACCCGTGCGCGCTATCTCTTACCCTGACCTTATTTTTAGAAGAAAAGTGACGTCACATCTCTTAGTCATAATCAGGATAGAGGCTAGTTTTCTCAGTTTTTTTTATGTTGTCTCTATTCATTGACATTAGAATGACAGGGATAGACTTAGTTTAACGAGCATTTTAATTTGCTATCTTATGATTATGTGTAAGAGGGTGTATTTTCAGTTACGAGGGCAAGAAGTAACACACAAAAAACTATGCCAACGGCATACTATTTTACATACATAAAGTATTTAATAGGCGGTGGTTTGACGTCTCTTCAAACGGAAATTAAACGGCTAACTAAAGCTAATTATATCTATGAAAGCTAATTATAACTATGTATAGATGCAGAACTAACAAAGTAATACTCTAGCTAGTTGACAAAATTGACCAATCAAAGTAAAAAGATCTGGTTTTGTTTTGTCTATGGCTAAAATTTGCTTAGAAAAACTACACACTACAAACTAAAGTGAAAACACAGCAAGTTTATTTACTGTGTTTTTAACTACTATTACAAAATATGTCAGAGAAATATAGGATATAGAAAGTTGTTTGATCGGTATAATCTAATAAGAACATACATTTGTGTCTATTCTAGATGATTATGCAGGTGTTACCAGACTACTTCCGAAAACTTCAGGGGTTAAAGTACCCATCATTATAAATAACTTTTTCTAAGAAACTCAACACTGTAAGCGCGAAAAAAAAGTTCTTTCATACTAAAGTTCAATACCTACTTGGCTAAAGTGTATGTAACAGCGGTTTTTTTCGCGCTCACAGTGTTGGTTTTTTAGATAAAGTTGTTTATATTGATGGGTACTTTAACCCCTGAAGTTTTCGGTCTAGTAACACCCTGTATGCAATGTCAAGGGAAACAATTTACATTTACACTGTAGTGTCTGGTGTATGGTTTTAGAAGGATTGGGCTTGCTATAGCATCCTCTCACATTAGACGGAACCAAAGGAAAGATATAGTCAATACGGTCCGGCTAAGCCAAGGTTCTCCTAACAAAGTTTTCCTTCACCATGTAGAAAGATGCAAGAATTAATTAAAACTATTGATTATTATAAGCTAGTCAAAAATCTTACACAACAAAGATATAATATAAATAGATAGATACAAGTAGCAAATAACAAATGGTTAACATAACTGGTTTCTTATAAACTTAATTATAACTGGTGTGTCATTGGAAATAGTTTCGTTTCTTTCTGGCTATCCTGTAAAAGAAAGAGATGGTAAGATTTTTGTCAGTCTTAAGGCCCAGCATTTTGATAATCGCAAGTATTGCAACCCTAATCATTCTATTACCGCTTAATAGATTACATTGAAATTGAACTACACGATACTCAAGGATATAAGTGATAAATCAACCGGAGCTAAAACATGAATTAGTGAGAAAACCTTGGTTAAAAATCATGTCAAAAAAACCTCTGAAAATACAGAAATTCCCAAATTTATCCAAAACAGTAAGGTATTTTGAATTTCTATTTCACATGAATGTAAATCAGTTAATTTGAAACAAATCAACCCAGCCCTTTTTTTGAAATAAGCTATTTACTTGAACATATTTATGTTTTTTATAAATTGTCGCTTTCGTTATGTAATTCAGAGTAGCCATATTATCATGCCACACTCAACTTATTTGTCATTTGGGTATTTCGCTTCGTGCTATGTCTGATTCCGCGGAGATCCACATTGCTAAACGGACCTATGTCACTTTTTTTGTAACTTTTACGTAAGGAATAGTGTGACGAGTATTCTGGGCCTTAACTATTAAGGGTGGATTCGACCAAACGAGAGTAAATTTTATTCGTAGAATAAAGCACCACTTATTCCAGACTAAATCAATTTTACGTTTTACCATCTGCAATTTTAAGCCGGTTTTCTCCCGATGTTTTCCTTCGCCGTTTGAGAGCACTGGCATTGCGCACATAAATTTTACGAATAGAAAAACTCATTGGTGCACAACTAAGTTTGAACCCACGACCTTCAGATCGTGAGGCAGGGGTGCTACAACTACACCACCAGCGCTCTTATATTACTTTGATATTGCCCGATGAGTTTGTGGTAAGGCCCCTGAGCTGTGAGGCCAGTCTTACCCGGTATCAGCAGGTGAGAAGAAGAAGCCGCGGGGGCGTGGCATCGTGCCGCGGGGGGAGCTCTCCGCAGGACACGCCCACTGGGACCAGTAATCGCCTGGCAGCTGCAGCAGTAACTGCATTACCTGTACCATCACAAAACATAACGTTAGGTTACCAGTTCTTAACAACCGGTGTGGTTAAAGAATTATGGTGCACTTCAGAAAGTGTGTCATAGGTTAAAATTCTTGTTAGCGGCAATGGGCTTGAAACCTGTCACGTACGGAATACTAAGTTCTGTGTGATAGTGGGCATGTGCCAAATATAAAAAAAAAAATTGGTGTACATATTATCATACAAACTCTCTAGCCCCAAACAAAGCCAAGCATATGGGAAAAAAATTACTGATAAAATAAATAAAATAAGACACAGAACAAACATCTGTTTTCATCACACAAATGTTTGTCCTGTGTGGGGATCGAACCCGCAACCTACAGTACAGCGCAGAAGGCAAATCAAGTACCAACTGAGCTGTGAGGCCAGTCAAAATTATAGCATTATGTTTATTACCTACTAGCTTCTGCACGCGGCGTCGCCCGCGAAGTACCTACATAAAATATAGCCTATGTTCATCCTGAAAGTTCATTCTACACATTGGTGAAAGAATTTTTCAAATCGGTTCAGTGGTTTCGGAGCCTATTCAATTCAAACAAACAAACAAACAATCAAATCTTTCCTCTTTATAATATTATATTATTATATTATATGTTATGACGTGTCTCTGACTCCTCCTGAATTCATAATTTGTGTGTGTGAATAGATTGTCCGTAATGCCAACAAAAAGAAAAAGGGCTCTGACGGAAGACCAGCGTTGGCTGCTAGCTCGCTAGCAACCCACCCATGCGACGCCATTTTGTTTCTTTAGACTTTTTATGTTGTTTTAAATTTACAAGTTTTTTTTTGTTTTCTTATGTTAGTCTAATCGAACAAATAAAGTTATTTTATTCTATTCTTATTCCTCGTTAGATATACTCAAAGATGTAAGTAACTAGTGATTTGAAGAGATATCTGCCAAGCCTAGGATTACAGTTCTTACAGATAACCCCTGCCGTAGTCGGGTAAAAACAGGATTCTTACAACAAACCAAACCTGTACGGCCTTAGTGTTCGTAGCGCCAGCCATAACAATATTTATAGGGTGTTACCAGTAGGTCTACCATGAGTTGTCGCATTTAGATCGGCTGACGTTACTACAGTAGTAATAGTACGTTACTATGACATCTGTCAAATTTGTTACTCATGGTACCAAATTCTAAGCAAATTAATGAGCGCAAACTACAGTCGCTGTAGTACGCTGTGACGTAGGATAGTTAGCTACGTGAGGTTTTAGTACCCAACTATCCGCTAGAGGCGCTGTACCAAGTTTTCATACATTTTTTTTACTACAGTCGCCAGCGAGTGTAGATTGTGAAAACTCATGGTAGACCCTCAGACTACTTCCGAAAACTTCAGGGGGTTAAAGTACCTATCAATATAAACAACTTTTTCTAAGAAACCGACACTGTGAGCGCGAAAAAAACAGGTGTTTCATACATTATAGCCAAGTAGGTATTGAACTTTTACATGGAACAGTTTTTTTTTCGCGCTCACTGTGTTGGTTTCTTAGAAAAAGTTGTTTAAGTTTGTGACTCGCGCCCGCGACGATACGAGGAGCTACACACACACTACGCTTTGCTTCTCGCGACTACCGCACGCGCGCGCTGTATTAATTTGGTATTCTTTTCGTAAACCTACCTTTCTACTGTATCTAGTGCTATTTCTACTTTTCTATTTCTCATTATATCTTTATACTAGCTAAACAATCATTCTTCATTTCTCTTCCGCTTCTAATTTCATCCTGAGCTTCACTCGTAGCTATTGCATACCTAAGTACCTACTTGTAACTGCTAGGTTCTAATCTTGTGTTAGTGAGAGAAGTAGTGCCTATCTACTATCTTGCTATAAGTTTATGGGTACTTTAACCCCCTGAAGTTTTCGGAAGTAGTCTGGTAACACCCTGTATTAGTGTTAGGCTAAAAATATTGTTATGGCTGGCGGTACGTTCACTAAGGCCGTATAGGTTTGGTTTGTAGTAAGAACTTTTTACCCGATTACGGCAAGGGTTATGATCTGTAATGCTGGCACCGCTTGTAACACCCTGTATATTCCCTTACCTTGAACATGTTGGCAGTGGCAGAGTACATTTCAGCTGGTTGCGTCATGCCGAACCCGACGATAGTGGGCGCAAACACTTTCGCCAGATTGTCGATCCCCATCTCGCATTCCGGACTCTCGGCCACTCTGAAATAAAGATCAACATGTGTATAAGGCGGTTGTCATCAAGAATTTCAACATCTACCAGTTATGTTCTTTTTATTTTTAAGTGGGATAAAAGCAGCCTGTATGTTAAGGCCCAGCATTTTGAAAATTGCAAGTATTGCAACCCTAATCATTCTATTACCGCTTAATAGATTACATTGAAATTGAACTACACGATACTCAAGAATATAAGTGATAAATCAACCGGAGCTAAAACACGAATTAGTTAGAAAACCTTGGTTAAAAATCATGTCAAAAACACCTCTGAAAATTCAGAAATTCCCTAATTTATTCAGAACAGTAAGGTATTTTGAATTTCTATTTCACATGAATATAAATCAGTTAATTTGAAACAAATCAACCCAGCCCTTTTTTTTAAATAAGCTATTTATTTGAACATATTTATGTTTTTTATAAATTGTCGCTTTCGTTATATGATTCAGAGCAGCCATATTATCATGCCGCACTCTACTTACTGGTCATTTGGGTATTTCGCTTCGTGCTATGTCTGATTCCGAGGAGATCCGCGTTGCTATACGGACATGACACTTTTTTTTGTAACTTTTACGTAAGGAATAGTGTGACAAGTATTCTGGGCCTTAATCCAGTCATTCTAGCCCAGCCGTTTGAGCGTGATGAAATAACTGTCCTCACAGCTCAGTTGGTAGTAGCTCTGTCTTCTGCGCTGTAGGTTGTGGGTTCGATCCCCACCCAGGTATTCATTTGTATGATGAACACAGATGTTTTTCTGCCTGTCTGATTTTTTTATTGTTTGCTCATATCTCTGAATCTGCTGAATGGATTTTTATGTAGTTTTCATATAGATAGCACATTAAAGGCTTTGTTGAATTAAAATCGGATATCTAAATCAAATAATAAAAGTTATTGTTATACCGACGAAGTCGTTGGCAACAGCTAGTAAATAAATACGCGTATACCACAGTGGGTTTAATACGGGTTTTGTTTGATAGTTCCGTCAATTTTATTTCGTTTCGTTTCCTTTCACACACGACTTACCTTCAGCGCCTTTTGCGGAATCTTATATCTTATCCATAAAAAAAATTAACAAGGATCATACAAAAAAAGCACTAGGGCCCAGCTATTCTCGGACTGGGCATAGGACTAGAATTCGCACCTAGACTCACCTAGTATGTAAGACGATTCAAAAACGCTCCCTGTGATTTTACTGAATAAAGATGATTTGAATTTGAGTTTGAGTTCGGCAATGCCGGTATGGAAGGAAATGAAACGGAATAAAGTTTCATAAGCAATCAAAACCCGCTCTAAGCGCCCTAGTGATAGAGCTTACTTCTGCAGATGCAGCAGTAGAAAGGCCAAGCTGTCTCTATTGGGCGGGGGTAGCTGGCTGACGGCCTGCACGACGGCGGCCGCGGCGTCGCTGGGCTCCCGCACGCTCGCGGCGCCCATGAAGTCCTGCCACAGCGCGTTGGAGACCAGCGGCTCGCGCAGAGAGCGCAGGAAGTCCTTGATGCATCCGCAGATCACGTGGATGTCCTCGTTCGCTAGGGACGGCGAGCCGCAGCCGCGGAGGAAGCGCTCCTGAAATTGTACAATCGTTTTTAATCCAGTTGCCATTTTTTTGTACTGGGGTGATGATATTGTAAGTGCACATCGGAAGCCTTTTTCGTGCATTTCTATGACATTCCGGTTTGTTCCAACATTTGAGAGTACTAAAGCCTTACCAAAAGCTCTTACAAACCATTATGATTCAGAAACGTCAAGGTTTCAAGCTTGATGTAACACTTTTTCAAATTGTATAATATGTCATGGTACGAAATATTAAAGTTACTTTGATATTGCCCAAAGATTTTGTGGTAAGACTCCCACTATTAACACATATTTTTTTTCCGCAGATAAAGATAAAAATAAAGATACTTCAATGAGGTGTCTGCATCAAAACCAGTGAACAAGCTATATGAAATATAATAATGCTGCAGCGCGAAACTATTTCCAGTAACTTACGGTAAAGGTACGAGTTGGCAGCGGGCGACATGAGGCGGCGGCGGACGACGTGTCGCGGCGACACTAGTGGTTTCTATGTATTTCTATGAAATTCCCTCCGTAGTTAGCGACGCATTTCATAGAAATTCATAGAAACCGCCGCCTCATGTCGCCCGCTGCCAACTCGTACCCTAAGGTTTTAGATTTTTGACATAACAACCAATTAAGGTGGTACCTTGAGTCTCTTGACGTCTTTCTCGGCGCCGCTGACGCGGTAGACGCCGCGCTCGGCGAGCCCGCGCTTCTCCACCTCGTTAACGCAATGCACCAGCAGCGCCGGGACCATCGGCGGCGTGCGCGGCGCCCACTCCGATATACAGCCCTCCTGCACTCCAAACTTTATATTATACATGCTAAAGTAACTCTATATATTTTTAAACTGACGTTTGAACACATTATTATTTGTATTTAACGGAAATTTATTGCGTTTTATTTACCTATTTTTCCGGACGTTTCAACAGGTTTTCACACTGTCGTGGTCACGGGTTGACTGATCAGTCATCTGTCAGTCGGTCAGTCATCCCGTGACCATGACAATGTGAGTGTCTGTAGGTCTACCATGAGTTTTCACAATCTACACTCGCTAGCGACTGTAGTTTAAAAAATTGTATGAAAACTTGTACAGAGCCTCTAGCGGATAGTTGGGTACTAAAACGTCACGTAGTCAACTATCCTACGTCACAGCGTACTACAGCGACTGTAGTTTGCGCTTTATTCATTTGCCTGAATTTGGTACCATGAGTAACAATTTTGACAGATGTTATAGTAACGTACTATTAGTAATGTAGTGACGACATCCGATCTAAATGTGACAACTCATGGTAGACGTACTGAAAGTAACTCTGTCTGTTACGCTTTCACGGTTAAACCGCTGACAGATTTTGATGAAATTTGGTACAAAGATAGACATGAGGACCTGCGGCGCGTTGGTCCGCTTGGCAGAGACGCCGGCGCCGGGCGGCACGCAGGGCAGCGGCAGCGCGGCGCGGCACTCGGGGTGCGCCTGCGCGCGGCACGTCTCGCACTTCACGCCCACCTTCGCGAACTTTATGCTGGAAACAAAGTTTGTTGGCTTTTTAAATCTGCATCTGTGGCAATATACACAGACCAAAATGTATTAAGTTTTGAAAAACAAATGGTACTAATACTTATTGCTTTTTTTAAATATTTTCTGATTTATCTGAAAAATTATTCTCTTTAAAAAAATACGTCGATTTTGTAACTTTAACAATAAGGCCAGCGGGTCTATCTACCCTAGCGTGAAGATGGCCATTTCGATATAGACAATCTTATCAACATATAAAACAAAGTCGGGTATGTTCGAACACTATAACTCTAGAATGGCTGCACCGATTTTGAAAAATAGCTGCACTGCGTATCGAAATAAGGGCTAGAAACCGGTAAAAAATTCGTCACTCTAAATAACTACAACCTTTTCTTTTCTGTTACGATCTACCGCAACTTCTTTTAAAACGGTTGGTCACGATAAACGATAAACCCAAAAGGGTTTCGCTCAATTAACCGGTAAGAACGAAATGGTTTCGTTCTTTTCCAGATCAGTGACCTCCGCGACGCGCCCGCTCTTACGAAGACAAACAAGCTCGCTTTAACCGGTTAATCGAAGTTCGAGGTAAGGTTAAGGTTTTGAAAGAGGTTGCGCTCCGAACGCTATTATCGAAATACCGTTTTTTTCTGGTAAATTATTAACCGGTTCCAAACCCTGATCCGAACGGCTACCCTAGATCCGCTGGCCGGATACATTTTGAAGATAGAAACCTTCATGTACACTTACGTTTTCCCGCACGGGCCGCAAGTCTCGCGTTTATAAAAGTTCTTGGCTACGAAGTTGTGCTGCCGCGGCCGCGAGCGCGGCGAGGCGCCGTACGCCGCGGAGATCACCGACGGAGTGCGCTGCGGCGGCGCGCGCGCCGGCGTGTCCGACTGGCTGTCTGTATCTACAGGTAACATCGAAAAAAAACATGATCACGACATTAATCCCCAGACATAGGCTGGATGGCGTTTCATTTATATATTATACTAGCTTCCGCCCACGGCTTCGCCCGCGTGGTACCTTGAAAAATAAAAAAAAAATATCCCGCGGGAACCGTAAATTTTTCCGGGATAAAAAGTAACCTATATGCTAATCCAGAATATAACCTATATCTGTGCCAAATTTCACCCAGATCCGTTCAGCCGTTTCAGCGTGAAAGAGTAACAAACATACATCCTGACATCCATACATCTACACATTCTTACAAATTTTCGCGTTTATAATATTAGTAGGATTTACTAGCTATGTCAACCCTTTACACTGTAAAAAATATTTAGGTCTGTAAACTTTACAGTTCAGTAATCTAGGCGTGAAACCGTAACACAGACAGACACGAGTTCCTTTAGCATTTATTATATTAGCAAGGATTTAAATTGCAGCGTCGATCCTGAAGGGATTCATCCGCGATTATCTCTCGGATCTCTATTTACACATCTTTTGATGATATCTAATGAGGATAATCAGAGGTACGTCCAAACAAAATATTTGTTACACACTGAAACGGCTGGACGGATTTGGATGAAATTTGGTATTAATGTAGATTATACCCAGCCCAGGATTAACAGTAAGGCACTTTTTATCCCGGAAAAAAACGCGTGTAACACAAGGGTGCAGCTAGTATATTTTTACATAATAACTCTTTACGTCGAAAAAGTTCAAAATCAAATTAAAGTACTTACGAAAAATGTAGAAAAGTAAAAAAGATTGGCCCATGAGGGGATCGAACCCGCGACCTTCGCGTTATTAGCACGACGCTCTAACCAACTGAGCTAATGGGCCAGGTGAACAAGTGGCTGAATTTAGGCTATCTATATTTTTTTAACAAACAGTACGTGCTTATTTTGAAATAGATAATGCATTGTTATTATCATATTAATGCCACTGTGGAAACTATAAAGATTGCAATTTATTACCTTACAAGACAATGTTCAAAATAAATGAATATCAAAATGGTCAATTGTATGAGAGATGATATAAATGTAAGAGGAGTAGACTCGGAATTGACGAAAACAGGTTGTACCGACGTTTATATGTGTGGATATTTGTTACTCTTTGACGCTGAAGCGCCTGAACGGATCTGGATGAAATTTGCACTTTTTTTCAAACACACAATTTTGATAGATTATAATCTGGGCAGATAGGCTACTTTTTATACCGGAAAAATGAACGGCTTCCGTGGGATTAATTAGTTTTTGGTTTTTAAGGAACCACGCGCGGGCGGAAGCTTGTATTCTATAAATTATATCATTATTGGATAGCTGGATTATTTTTGTTCTGATATTTTTTTCTTTATTTTACACTAGCTTCCGATCGCGGCTTTGCTCGCAAGGTACCTACAGAAAATGGATATATTACTATAGGTATAGCCTATGTTACTCAGGGATAACGTAGCATTTAACAATGAATAAAATTTTTGAAATCAGACCAGAAGTTTTTGAGTTTATTCGTTACAAACAAAAATACAAAACTTTACTCTTTATAATATTAGTATAGATGCGTACTTTGTTTTTTTTTTTGTTTTTGATTGTGGTTTTGAACATTGATGTATTAATTAGTTAGTACCGGGGTACCGGTTAAGAATGAGGTAGGTAGGTTACCAGTACGCGGCGGGGCGGAGGGCGCGCATTCTTCCTTGATGGTTTGCGAGGAGAGGCGCGCTGACGACTTGCGCGGCGGCGGCGCCTCATCGCTGCTCTCCGATATTGGTTGCTGCAATGTATTTTTCACAAAAACTTTAACCCACTACACTGTAGACTGTAGAGATTGTAAATATTGAAAATTTTATCTTATACCTTTAAACGAGCAACATATACTAGACGGTAATCAGACCTGTCGCAATGTATGGATCAGAGTGTTGGACAATGAAGAAGACGGATGAAAGAAGAGTGCATGCTACTGAAATGCGAATGTTAAGATGGATGTGTAGGGTGACACGATTGGATAAGATAAGGAATGAGTATATCAGGGGAAGTTTGAAAGTGGCGCCTGTAACTGATAAAAAACTTGATGGAGACATGCTTACAAAGTTGAGCGGTGGCTTCAGGTCATGGTTAGTGGGCGTGCGCTCCAGGGTCAGGGTCGTGGTGGCGGTGGCCAGCACCTTGCCACCCTGCAGCTCCACCGTCTGCAACCAGAAACATGCTCTTAACATCCCTGGTGGACAGATTCATAGGCGGCCATTTGCCAACTGGCCACAGGTGGCATCAACGAGGCCTTCAGCACCACAGTTGGGCAAGCGTGCTGGACGCTCTCCGGCTAGATCGGAGGCAATCTAGACCAAAGATCAGCTTCTAGCATTAGCACAAAAAATTTCTTTTTGAAAGAGAAGACTATTTGTCATTACAAAACTGTCATTTATTTTAAGCCAAATCACAAAATGAATGTTACTTTGTCCTCAGCAGAGAAAAACATTCATGCTAAGCTAGACATAAATAGTACAGATACAGTGTCCTAGTAATATGTTATCCCCAGGGGAGATTCTCGACACTATGATAATTCTCACTGAAGACATTTTGTGCACAAAAGAAGCTTCTGAGACGCACTTTAACCCTCTCAGCAAACTGGTTTGATAAAACTACTGACACTATTTAGAAGATTTAAGGAATGTGCAGCAACATTTGCTTCAAAATCTCTTGTACCTTTGTAGCGGAGGAGTTAGTAGAAGAGCGACGTTTCTTAGCAGCTGGCTGCGGTTCCCTGGCCTGCCAGCCACCGCGCTGCACCCACGACCGGCGGGTCGAAGCCAGCGACAAATCCAGGTCGTCCTCCGAACGGGAATACGACATCTCTGATAGCAGAGTGCCTGAAAATTAGACCACTTGCTTATAATCTGAAATAGTGCTGGTGTATGGGTCTTACTGAGGCCGCTGTCAACTTATCCAGCGGGATAAGTTGACCTAATGCATTTTTGAATCGGTCAACTCATCCTATTATCACATTATATGCTAGGGAAAGATTGACTTGTACTGAGTCCTACGGACTAGCAGACTTTCCGCCTTTAGTAGCACTAGCAAGTGAAATGGTTAGTACATCATCATCGTTTTAACTGAATGACGTCCACTGCTGAACAAAAGCCTCACCCATAGATTTCCGTTTTCATGCCGCCTGCACCCAACGGTTCCCAGCAACATTTACTATGACGACTTTCTATCTAGTGGGGGGCCATCCTTTACTGCGTGGTTACGAGTAAAGCGTGAAAAAACATTGAAAAAACCTGCGTGGTACCTCCACGAGTACCACAGGTGGTACTCGTGGAGGTACTACCTTGTGAGGATGTTATTTTCTTACCAGTAGAGTTAAGTTCAGGCACACCAGAGAGCTTAGCGTTGTGGTCCTGTTGGGCTGTGCCATTGAGGAAGGCTAGTTTCTGCAGTGTTTCATCATTCAGCTTAGCACGGTTATCATTGAAGAGTAGATCACGAGCCATGTCCAGCAATTTGCTCTGTCAATGGTAAACATAAAATTATATTATTGTTATAGCGATTTCTCATGATCAGAAGCACTGGTGGTGTATTGGTGACTAGAAATGCAATGAATAGTGGTTTGGTCAGAGACATGGGGCCTCACCACGAATTCATAATACATTACCAAGTTAATATTACATTATTATTTTGTACCATGACCTATGCAAATTGTATTGAAGTAGTGTTACTTCATGATGTTTCTAAAACGGAATCGTTCTGAAAGACTTTGTGGTAAGGCCCATGATTTGAG
Source organism: Cosmorhoe ocellata (assembly GCA_963675405.1). Lineage (NCBI taxonomy): Eukaryota > Metazoa > Arthropoda > Insecta > Lepidoptera > Geometridae > Cosmorhoe > Cosmorhoe ocellata. Next base: position 9,059,258 of record OY776256.1, on the reverse strand, counting down.
AGATTTTTAGGCTTTGGCCAGAACACTGGATATCCAGTGCAGAAAATGTGTGAATTATCCTGCATGACTCAATGCAAGTTGTAATCTGTGAGGTATGGGTCTGGTGAACAATGATGCAATCGAATCAAATGGATCATTTTACTCATAGAACATTGTGGTCAGTGTCATGTAAGAGTATAAAATATTCCATTTGACATTGTACCCCAGAATAGATACCTATTTAGTCCCTTTTTTTAGTAATAGGCCTATTTACATTATTCCTGTGACCAAGTCTAGAAGAATCCAGCATCAAGCACTTGTTATGTTATCCTACTAATACTCGGATAAGGGCAGGAAGATGATGACTCCTATTACAAACACGAAAGTTTGTAAGAATGTGTGGATGTCTGGATGTATGTTTGTTACTCTTTCACGCTGAAATGGCTCAATGGATCTGGATGAAATTTGGCACAGATATTGATTATGGTCTGGAATAACACATGCATTACCCTTTTTGCCAGAAAAATGTATGGTTCTCGTGGGACTTTTTTTTTCCTGTGGGACGAGATTTGTTTTTGTTTTTCAAGGTAGCATGCGGGCAAAGGCATGGGCAAAAGCTAGTAGATAATACTGATTCAAACTTTAAATGCAAAACTCACCAATTCACTGTACTTTTTCAAAACAATATTCCTCTCCCTCTTTTCACCATCCAGTAATTTCCGCACATGTGCAAACTTGGCCTCCCACTTGTTCAGAGTCCGGAGGGCCTCATCCAGCTCTGACTGCAGACGTACTGACTCTGCCTCTGCGGAGGCCCACTGCCCTCGCACCCATTCCATTTGCTTTATGAATGATAGAAAACCTGGAAAATATTTGTAATAATTTAAACTGGATTGAACTTTTTATATTTATTAGTTCAGTTGCAGCATTGTCAGTTCATCATCGAAAGTTCATTCTGCAAATTGGTGAAAGAATTTTTCAAATCCAATAGTGTCGGAGCCTATTCAATGCAAACAAACAATCAAATCTTTCCTCTTTAAAAATATTAGTATAAAATATGTTAAAATTCTAAGTCTTCTTATTATTTATGTTTTTTTTCTCATACTATTTTGAAAACTGTCTTATCTACTTTACCATGGTCATTTAGAAACAGAAAACACACTGAGCCTAGGTTCAGTTCTAATAGGAAATAGTATAAAGTCAAAAGCATGTGAATTGCTAATTTAATAGCATCATCTAACTGATCAGTAAATTCAGTACTATTTTAGAAGTGGACTTTATTGGTATCGGTAGATCGCAAGGAGGCTCTGATACGCGAGCCTGAATTCCATCCATCAAGTAAGTAGGTAGAGTGCATGGTAAATTAATGAATTTGGTTTATCAATACAAGCAGGACGAGGAATCAATCATTCAAAGACAATTTGAATAGCTTTAGGGGGTAGAATAGAGATTTAACGGATGTTTTGAGGGTACATGATTCTGCGATGACAAAGGAAGCCTAAGCAGTTAATATACCAGCCAGTAAATACTTACATTCTTCAGCTGCTCCGTCGTTGAGGACGTTATTCAAGCGATTTATATCATCAAATTGAGCCACCAACGAGAGCGCTATGCTAGGACCGCAGTCCGAATTATCTGAACTCATTTTAGTGTGAATGGTGTAATGTTGTTATGAACACTTATTGCACTACTTTTTTTATCTCCAGGCACTAAAAAGCCATATTTGTGTTCCAAAAATAAACAAAACTTTGAAAAGAAGTCACCTCACCGGTCAAACAGTCAAACAAGTCTTGAAAAATAACGGCCGGTTAGCGAGGGGGCGGGCAGGCAAAAAAAAGTCAAAGCAAGCGTCAACAGTGCAGTGTCATCTGTGACAATGACAGTCAGACCTTCAGTCAGTCAGTCAACCAGCCAGCAGCTTGCCAACTCAGGTTATGAAAAGTTAGCTAATACGGCTCTATAATGACCCTAAGAGAAGGCGGACATCGGCGGACATAAATAAATAAAAGGAGTAAGAAGAAGAACCAACAAACTCTGTAATCTTATCTATGGCAACTATTTTAAAAATAAAAATAACAAAAAGAGTGCTTAGGTCATGGAAGCATGAGATTCCCGCCAAGGAGAAAATGGCGGTTAGGTTAGGTTAGATTAAGTTAGATTATAGAAAACGGAAGAAATTAATTTACGCAAGACTAGGCAGTAAGGTCTATGACTATAAGCCTGCTCAAATGAGCGAATAATTTAACAACAATCATGGAAGCATTTTCTACCTGTCAACCCAATCGGTGAAGACCAAAAGTGAAGACATAAAACACTGCGCGTCCAATGCGACGGATCCTATTCAAAGATTAAAAATATGCCATCAAACTGGTTTTTTCATTCAAAGTGAATATTGTTGGCAACCTTGGAGAAGCGGGTGACGTAAGCAGGCAGTGACGCGGGAAAAAGAAGAAGCTCTTCCCGCCACAACCGAACTGTACGGTCGACAATTTTTGTACTAGTCTAATGATTATAAGAATAAATACAGTTTGATTTGCACAATTGATTTTATTTGTTTATATCAGAAGTGGGATAGTGACCCTCGCACAAATGGGTAAACGGAGTAAGCGGAGTAAGCGTCCAGGACGAAAAAGGACACGCTCAAGCTCAAGTTCTAGCTCGAGTTCTAGTAGCACAAATAGTACCAGGACTCCGTCACCTCCAACAAAAAAAAGGAAACAGGTATCACAAAAACGTGATAACCCAACTGTAAGTACAAACAGTACTTTTACATTAAATAATATCATTCCGGAGTTCGACCCTCTAAAAGACGACATTAACGCGTGGCTTAATATCATACACTCATACGCTCGAACCTTTGCATGGTCAGACGAAATGATCCGTTATCAAGCTCTAAATAAATTAAAAGGTTCTGCAAAGGTGTGGTATGATTCGTTGTTACGCAACGAAAATCAGTGGCCGTCATGGAAATGGAAAAACTGGAAGCGTAAATTAGCTAGCAGTTTCCAAATCCGTCGAAATATGTTCGAACTTTTGAAGGAAATTATCGATAAAAAACCAGTAGAAAATCAGTCTCTTTACGAGTTCTACTTCGATCAAAAGTGCAAAATTGATAGATTATCTGTAGGATTTTCCGAGCAGGATATAATTTCAATTATTATTGGAAATATAGGCGATAGTGGTATAAGCGCATCCATCGAAGCCAGCAATTTTGTGACGTGTGATAATTTAGCAAGCTTTTTGCACGGTCGCACGTATAAATCTAAAAATATCAAGCCGTCTACTTTAAATATACGTGACAGTCAAATAAAGTCGGTTAGTCATCCACCCTCTACAACACCAACACTATCAGTGGGTGAAAGTGATAAGTCCGCTCTTCCGAAAAATACTACGAGTTCCGGTCAAACTCTGAATAAAAAACAAATCAAATGTTACATTTGCGGTGGTAATCATAAAAGAAGCCAGTGTGATTTGAATAAATGTGACTATTGCGGTAAACGAGGTCATACAGAATCTGTGTGTTATCACAAGAAAAATGCAGTAAAACCGGAGAAGCAAGAAACGAAATTCGTAACAAATACTACTGACCCGCGAAATAAATTTGTCAAAAAAATATTGATTCATAATTTCACTGAGGAAGCGTTCATAGACACAGGAAGTAGTTGTTCTCTTATTGCAGAATCACTTGTAAACAAACACTCTCTAACAAATGTTGAACTACCCTCACCGGTTTTATTGCAAGGTTTTTCGAAACAAAATTCTAAATTGGTGAGCCACAAGATAACGGTTGATTTGAAAATAGATTCAGTGAATTTAACGGCTATTGATTTTTACGTTGTCGATGATTTAGCCGACTGTGAGGTATTAATTGGCCGAAATGTCACTGAACGAACAGATTTGATGTATTCACGAGTAGGAGATATGCTCAAGTTTGATTACGCAGAGAAATTTACTGAATTTTGCAATAGTATAGGAGAACTAGTTTTAGATGCAGATTCACATCAAAATGAACTGTTGACGCTTTTCACGAAATACCGAGACTGTGTTGCTTTAAATATTAATGAGCTAGGGAAAGTTTCTAACCATGAAATGGTAATAAACGTAACCAGCCCTCAACCGATTCAATGCAGACCCTTCAGGTCTTCAACTATAAACAGGAAAATTATTCGCGATACTGTGAATGAACTTTTGGCGAATAATATTATACAGGAAAGCCATTCCCCATATGCGAGCCCTGCCTTGCTCGTAAATAAAAAAAATGGCGAGAAAAGGCTCTGCATTGACTACCGGGCATTAAATAAAATTACAGTTAAAGATAAATACCCAATGCCCCGTATTGAAGATCTCGTAGATAGACTTCATGGTCGAAAATGTTTCACAAGTCTAGACCTAAAAAGCGGGTATTACCAGATAACAATGCAATCCGATTCCATAGAAAAGACGGCTTTTATAACAGAAGATGGTCACTATGAGTTTTTGAGACTTCCATTCGGTTTGGCAAATGCACCATCCTGTTTTCAACAGATGATGAATGCGGTGCTAGGAAATCTAAGGTTCGATAACATATTACTCTACTTAGATGATATTTATTTAATGACTGAAACCATTGAAGAAAACCTGGCTTTATTAGAGGAAGTTTTGCAGATTTTTAGGAAGAATGGCTTAACACTGAATTTAAAAAAATGTCACTTCTTAAAATCAGAATTGGAATTTCTAGGTTATAAAATTAGACCAAATTGCATAATGCCAAATGAATCAAAATTAATAGCTGTTCGTAACTTCCCAGAACCCAAAGCAGTTCATCAACTTCGACAGTTTCTCGGGCTTATCAGCTATTTTCGTAAATTTATCAAAAACTGCGCAATGATCTCTGCTCCTCTGACGAAATTGCTGAAGAAAGATGCGGCATGGGTCTGGGAAACGGTACATAAAGAGACTTTTCAGACATTAAAAGATACACTAACATCGGACAGTGTATTATCTATATTTGACCCAAATAAAGACAATGTGTTGTATACAGATGCCAGTAGGGATGGTATTGCAGGTATACTTATGCAGGTTACGGAAGATGGCGAAAAGCCTGTCCATTACTATAGCAGACAAACGACGGAGGACGAAAAAAAATACCACTCGTTTGAACTAGAATTATTGGCAATTGTCTGCTCTTTACAAAAGTTTCGACTATACCTTTTAGGTTCACCTTTCAAAATTATTACTGATTGTAGTGCGGTTAGGTACGCGTTAACCAAGAAAGAAATTATTCCCCGCATTGCCCGATGGGTTTTGTCCACACAGGAGTTTTCGTACGAAATTATTCACCGGGAAGGCACACGCATGCAACACGTCGACGCCTTAAGCCGAAACCCTGTGCCAACCGGTGAAAAATCCGAAACCGAGATTATAATGTCGATATCAGAAGCAGATTGGTTATTATCTGTACAATTACAAGAACCTGACTTACAGCGTATTGCTGCTGTTCTAAAATCAGGAGAGGCCGATAAAAATAAGGATATATTTGCAAAATACGAGTTACTAGGCGGTAAAGTCTACAGAAGAACATCCCGAGGTCGTCGATGGGTAGTACCAAGGAAATGTATTTTTCAAATAATCAAATGCAACCACGATGACCTGGGACATTTTTCTGTTGATAAAACAGTAGAACGGATAGCTCATCAATACTGGTTTCCTAGTATGAGACATATCGTAAAAAAATACATTAGAAACTGTCTGAATTGTATTTACTTCAAAAATAAAGGCGGTCCTAAAGAAGGCAAATTATGGCCGATACCAAAGTATGCGCAACCTTTTCACACACTACATCTCGACCATTTAGGTCCATTTGTTACAACAAAAAGCGGAAATAAATATCTGTTAGTAACCGTAGATGCTTTTACAAAATTTGTGTTTATTGCACCTGTAAAATCGACTAAAACATCAGGAGTTATTAAAGAATTGGAGAGCGTTTCAAAACATTTCGGGAACCCTAGGCGAATCATCGCAGATGCAGGGACATGCTTTACATCAAACCAATTTATAGAGTATTGCACAAATAAAAATATACGTCTACATATAATCGCAACCGGCATGCCCCGTGCAAACGGGCAAGTTGAACGATTCAACAAAACCATTTTAGAGGCTTTGAAAGCTATAGGAGCTAACACGTCAGATGATAGGTGGGATCAACACATAAAGGTTTTACAACAAGGTTTGAATAGTACAATACACAAAACAACAAAAGCAGTTCCTAGCGAAGTCTTTTTCGGGTATAGGCTGCGCATGGATAATGATAGTTTAGCTCCGGAGCTTGATAATGGACAAATTTTGGATGTGACAGAGTTGCGAGAGAAGGTTGACGAGAACATAAAGATTAACGCAGAGTCACAAAAGCGTCAATTCGATAGAAATCGTATGAAGGCACGGTCTTACTCTGAAGGAGATCTAGTTCTTGTGAAAACCCAAAGCCAGAATAATGATGGGAAAAGTAGGAAACTCCTACCAGTCTTCAAGGGTCCCTTCCGAATAAGAAAAATACTTAACAATGATAGATATGAGGTGACGGATGTCACAGGCAGCGAAAGAAATAGTAAGAAGTATACTGGCATAACAGCTGCTGAAAACATAAAGCCTTGGATATGTATCGATGATTGGGAATAGAAATGAATAGATATAAGTTAATTTCTTGCGCATAATACGCAGGTACCTACTACTTATGCTTATTGTCTATTCACAAATAAAACTAAGTGTATATTATTTTCTCTATGGCTATTCTCTACAATACACATATTATGATGATAATGACGTTTACAATTAGTTAACTACACTGTACTTAGGTTACCTAGTGATGCGTGTTGGCAAGGAAATCATTTGTTTAATTGTTGTATATATGTAGATGTTTTTTTTATATGTATATTATAAACTTAAATATTATATAATATATATATATTTACATATATATTTCAATTTGTTAAGTACCTACGTTGGTGTGCGAGTCAGGATAAAATTCTGTAATTACTATAAATGGCTTACGAGTACATTCACAACTAACGAGTAAATGAAGGTATGTGGGTATCTAAGTCGAGAAATGAGGCGATATATGTAAGAACTTGGTACACTTAAGTGTGGCGAAATGCCCTTTGAGTGCAAGTGATTCTGATAAATTAATACAAAGGCAAACCTGGTCTCTTAAGTGTGGTATTGACCCTTTAAGTGCAGGTGGTCAGGAGCTCATACTCGAATTAGGTATCTGGGTACCTACTAAAGATTGTGTTGACGTGATGGGTACCAATATAACAGAGGAATTGACTGCATACCACCTACCTACCTACCTATCTACCATACCAGGCAATAATAATGTAACAGGTGTTGAACAAACAAATTTAACCCGATCTACCTAAATTTCAGCATTTTTTCTGGACTCGTGAGCTGCTTGGGACAAGCAACAAGCGCAGAATGGCCGTGTTGGCAACCTTGGAGAAGCGGGTGACGTAAGCAGGCAGTGACGCGGGAAAAAGAAGAAGCTCTTCCCGCCACAACCGAACTGTACGGTCGACAATTTTTGTACTAGTCTAATGATTATAAGAATAAATACAGTTTGATTTGCACAATTGATTTTATTTGTTTATAATATTTATTTGATCTTGAGTTGCAAAATTTCCTTGATTATATGTTGCAGTAAAGAGGAAGATGAAGAAGAAAGTGCTGCCAGATCGGTGACAGTGTTGCTCACTATTATCTATAGATTCTAAATTACACTATTGGATTGTCGTGGATTAACTTTACCAAAAAAGTGAACGGGGTCCAATCTGCCAATGTTGCTGAGGTCACGGAAGATTAAATTAATCAAGGGGTTCCCGTAACCCTGGCGAAAAACGGGTGAGAGAACACTGGCGTGGTTCTTAGTTAGTCGAAGTCTAACATATCTCCCAGAAGCCCCCGCTTGTGGAGTCAATCCATTATAGTTTTGCACATCAAGAACAAAAAAAAAACATCAATCAGCTATGACGATGCAGAGCTAGATTTGGCTTAAACTGCGTGTTGGTAACACTAGCAGCAACAAATTTCGTGTTGGAGGCTGGCGTTCAAAAACTATGTCCTAAAACGTTTCGTATTTTAGCCAGACTACACCCAAGATAAAATCAAGTATAAGCGCTTTCAGAAGAAAACTTAAGTGCATAAAAATAAACTTTGATTGAATCATATATACAATGGGAAATAAATAATGCATACCTACTTCCATAACAAGTTTTATTAAACCTATCAGTTGGGATAGATTTTAGAAATCGGATCTAGTCCCAATTTTTTCTCTAATAAACTTCTGTTTCTGAACGTTAGTTCTGAACGTACATTACGTTCAGAGACGTATTATGGATACTACGATTACGTTTCACGCTACAATGCTGCCAATAAAGATAGTCGTAAAGACTAGAAAATATTGGAGTTTTTATCATACATAAGTGTGATATTGATTATTGGGTTCCAAATTCGAAAAATTACAAGTGTGGAACTGACTGATTTGAACCATGCCTCATGGATGGACGACAAGGCATAACAAATCCCTGACTACTATCTGCATAAACATTATGTCAATTAGATGTGGTTATAATAAGGTGTTTAACTTGGAAAATAACCATTTACCAGTAAACAAGGCCTAATATTTGGGAAAACTTTTTTATAATGGCAATATCCTATTTTTCTTGTTTGGCATTGACAGCTGACAGCTATAATCATTAAATCTCAATCTTCATTGACAAATCGCGATGACACTCGGCTGAGTGCGGTTGTCCCGTTCGCGGTCGTGTTTTCCGTCGATATAAAATAATTGTGACTAAGTAAATAATTCCGCAACCACCGGCGTTGTGCTACCGCGCGGCGCCATGGCGGAAGACGAGAATAACTGTGAGGAGCCCGCGGAGGCAGGCTTCGGAGGGGCCCATCGCCTCCGAGGCCGCAAAGGTGCTCTCAAGAAGAAAAATGTTTACCTGATAAAAGACCACAAGTTTATGCCGAGGTTCTTCAAGCAGCCTACCTTCTGTTCCCACTGCAAGGACTTTATATGGTGAGTTAATTTCATCCTTATAAATTATATATTCCATTCATTGAAGGCTAAAACAAAATCTTACCTACCTATTTCTAATAAGTTTGTTTACAATCTGTTACTACATAACGTTAGTATACTGAAACGTGGGCTGAAAATACCCAGCGCCTTGTTACAATCATTGTAGAGTTTAGAGAATACATTTTATGTCATCCTGACCATTTACGGCCCATTATTATTTGGTATACAATGATATCATATTTTCCTGTTTGCCAATTTAATGAAGCTGTTTTGCAATGTGATAAATAATGTGTGGAGTATGCACTGGAATAATAGATGACCTAGGCATCACCTAGGTTGCTAATTTATCAATAGGAAAATACTTTTACGCATGTGGTCTGCAAGGTGAATTAAGATCCAAATTAATCTCACTTGGGGCAGTGTACCAGCTTAAGGAACACTGAATGTCTATCATGAAATGGCATTTTACTTCTTAGCCAACTTAAAAATTCGATTTTGTGATCAGGAAGGCATTTATTTGTTAAACACTAAGTACCTATCATGATGTATTAATTTTTTTCATTCTGATGGATATTTATTGTTTTCTTAAAATATGTAGTTGTTCGATGTATTATATACCTGCTTACTGGAAAATATTTTTTTTCCATCTATTTTCAGAGTTTTGTGTACAAACAGAACCTACAAGTTTAGGAAATGGAGAGCATTTCATTCTACCAATGTTAACACAATTTTATTAATTATTTATAAGGAAAAAAAAATTACTATAATATGAAAATTTAAATAATTAAGGACTATAAATAAGTAGGTAGGTACATCCTCAAATAAATATTGGGCAACAGTTTTTATCATGCTCATTAGTATTCAGAAAAAACTACTTTAATCTTAAATAAACAATGTAATTTTAATTATACTGCTGCATTGTTGACTTTCTTTATATGTATTCTTTCTTACAAAAAAATCCAGTGAAATAAAAAATATCACTTATAAGAATTGAAATGACAAAATTAATTACATCCTAGGTACCTACTGTTACTTGGTATTTTAAATGAATGTTCATATGTTGAGATGTTTGTTCACGGAAAAACGGCTGAACAGATTTAGACGAAATTTAGAACACAAATACACTAAGTATACGAAAACTATTCAATCTATCTTCTCCTTCTTCTTATCTTGTATATAAAAATGAATTGCTGTTCGTTAGTCTCGCTAAAACTCGAGAACGGCTAAACGGATTTATCTTATCTTGGTCTTGAAATGTTCGTGGAGGTCTAGGGAAGGTTTAAAAGGTAAGAAAAATTCGAATAATTGCCGGGAAAATCCTAAAAATAGCCATTTTCTATTTCCCACACAAACTTTTTCTAAATAGGTACGAAGTCTGCCGGGTCAGCTAGTTACAAAATAAAAAAGTACACCAGAAGTTGATTATAGCTAACACAAGACATCTCGTGAAATATGCGGTCATTGACCCTCATTTCCTTGAATAAACCGAATTGAGCAATCCAGATAATTTAGACACCTATGACGTATCAATAACAAATCTATGCGTACGTTCTGTGCTCGATTAAATATCGAGTCTCCTGCGCTCGTTTCTCATACAACTACTCAAAGTTAAATATGTTTATTCAATAAAACCACAAGGATGGCTTTGGTCTTACATCCTAGGTGAATTTAAGTGAAATTCCAGCCTACCCCAAGTCCGAGAATAAGAGCGGTTTCGCACTACGTCCGATACGAATCCGATCCGAACCCGTGAAAATATGGATGTACAAAACTCGGGCCGAATTCGGATATTGCTTACGCATTAGTCCGATCTCTGATACAAATCCAAGCAATTCAAGAGTCACCTTTTGGCATACGTCATTTTACGTGACGGAAATGACGAATGACGGAAAGAAATCGGATGACGGAAATCGGATCTAGTGCGTAAATTACCATAGAAATAGTTCTACAACTACTCCGGACCATATTTTCACGGGTTCGGATCGGATTCGGATCGGACGTAGTGCGAAACCGCTCGAACAGGCAAGAAACTCGTCTCGGTCCTAGCGCGTTTTTTTATGATCCTTCAAAATATAAATCATACCTTCTACCTAACAATAATAATGCTATTGCTAAAAACAGAACATAAAAAAAAAATTAAACGAAAATCGGTTCATCCGTTTGGGAGCTACGATGCCACAGACAGATACACTGATAGACACGTTAAATGCCGGCCTTCCACGGCGGGGCCCGCCTTCCACTCTAGAAGGGTTATGTAAGTTAAACGGAGTTCGTACGGAGCCCGCTCCACTCGCAGTGGTAGGCCGGCAAAACTTATAACACCCCTCTTTTTTGTCGGGGGTTAAAAAAGAGAATAGCAAAGTATATTATTCATAATTGGTAAGTTAGCTGTCGAACAGAGCGACATTGGGCCACTTTGATATTGCCTGAAGAGCTTGTGGTAAGGTCCCTGAACTCATTGTACCTCTCTCAATATGTAATTCATCAATAACCCGCTTCAAGCTGGCTTAAAGTGTCAATTCGTAACATATGCCTTCGACAGGAAACGTAACTCGTATGTCTAATACAAAATCTAACGTAGCCAGCTGTTAGTTACCCTTGCGAAAAAGCTCTTTTCTTTTGTCTTTCTCGAAACTTCTAGCTGAAACGCCCGCTAATGTGACAGGCGATTGCACTGCACATTTCAAAGCTATTACATTAGGGAGCTAGAACATTGTATTTACAAAGTTTCTCGTATTTCAACCCCTGAAAAATCGTTTTACACCCTAGTGTTTAAAAGTGTTTTTCACTCTAGTTTTTACACCCCGAACGGAATAGCTACTGTGCAAAATGTGGGCATGTGCCATGTCATGTTCGGACATGCCTCCGACTACCCTCTTTAGATATCCTCATAGATCTAAGTCATTAGTCTGAGGAGATATCTACCGAGCCTGGGGATTACCTATAGTCGTGATCATGTTTATTTATTTTTGTGTTTACACAGTTCTTTAGTTCGGTGGTTTACACCCTTTCAGGGTTGTAATTTCTTAAGTTCCTTAAAGTGTGCGCCTTTTTAAAAACAAACTCTCCATATCTCAATTACAACCATCGGTTTATCCTGTCGCTCGTATGCCCAAAATACACTAGGCTAGTTTCTCAAGCCAGGATAGTAAACTTGAAAAGAAACTAGCCTCATCTATTTCGGTCATTACAGTCAGTCAATAATTAATCAAACAATTTCGGTACATAATCCTACTAATATTATAAACGCGAAAGTTTGTAATATTAGTAGGATTACGCAAAATCTGTCACAGAGATAAAATCATCATCATCTTCCTGCCCTTTTCCCACGTTATGTGGGGTCGGCACAACATGTGATCTTCTTCCATTTCCCTCTATCATTCGTCATCTCAGTACTCATTCCTTTCTTACCCATGTCATCTTTCACACAGTCCATGCATCTTTTCTTTGGTCTACCTCTACCCTAAAATAAAATCTAGTCTGGAATAGCACATAGGCTACTTTTTATCCCGGAAAAATGTACGGTTCCCGTGGCATACATATATTTGTTTTGGTTTTTCAAGGTGCCACGCGGGCGAAGCCGTGTGCGGAAGCTAAAATATATTATGTGTAGTTGCATCATTACAATTTCAACGTACTGGAGATTGGAAAATGTACCGGTCGAGCTCGGATGGAAGCCTGGAAATTGAAACTACGAAATGCAAATTGCTTTGCTAGTTCAAATCACAGGCTGGATGTTATACAACAATATTTCTGTTATAGGTAAATGACTTATTTGAATGAAAACTGCGTACTGGATCGGATTAATTAAATTGTCTACAATACCCCAGCCACTTAGCTAGATCTACCAAAGTTTCCAAAACCTAAGAACATTTTGTCTGCTACTGAAAATTCCTAATGAAGATAACAGTAAGTCCTAGAGACATTTTGAAGGTAGGTGTATCTTTTCCCTTTCTTTTAAAGCTTTCGTTTCTTGATGCATGAAGACATAACTACAGGTTCCAACGAGAAGTCAAATAAAAAAAAATATTGGATTGAAAGGTCGGTGGTTGAAACTAAAAGTATTCCTAAAATGAAACCCTGTAACGTAATAAAAACCGGCCAAGTGCGAGTCGGAATCGCGCATAAAGGTTTCCGCACCATCGTACGAGATTTATTTTAATACTATCAGGTACTTTTTCATTTATTTTTATTATAATGTTGTTACAGCGGCAACAGAAACACACATTTTCTGAAAATTTCAACAGTCAAGTGTCAACCTAATACGGATCATGAACCGCTGACGACGGACATCAGAAACTAAATAATAAGGGTCCCGTTACTCTCCGTGGGTACGGAACCCTAAAAAAGGCAAAATAAAAGAAAAATAACCTCGCAAATGAAGTCCCAGTATGATAAAATAAGACTAGTTTTAAAGCACTGTAACTTTCCTTGTTTAAATGAGCGGCTACTGATCTAACTTTCAATGTAGTACCCCGGGAGTTCATTAGTATAATGAAAATTAAAAAGGAAAATTGAACAAATTATTCTGTTGAACTTATCTACCTAGTTTGAACTTTACATTGTGCAAGATGCTCAGAAAAAGGTTCAAAAAAGTTTCTGAAGAGTCTTGGCTCTGTGTAAAGTGAAATTGTAGAGCGGTTGATATGGCGTTCAAACACGCAGTGTCTTCTTCATATTGTGATACTAATTCTTTCAAGCCAATGTGGGGAAAGGATTAAAATGCGCTTCAATGGCTCCTTTCGTAGACTTGATATATCTTCAACTTTTTATATTTTTAAGAAATGGCGGTTTCTTTCACCGTTTGAGGGCATTTGTTCACCACTAGATCCATTAGGGATCTGGACAATAGATCTACTGAGGTTGGTCGCATTTATCGAACAGCGCTGGTGGTGTAGTGATAGCACCCCTGCCTCATGATCCGGTCGTGGGTTCAAACCTGGTCGTGCACCAATGAGTTTTTCTAAAACATCGCAAAATGTAGGCATGTACCAAATGTTATGTTTGGACGTGCTTCTGACTACCCTTTTTAGATATCTTCAAAGAGGATATCTGAGGAGATATCTACTGAGCCTGGTGATTACAGTCGATCATGTTTTTTTTTTATCGAACAGAAAACTCCTTGGTCCACGACTGGATTCGAACGTATAATCGGAAGGCAGAGCCACTATTACTAGACCACCAGTGTTTACAGTATCTACTATGTGGGAAAGAGATAGGACGTCGACGGCGAATAGACGACTACTATTTGGGAGGGTGATAGGAAATTAAATTTGATACGAGGTAGTATTGTTTTATACGCTCAGACAGGCTAATATGGCAGCCAACATTGTCGAGCATGTTGTCTCATATTCGCACGAGAAAAAGCGAGACAAAACCGTATCGATATAAATATTACTAAAGCAAAACCGTCGATACAATTTTGTCGTGGCTCTCATGTTAGCCCGGCAGTAAACAACATGTAGGTAATCGAAATTAGCTTTATTACCTCCCACGTCTCGCTCCAACACCCACAGAACTTCATAGAAGCATGTGACAGCAAGAGTAAAGGTAGTTTAAACAACGATTTAGCTAATCACTGCGTGGTCGGGTTTACAATGTAAGCTTATTGGAATTCGCTTTGTGTAATATAGACTTTGTAACTTGAAAAGCGGTAGAACAATCTATTTGTAGCGTACATCATTTATCTAACATTAGCTCGTTTAAGTACGAACTCTCTTAACTAGTTGGTTGGTATGTATGTACCATTGAGATTTCCCATAAAACATACTGAATATTAACCTAGAATCGCAATTAAAGAGAAATATAACTCCAGCGTATATTTCTCTTTAATTATGATTCTAGACGTTCACGTTTTTTGTTTAAAAATACTATACCATATTTTTAAAATTCCAAGTCAAGTTTAGCAGAAGTTTTGTAGGCGTCATGTTTGAAAAAATCCTTTGTATTATTATAACACAACGGTTTTCCTCATACCATAATATAGTTTTTACCTTAAAAGCAAATTAAGTATATGCTGGTTTTATAGTTACGTATACCTGATTAAAAATAAACATGAAATTCAACTGAAGTGAACTGAAATTATGTAAAAAAGCTTTAAAAGAATACAGATTATCCCTGACAGGAATAACATGAAAACTTTACTTTTGCTATTGTAATTATCTGAGAAT
Organism: Cosmorhoe ocellata; assembly: GCA_963675405.1. Taxonomy (NCBI): domain Eukaryota; kingdom Metazoa; phylum Arthropoda; class Insecta; order Lepidoptera; family Geometridae; genus Cosmorhoe; species Cosmorhoe ocellata. Next base: position 9,044,054 of record OY776256.1, on the reverse strand, counting down.
AGGGGTAAAGGTAGATCAAAGAAAAGATGAAGTGATTGTGTGAAAGAGTGGGAAAGGTAAATGTGGAAATGACGACTGATAGATGAGAGTGAAAGAAACGAACATATTGTGCCGTCCGTATAACATGAAGTGTGATAAGGACAGGGAGATGATAAATTACCTGAGTATATCGTAGACTTGATCACCTACATGTAAATACTTAATTGCTTACGTAAATTGTTTTTACTTATAGTACAACCAGCAGATAACATTTTCAATGGACCAAAACAAAAAATGATTAGTTAAGTATGTTTTTTTTTCTAATGATACTTTTTTATCAGATAAATTATAAATCGCGGTTAAGTCTATTTAAATTCGAAAACAAAATTCCACTCTTATGTACCAGAAAATAAGGGATAATTAATTGATTGTTCACTCAATTTGAACTGAACTTCGATGTTTTTTTTTCACTGAATTCTCTAGTAAGTACCTACATAGATGACCGAGCTATGCTCCGGTTTTTTTTAGTAAATCGTGTTTATGGAAAATTGAACCTAGCTTGATCGATTTATCGCCTCTGAAACCCCCCGCATACTAAATTTCATGAAATTGCTCGGTTAAAGGTAGTAGATAGATTTAAGTAGGTACAATTTTTAAAAATATTTATAACTCTTCTTGTTGTGTCACTAATTATTTTTAACCAGTGTGGTAAAAGAATAATTGCACAGCTAACTAACACTCCTGAATAAAACTCGATTAATGTTACATACCTACTACGTATAGCGTAGACGGCAAAAAATATTGTAGCACGCAATAAGACTATCGAATATTTTTTGTGTGAGGTAATACCAAGGCAGAATTGTGATGAGTTTTTCCCTGTATACCTACCCGCATCTATAACAAGATCCCAAGCGACATGCTTGATATATCGATTGGGAAATCAAAAAATGTAATTAATCAAAAACTGTCTCGAAAAGCTTATTATAAAATATCAGAGTACTTGAATGACAAAAAAGCTTGGGACGAATCAGCCAACTCTGCTAGGTATCCCTAACAAAATTAACAAGGATCACACAAAAAAAAACGCTGGGGCCCAGCGATTTTCTTGTCAGTTCTTTTCAGACTGGGGATAGGACTGAAAAAATTATACTTATGCAAAATAACAGTGCTCTTACCGGTATACCCTTGAATAAAAAATCGAAGGTGTGTGTCATTATGTTAGCGTTCTTATAAGCGGCGATGGGCTTGCAACCTGTCACGTATGGAATACTAATCACTGAAAAATGTGGGCCTGTGCTTAATATTATCATTTATGACTGGTGTACCTGATGCGTAGGCCTTGGTCTATTGCTTACTTCGTTTAAATACTACTAATCTTTATTTGACCTTAATCATCAATCATGTTTGGACGTGCCTCTAACTACCCTCCTAGATTTAAGTTACTAGAAATCAAAGTTACGGTCGTGATCTTGTTTTTTTAGAGTGATCATTTGGTATTTGTAGGTAATCTCGGATGCCCATCCGACCGGGCGAGTAAATGGAATTTGACTGAATCAGCGTTTTCTCGGAAATCGTTCAATCTTGTAGATTTTTAGACCTTTGGGATCGTGAACCCTTGCGAGGTACCAACCCTTGCATGGTTTGACAGTCGCGCCGGACGCTGGGGACACCCTTTTTGATACATAAACGGCAATGATAGTCTGATTTGCTTATCCTACTAATATTATAAACGCGAAAGTTTGTAAGAATGTATGGATGGATGGATGGATGGATGTATGTTTGTTACTCTTTCACGCTAAAACGGCTGAACGGATCTGAATGAAATTTGGCACAGATATAGATTATGGGCTGGAATAACACATAGGCTACATTTTATCCCGAAAAATGTACGGTTCCTGCGGGATAGCGATGTTTTTGTTTTTCAAGGTACCACGCGAGCGAAGCCGTGGGCGGAAGCTAGTTTCTCTATACGTGGAATAATCTACACACCACTCTGTACTTTACTGCACAGTACTCTATGACAGTTATAAATATTTTTTTAAACATGTATCCCCAGCTTGTAGAATACACGTTTTATACCTGTTGGTACAGAACATTTTGACTGTTAAAAGCATCTTTAGTAACTATAAGAATTCACTGGTTAAAAGCCTTTATTCATACCTAAGTGTTAGTCTATTTATCCACTTAACAGCCGCATAAAGCGTTATTTACACATCGCTTTCAAACATGTCCTGTCAATAGAAGTTGCATGATCTGTATTATCAACCGGCTTGTACTTATACCAATATCACTTATCGCTTGTTAACAAAATGGTTCGCCGTGACTCGTGATACCAATGATACGATTCATCAATGTCATGCTTTAATATTTTGTTAAATACTTTTATGGTGACAAGCTATTTTCGACTTTATAATCATCACATGAGGGACCTCGAAGTGAATTGTGTCGACGTAACAATTTAAAATTATGTTTTACTAACTAAAAAGAAACCCGATTTCAATGTTGCACTGCGTAAGTTCGTGAAGTTTTTAAAGTTTTACGGGATAAGTATCTAAGACCTTAGGAATCAAATTTATATGAAACCACCCATGATTGGGTACATTAGTCCTCAACGGACGGAGATATCGGTGAACATAATGTACATTAAGAAAAAAACATACATACAGTCGAACATAGAACATACATACCTGGCCCTTCCTTTTTTGAAATCGGTCAAAAAAGTATTTAATCGATTTTAATAAAAAAATATAATGTTAGTATGGATGAATTGTCTTAATAATCACGTAATAAAGTAGTTGGTATTTAAAGTATTAACACACGTCGAATTGTTATGACAGGCACTACACGCACCTGTCATAACAAGAGTTCGGTTTATGTACTAAGAGGTAAGTACGGTCGAACAAAAGTATAATTATAGGTCACAGTTTAAAGTTCATTAATTCAATTAAATACGAACGATAAATCAAAAAAAAAAAAAAAACATGATCACGACTGTAATCCCCATTCTCGGTAGATATCTCCTCAGATCTCTAGTTACTTATAGGGTAATAGCTAATAGGTCAAAATTTAAAATTGATAAATTAATTTATAAGAACGATAAACAAAACATGATGTTTTTATACATAAATCCCCTATTAATACAAACCGCAAGCTGAACGGATGCCAACTTTAATCTGTGGTTTGCCTGGATTCCAGAAACAATCGAAAATTTATTATGTCTTTCGTGGATCCACGTTTCGGTATGCCAAAGTTTAAGAAAAGATTTAATTACAGAAAATTCATAATCACTTTAACAACATAAAGCATTTTGAAAGACAAAACTTTAAGGTAAAAGTATAGAAAATATAATTATTTCGAAGGAAAAGAAAGACCGAAGAAGAAGTGGTTTGATTCTGTGAAAGATGGTGTAAGAGGAGTAGAATCAGAGTTAACGAATGAATAATGCTGGAATAAATAATGCTGGACAATCCACACAGCATCATCTAGCCCCAAAGTAAGCTACTCAAAGCTTGTGTTATGGGTACTAGATAACTGATATATTTAATACATTATATACATAGATAGATATTTTTTATTATACATAGAAAACACCCAGACCAACGAAACAAATTTCTGCAGATCATACACAAATTTGTTCCGAGGCGGGAATCGAACCCGCAACCTCTTGCGTCGCAGGTGGACTCTCGCCCGCTGCGCCACAGAGGTTGGCAAAAATAATTGGAATGATAGGAATGAGTGGAAGAAGAAAACACCACTTAGCGTAGGATAAGGGCAGGGAATGATTTTTAAATTATGAGCAAAAAGCAGATTCAACAAGAAGTTCTTTCTCGCTCGAGTAGAGAATTTAGTTCGCCTATTATTATTTCCCAAGTACTGAAACTTGTAAAGTTGGTTCCGGACTAACTTGGATCCAGGATAAGTTGGATCCAACGGAAACGTACGTCTTCAAAACTTCGCTTGAAAGGGAACTGCAAAAACTCTGATTGAACTCAACACGCAGATTTCTGAGGCTTAAAACAATGGCACCATTGGAAGATTTCTAGCGAAGTGTATTTCCGTGTTAATAAACTTGAGGAAAGTTTAAAATAACTCAATTTTAGCTTTGTGAGAAGCTCACAAAAATGAATTTTACGTGTCATACTTTTACCAAGTGGTAGGTACTCTTCGGTGAGAGTGCGTGAGTGGTAATCACTTACCATCAGCTGGGCCGTATGCTTGTTCGGCTGTAAAAAACCCTAAAAATGCATAATAAGCATCAATATTTTGATAAATTTTTGGTATAAAAAGAAACTAGTTAATAACTTACGGTTCACGTAAATAACCTATAAAAACAGCGTGACCCTTTGGCACGATAACATCTGCTACCAAAAGTTACAGGATAGTCCTATAAGTTTGTTACTTATCTTCGTAATAACAAAAGTTGTCTTTGAAAGTCCCATAGGAAGTAAACCAAATAAAGGAACACTCAATTTGGGGCAGGCTTTGAATTTCAAATTAACCTTTTTAAAAATAGAACGCTACTGGAAAGTAGGTCGTCACTTTGAGCAAACAATTGTCGACGCTAGATGGTGCTGTAATGGCATTATTGCGCCCACCCCGCACTGGCAGAACAACACCCCGACGCATCTTATCTTCTCTTTCTTCCATTATTCTCGCCCATTACAAGCAAGTAAGCTAAACGCTTTTGAATGAAAGCCATTTGGTTGGGCCAGAAAAATATCTCAATTTGTAAATGTAAATTGTATAAACGGAGTGACCGCTTTGTGACCTTTTTAGAGATTATTTTTGGTCCTTCGAATTATTCAAACTTAATTTCACTTGACATTTGTGTGGGCACGTTATTTTTCGATTTATAATGCTTTTAATGGATTAGATTAAACGTTAAGAGCTATTTATTTATAAAAAAATATGGTAGTGCTTAAAAAAGTTTTGGCGCCCCAACAGAGGTCCGTTTCCGTTATTGGCGTATTTCAGATAACTTATAGCTCAAAGAGTTTTGTTACGAGTGTAATTCTCATTTTATTCGTATCTTTGCGTAAAGAAGTCATAAAATAAATACTTTATTGAGTGTTTATTTCTTGAGAGTTCGATAACTTTGTTGTGGAAGCCTGGAGGTGGGTACTCTGTTATATTTTGTTTTCCTATTTATCCTCATCCACTTACGATTGGTTTTATGTGAGCGAGTGCTACTTAAGTATTATGCTGACTCTAGGAGATAAGAACTTCTAGTTTGTTCGTCACGTGTCTCGCCTCATTTTCGTAGCAATTGTAGGTTTCCTTACAAAAAATGGCTAAACTCGAGTAATTGACAAAAATCTAACTAACGTTGTAAAGCCTAATGTTGGGAGTCAGGCTTACCTTCAACTGATAAGCCTGCACGGGTAACGGCCTAAATAATACCCTACCCTGAAATAGATTGGCATGATCGTCAGCTAAACCGATAACTCCATTGTAATGACCTGTTACGACGGTCTAATGAACCAATTCACAAACGCCAAATTAATTCTTAAATGTTTCAGCGCAATTTCACAATAGCCTTGTCGTCGATGTAAAATTAATGTTGAAATAGACTTTCTCGGTGATTGAGTTCATAATCAGCCCAAAAAACTAACAAGTCTTCTAACAAGTCTTCAAGACTAACAACAGGTTAGTTTGAGTTGAAAACTTAAGTTTTTGGCTAGATATATGAAGCTACCCAGTAGGTTGACAGTTTATGAATTATTTATGACACATTGGCTTTGTGTTTATATTTTCAAAATAAAATTGATGTCAATACTTTTGAGAGATTTTTGATAATAGTGTGTAAGTAGAAGATGAAATTGAATTGCAAGATCATGCAAATTCTTTGACTTAAAGAAAGCTATTTCTGCATGTTGAGTATCCTTCAATTCTCCAACCGTAGTTAACTACAACAGGTAGCCTTCAAATAGTGTTTACTATTTATGCGTAGTCTAAAGCCATTAGCACTAGAGATCCATATTTAATGGCCATTGGCGGTTGTTGTATTCCCTTCGCAATACAGTTCAGCCCGAGGAAAACTGAAGTATCTTTTACATGGTAACGCCAAAACTGGTAAGTATGCTACACATCTGCTTTAGGCTTTTTTTACTGCTGTACTCTTTACCGTGTTATTACTTCTTTCGAAATTAGTGTGATGAAAAGTTTAAAGTGCGCCTAGAAAGCTTCTTACGCGCATTGTTTTTTTACGTTTGAGTTTATTTATTTAACGTGATTTGATTAGTGAAATAGATACACAAACGCATTGGCTGGGATAAAAGCCATACTTTATAAAAATATTAGCTTTCGCGCGTGGCTCCTCTCGCGTGGTACTTACCCGGATGAAAAGTAGCCTTTGTGTTATTCCAGGTCACAAACTACGCGTGTTTCAACTTTCATCCACATCAGTTTCAACGAGATCGAGCAACAAACACCCATATATTCATCTACAATTCATCGAAACTTTCGCATTTATTTTTACGGGGTTTTTTTGTAACACGTTGTATATTAGTAGGATATAAAAAAAAATTGTAATGGGAAATTAATATTGAATCCTGAAATCAGTGGTCAACAAACAAGATCTGTGAAAATACGCGATCATTATCGCTTCGTCCAAATCCGTGTAAGCTAATTTCACAGGATTCCATAGTCCCGTAGGTTTCAGCGCAATTATGGCGTAATAACTCCAGACTTGTGAACCTGTGAATACCGTAGTGAAAGGTCCCTAATGGGGTTTTAAGTGGGGTGTGGCTGACCTTGGACCTCGGCGGTAATATTTCATGTCTGTTTCGTGCAACCCTTCGGTGTAAGCTGGAATCCGTGATGAGTGAACGTTATTTTACGTTTTAGCTCTCCGAGCAATATAAAAGTAATATTTTTTATAACATACTAGCTGATGCCCGCGTGGATGTCAGTTATCGTAACTTAAAAACTTGACAAATTATATACTAAAACCTTCCTCGAGAACCACTCTATCCATTGTGGAAAACAGCATGAAAATAGGTGCAGTAGTTTTTGAGTTTATTGCGAACAGACAGACAGACGCGACGGAGGACTGTTTTGTAATATATTGTGATTTAATGATAAGTCTAATCTCAATTAGGTCATATACTGCGGTTGAGGCTATAAATACTTATAAAGGGTATAATTAGAAGTCTGTTATTAATGTTTATGATGGTAAGTAAGTAGTTGGTAAGTAGGTTATCTAGGATGTATGTTGAAAATACTAATGGACCAAATAGAAAATACATTGTACTGCCAAGATTTATACTTATCGTAATACGCGCGTGATGCTGAAATAATCGATTTCATACTTATGCTTACTGAATATTCACATGCTCTCGGTTGCTTTTTTGTTTTATACATCTTGTTCAGAATTTTACAATAAACACCGCGCCTTTTAGCACCTTTCTTTGTCAGCCGTGTGCATGAGAAAAGAATATTTATATAGGTTAAAATGTACGTTATCAGCATACATTAAATCACGCGTATTCCCCGACGGGATAGGCAGATACCACGGATCTCCACTTGCTACGACTTGCTAACACTGGTTTCTAAAGAACTAGAGAACGGTAAGAAGAAGAATTCCTGCCCTTTTCTCACATTAAAGTGGGTTTGGCACAACATGTGATCTTCTTCCATTTCCTTTTATGATTGTTCATCTCAGCACTCACTCCTTTCTTACACATGTCATCTTTCACACAGTCCATCTATCTTTTCTTTGCCTGCCTCTACTCCTGTATCCATCCACATTCATACCTAACACTCTTCTGAAAGAATGTCAAAAACACAACCTTCAATAATTTATGAGGGCAACGTTGTTCTTGGGCAAAGGACAAAAGGTCTTCTGCAGTCAGCCGTATCCTGTAACTCTGAAATTGTTCCGGTTGGGCAGCTGTGAAATCCGTGATCATTTGTGCATAACCGATTAAAGTCAGAAGTTATAACTCTCCTCGTTTAAGTAATGTATACCTGTACTTTTAATTATACTAGATGGCGCCACAGGAAAAATTAGAACGCGCTTTCGTTGCGTTTTAGCGTTGGCATAAGAACTTCTAGCGAGAGTCTTAGGAACTTTGCGTGTTTTTGGGTACTATCGTCATACGACTTAATATTTAGAAATATTTTGGACCAAAAAATCTGTGTCAATTCCATTGCATCCATCATACTCGTATTTATAAAGAGGCTCTGTCGATACCAAAACGAGAAGGCTTATAAAAAATATACTTGATACGGGTTCGCACAGAACCGCAGCAAGGACTAGTGACTTGGGGATCAAAAAATCCCTTTTGTTACATGCAAAAGCTTCATATTTTACTTAAAGCAAATATTTAGTACTATTTTTAGTAAAAAATACTTTCTGTACGTATCTAGGTCTAAGTACTTCTTTTTATCGTGTTACTTACTAGATTTGTGAACCAGTATGGTGAAAGAACTGAAAGTAGCTACCGACACTGTTGCTAACAAATTTAAAGAAACGTTTTAAAAAAAATGATTTAGTAATTTGGTTGACTTCATCTATATCATGAAATTCTGGATTAAAAATTGTTGAAATAAGTTTTAAAATCGAATTATTTGCGGACTTCAGCGCGGTGGCTTTTTCTACTCAAAAACCATAAAGTATCGATACGAAAAAAAATACTCTTTCAAATAAAATCAAATTAGCAGATTTTCAATTTCTTATGGTCGGCTTGTACCGCTGTCCTCAATAAGACTCTGGTTTCTTATGAATAACATTATTTTTTTTGATCAATGCGCAATTGTGAGGCTGGAATAATACATTTGCTTTCTATCGTATTCCTTTTATTATTGTACTTGCGAAGCTCTCATAACATCTGAAGGAATATGGAGCGAAATCACCAAGGAATAAAATAATAATAAATAAACATTTACATCTACTTTACATAATATGTATCTGGAGTATTTTATATTATTATAACATAGCATGACCTCAACAAGGTAAAGCAATATTTTTGGACTAGTGTCCATTTTCTCTTTTGATTATGAAAGAAAGTTTTTGTCCACCCATACTAGTTCAGCAAGACTTTTTTTTCTTAATTTATGGTATTTGTCTTAATATAGATTAATTATTCTAGTGTCAAAGTCGTTTTAAAGAAGATGGTGGCAGTTTTCTTAAAAAGTTTAAAGATATTTTTCACTGAAATCAAAAAGCTTAATGATTTAAACTATTTACTTGCGATGAAAAGTCAATCTATATTAGTAAAAATACGACAAAAATATATTATAGTAAAACTTTAATAACACAAGAAAAATAAAAAGGCTATACCTTAAAAATGGCCTAGAGACTTGCTAGACAAGCCATAGCTCACATAAATTCACTTACCTAGACACCTCTCACGTCTCTACCTACGGATCTCTGTGCGTAACGCGATTTAGCTAGAGTCTAGAGAAAGCTTACTACTCAATACGTACATTCGCTATTCTCAGAGATAATCCAATGCCTAGGGTAAAGTAATACTCAATGGTACTTTAAAAAATATTCCAATGAAGAATATCTCGTAGCAGCTACGCCGTAGCTTTAACGATCGTTTGAGCAATTTATTTTGGTGTTATAACAGAGGATTTTAAATGATAGGATCCATTTAAAATCCTCGAGGTAATTTTTTAACCTTGGGCTTGTGTTTCTAATTTAAAAGCTTTATCTTTTTGGAAAGTATTTTTTATAATATGCTACTATAATAATTATGGTCAGTTTAGATAATTATATAAATTGATTGAACTTGAGATGTTATTCTATTCACTAAATCTGTTTTGTTTTAATTCTCTTTGTCTGTTTCTGTTTATATTTATCCTGATCATAGTACGACCTACGTCACAAATTAGTTTGTTTTTCCATTTTAGTTAAGACCTCTCTATGTCTTGGCTATCTATATCTATAGAATTAGCGTTGTTTTTTTTTTATAAACCAGAGATTAACAGTTTTTTTTATTTAAGACGTGTGATTTCTGAATGCTAACCGATGTCTATAAAACTGTTATGTTCATAAATAATTTACGCGCGGTTTCGCTCGCATTGAAAATTCTTTTTGGCTTCGTCTCGTGACTCGTGAGGTTCCATTTTCGTTTGAGAAAAGCAATTTTCATATAGTTTCATCTTTAGCTTCTGACAGCGGCTTTGCTCGGATACCGAGTTTCAAAGATCGTTCAAAGTAGATTACATATTCCGGTCCGGCTTATGAATATCTAGCTAGGATAGTAGAATTTTCATGTTGCTTATAAATTTTAAACTAAATTTAATTACTTATTAGATGGACTGTGTGAAAGACGATATGGGTAAGAAGGGAGAGAATACTGAGACGACGGATATGGAGGAGTTGAGGATGATAACCTGATGTGCCGACCAGGGCTTGGAACCGGTTAATAATTTACCAGAAAAAACCGGTAATTCGATATTCGCGTTCAGAGCGCAACCTCTCTCGAACATAGATTAACCGGTTAAAGCGAGTTTCGTTTGTCGTCGAAGAGCGCTAATATGGAAAAGAACGAAATAATTTCGTTCTATCCGGTTAATTGAGCGAAACACTTTCGAATTTATAATTCTTGACTAACCGTTTTAATAGAGGTTACGGTAGAACGTAACCGAAAAGAAAAGGATGTAGGTATTTAGAGCGATACCGGTTTAAAAAAAATCGGGTTTCCAAGCCCTGGCCGTCCCCACCTAGTCGGATAAGGGCACCATTGATTTTTCGAGGTTTTTCGATCGTCTATGCAAATTACTTTAAAGTGACTCACGCATTCCTTGCCTCATTAATTACAGCATGCGGAACATCTATTTCCCAGACAATGCTGGCCAGCTGTCAAAATAAACGTTCTCGTGCCGCGTTCATTGCCTAGTTCAAGGAATTGTTTACATTCGCCATATTGTTTTATTGGCTGTAACTAGCGTTATGTTTGCGAGAATTGACTTGTTGTCTTTTTGTATTTTTTACAACGCGCCCACAACGCGGGTTTATAGGTTGCTTATATTTTTTTGAGTTGTTGAAAAACTGGCTTGATCTAGCGTTAAATAGAAGGAATTGGAAGAAAAACAGAGCTCTAAAAACTAAAAGTTTTACAAATGTTGTTATGTCCTTGGGTGTTTCAAATTTGATTGGACCAACTGTAGATCTTAAAATGTATGCTTTTCATGCCTTTAAATCTCTACGCTATTCGAGTCACCATAAATACATACATACATAAAATCACGCCTGTTTCCCGACTGGCTACGATCTTGACATACCTCTTTTGCTTCATTTGTTCATACATGCGCATATTATAGTCACCACAATACACCATCTGACGCCTGTAGCGTGTACGAACTTCGAGGCCTCTTGTCTCTTAATCAAATTGGAAAGCAAAGCTCTGAAGTTTTGGAATTTGTCCCGAACTTTATCGGGAAATTAATTGCGATTGAAACTTTCCATTTTCTCGAAAGAATTATGTAAGCGAGGGGAACTGCTGAACTAATTATGATTCGTTACGCCACCTTTTATGTTTAAGCTAGTGGAAGCCTCGTGGCTTTCATCGCGTCTAGTCAAAGTAGGTTCGTAAGAACTTGTAGCTCAGCCTCTAGAATGACCACAAGATAAGAGACAGTAACAGAGTGGCCAAAGAATTATTTTGTCTCTTTGTCTTTGTCCCTTTGCCTTTGCCTCTTTGTCTTTGTCTTCTCTTCTGTCTTCTTCTTATCGTCACTAGTTCTTTTGAACTGGTGTGGTGAAAGAATTAAAATGCGCCTCAAAGGCTCCTTCGTTTCGTTTCCGTAATTTCTGACATTAATTATAAGTGATTAATTTTTTAACCCTCTGCCCTTTCGACCCTTGAGGCGTTTTTTGGGATAAAATTAATGTTTGTCATAATATAGCAGCTTATAAGCGGTGATGGACTTGCAACCTGCTACGTACGGAATACTAACTAAGTACTTTTCATAATGTGGGCATGTGGCAATGTTTAGACGTGTCTCTGTACCTGCAAATATCCTCAAAAATAAAAGAGATGTCTAACAAGCATAGATGGTAAAATTATGATTGTGTTTTTGTTAATTCCAAGGTATAATCTGCATTAATTCCAAATAATATCATCCAAATCCGTTAAGCTGTTAGTGAAATAAGGTAAAACAAACATACACACATGAACAATAACTTTCGCATTTATAATATTACAGAATATGTGGATTCAAGTAACTTGAACAATACGCCCTTTGTTATAAAACTAAACACCAGAACAATAGCCCTTCAAACACATACCGTTTACAAAAATATTGATAAACAAACAGATGGAAATATTGTAAATACATGGAGGTTTGAATAAGACGGAATGTAATAGTGTTATTTAAAACTTTTCTCGGAATACATGATAAGCTGTTAAACACTATTAAATTGGAAAAGCTGTAAAGGCTACTGTTAAATTTGAATACAAAGCTAAGAGTCAAGAGTACTCTAATCCAACGCGCATACGTATGTCAAACGAATGAGAGTGAATGAAGGGAAAAGAGCGAATGAAGTCAATGTTGTAGCAAGCGAATATCTCTGTCGCGGGAAACAGGCGCGATTTTTGTAAGAAGGATCATACAAAAAAGCACTAGGACTGAGACGAGTTTCTTTCTTGCCTGTTCTCGTACTTGGGTTAGGTCGGAATTGGCACATAGATTCACCTAGCACAGCATGTGAGACGTTTCAAAGTGATTTTATTGAATAAATTATTTTGAAATGAATTGAATTAAATTTTATGCGCGTAACACTAGTACATTAGTGAAGGCCTAAATTATTCTATGTTAAGTCAAGCGTTGGTATTGCTGAAACACCTGTGGTACCCCAAGTTTTCATCATAGCCAAAGCTAACTACTTACTAGCAATTTTTGCACTCTTTCGATCTGATGTTTTTGATACGATATTTCATTTTGTTTTACTTTGGTGTTAACTATTTTATCAACCAGTTTTTCGACTGATAGTGCATATATTAAGCAAAAATTTACAGTCTACCCACGGCTTCACACGCGCGATACCTACATAAAAATCCTACTAATATTATAAACGCGAAAGTTTGTTTGGATGTCTGGATGTTTGTTACTCTTTCACGCTGAAATGGCTGAACGGATCTGGGCCAAATTTGGCACAGATATAGATTATGGTCTGGAATAACACATAGGCTACATTTTATCCCGGAAAAATGTACGGTGTACGGTGTATGTAAATTTTTTTTGTTTGCCAAGGGTCAAGGGTTTGTTTTTTGTGTTTAGCACGCGGGCGAAGCCGTGGGCGGAAGCTAGTAGTCTATATGTTATTCCAAATTACATCCAAATCTGTCCAGCTGTTTTTGGCGTGATTAGGCATCACACAATTAAACTTTAGATTTCAATGCTCGATTCCGACTCGCACTTGGCCGGTTTTTTATTGTAAATCTCACCCTAAGCCCTCCTGTCTAGAGAACCTAAAGGAAGGGATGATAGCGCTATGGGGATGAATAAATTTTTATTACTTGGAAAAAGCCGCTTGATAAATACAGTTGCTTCAAAGTTTTTTGGGACTCCGTAATGTTCTCACTTGCGTAATATTAGTATCAGCAGTTTTTATCTGTAGGTCTACCATGAGTTGTCACATTTAGATTAGCTGACGTTACTACAGTAGTAATAGTACGTTACTATGACATTTGTCAAAACTGTTACTCATGCTACCAAATTGTAAGCAAATTATGAGCGCAAACTACAGTCGCTGTAGTACGCTGTGACGTAGGATAGTTAGCTACGTGAGGTTTTAGTACCCAACTATCCGCTAGAGGCGCTGTAGGCAAGTTTTCATACATTTTTTTAACTACAGTCGCTAGCGTGTGTAGATTGTGAAAACTCATGGTAGACCTACTGACTGAGAAAGAATGTTATGTGTTTGGGGTGTGTGCATGAGTTGATATTAGTGCGTGGCACTAAAAATATAATTGTTTAGTGTTAGAAGTCGGTGACACCATACAGTCTGTGTTATTGCGTCACAACGTTGTTTACGACGTGCCACGTGGTCGCGTTGTAAACGTTATTGAATCTCCAGACGCACTGTCTCATTTAATGAGCCAGACTATAAAAATGAGTATTGCGTTATGGTATTGAAGACATCGCAACGCTAGCATAAGCTCTGTAGATAAACAAACCAACAAACAAACACTTACACGACCGTTATCCCCAGGGAAATATCCCCCTCAAGGGTCTTACCATAAGCTCTTCAGGCATTATCAAAGTAATATTCGATGACGAGCTCAGTGGCGCAGCGGGCGAGAGTCCGCCTGCGACGCAAGAGGTTGCGGGTTCGATTCCCGCCGCGGAACAAATTTGTGTACGATCTACAAAAATTTGTTCCGTTGGTCTGGGTGTTTGGTAGGAATAATAAAAAATAATAATATATCAGTTATCTAGTACCCATAACATAAGCTTTGAGTAGCTTACTTTGGGGCTAGATGATGCAGCGTGGACTGTCCAGCATTATTTATTTATTTACTTTATATAACTTTGATATTTCGTAATGGTTTTTGAAAGGGAAGAATGCATGACAGAATGTAATATAATGATTAGAGGAGAAAGAGTGGAACAAGTGAAAGAGTTTGTTTATTTGGGTACGCTGTTTAAAAGAGATGGAAAACATGATGACGATATTGAAAGGAGAGTGAATGCTGGAAATAGTGTGAATGGGGCACTTCACACATTTATGAGCAGTCGGATCGTGTCCAAAAAGGCACGACTGGCTGTGCACGGTGGAGTGTTAGTGCCGACATTGATGTATGGTAGCGAAAGTTGGGTATGGCAGAAGAAGCATCAGAGTAGAATAAATGCAGTGGAAATGAGAGCTTTGAGAAGTATGTGTGGTTTAACTTTGAATGGTAGAGTAAAGAACAGTGTGATAAGAGAACGTTGTGGAGTGAAAGAAGACGTAGTGATGAAAATTGAGAAGGGTATGCTAAGATGGTTTGGGCATGTAGAAAGGATGGATGAAAGGAGAATGACGAAACAGTTGTATAAGGAGAGTGTGAATGGAACAGTTGGAAGGGGAAGACCACGGCGTACGTACCTCGATCAAATTGGGGACGTACTAGAGAAAGGCCAGGTCCAGAGTACCCTTAACCGACGCGCATGTATGAAGAATGTAATGAGAGTGAATGAAGCAAAAGAAGTATGTCAGGATCGTAGCAAGTGGAGATCCGTGGTCTCTGCCTACCCCGTTGGGAAACAGGCGTGATTTTATGTATGTATGTATGTATTTCGTACCATGACCTATAAAGTTTGTTTTGAAATATTGTTACTCCAAGCTTGAAACGTAACGTTTTGGAAACATGATGGATTGTAAGAGCTTGTGGTAAAGCCTCAGATCTAGTTGCTTCGATCTTTGAGGATATCTAAAGAGGGTAGTCAGAGGCACTAGTCTATCTTTAAACTAAAGTTTATCAAAATCGGTTTAGTAGTTTAGGCATGTTTGCGTAACATGCAGAGTTAATATTGTCGCATTTATAATATTAGTAAGGATTAAAAAAAATGGAGACACTTTTCTACCCGTGTGAAGCCGGGGCGAGTCGCTAGTAAGTAACATGGCCGTGTAGGTACCTGAGTTCCAGCGTTTGTTCCATTTTCACTGAGATTCTACCTTTATTACGACCTCAAAGTACCCTTTACATAACCCTCCGTTTCAAACCCCATTTAATTCCCAACCTTATCAATTTAGTATTAAGTGCGGGAATCATTTGGCTGTTAGCAAATATTATTAGGGTTTACAAAAGCGCAAAACAGAGCAAGGACGACCCGTCAGCCGACTAATCAAAGCTTCCCTAATGATTATTGTTCACATTTGAAAATGTATCTTCTGTCGGTGTTTTAGAGTGCTTTTTGCCCTGGCTGTAACTTTACACATATGTGTATCACACAGCGTTTTGCATTCATATTTAATGTAGGCTTGTGTTATATATATTTACTACCTTTCTAAATGAGTGTCTGTAAATTGAATTGCGCGTAAACACTGAAAGCTAACCGCATAAAAGATACCTACTAATAAGGTGCTTGATTAGGTATGTGTGAATGTAAATTATAATGCAAAGCCTAAATAGGTGTCATGTTTATTTTAGGCTACCAAAGAAAATACGAATTACGTTTTCGGGCTATAAGTAAGTATCAACCCTAGGTAACTTTCTATTAGAAAAAAGTATATTTTGACTGTTTTTTTGTCTTAAATATCTTTTTTTTAACGATTCGAAGGTGTGTGTCATAGGTAAGTATTCTTATAAGCGGCGATGGGCTTGCAATCTGTCACGTTCGGAATACTAACTACTGTGCAAAATGTGGCCGTGTGCCAAATGTCATGTTTCTGCTTCTGACTACCCTCTTTAGATATCCTCAAAGATCTAAGGAAATCTGAGGAGATATCTACCGAGCCTGGGGATTACAGTCGTGGTGTTTTTTTTAACGTTATTACAAACGAAGTTAGCTTTATATCCACTGAGAAAACAAAACAAAAATGTTTAAAAAAAAAATAAAAAAAATATATGATCACGACTGTAATCCCCGGGCTCGGTAGATATCTCCTCAGATCTTTAGATACTTAGGTCTTTGAGGATATCTAAAGGGGGTAGTCAGAGGCAAGACCAAACATGACATTTGGTACATGCCCACATTTTGCACAGTAGTTAGTATTCCGTACGTGACAGGTTGCAAGCCCATCGCTGCTTATAAGAATACTAACCTATGACACATACCTTCGAATTTTTGGTTCTAGGGTATGCCGGTTTCCTCACGATGTTTTCCTTCACCGTTTAAGAGCACTGGCATTGCGCACAAAAATTTTTCGAATGGAAAAACTCATTGGTGCACGACCAGGTTTGAACTCACGACCTACGGATCGTGAGGCAGGGGTGCTACCACTACACCACCAGCGCTCTCTCAACAAAAATGTGTAAAATTTTCAAAAATCGGGTTTTGTCAGATTTTCTGGAAAACTTCATAAACTGTATCGTCGAGGTAGAAAAATAGCTACAGGGGTATTCCTTCGCTTCAATAAAGCGGAGACACAGAGGGCAATTCTCAGCCCTATCCCGAGGTAAAAAGGTCCATAATCATTATTTTTTTTTCTAAAATTTTGAAGATTGGAAACTAGTCTTTATCACAGCGGGTTAGCGTTGATAAATTCTGTTTTGGAAGTAATATATTGCCAGAAGGGAAAACGGAAACGATTTAGAGTTTTATTATCTACGAGTATACTAATATTTTTAATACGAAAGCAACTCTGTTTGTTTGTTTGTTTTTACCTTTTCATGACTAAATTGGCAAGATATATTATACGACTGGAGACGGAAGTAGGTTATCTTTTATCTTAAAACTTTGTTTGACTGAAATATGGGTTCAAAGCTTATAAGGGGAACGCATGGTTAAGCATCGCTGGTCGCAGTCAGTTTTTGGATGGGTGACCACCTCTTTACACACTATAGAAATTTCCAAATTAACAAATATATTTTTTTTCAGAATTAATCCTACTAATATTATAAACGCGAAAGTTTGTAAGGATGTCTGGATGTCTGGATGTATGTTTGTTACTCTTTCACGCTGAAACGGCTGAACGGATCTGGATAAAATTGACACCTAGGCTACTTTTTATCCCGGAAAAATGTACGGTTCCCGCGGAATAAATTTGTTTTTGTTTTTCAAGGTACCACGCGGGCGAAGCCACAGGCGGAAGCTAGTATGTTATATATATTGATGGTTTTTTGCGGACGAGGACGCGGGTTGTGGTAGTTTATAAAATATTTTCGCAATTTATTTTAGAAGGAGATAATGGGTCCACGCCCCATTTTATGATGCTTCATGTTATTTAAAAACAAAAAATCTCGATAAATCATCTAATAAAATGATCGTTGTTTTTATATAATCAAATGAACTTTCGAGAACTTTGAAATTAAGCCATTTATAAATTGTTAAAACTTATAAATGGCTTAATTAAAATATCTAAGACAATAAGGCTCTATTCATATCAGAACTTCGACCGCGGTAATCATATAGGTAACCTCCAAAATGTCCTGATATGCCCTATCGTACTGGCATAGCCTAGAACCAAAAATGTCATAAGTTTAATGTTCTTATAAGCGGCGATAGCCTTGCAACCTGTCACGTACAGAATACTAACGTGCAAAATTTGGCCATTTGCCAAATATAATGTTTGGACGTGCCTTTGACTCCTCTTTAGATATCCTCAAAGATTGAAGTAACTAGAGATCAAAGATGTGTACCAAGATTGGGGATTACAGTCGTGATCATGTTGGTTTGTTTTTGACCCGACTGCGAAGCAAAAAAGGAGAGTAAAGTGTTTGGGGTAGGTATGTTTGTATATAAATAAATAAATAAATAAATAACGCTGGACACTATCACACAGCATCATGTAGCCCCAAACTAAGCAGAGCTTGTATTATGGGAACCACATGACTGATAAACTACATAGAATACTTTTTTTTTGTAAATACATACATATTATACATCGAAAACACCCAGACCTGAGACAAATATCTGCAAATAATGCAAACATTTGTCCCACGGCATGTATGTATGCGATTGTCTATGGCTGTCGCTTTAACCCAAATGGCTGAACGGATTTTAACAAATAAAGTGTCCTTGGATCCATCTGGATCATAAAAGTGACATAAGCTACCTACCTATACAAAATGACAAAAATGGCGGATGGAAAAATCTATTTTTAGTTACGTTCAGTCGGGCTTAGTTCTATTATCCTTCTTACTAAATAGTAGCATTGTGATGGTATTCGGTCTAAGGAAAGATGCTCAATACACACCGACCAAACATAGGACACTGGCATTCTTATCTTCCCCGGATCAGTTTCAAACAAAATCAATGGATCAATACAGGAATAACGAAATACCTACATTCCCGGGGTTTCTGTAACCTGTTTGAGCCAGATCGAGCCGGACTTAACTGGTATTATCCGGTTCGCCTACGCCTAGCTTAGCTGTAATGGTTAGTTAACTTTTTTTATTACCAGCAGTTTACTATTCCATTATGCATAGCATCTAAAATCACATGTGTCTTACCACATGTTATACGAGTATTTCAAAGTAATGTAACTTTGATATTTCGTACCATGACCTACACAACTTGAATTGAAGTAGTGTTACTTTAAGGTTAAAATTTGACATTACTGAAACATGATGATTCGTATGACCTTGTGGTAAGGCCCCGGGCTGTATTATTTTTATTAAAAGTATAGTTCAAACTGATGTAAGTACGTTCAAACTCGTAGCGCTAAGTTTCTCATTAAGTAATACTAATATTATAAACGCGAAAATAATGTATGGATGTATGATGGTTACTCTTTCTCGCTAAAACGGCTGATCGGATCTATGATGAAATTGGCACAGATATAGATTATAGTCTGGAATAGCACATCGGCTACTTTTATTTCCGGAAAAATGTACGGTTCCCGTGGGATTGATTCGTTTTTGTTTTTCAAGGTACCACGCGGGCGCTGGTATGGGCGGAAGCCAGTTTTCTATATATTTTTACAAGATGAGATCCGAAGTTGTAGTCAAACTAAAATCGGCGTGTAAAGTTAATTCACACGCAGATTTCTGTGTCTAGAGAAGAACTGTACCCCTAGTTTGAGTTTTTGATAAGGATTTTGTTAAGGAACTAAAATAAGGTCGATATCGTGGAAAATTGGTTTGAAAATCATTGCTGGGACTGCCGATTAGATATTTTCGATATTATCGACATAGATAGATTATTTTTATTATACACTAGCTTCCTCTCGCGGCTTTGCTCGCGAGGTACCTATATAAAATATAGCCTAAGTTAGTCAAGGATAATGTAGCATTCTAACGGTGAAAGAATTTTTGAAATCGGACCAGTAATTTTTGAGTTTATTCGTTACAAACAAAAATACAAAAATACAAAACTTTCCTCTTTATAATATTAGTATAGAAGTATAGATATAGATAGAAAACACCCAGACCAACGGAACAAATTTCTGCAGATCGTACACAAATTTGTTCCGAGGCGGGAATCAAACCCGCAACCTCTAGCGTCGCAGGCGGACTCTCGCCCGCTGCGCCACTTAGGTCGTCAATACTAGGGGTACTGCCATGGGCATGGAAAGAACCAGCTGTCTTCGTATGTGGTGGTCCAAGCGACCAATTAGAAGGATTACTCCGGGCCCGGCCACTTCAGTGTCGGCATTCATTACAGTTCAATTGGATAACAACTCACACTCGTTGAAATTAAATAACAACTGAATTTAGCTACATTGGATTGAGAACGAATTCTCATCTGCAGCAACCATTTACCCACTACACTATAAGCCTCGTCAAGAAATGCCTTCTTTATCTGGTACTAGCTTCCGCTCGCGGCGTCGCCCGCGAATCACCTACATAAAATATTTCCTCTGATCATCCGGAAAGTTCATTCTACACATTGGTGAAAGAATTTTTCAAATCGGTCCAGTACTTCTTAGCCTATTCAATGCAAACAAACAAACTATCAAATCTTTCCTCTTTATAATATTAATAATTTAGTTCAAGGTACTAGCTTCCGCCCACGGCTCGCCCTTACCTTGAAAAATATAACTATTACTCAGGAACCGTACATTTTCCGGGATAAAAGTACTAACCTAACCTATATGCTGTTTCCAGACTATAATCTATCGAAGTTCGAAGTGTCAAGTGCACGAAAAAAGTCTATGAGAAGCTCTCATCAGTTTCACTCGTTCGCAAAACTGAGATAAGAAGAAAAAAAACTATTCAAGTCTTTGAGGTGGTAATCTACTCCATTAACGCCGCATCTAATTGTAATTACAAATGAATAGAGCACCCTCCATAAGCAGTTAATCAGGAACATTCTGAGAACAAAATTAATGAGTCGACTAAAGGCAGATTTGACCAAGTTATATAACTATCCTCACAACAATGTCATGTCATGTAAGTAAATATATGAATATTGATGGACATTCCACAAAACGCCATCTAGCCCGAAACTAAGCAAAGCTTGTACTTTGGGAACTAGATAACTGATACATGCATAAATAAAATCACGCCTGTTTCCCGACGGGGTAGGCAGAGATCACGGATCTCCACTTGCTACGATCCATACCTCTTTTGCTTCATTCACTCTCATTACATTCTTCATACATGCGCGTTGGTTTAGGGTGGGTACTCTAAACCTGGCCTTTCTCTAAAACGTCCCGAAACGTCTAAAACTTTTCTTTGGTAAATACATAGTAACAACCAGACAGAACAAACATGTGTGTTCATCACACAAATGTTTGTTTTTGTTGGTGATCGAGCCCAAAACCTACAGCGCAGAAGGCAAATTACTACCAACCAATACCAGCCAGTCAAGAAAAAAGAAACGTAGCTGTGTTCTTGGAATAGTATTTACCACCACACATCCGTAGGTATATATTCCCGGATATCCAGATCAGAGGACCCGGACGGATTTCTATGACCGCGGGTCCCTATTACCCAGGTGGGTTCGGTTCGAGCGCTGTTCAATCCTTGTGAAATTGCCCGGAGTCCGGACAATGGGACCTCAACATGACTACAGAATGTATGATAACAATGTGTTAGCATGGGTTGTATTGAAGCCAGTGAAGGATTTACCAGCAGGCTGAGTCGGCTGGAGCCTAGGACGGCAAATTTGGCCCAAAATTTTAGTTTGCCTTGAAAAAAAATTATTATATACACGGAAAAAAGAAAGTCTCAAAAATTTAACAAAATTACAATATTTTAGTACTATACGAGTATACCAAATACTCTAACTTCTTTATGAAAAATTATTAAACGCTAAAATGTTTAATAGCCTACTGGCGGCAAATGTGTAAATCCGCCACTGATTGAAGCTATAGCATAGCGATCGCGATAGTATGAACTTTAGCCCACGTAACACCAAGGTGGAAAACAGGTACCTATTCTACATGTTGTATGTAGGTATATTTATAAATGTTATAATGTAAACACAAATCCTAATCACAAAAAAAATAAGCTAAAGTCAAAATGTTGCATAAGTGCGAATTTTTTCCACCAAAGTGTATGTTAAACAAGTTGTAAGAATAAAAGTATACCTACAAAACATGCAGAAAACGTGTCGAATTTGAATTATTTAACTACGACATTGTGGTATCGACATTACTACTAACTTAGACACTTGACACTGGCAAAATTTCTCTCAAAAGAGAAAAAAATAATCCTAAAATCCCAACTAACTACATTTTTTCAAAAAATGCCTTTGCCACCTGTGAGGAAACCTTTGTGGGGATTTCGGGTATAGTCCCCCTTATCGCTTCAAAATTGCATTATAAGCGTGGTACAAAATTGGTATTCAAAACACGTAAACAAACATTAATTTTGATTTCTCACACGTTCGTGATTAAGTCAAAGCACATAAACATTCAGACATTTTGACACACTTTTCAATTTTCACAGCTCAAAAAATAATGGAAATTAATGCTCCATTTTAATTCCATGATCATGAAGGGGAGAAATTAATAAAGCAAAACATGCCTTATCATGAGAATATAGAGTTGGTTTCAGTATGGGACGGAAGTGTGAGGTATCAAATAGGTCACTGCACTCTAAACATAGACCTTATGACCTAATGTTAGAGTCGGTTATAGCATGGGATGGTATAAATAGGCCAGGAAACATTTCAGGTCACTGTCACACCTGCGCCATTTTTATGACGTGAATTATTTCTATCTCTGTTGCACTTATAGTAGAATGCGCATTTGTGTCATAAATACTGCAGGTTTATTTATTGCAATTTATGAAAACATCAACCAAGTAGTGAAACATTGTGATACCTACTTAATGCTATTTTATCATAATTCGATATCGCACTGGTGGTGTAGTGGTAGCTCCCCTGCCTCACGATTCGAAGGTCGTGGGCTCAAACCTGGTCGGGCACCAATGGGTTTATTCAAAAATTTGCCAGTGCTCTTAAACGATGTAGGAAAACATGTGTGAAGAAACCGGCATACACTAGAAAAAAATCTAACTGTCTTAATCGGTCTGGTAACACCCGTTGTGTGTCATATGTTAGTATTCCTATAAGCAGCGATGGGCTTGCAACCTGTCATGTACGGAATACTAACTACTGTGCAAAATGTGGGCGTGTGCCAAATGTCATGTTTGGACGGGCCTCTGACTACTCTACTAGAGATCTGAGGAGATATTACCGAGCCTGGGGATTATTTCGATAATTCGGTATTAAGTAGGTCAAACAACGGGTCATCAAAACTCTAACCAACAAAAAGGTTTACGCTAGCGTACATAGATCCTTCGAGAATTTACCGCGAATCTGTTTTATACTCTTCGTAAATATTTGAAGTGCCTTTAAGAGTAGCATTTATACCGAGTTCAATAGAATAAAAAAGAAATCATTTATTTTACGAAGATTTTAATAAAAATAATGCTGGACAGTCCACACAGCATCATCTAGCCCTAAAGTAAGCTACTCAAAGCTTGTGTTATGGGTACTAGATAACTGATATATTTAATACATTATATACATAGATAGATATATTTTTATTATACATAGAAAACACCCAGACCAACGGAACAAATTTCTGCAGATCGTACACAAATTTGTTCCGAGGCGGGAATCGAACCCGCAACCTCTAGCGTCGCAGACGGACTCTGCGACGCTGCGCCACTGAGGTCGTCAAAAATTTTACGTCACGGCGTGGGTTCGATCCCCGCCCAGAACAAACATTTGTGTAATGAACGCAGATGTTTATTCTGTGTCTGGGTGTTAATATGTATTCTATGTATGTATTTACAAAAAAAACATTATAATGAATCTTTTTGTGTGCTAAGACGTCCGCGGTTTTCTTAATTTTTCTTTTTTGTTATATGTAAGTATATAAAAACTATCCACCCTAGAAAAAAAATAAAAACTATTTTGTAACGTACAAAGCGTTATTATTATCATGTGCTTCTGACTACTTTAGATATCCTGAAAAGATCTAAGTAAGCAGAGATCTAGAGAGATATCTACCGAGCCTGGGGATTATAGTCGTGATCATATATTTTTTTGTTCGATGATGCTGACGAACTGGATCAATTTCTAGCTGACTGGGAGAGAATAGCACAGGATCGCGACTTCTAGAAAAATTGGGGGGAGGCCTTTGCCCAGCAGTGGGACACAAACGGCCCATAATAATAAATAATAATAAGATGCTGTATTTTGCTTGTCCAGTTGTTGAGTAGAGTTGTGGGATTTTTTCTCGATGATTGAATGAATGACTTTTGAATGACGCAATTTTGCACAGATAATGTTGAATTATACATCGATAGCCATAGATAAGGAAAGGAAAGAATGACGGATAGATTCAAGGGTACTAACAATAATGATATCTACATATACTTGTAAAAGCATGAACAAGACAAAATACGAATGGTTACAAAAACAGCATTCTTCGACAATATTAAACGTGAAAACTTCATGTTTTTCCAATCCTCTTTCCATTTGCTGATATCCATTAGGGTGATTGGTTTTGAGGTCTGTATGTTTTTCATTTGCTCCGTTATTTCCATCCGGTTTTGGACAATAGCTTTTATTATTTTTCCCCACAGAAGCGTGCAGTGAAGGATATTATGAGTTTTTTTTAAATATTGGAATTTTATATTCTTAAATTTACACGATCGAGTGGCTATAACTCTAGTTGCAATCAATTACAATGTATCAGCAACAGTGCTGTGATTACCTACGTAATTCTGATACTTACTTATTTTTTTTTCTGATTTAATAGGTCATATCTTATACCTTTAAACGAGCAATTCATGTATATATATAATCTGGATCTTGGAAACGGCTCCAACGATTTTCATGAAATTTAGTGTGCAGGTGGTTTCAGGGGTGATAAATCGATCTAGCTAGGTTTCATTTTTAGAAAACGTCGTTTTCCCCAAAAAAACGGTACTAAAATTAAAATTGATAAAATGATAAAATTCACACCATCTGTTATCTTTACAGGTAAGTTCCCGTAAACTTCAGCTTTATTTCGAAGAATCTCAGCAGCAAATAACGTAAGAAAACTTTCAGGTATTTATTTATTTACGTTCATTCATTCATATTTTATAACATAACAGTACTTATCAATAAGTATACAAGAACCAAGCGTTATAAGTAAATATTTTTTTTGAATTATTATCATAACAGAAAGATTTCAGTAACATTAATGAAAATATAACTTAATATTTTATTCTAAAGCTTTTTTATTAATCTGTTCGCTGTGCGAATATGGGATTAGATAAGGTAATATACAACAAAAAAACACTTTAAATCTTATAAATAAAAATAAAAACTTAATTTAATGTCAATTTTCTCGTAGTATAGGGAAATAATTTTAGAAACCTAGTAGGTACGTGATATCATTGAATAATATGCTATAGAGTCAGAAAACGTTATGATATTAGGTACAAGCAGACATTAAAAAAAAAAATCTATAAAAGCAATGAAAATTAATTAAAAGAAAAATTCGCACATTTTTCTATGGAACCTGGCATATCCACCTGCCGCCATTTTTTTTTTCATAGTTTTGATGGGTAGAGAACACTAAACAAACAAAAAATGTCAAGTAATAAGGTACCCTAAGAGTCACGTTCCCGAAATATTTGGAAACACAGATCGCCATTTATACAACTGAATTCATTAAAAATGCGTGTGTACTATGTATAACCATCATTTTAATAGACAGGAGGAATGCGCTGAGTAAAATATTTTACCGAAATCACCATTCATATACGACACTGCGGGAGATAGACATAGAACACAAATTCGTTTGCTTCTTAGGCATGGTGTTCACTTAATATTATTGCTCACTTAATGTACTAACCGCTTAAAGCTCATTCTCCATTCGTGGAGCTTCATACAGTGTCATCTCTTTAATAACCCTACCTATCCCCTTCATGCGACAAGTACTTGCACAAGCACCGTAACACGTTCCCGTTTTAATCAGACCGTCATGAGACTTGCGAGCAATATCAAGCTGAGAAGCTTCCAAGAAATTACGTTTACGCTAGCTTGAACCCGCGGCTTTGTTCAGAATTTCAAAATACAGCGTCTATAAATATAAATATAATCTATAAATATGATAAATTCGTTTATCTTTGCGTTTGTGCACGCTAATCTCTGCAACGACTGAACTGAATTGAATGCAGTTTTCACTAATGTATTGAGATAAGCTTGCTTTAAAAGTTAGGCTTTGTTTCATCGAAATCAGTTGACAAATAAAAAAGAATCCTACCAATATTATAAACGCGAAAGTTTGTAAGAATGTGTGGATGTCTAGATGTATGTTTGTTACTCTTTCACGCTGAAACGGCTGAATGGATCTAGATGAAATTCATCACAGATATAGTTAATATTGTGGAATAGCACATAGGCTACTTTTTATCCCAGAAAAAATTACGGTTCCTGTGGGATAGATTTTTGTTTTTCATGGTACCGTGCGGGGGACAAACAAACATCCATACATCCTTACATCCTTACATTCTTACAAACATTCACGTTTATAATATTCGTAGGATATGAAGTCGGGCTACTGTAAAAAGATTAAAATACTAACAGACGAGATTTTTCTTTTCCCAATATTGTAATGTTTCATTATAAATATTTATTGAGGTAAAAACGATTCCTGAGTTGATATTGCGTACGTTCGCGAAACATTTTATTTCTAAACTAGCTTCTGCACGCGGCGTCGCCTGCGAAGTACCTACATAAAATATAGCCTATGTTCATCCTGAAAGTTCATTCTACACATTGGTGAAAGAATTTTTCAAATCGGTTCAGTAGTTTCGGAGCCTATTCATTTCAAACAAACAAACAAACAAACAAAGTTTTCCTCTTTATAATATTAGTATAGAAAATAAGATCGTATCCTTCTAATATTATAAACGTGAAAGTTTGTGAGAATGTAGGGATGTATGGATGTTTGTTACTTTTTCACGCTAAAATGTCTAAACGGATCTGTATGAAATTTGGCACAGAGATAGATTATAGTCTGGAATAGCACATAAGCTACTATTTATCCCGGAAAAATGTACCGTCTGTTTTTGTTTTCAAGGTTCCACGCGGGCGAAGTCGTGGGCGGAAGCTAGTTTTATATATTTTGATAAGTTATATACAAAACTCACTACAGTGGTTTATAACAATTAATATCTACACACTCATTATGTAGAACTCCAAATCTGGAGTAAAAAGCAAATAAGTACCGAAATTAATGTCAATTTATTATTCTATTCTAACCTCCATTATTTCGCAAAATGAAACAACTGCGGCCAAATATTGTATTACCTACTCGTTTGTTAGTCTATAGCAGTGTCTATAGACTATAGCGAGTGAACGGAAAAAACATGGAAGCATTACTTCAAGGAAAATATCCGCGAAACTTGACACTCAAATGCAAACATCCTCCTTCGCTGATTTGAAAAAAAAATGATTAAAATTCGCCTATATTCATTACTTCGACGTTTGTGTTTTGATTGTAGTGTAACGTATAGATAGCTTATGTCACTTCCTTCAACGCCCCCTTGCTACCTGGGATGATAATTATATGATTATGATGATGATATTCAAGGCATAATTGACAAGTCCCGCCTACCAGAACTTGTTTATTTGGGTTACTCTTTAGCTCAAAGATGCTTCCATGTATTTTCCATTCACTGACTATAGCCTTGTATGTATAGCCTTGTAAAATTCAGTAGGTAAGTAAATCCATTCATTTGGTTTTGGAGTACGTAATCAACAGCTTAGTCCGGTTGCGAGCGAGCAGTTTCTGGAATGATGCGATTGGCTGAATTCGAAATTGGAAATTGGACATTCGAAAAATGATACGTTCGAGTATATTCGATGGCTATTGGATACGCTCGGAAATTAATTGAATATTTCGAGTGTTGGATATAAGGTTATATTGCTACGCAATACAATACACTAGTGAGGTGGATGAAGACGTGAGTTGCATTTCGCATGGCGATTAACCTAGTTCTGTTTAAAATATTAAGCAAGTGAATGAATGAATGAAAATTCTTTTCGACATGACTACAGAGTGCAGCAAAACGCTGCTGTTATATTATACATCGATATAGTCTCATTATTGCAACCCAAATCATCTTAATCGAATAACCAAAAAAAAATGTCAAAGACTCCTAATAAATTAAGAAATTCCTTAATTTATCATAAATGGTATTTCGATTTGATATTTAACAAAATATTTATGTTTTCACGATTCATTTTTCGAAGAGTTGTGCAGTGAAAGAATACGTAGTGATGAAAATTGAGATATGTTAGGATGGTTTGAGCATGTAAATGGATGAAAGGAGACAGGTGCATAAGGAGAGTGTGAATGGAACAGTTGGAAGGGGAAGACCTCGGCGTACTTCGATCAAATTGGGGACCTTTTAGAGAAAGGCCAGGTCAAGAGTACCCTACACCGACGCGCATGTATAAAAAATGTAATGAGAGCGAATGAAGCAAGAGGTATGACAGGATCGTAGCAAGTGGAGAGCCTTTGTCTCTGTCTACCCCGTCGGGAAACAGGCGTGATTTTATGAATGTAAAATATTAATGATATTTCTTCAAAAAACTGAATTTTAATCGTTTTAATTACTGTAGTTGGTTGTAGTGATTACTTGTAATCGTAATGGTATGGTAAGGTGTGTTATGGGCATGTTATGCGGCGGGAGGAAAGCCATGTCACAAGAAGGGTGATGGATTTGAATGTGGATGGATACAAGAGAAGAGGTAGACCCAAGAAAAGATGGATGGACTGTGTGAAAGACGATATGTGTAAAAAGGGAGTGACTACTGAGATGACGGATGATAGGGGAGAGTGGAGGAAGAGAACCTGTTGTGCCGACCCCACCTAGTGGGATAAGGGCAGGAATATGATGATGGTTGTAGTGATTACTACATAGCGATTGCGGCATTATAAATTCACTAGGTAAATTTAAACTGAGGCTGATATTGGAAGTTGCACTGATCAATGAGCTAATTTTAGAGATAGACCCTCGAGCGACTTCTCCAGTCAAGTCCAGTACCCGTCAGTAGATGGTAATAAGCAAAGATTTAAATCGTAGATATGCCCGGACGCCAAAAACTGTGGCACTGTTTTTACTTGTGCGTGTTAACAAAATGCCGATGCACGCACACTAATGATTAGTAAAAAATGAACCAAACAGTTATTTCACCATTTATTGTGCAATTATATTGCACGATCTTTCGTAAAAAAATATACTTATTCCTTTTGTATCCTGAAATTGAAAATATTTGGTGTGCCAAATGAGCGAGCTATCTCATTTCGTGTGGCAACAAAACGGCGCGGTCTCAGTACCGTACGGGCATATTCACGATTTAAATCTTTGGTAATAAGGTTATCGTTAACAATCTCACCATTCCTATATGACGTCACATTGAGTTGGGTTAGTTCGGCTAAACTTTGCGGCAAGCGCCTCTCAGATCCCTTGTTAAGATCTTTGTGGATATTTAAACAGGGGTAGTCAAAGGCACGTTTAAATATTTGGCACATGCCCAATTTGCATAATTAGCTTACAAATGAACATTTAATTGTGATTTGTATTTGAGGACGAAGTTTTTAACCGGAGCTTGGTTTGGAACGAAAAAACCGGAGGAGGTTCTCAAGTCGACGCGTATATATATTTTTCTTTTCTCGTATGTATAACGCATAACTTTTAACAGAGAAGTCCGATTTTGGTAATTATTTTTGAAGTAAAAGTTCTTTACGTACGGTTGACTTGGGGGTAAGCTGGTGAATGCGTGACGAGAGCGTTACGAAAGTGTGATCAGGTGAGGTGAACAGAAGTTGAGATAGAGATATAAGTTAGTGAAGATAGAAAAAGAGAGTTATGGTACTGTAAGGGGCAAAAGAGAGACGTGCGAGCACACATTTTCTTGGTTTTTTTCTCTCTTAGTCAGTTACGTTTCGTATAAGACACAGTGCAGGCCTACATACATATAGATAGAGCTAAAGAAGTTTTACTTCAGTCGTGTGGGTTTTTTTTGGATGGGGTATACCTCAAAGTTGGTCCCATATAAATTTGGAAAAAAAAACAACCCTAAGGGTGGGAAAATAGGGATGATTTTTAAACCTAATATTTCCACACACATGTATAACCATTGATTCGTGTAATGGAGTTGATCATTGATAAAGCTAGATGCTATGACTCAATTCGATTGAGTGATTAATGGAGCTTGAGACTGTGACATTGCCATAAATTGTTTGATGTGGTTGTGTTGCCAACATACCACGGTGCCTAGAATGGCAACACCATGACATGACGGCAATTTCAATTGCACGTGTAATGTGTTTACGTCGAAGAAATAATTAATGACTGGCGTCACAGCTCAGTTGGTAGTAGCTCTGCCTTCTGCGCTGTAGATTGTGGGTTCGATCCCCACCCAGGATAAACATTTGTGTGATAATTGCAGATGTTTGATCTGTGTCTGGGTGCTAATATCTATTTTACAATTATGTATATATTTACTAAATAAAGTTAAGTATATAATAATCTATCATAGTACAAACTTTACTCAGTTTGGGGCTAGATGGCGCTGTGTAAATTTTCCACTAATATTTATATTTGTCTAGCAAAGATTTGATTGTTTGCTAGCTTGTATCGAATAGGCTCCGGAACTACTGAACCGATTTCAAAAATTCTTTCTCCGTTATGAAGCTGCTATCCCCGGGTGACATAGGCTATATTTTATTCAAAAAATAGAGATACTTTTGCTACCCGTGTGAAGCCGAGGCGTGTTGCTAGTTTATTCATAAAAGAAATATGAATGCATAACAATAGTTGACAGCAATAAGCCAATCGTTTTCCTGGAAGTTGTGCCAAAAACATAAAAGGTCGTACTTTTGATTCCGATCGTGACCTCAAGTGTCAAATCGACCTAAAAGAGGAAGCATCTATTTTCCGTGACTGAAATATTGCTAAAGGCCTCTGCGCACGTAATAAAATTACTCCCAACGATGCGTGAGTTATTTGATTTCAATTAACCTTCTGTGTTCGAGTGTGGTTAATGTGACAAAGGTGGCGATTCTGTTGTGTTGGACTCGCTAAATATTTCTAAAATACGAACGGTTTTATTTAGTTTATCCCAATGACTAAATTAACGTAAAAATTTTAAATTACAGTTCTTATTCGAACGTGAGCTAAAACTCATTTTTCTCCAGGTTAATATTAAAAGCAACTTTGTTTGTTTGTTACCCTTTCACGACTAAACGGCTGAACTGATCTTATGAATCTAGCAAGGAGAAATATTGTATCCTAGAGAATATAATCTATTTTTAGTCTCAATATAAAAAATAAAAAAAATCGGACGAAGTCACGGCCAACAACTAGTACCATATAAATATGTGCTGAGTTAAACTGCGGAAAATCTCTGCAAAAAAGTAACCAATTATTAGTTTTAAGAAAATAAAAGGTAATTTGAACGCGATAAATACCCGTCTAATACTAATAATAATTATTAGTTTATTTTAATATTGACATTAAAAAATTTAACTTTTTCGCTTCATAAGCTACTTTTGTGTTAAAAAACCTAAGTCAGGAACGTAGCAATTGGTTCCATGGTCTCTGCCTACCCCGTTGGAAAACAGGCGGGGTTTTATGTATGTATGGTATGTTATGTACAAAATAAAAGGAGTCAACGTTTGCGATGCTCACTTCCACTATGCCTTACCCCGAGTAAAAATTTAACTCTAGTTTATTTTTGCAGCTGAAAAAAAGTTCGTATTTCAGACATTTTAGCTTATCCGATGAGACAACAGAATAACCCCCTATGGTGTTTTGCTTAGTATTCGGCGATACAGTGCGGCTGTGTCACGTCACATTGATTGTCACCAGTCTAACACGCACGAGTTCCGCACTGACATGAAACTCGTGCGTCGCTGTCAAAACCCGTTGATCATGATAATCATGTTAATTTTAGTTCTTTGAGAGCTTTTTAGCTCAGTGGAAGTGGCCCCGGCTTCCGATTCTAAGGTTGTGGGTTTGAACCTGGTCGAAAAAATATATGCGCTTTACTAGTAAGTACCTACTCTCAAACAGTGAAGGAAAACATCGCGAGGTAGCCGGCCTAACCGAAGTCCGAGAAGAACGGGCAAGGAACTCGTCTCGGTCGTAGCGCTTTTTTGTATGATCCTTCTTACAAACTATTTACCGTAAATCAGACCAGGTGACCAAAAGCTCTACGGGCAATATCAAGGTAATATAACTTTGACATTTTGTACCATGACATATAAAAATTGTATTGAAGTAGTGTTATTTCAAACTGGAAGTATGACGTTTCTGAAACACGATGGTTTGTACGCTCTGGATGAAGCTAACAGCAGACCGTAGACAATAGCATATGCAAAGAGATTAATTAATTTATACCAAGCAGCACGTGAAGTCGGGTTACGGATGATAATGACGATCAGGATAATCCCAAATTAAATTCAATACATAAATAATGCGTTCAAGATATAGGTACTTACAATGTTTTTTTGATAACTAGCATCTATCAGTCGTAATCGACTTAAAGTCGAATTATCATCGTAAATTCGTAACTTAATTCCTTAGAGCCGTCCGAGATGAAAAAATACTTCCCTTCACTAATAAGATGAGCATTTTCTTTCATCCGCTTTTCTCTAAACCTCTTATCGAATTGGTTACAGCAATTCTAAATCTCGGAAACCAATTATGGTAAAATCAATTTCTTCCTGATCTTAGACGGTTTATTTATGATACTCATGCTTCGGGATATTACTGTTAACCAAAGAATCGGGATTTTTTATGTTAGATTTTTTTGACGGTAAAGAAAAGCATCGTTACAGCGGTTACGCACTGCGTCCGATCCGAATCCAATCCGAACCCGTGAAAATATGGTCCGGAGTAGTTGTAGAACTATTTCTGTGGTAGCTAACGCACTACATCCGTTTTCCGTCATCCGATTTCTTTCGGCATTCGTCATTTCCGACACATAAAATGACGTATGCCAAAAGGTGGCTCTTGAATTGCTTGGATTTGTATCAGAGATCGGATTAGTGCGTAAGCAATATCCGAATTCGGTCCGAGTTGTCTAGATCCATATTTTCACGGATTCGGATCGGATTCAAATCGGACGCCGTGAGTAACAGCTATTAGGAAACCGGCATACCTTAGAACCAAAAATTCGAAGGTGTGTATCATAGGTTAGTATTCTTATAAGCGGCGATGGGCTTGCAAACCATAAAAGTCTTAAATTTGCATTAAGTATGTGCTATTCTTTATAATGCAACACTGAAGTCGGTTTTTTAAAGTATTTAAAACGTAATTATGTTCCATCTTTATTTCTCTTCTTTATATCGTTCACTAGCACTTTCAAACCGGCATGATGAAAAGGTTAAAGTGCGCAGTAGAGACTCTTTTCATGAATAATGATATCTTCTGTTAGCCACATAATATCTAAATGAACGATACCCTTAATCTGGTTCCAGCAACAGTCAATTTCGAGGTAGAAAGGCCCGATTATTACCCCTATAAATTGTATCCATCAGGGTAAATTCCATGAATTGCGCTGGCAACCCTAATTATTGGGGATAATTGGCGGCGTACCTAATTTGTATAATTATTCGTGTAATTGAAGGCATGTGATGCGGGCAGACCGCGTTGTACCGCCCGTAATAATTGGAAGTGTAAGCTAAGGTAGTTTTGTGTTACATGCAAAAATACCTGCATAATTTTGTAGAGCACTGGTAGATTAGTGGTAGCACCTTTGCCACACGATCTGAAGGTCGTTGGTTCAAAACTTGTCGTGCACCAATGAGATTTTAATTCGAAAAAATTATGTGCGTAATGCCAGTGAAACGGTGAAGGAAAACATCGTGAGGAAACCGGCGTAACTTAGAACTAAAAATTCGAAGGTGTGTCATAGATAAGTATTCTATAAGCGTCGATGGGCTTGCAACCTGTCACGTACGGAAAACTAACCATGTATTTTCTACGGTAGCTCAATGTTCTGTCTGTAACGCCACAGAAAATTCAGTAGGTTCTACTTCATCATCATCATCAGCCTTTCTCATCCCACTGCTGGGCATAGGCCTCTCTTCGAAAAAAAAGAAAAAATTCATGGCAAAAAAAAAACTTCTCTATGGCAAAAGCGAAGGTTCTACTTACATATCAATATTTATTGAACTGCTGGTAATAAAAGTTCTTTCAACGCCGAGCTCTTACGAGAACCCTGGGACCCATGTTGTGTGAGTATGTGTGAATATACTTTAGACCAGTGGCTCCCAAACTCTTTTGTTTCATAGACCACTTTCAAAATTGTGCTGGATCCGGTGGATCCCCTGCATCTACATTACTACCAATTTCTAAATCTTGAACAAAAAAGTGAAGATTAGATCTATCTCTATCTATGGAAACTTGCGTTGTGGTGTGGCTGAGTTTCAACGACGATTTTTTTTCGATTTTTTTTAATTTAATTTATTTATTTATATTATTTAAAATAACAAGCCAACATTTTAGTTCTCTACTATCGAAACCAAATTAATTTTCATGCACCCCTGCTTACGATTGTAGACCCCCATTTTTTGTCACGTCCAACGTAGACCCTCATCAAGTCTCCCGTGGACCCCTGGGGGTCCACTTGGACCACTTTGGGAATCACTGCTTTAGACCTTATCGACTAGGAAACAAGTCCCAGGATATGTCGTTGGATATCGTCAGTCATAGGTATACGAGGCTTTTTGTCTTTATGTCTTGCTAATGGAAGTCGATTTCGATTTGTTATTGTTTTTATGCAAAACTAGCTGTCCCGCCCGCGACTTCGTTCACTTAAAGTAGGTATCTAATTAAACTAAGTTTCAAACAAATCACACTAATAAAAAAATCCCATAATAACTTTTACACCCAATTTTACCCCTTTTAGAGGGTTATTTTGAAATATCCAGGAATACGTTTCCATTTATTTTGCATTTAAAGTATCCAAACCAAAATTAAGATCAATCGCACCACCTTTTAAAAAGTACCCATTGAAACATTGACCCAACATTTGACCCCTTTTTGAAGGTTATATTGAAAAATCCTGAAACACGTGTCCATTCATTTTGTATTTACAGTACACAAAGTTTCAGACCAATCACACCACCCGTTAAAAAAATCCCATACAAACATTGATCCCTTTTTTAGAGTTACCTATATTTAAAAATTCTGAAACAGAAAACAAAGTTTAAGGCCAATCGCAGCACCCGTTAACAAACATTGACCCCCCATTTGATCCCCTTTTTTAGAGATATATTGAACACAAAATTAAGTTTCAGACCAATCGCACCACCCGTTGAAAAGTTCCCATACAAACATTGACCCCCCATTTGACCCCTTTTTAAAAGGTTTTATTGAAAAATCCTGAAACACGAAACAACGTTTCAGATCAATCGCACCAGGTTAAAAAAATCCCATACAAACATTGACCCCACATTTGACCACTTTTTCAAGGTTATATTGAAATATCCTGAAACACGTGTCCTTTCATTTTGTATTTACAGTACACAAACAAAGTTTTAGACCAATCGCACCACCCGTTCAAAAGTTCACATACAAACATTGACCACACATTTGACCCCTTTTGAAGGTTATTTTGAAAAATACTGAAACACGTGTCCATTCATTTTGCATTTACAGTACACAAACAAAGTTTCAAGGCAATCGCACCACCCGTTAAAAAGTTCCCACACAAACATTGACCCCACATTTGACCCCTTTTTGAAGGTTATATTGAAAAATCCTGAAACACGTGTCCATTCATTTTGCATTTACAGTACACAAACAAAGTTTCAGGCCAATCGCACCACCCGTTAAAAAGTTCCCATACAAAAATTGACCCCACCTTTGACCCCTTTTTGATGGTTATATTGAAAAATCCTGAAACACGTGTCCATTCAATTTGCATTTACAGTGCACACACAAAGTTTCATGAAAATCACTCCACGCGTTAAAAAGTTTCATACTAACGTTTTCACCCTTTTTCACCCCCTTAGAGGTGGAATTTCCAAAAATCCCGCCTTAGTGACACACAAAGTTTCATGAAAATCACTCCACGCGTTAAAAAGTTTCATACTAACGTTTTCACCCTTTTTCACCCCCTTAGAGGTGGAATTTCCAAAAATCCCGCCTTAGTGGGTGGTTTTGTTATAAAAGGAAACCACCTTCCAAATTTCAGCTTTCTAGCTTCAGCGGTTTCGGCTGGGCGATGATAAATCAGTCAGTCAGTCAGTCAGTCAGTCAGTCAGTCAGTCAGGTTAAGCTCTTATATAGATATAGATTGTGAAAAAAACAATATGATCACGATTGTAATCTCTAGATTTGATTGACATCTCTTTAAATATATAGATCTTTGAAGATATCTAAAGAAGGGTAGTTGGAAAAATGTTGACGTCCAAAATCATTCCCTTGTACGGCATACACCTCAGAATTTTGGTTCTAAGGTATACCACGATTATGATGTTTTCCTTCACCGTTATCACTCGCACATTCTACTAAAAAAACTATTGGTGCACGACGAGGTTTGAACTCACGACCTACGGATCGTGAGGCAGGACTGCTACCACTACAGCGCTCTTCAGTTTTACATATTTAATGTTAAATACCTGTGTAAAACAATATACCTCAAAACGTTAGTAAATCATACAAAGGGTAGAGTGATTGAAACATTCCAATAGTTGGGTAGAGCTTTCAATAACTCAATTCCCAGAGCGCAAACCGCGCGGACTTATCTCTATAACATGATTGGAACAGACAGACAGGCTTGCTACAGTCGAACAGTTTGCTAGCAATAAAAATAAAAATAAATATAAATACTTAAATTAATATGATCACGACTGTAATTCCCAGGCTCGGTAGATATCTCCTCAGATATTTTGTTACTTAGATCTTTGAGGATATTTAAAGAGGGTAGTCAGAAGCAAACATGACATTTAATACATGCCCACATTTTGCACAGTAGTATACTTATATTTAAATTATTTCTTCTTAAACGGTGAAGGAAAACATCATGAGGAAACCGGCATACCCTAGAACTAAGAGTTCAAAGGTGTGTGTCATAGGTTAGTATTCGTATAAGCGGAAATGGGCTTGCAACCTGTCACATAGAGAATACTAGCTACTGTGTGAAATGTGGGCAAGTGTCATATATCATGTTTGGACGTGCCTCTGACTACCTACAAGCCACAAGTTTGTATGAAGTTTTATTGCAAAAATTATAAAACTCGATTGAACGTAACTGGAAATAGATTTTTAGCCGGGGCCATATTCGAATATTTTTGACATATCGTATAGCCTATTAGTTAGTTCCTTAGTTACTTAGATCTTTGAGGATATCTAAAGGGGGTAGTCAGAGGCAAGCCCAAACATGACATTTGGTACATGCCCACATTTTGCACAGTAGTTAGTATTCCGTACGTGACAGGTTGCAAGCCCATCGCCGCTTATAAGAATACTAACCTATGACACATACCTTCGAATTTTTGGTTCTAGGGTATTCCGGTTTCCTCACGATGTTTTCCTTCACCGTTTAAGAGCACTGGCATTGCGCACATAAATTTTTCGAGTGGAAAAACTCATAGGTGCACGACCAGGTTTGAACCCACGACCTTCGGATCGTGAGGCAGGGGTGCTACCACTACACCACCAGCGCTCTACACCAGCCTATACACTCTTGTCATTCAGACGAAACCGACACCTTATTTGTCAAAATCCGTCCAACCGATTGAGCGACAGCCAAGGAAACTCGTCTACTTACATCCCAAACACATGACCCTCTCGCCTCGCAGTCGGGTAAAAACGCATTTCTATCTCACTGAGTCACGTGATTTCGAACCAAAACCTCTGCTCGTCCTGCTCAATAATCAGAGCGGCCGTGAAACATAAATGTTATCTTATATTTTCATACATTCCATTAATAGGGTGCCTTCCGGCCCAGTGGCGCGGTTCAAAGCGGCTGATATAGTCCGCTATAAGCGGCCGTGACGTCATACAGCCGCGGCACCTGAAAAAGGATTGCTGAAGCATTTATATCACCTGTGGCCTTACCATAAGCTCTTCGCGCAATATCAAAGTAATATAACTTCTTACTGATATTATAAATGCGAAAGTCTGTAAGAATGTATGGATGTCTGGATGTATGTTTGTTACTCCTTCACGCTGAAATTGCTGAACGGATCTGGATGAACTTTGGCACAGATTATGGTCTGGAATAACACATAGGCTACTTTCTATCCCGGAAAAATGTACGGTTCCTGCGGTATGAATTTGTTTTTGTTTTTCAAGGTACCACGCGGGCGAAACCGTGGGCGGAAGCTAGTAAAATAATAACTTTATTATCATACTTCCATACTTTAATTATAATAACTTTAATATCAAAGTGATATAACTTCGTATTTTGTACCATGACCTATCAAATTTCTTCTCAACATTTATGCTGAACATATTTTGAAAAATAAAGTATCGTTGGATTCATCCAAATCAAAAATGGCAAAAAATCCAATATGGCGAAATAGAAGCTATTTTCATTGACTTTCAGATGAGTTTTTGGAATGATTGCTAGAAATACTTCATTGTTTATCGATCCAAAACTTTAACCTTACCATGAAAATAAGTATTTCATAACGTCAGTTAACATTTTCTCTGGCCGAATACCCAATTGTTAAGTGACTCCTGTTACTTGGTATTCGGTTCAGTGGTACTTCGTTCCATACTTAAGGGACCCACACACAGCTTTTATAGAACAGCTCACTCACATACTTCCAAAGATTTATACGTTTACTAGCTTCCGCCCACGGCTTTGCCCGCGCGGTAACTTGAAAAACAAAATCAAACTTTCATTCCCTATTCTACCCGAATTAATCAAAACCCTTCCTTAGCGGATGCCTACGTCATAACATCTACCTGCATGCCAAATTTCAACCCGATCCGTCCAGTGGTTTGGGCTGTGCGTTGATAGATCACTATGTCAGTCAGTCAGTCAGTCAGTCAGTCAGTCAGTCAGTAAGTAACCTTTGAGTTATATATATTTAGATTTAGTACTAGCTTCCTGCTCGCGGCTTTGATCGCGAGGCACCTACATAAAATATAGCCTATGCTACTTAGGGATAATGGACATTCTAATCGTGAAAGATTTTTTAAAATCGGACCAGTACAATCGTGATCATAATATTTTTTTATTTAGTAAAATAATTGTAATTGTACTGTTTAGTGTCTCATTATATTTTTTTGTTATTTTACATACTATTGTGTATAATATGTTAGGTATTGTGTAATTGTTTATGTTATTTAAAGCTGTCTTGTACGTAAAACTATAACTCAATCTAAATTGCCTCAATTATATTTTATATTTGTTGATTAGCTACTAAAGTGAGATTAAAAAGCTGTCCTATTTGTAAACTACAGATTGTCTATTTCCAGCATTAAGATTTACCCACAAAAAAAACGTGGCAGGTCGCAAGCCCACCGCTGCTTATAAGAATACTAACTAACCTATGACACACACCTTCGAATTTTTGGTCAAACATCGCGAGGAAACCGATTTACCTAGCTGCAATAATACCGCTATGTCATATCAGCCCTTATGAATTATTCGTGTTCTTAGTCTTTTTGGCTCCATCCATTCGGCTCACGCTGAACACTCCCAATAAACGTGGCTCATTACCGCTGTTAAGGGCCTAAGGGACATTTGTTTCGGCAAACACTTGTATTACCCTTGAACTAGCCGGTCTAACACAAAAACTACGCGTGCGAATGAATGTAGTCTATTTACTTACTGCGTAAAAACTGGTTGTTTGAACGTGCCCCTGGTTACCCCTTTTTAGTTATATTCAAGGGTGCTATCAGACTGTCGCCAGCGATTTCGTCATCCAATTTTTATGAAATAAATCCTATTTAAACGGTGAAGGAAAACATCGTGAGGAAACCGGCATACCCTAGAACCAAAAATTCGAAGGTATGTGTCATAGGTTAGTATTCTTATAAGCGGCGATGGGCTTGCAACCTGTCACGTACGGAATACTAACTAGGTACTGTGCAAAATGTGGGCATGTACCAAATGTCATGTTTGGACTTGCCTCTGACTACCCCCTTTAGATATCCTCAAAGATCTAAGTAACTAAAGATCTGAGGAGATATCTACCGAGCCTGGGGATTACAGTCGTGATATTTTTTTTAAAATTTTTTAGTCACCTTCTGTATTTTTAAGTTTACAAAGTCTACAATATTAAGTCTTAATAACTTGAAACCTCTCCCTGATGAGGTACATAGTATTTAGTTGTATTTAATAATCGCGAAGTCGCGAGCGGGTCAGCTATTCAATCGCAACTGGTTTCGTATAAGTACAAAAAAAGTTTTTAATCGCAACTTGTTACGAACCTCCTTTCGAAAGCGGCCGAAGGGGTATTATATATATTACTCCTTACCACTCTGTGATTAATAATTGTAAATGGACACAATGACGAAGGAATTAAGGCGAAGGCGCGTAGGGCTTCCGAAGCCTTCTCATCCACTTACACTCTGGCTTAGCCTGCTCTACTTTTAATGTTTTACCTACTGTGTTATGGCTTGTTGCTACACAAGATACAGACGTTATAAAAATAAATTATTTTTTATTTATAGGTGTTATGTGGAGGGAGGAAAACCATGTAACAAGAAGGGTGATGAATTTGGATGTGGATGGATACAATAGTAGAGGTAGACCCAAGAAAAGATGGATGGACTGTGTGAAAGACGATAAATGTGTAGGAAGGGATTGACTACTGAGATGACGGACGATAAAGGGAAATGGAGGAAGAGAACCTGTTGTGCCGACCCCACCTGTGCGATAAGGGCAGGAAGAAGAAGGTGTTATTATTATAGTAAAAGCTTGCTTAGTTTGGGGCTAGATGGCGTTGTGTGAAATGTCTAACATATATTTAGTTATTTATTTATTTATAAATATTGGTTTGACTGGCGCTGGTCAGCTAGTTAAATATATTGACATGCTTGATTTATCAATTGGAAAATTCAAAAATGTAATTAAACAGAAACTGTCTAGAAAAGCTTACTATAAAATATCAGAGTACTTAGATGATAAAAAAGCTTGGGATGAATCAGCTCCAACTCTGCTAGGTATTCCTTACAAAATTAACAAGGATCATACAAAAAAAGCGCTAGGGCCCAGCGAGTTTCTTGTCAGTTCTTCTTGCACTGGGGATAGGACTGGAACTGGCACTTAGACTCACCTAGTATGTAAGACGTTTCAAAGTGATCCCTGTGATTCTATTGAAAATAAACATATTTTGAATTATTAATAAATCGATCTAAAGTTTAGAATCTAAACCATTCTCAGTTTAGTCATTAAATTGTTTAACTTTCAATTTCGACCGCCACAAACTTTAGAGTTGATAGCAAAATAAATCAAAGATTAAACAAAACACAAATCAAATATTGAAGTTATATTAGAAGAACGATTGAAATGGCAGTGAGTTAATATTGTTTTACGGTTATACTACGTTTCGTCCACGGCTTTGCCCGCTTGCCTTGCCTCATTCGTATTGTTAGCGACCTTTTTGGAGCTGGTTTTGAGATGATAATGAAACGTCATTCAGAGATTGACTAGCGGTTGTCTGGGTAAAAGGGTTTTGTTAGAAAAATAATATAACTGATCAACTCATAACTACTACGAGTAGTACCTGGATGACTGGGTCTGCTCGGTTTTTACGACGTTAGCTTAACAACGCCATCTATTGTCAAGTATCTTTAGATTTGCTATGTCGGTAAAACAGTAGCAGTTTTTCATTTTTTCATTCAGTTTTTTATCATTGCCTGAAAACATGGATGAAACGACTTTTCCAAAAATGAAACCTAGCTAGATCGATTTCTAGTTCTCGAAACCCCCTGCATACTAAATTTCATGAAAATCGTTGGAGCCGCTTCCGAGCTTCAGATTATATATTATGTATTTTTATATAGATAAAGGAATAATTACTGCGAAAGAAAAATATATGAACGTACCTATTCTCGAAGTAAGTAATGTCAAATGCAACTAAAATGTCAGTTCTCGCTTCGATAGTTGCGATTTATTCTGAGGATAGAATAATGCTTTATGCCTTGGTCGAATCCATCCTTAAAAATCTAAGTAACTAAAGATTTATGGATCTATCAACTTTGGGGATTTTAGTCGTGATTGTATTTATTTTTGTGAATAAAAACTTTTTAAATACAAATGTCGCAAATTTAATCAAATAATATTTTGAAATGCGAAATGAAAACTAAAAGGTAATGAAAAGGTCAAGCTCCTTTCGGCGAGACAGAAATTATTATATTTTTGTTGTCTGCAGCGAGGCACAAGTTGATATTATACGAGTATACTCGTATAAATAACTAGCTGGCCCGGCAGACTTCGTACTTATTTAGAAAACGTTTTTATGGGAAATAGAAAAGAGCTATTTTAGGGTTTTCCCGGCAGTTATTCGAAAGGTTTCTTACCTTTTAAACCTTCCCTAGACCTCCACGAACATTTCAAGACCAAGATAAGATAAATCCGTTTAGTCGTTCTCGAGTTTTAGCGGGACTAACGAACAGCAATTAATTTGTATATATAAAGAAATAGGCAGGTAGATAACATTAGGAGTTTTTATTTATATGTACTTTTAAACTTACGCGATCTGAACACATTATTATTAGTATTAGACGGGTATTTATCGCGTTTAAATTACCTTATATTTTCCCGACGTTTCGGAAAATCGGAGGCGCAAAGAAAAACAGGTTGAAGCGAATAGACAGCCGGCGTTTCTACCTTATGTGAAAGGAGTGACGGACAAAATTGGAAACATTCTTAGGAAGTTTTCGATTAAGTCGATCTACACTCCGCTCACTAAGATGGCGAAACGACTTCGAACACCTAAAGACGTAGTACCCTTGCAAGTTCCAGGAGTCTATAAGATCGATTGCAGCTGCGGGCGTTCCTACATAGGCCAGACTAAACGCACGGTCGCAGAACGCGTAAAGGAACACATAGCAGCGGTCAAAAATCGACAAACATACAGATCAGCAATAGCTGATCATGTTGTAGACTCAGGACCCAATCACTGGATTGAATTACACAAACCACAGGTCATCTGTAATGAAAGGCATTACTACAAGAGAATGGTTCGGGAAGCGATTGAGATTAAGAAATATCCTAATTTCAATCGTGAAGACGGTTTCAGACTCTGCCTCATGGAATCCAGTGCTAGCTAAGTGTACTCGTCGTAGACCGGTTACTCAGCGCGTCGCGGATACTGTTAGTGTTGTGTGTCGTCCGAGTGTACAGATGGACATCCCTATTGTCGAGAACGAAGTGAGGGTAGTTGCAAATAATGCGACCCCCGCTTCGCGGAGGCGGTAGCTCCAGTACTCCAGTCTACCCGTGACC
Source organism: Cosmorhoe ocellata (assembly GCA_963675405.1). Lineage (NCBI taxonomy): Eukaryota > Metazoa > Arthropoda > Insecta > Lepidoptera > Geometridae > Cosmorhoe > Cosmorhoe ocellata. The sequence continues at coordinate 9,000,641 of OY776256.1, read as the reverse complement.
ACGACAGCGTGTAAACCTGTTTTTATTTATAGTTTAAAGATGTGATTTTTTTGTATTTGTTTTTGATGTATATATATATATGTATGTAATTGTGTACTTTCCTACCTAATCCCATATTCAAACACAGAAAAAAAAAGATTAAAAAATAACACAGTACAGTCGTGACCATGTTTTTTACCTATCTTTTTCCGTTCGATTAGATAATTCCATGTAAACATAACATAAAAACCATTTCACATAATCATGCTCAAAGGACGGCGACAAAATTAATGGGGCCAGAATCATGGACCAATAAAATGAATTGCGGGCATTAAGCTGGAATCAGCTGCAATGTAAATCTCTTTCTTGGGTTTGCTAACGGATGGTCTACTTTGTTCCCTTTCATCAACTCTCAAAATATGCTGGGAACAGCTAGCTCACTCCATTATAAACAAATGAGACACCCATTATTCAATTACGTAATCCTACTAATATTATAAACGCGAAAGTTTGTAAGAATGTGTGGATGTATGTTTGTTAATCTTTCGCGCTGAGCGGATCTGGATGAAATTTTGGCACAGATATAGATCGTTTTTTGTTTTTTAAGGAAATATACAGAGGTAATATTTTAATATCTACACTATACATGTGAAACAGCTATCTAAGGACCGTTACAAATAATCTCTCCTAAACATAATATTATGTAGTGTTAAGAAAAACCTAGCACAGGCTTATAAACACTTTTAACCAAAATTTAACAATTTTAAGAAAATAAATAAATATATCTATCTTACAAAAATCTAAATAGAAGTCTGAAGAGATAAGATTTTTTTCAAATCCCCGTGTCCTTTAGAGGTTAAAATCCGTGAAATCCTATGTTACTGCACCTTTGGATCTTCAAAAGAACATACACTCCAAATATGCTGACGTCAAATTTCTCCATTATGTCTCGACACGGACCTTCAGACTAAAATGTAGTGTTGGAAAACCTAGGCTTAGGAATGTATTTTTTTTTATATTATGGCTAGTGAACTATCTGTTTCTCCGCTAACTTTAGTGAGGCAGTAGGCGGTGACGTCATCCGGTAATGGGCGATTAGTGCCTGGTAGAAGTGCCTTATGGGAAAGCCTTATTTAAGGCTGCCATTGCACGCTCGTAGCCGTAGCGCTACGGGGTGCTACGATTTGCTACAATTTTCCATTATCGAAAAAGTTCGTAGCCGGTGCTACAAGTGGCTTATTTTGTTGATTGCTACGCTTATTATATTAAGTACCTGGGTAACCGAGCATTGCTCGGTTTTTTATTGGTAAACGATGTTTTCTAAAAATGAAACCTAGCTAGATCGATTTTTCGCCCCCGAAACCCCCTGTATACTAAATTTCAAGAAAATCGTTGGAGCCGTTTCCGAGATTCAGAAAATATATATATATATATATATATATATATATATATATATATATATATATACATATATACAAGAATTGCTCGTTTAAAGGTATAAGATAATAGTCCATACTAACAACCATTCATGCTCTGTTTGTTTGTTTGTTATCTTTTAAACACTGAGGCAGAGCAGATCCCAGTGAAATTTAACCTGGGGACATCATTGCAGACGAAGCTGCGGCCAACTGCTAGTTTAAAATATTAATTAGTATGGATTTGAATTTCTCCCAAAAAATATTGAATTTCAATTTAAAACAGAATCAAATTTTGTTTCAATTTCATTCGGTATTCAGAACGAGACTTATATCTATCATTGTTTTAATTAATCGAATTCGAAACTTTATTCGTTTCCAAACTGATTTGATTAATTAATCCATTTTAGTTACGTCATTGCGTTTTTAACCGACGAAAAAAGAAAGAGAGGTGAGTGTGAATGGGACAGTTGGAAGGGGAAGACCTCGGCGTACGTACCTTGATCAAATTGGGGACGTACTAGAGAAAGGCCAGGTCCAGAGTACCCTAAACCGACGCGCATGTATGAAGAATGTAATGAGAGTGAATGAAGCAAAAAAGGTATGTCAGGATCGTAGCAAGTGGAGATCCGTGGTCTCTGCCTACCCCGTCGGGAAACAGGCGTGATTTTATGTATGTATGTATGTAAAAAGAAAGAAAAGGTTTTCAAAACGACACGTAGGTACGAGTGTATGACCTCAACAGTTACGTGAGATTATAATCTAAGATGTAAATTTTACTTAATTTCTACCTGTAAAATTGTAGTTATTAAAGATCTATGGGTAACGCATGAGGTTGCGGGTTCGATTCCTGCCGCGGAACAAATTTGTGTACGATCTGCGGAAATTTGTTCCGTTGGTCTGGCTGTTTTCAATGTATAAAAATAATTTAAAAAAAACTCTCTATCTATGTATTAAATATATCAGTTATCTAATACCCATAACACAAGCTTTGAGTAGCTTACTTTGGGGCTAGATGATGCTGTGTGGATTGTCCAGCATTATTATTATTATTATCTAAAATCTACTAAAACTTGTCGGGCTAACATACCGCCACGACAATGTTGTCGCCTGTTTTTTCTCGCTCTTCCTCGTGAGATTATGAGACAAATGCACGAGAAAAGCGTCGTCAATTTTGTCGCAACTGTCATGTTGGCCCGACTGGGGATTAAAGTCGTGAGCGTGTTTTTGTAAAAGTTTTCCCCGTTATTTCCCCTCTAAATATAGGAGGAATTCTCCAATACCCGCACAAAATATTAGTGGAAACTTCCCCAATACCCTCACTCGTTGAACTGTTGCTAAATACTCTGTGGAACTATTCCTTTTATTGATAACTGTAGCAGGTAAAAGTTTCTGAACTTTCGGGCTTGGGCGGAATAAAGAAATACGAATTTTGTATAAAATTACTATATTGGCTGCGGGTTGAAACAGAATACGTATATTATTAAATTTGTAGTGGGTTGAAACATTCGTCATAATTTTGTCTGCGGGTTAAATAAAATATATTTTGGATAGAAATTAAATGAATATTTTAATTTATTTGTAGTGGGTTTAAATTTTGACGTAATTCGGTGAGACACAGACCTTGAATCTCTGTGCAACAGTAAATTGAAATACATCATTTTATTTCGATCAAATTTTAAGAGAGATAGATTCTGTGTCTGTTTGTCTGTCTGTGTCTGTTGTCCGTTGAAACAGAGTTTACATTTAACCATTTAACTTTGGTGTTTAAGAGGGCGCCCCCGTGATGTCACGACAGTTTGATAAGACGACCGACACTTGAGGCCTTACCATAAGCTCTTAAAAATCATCATGTTTCAGAAACGTCAAATATCAAGCTTGAAGTAATACTACTGTAATACAATATTTATGTGTCATGGTACTAAATATTAAAGTTATATTACTTTTATATTGCCCGAAGAGATTGTGGTTAATTAAGTTAATTTTTCTCATTATATAATTTTCTGACTTTTATATTGTTGCCTACAATTTTTATTAGATAAAAGTTAGCCTTTGTCCTTTCCCAAAATACAAATTTCCTTGCCAAATTTCATTACTTTCCGTTCAGCCGTATAATGGTGAAAAGGGAACAAACAGAGTTAGTTTCAGATTTATACTATTAGTATGAATATGGAGATCTGAAGAGATATCTACCGAGCCTGGGGATTTGAGCCGTGATCATGCTTTTTTATGTGTGACAGTTAAACTTTAATGGAAAAACACAACGTTGGGTAGTATGCGGCGCTGGGGCCTCACCACGAATTCATAATACATTACCAAATCAATATTACATTGTTATTTCGTACCATGACCTATGCAAATTGTATAGACTTCAAGCTTCAAATGTGACGTTTCTAAAACAGAATCGTTCTGGAAGACTTCGTGGTAAAGCCCCAGTTCATATTCGCATCTGGAAACGCGTTTTGTTTGACCAAACCTTTACTCGCTTTCGGTGGGAAAACAGCCTTAGGGTGGATGCTTAGCGCTTCGGATCACGTAGGTGTTTGGTAATTCAATATCGGAATTTCATTGAGGTTCTAAATGGCGTTGCAATTAGGATTCTGTTTACCAGATTGGCACAAAATAATGGTTAAATCGACAATGAAAAAGTAAATTAACCTTAAACTGAACAGATAAAATCAGGTACTTTTAGAGCGGTTACGCACTGCGTTCGATCCGAATCCGATCCGAACCCGTGAAAATATGGTCCGGAGTAGTTTTAGAACTATTTCTATGGTAATTTACGCCCTACATTCGTTTTCCGTCATCCGTCATTCGTCATTTCCTCCGCGTAAAATGACGTATGCCAAAAGGTGGCTCCTGAATCGCTTGGATTTGTATCAAAGATCAGACTAGTGCGTAAGCAATATCCGAATTCGGTCCGAGTTTTCTAGATCAATATTTTCACGGGTTCGGCTCGGATTCGGAAAGGACGCAGTGCGTAACTGCCCTAACGAGACTGCACTTATTTCTTACCTTCACATAACAAATAAAGCAGCTCATATGAAAGCCACGAAAAATCAACAAAAAGTATTTATGTTTGGACGTGCTTCACTACTCTCTTTAGATATCCTCAAAGATCTAAGTAACTAGAGATCTGAAGAGATATCTACCATTACCAGATTACAGTCGTGATCATGTTGGTTTTCTTCGCAGTCGAATGCGGACGAAGTCGCGGGGAGTCCTTCTATTTTGCATATAAATGTAGAAGCCATAGCCACGTTCTAGCAATGTTTTGTAAAAGCTACTTAGAGAGTAATCCACTTAAACCACGCGCCGGACCATTGAATGTCACGCGAACATTCCAGAATTAGCACACGACATTAATGTATCATTGTGGCATGGAAATGCCATTTTATTCTTCTGTATAAACTTGCTTATGTCAGCACACAATAATAAATTAAATCCAGTCATGTTTTATGTGCGCAATGCCAGTGCTCTTAAACGGTGAAGGAAAACATCGTGAGGAAACCGGCATACCCTAGAACCAATAATTCGAAGGTGTGCGTCATAGGTTAGTATTCTTATAAGCGGCGATGGGCTTGCAACCTGTCACGTACGGAATACTAACTACTGTGCAAAATGTGGGCATGTACCAAATGTCACGTTTGGACTTGCCTCTGACTACCCCCTTTAGATATCCTCAAAAGATTTAAGTAACCAAAGATCTGAGGAGATATCTACCGAGCCCGGGGATTACAGTCGTGATCATATTATTTTTTTTTATTCAGTCATGTTTTTATTCCAGAGGTATTCATTTGAATGATTATAGGGGTAGAGGTAGACCAAAGAAAATATGTGAAAGATGAGCAAAGGTGTGAGTAGTGAGATGACGGATGATAGAGGGAAATGGAGGAAGAAAACGTGTTGTACCGACCCCACATAGCGTGGGATAAGGGCAGAAAGAAGAAAAATAATTTTTAGACGCCTCTGAAGCATCAAACCTCTCACTACACTAATGAGTTTATAAATAAATGTAAGTGAAATTACTGAGCGAATAAAGGCGAAGGAAAACATCGTGAGGAAACCCTATGGGCATATCCTAGAACCAATATTCAAAGTTGTTAGATATCTCCTCAGATCTTTAATTACTTAGATTTTTTGAAGATATCCAAAGGTGTTAGTCAGAAGCACGTCCAAACATGATTTTGGTCCACTTTTTACACAGTAGTTAGTATTCTGAACGTGAAGGTTTATAAGAATAAGCCCATCGCCGCTTATAAGAATAATAACGTTCAAATTTATAGTTCTAGATTCTAGGGCATGCCGGTTACTTCACGTTGTTTGTGCACGCTCAAGTTTGAACCCGAAGCCTTCGGATCGTGAGGCAAGGGTTTTACCACTACACCACCAGTGCTCTTTTATAAAACCAAGCTGAGATAAAATAACTCTATTTCCATAATACGTAGATTATGTACTTTATTTAATATTGAATGATAACGACTCTATCCAGCTGGTACGGCTGCCATTACCCTAATGACATACTACACTAGACCATTTGATAATCTATCTCGATTGTTATAGCGGTTTTATGAAAGTCCTCGTGATTAATTGTTGCTCTCATTATTATTAAGAGCCTGTAGTGTCGCACTGCTGACTTTATGACATTGACAATACAACTAATTTAAAAATTTGACATTTGCGAAATTGATTTCAATAGAGACAGACGCCATGTAAAAAAAAGGACTATTTTAAAACGTCAAAGTGTGTTTAGGTGACAGTTCCAGTCTAACTCAAGTCCAAGAAGTCTATATACCAATAAAGTTTTGTGTGATTTATTAATAACTAGCTTCCGCCCACGACTTCGCCCGCGTGGTAAAAACAAAAATAAATCTATCCCGCGAGAACCGTACATTTTTTCAGGATAAAGAGTAGCCTATGTACTATTCCAGACTATAATCTATATCTTTGCCGAATTTCATTCTGACATCCTTACATACCGACATCCATACATCCACACATTCTTACAAACTTTCGCGTTTATAATATTAGTAGGATTGGGTTCTAGTGAATTTGTTACTCCACAAGTAATTGATGTGATCGCTGTCGCGAAATAAAAATGGCGCATTCGTGATCGATTGTTTCAAACGAGGCCAATCAATTTGAGGGATGCTTTATGAATGGGGAGTGACAGTTTCCGATGACACACGTCGGGCCACAGCACTCGAATTTATGGGTGCGGAACGGCCTGAAAATGTACTCGTTTTTATAGAGCTTCATCACGGCTTTATCAATTAAAGTGTTTTTTTAACCCCGACGCAAATACGACGGGTTGTTCTAAGTTTGACGTGTATGTCTGTCTCTCTGTGAGGGTATGTGTGTCTGTCTGACTGTGGCATTGTAGCTCCCGAACGCATGAACCTGTTTTGATTTTGTTTTTTTTTGTATGAAAGGTGAATTAGTCGGGACTCTGGAGTGTTTTAAGCTATGTTTGATGGAAATCGGTCTAAGATGGCCGCCACAAAATGGCGGACAAAGTTTGTGTTGGGGAATTTAACTTGTTTTACCAATTCCCCCAATATACTCGTAGTATCAAATAAAAAGGCTTGAGTAGTAGAAAACTATTGACAAGTTTCAAATCCAAAATGGCCGCCAATAGCGGGGAAAATGAGTAAAATGTCAGTTTACTCTTCGATAAATACAATTTCGGTCCAATTTCACCAAAGTTTTGTTAACAAAGCATCACCTTATCGAGCATTAAAATTAACAAGAATGTTAAAATACTTAACGTCATCTATTTTACGTCATTTCATTTTACAGAAAATAATCCTTTGTCAGGACATAGTGGAACACAAAACAACTTTGACCGGCTGTTAAAAGGTTAAGCTGTTAGTTTAATTAACAGAGCATGGTAAAAGCCCTTATTCTCGGGATGATGCTCACTACTTTAGTTTCATACGCCCTTAACACTTTAGTTGCGAGATATGTCAGTATAATAAGGTGTACAACAGCACTACCACTTTTGGGTCAATTTGCAAAAGCTTCTATAAACCTGTCAATCCTGACAGTTATACCCTACCTAAAGTGACAGAGGATTGACTGCGGCTGTCGGAAGCGCGAATAAGATACCTGTTTTCTGCAATAGAGAACAATGACGAAAACAGTTTTTATTTTTGTTCTCCTTAATTTAAAATGTGTAAAGTGTATCAATGGCAAATGTTTTACGTCTACTTATGTTCTTACCTTTTCATTACCTAACAAGAATAAGCAAGGTACCTACTGTCTAAAACGTATTTTTATTATCTAGTAGGTACCCATAACACAAGCTTTGAGTAGCTTACTTTGGGGCTAGATGATGCTGTGTGGATAATAATGATGCTGTGTAGATAATAAATAAATAATGCTGGACAAGCATTATTTATTTATTTATTTATTATTGGGGTCATTTTAATGAGGTCTAGAAGTGCATCTTAAAAAAGGAATTTTGGATTTCAAAAGACAAACTGACGAGTACTAACTACTGTGCAAAATGTGCATGTACCAAATATTATGTGTATGTTATATAATATTATAATATTATATATTATTTAGATTATTAGAGAGCGCTGGTGGTGTAGTGGTAGCACCCCTGCCTCACGATCCGAAGGTCGTGGGTTCAAACCTGGTCGTGCACCTATGAGTTTTTCCACTCGAAAACTTTATGTGCGCAATGCCAGTGCTCTTAAACGGTGAAGGAAAACATCGTGAGGAAACCGGCATACCCTAGAACCAAAAATTCGAAGGTATGTGTCATAGGTTAGTATTCTTATAAGCGGCGATGGGCTTGCAACCTGTCACGTACGGAATACTAACTACTGTGCAAAATGTGGGCATGTACCAAATGTCATGTTTGGACTTGCCGCTGACTACCCTCTTTAGATATCCTCAAAGAACTAAGTAACTAAAGATCTGAGGAGATATCTACCGATCCTGGGGATTACAGTCATGATCATATATTATATTATTATTATTATTATTATTATTATATATTATAATATATTATGTACCTTTGACAACCCTCTTTAGATATCCTCAAAGATCTAACTAAAATATTATACTACAATAGATATCTATAGATTTAGGAGATATCTACCAAGCCTGGGGATTACAGTCGTCAGTTTATTTTTAAGCAGACGATTTCTCCGTTTTATTACTAGTCGTCCTATTTTACAATAGAAATTCACCATCAAAACAAAGTTTGAAAACTTACAAACAATATTTGAGTAAATTGGAGCATTTTACTAGGTGTACAACATAAATCTTTGTTATAACCCTTTCGGAATATTTAATTAATTTAGCGAACTGGGTCAGACAGACAACGCTTCTACCAATCAAAATAAATTGAGCGCTGCAACATAATTAGGAAATTTATAAATACGGACCAACTCACAACAAAACCCCAACCTAAAAATTAAACAAAAAATAGTGTAAATATTGAAATATTGTTAAAGTTATTGACAAAGATATTGGTGAAATATTAGTAGCCATAGAAACTCTCAATAGGTAAATATACTGTGGCAAAAGAGTTTGTCTTTAACCAATAGTGCGATAGGAAATTTTACAATAGTCAATATGTCTTTATTCTGTAAAATCACAGGGATCATTTTGAATCATCCTAGGTGAGTAGGTGCCAATTCCAGTCCTATCCCCAGTCCGAGAAGAACTGACAAAAAACTCGCTGGGCCCTAGCGCCTTGTATTACAGAAGATTACCTACAAATAATGCACAGAAAATTACCATTATTTTTCAATATCTAATTTCAATTGAGTTAAGCGACATCTAGCGGATAAGGTTCCATCTTGTGACTTGCAATTTAATTAACACTTATCGCATGAAACCATCCAGAAACAATGTTTGACCATTATTCCACGCTATCGATGGAACTGGACGGTATTATGCGAGAGCACGTACGGCTTAAATTAGTGGTCAGTTTGTTGACAGACGTGTCGTATAGCCTCATTGGATGTATTTCCGACTGTTGACAGCCCCCTTAACCTAAGCACCGTAACAGAGTTTTAACGTTTTTTAGCTCTACAGTAGGTACCATGAGTTTTCACAATCTACACTCGCTAGCAGCTGTAGTTAAAAAAATGTATGAAAACTTGTACAACGCCTCTAGCGGATAGTTGGGTACTAAAGTGTCATTATGTACTTAACTATCTTATGTCACAGCATACTACAGCGACTGTAGTTTGCGTTTCATTCATTTGCTTAGACTTTGGTACCATGAGTAACAGTTTTGACAGATGTCATAGTAAAGTACATTACTACTGTAGTAACGTCAGCCGATCTAAATGTGACAACTCATGGTAGACGTACAGAAAAGAATTGCTTTTTGTTAAGTCTCGCTAAAACTAAAAATCTAAATATATTAATCTCTTACTTCGTTTATTCTATCCAGTCTTACTAGTAGTTCGATTATCTAACTGTTTGGACAGAAATATTCCAAATACTGACTGACTGGTTGAAATCGACGCGCAGCCTAAACCATAAGTCCTAGAAAGCTGAATTTTAGTGGGTAGATTTCCTTTTGGGGTTTAGAGTTGCACCAATACAGGAATTTAAGAAATTCAATCTAAGAGGTGCAGCGGAAGGTTAAACTTTGAAAAAAATTCAGGAACAATGTCGCGGGATGTTCAAGTATTAAAAATATTATAAAATTTTTATAAAGTTTTTTCCTTAGAGATTAGAGTAATGAGAAGCACTTACTTACCACCTAAATAAATGAGCTCTCCAGGGACGGACTTCCCATTACAAGGGTCCAGAAACAATTCGAACCCTTAAGTAATTGGGACAGATCCTTCCTGGATTCCTCGCGTCCTTAATTTAGAGAAAGGGCCATACTAACGTCTTTCGCAAAAGAAAACAATCGCCCTAAGAGTTTAAAATGCCGTTAGGTGGTGTTTTAATGCAAAATATTAATAAAAACCGGCCAAATGCGAGTTAGACTCACGCACGAAGGGTTTCGTACCATTATCTATAAAAATGGCAAAAAAAATCACGTTTGTTGTATGGGAGCCCTGTTTTTTTTGTGTTTTTTGTAAAGCGGCAACAGAAATACATCATGTCCAAATTTCAACTGTCTAACTATCCCGGTTCATGAAAGCCTGATGGCAGACGAACAGACACACAGACGGACGGACGGACGGACGGCTCTCTTAAATAATCATCCACTGCTTGTGTCTAGTTCTCGTATACCGCAGTGTTATTATGTTAAACTTTGCAGTAGCAACAGCAGAGCGACAGCAGCAGCAACGCAACAGCGACCGCTACGCGATCGGTTGCAAGTTGTTACCATAAACGGTATCACGGAAGGCAGTCACCAAGTTGTTGCTGAATGCACATTGCCTTTAAACACTAGCGCCACTAGCAACAGAACAGCAATTGGTGGAAACAAATATTGTTCACCGATTGTCCGGCAGAGGGAGACATAGTGTTCGGTTGCTGTTGCCTGTTAGCTAATACAAATTTGACGTTTGACAGCGATAATTGCGCAATTTACGCCTGTTGCAAACCTGTCGCGAGTATCGTAATCAGGCAGCGGGTCACGCGTGTTCATACACGTGCGAGTGGTTCAAACTATCACTGCTACAGCCACCTCATCACCCCCCTCTAGGACCATTCGAGATATTTACGTCCTTACACGCATAAACCGTGTGAATTCCTTAACATTCTACATATTGAAGCAGCCAGCTTAAAGAGAGCTATTGTCGTAATATGTCCTAAAGGTCGAATAAAAAGGCGGAGGGGATCTGTGACAAATGGCTGTGAGATCAGAAGCGCTACTGATAAATTTGTTGGGTGGAATGTGTCTCCGTCTTCGGTACGGAAATAAATTTTGAACAAATAAATATGGAGTCCGAGCGGGTTGTCGGTTGACTGGTACACCAGAATAAATGGTTATATTAGTTTCAATTATATGTTTATAGATCAGGAGAGTGCATGCTACCGAGATGCGAATGTTAAGACGGTTGGATAAGACAAGATATTAGTATAAAGGAAGTTTGAAAATGGCGCTTGTTATTAGAAAGATGAAGATTTCTAGATTAGCATGGTATGAACACGTGATGAGGAGAGAGGAAAACCATGTCACCATAAAATTTGGGTATGAGTGTATACGCAAGTAGAGAAAGGCAGAAGAAAAAGTGGTTTGATTATGAGAAAGATGTTCTGAACGTAAGAAGAGTAGACTCAAGGTTAGATTGTAGACTAAAAAGGTAGACAAGTGACCATAGCTTATAGCCTTCCTCGATAAATGATCCAACATAAAAATATTTTTAAAACAAATTCTGGATTTTCTGCGGTGTACTTGCCTGACAACTACGTCGCTCTGGTTTTTATATGTTTTCTCGTGTTATTTTGAGTTTTATTGCGTAATTTTGGTGGTTATTTTGCCAATAAAGCCCGGGTTCTTGACGCGAGTGTAAAGTATGTGAATTAGAGTGAATAGTTCTCTTGAAATTCCATCGGAGGAAATCCCGAAAATTTTCAACAAAACAGCCATCTTTTGTTTAAAATTGACTTGACTACTTGACTATGACTCTGTGACGTTGACAATACTTATAAATAAACACACTTGACACTGGCAAAATTGTTCTCTAAGAGACAGATGCCATAATTGAAGAAGAAGAAGAAAACAAATTCTTCAGCTTTATAATATAAGTATAGATAAAAAGACCAAAAATCCGTCATAGATTCTTTATAAGATTCCCTAAGAGTAACAAAACTGACTTCAAAGAATGACGGCGTCATTCCAAATCGAGTGTTCCTGAAGTCTCCTCTTTGTTCTCGAGATTAATGTCGCTCCTGAACCCTTCGCTCGAATTAGTGCGGAAATTCATCGTAATCCGGCGACAACCCTACTTACACCGCGATGATATACTAATACTGAACTCACATTTGCCACTCGGACACAGGTCTACGGCCTAACTTTACCGACCTTTTTAGGACGACCTCAGTGGCGCAGCGGGCGAGAGTCCGCCTGCGACGCAAGAGACTGCGGGTTCGATTCCCGCCGCGGAACAAATTTGTGTACGATCTGCAGAAATTTGTTCCGTTGGCTGGCTGTTTTCTATGTATAATAAAAAATATCTATGTATGTATATAATGTATTAAATATATCAGTTATCTAGTACCCATAACACAAGCTTTGAGTAGCTTACTTTGGGGCTAGATGATGCTGTGTGGATTGTCCAGCATTATTTATTTGTTTATTTACTTACTTTACAAACTCTACAACTTGGCCTCAGAATGCCTTGAGCATCGCCGAAGAGTCGCAAGTTTGTCGGTTTTTTTATCGGATACTAGCTTTCGCCCTCGGCTTCGCCGGCGTGGTACCTTGAAAAACAAAAACAAATCTATGTATCCCACGGGAACTGTACATTTTTCCGGGATAAAAAGTAGCCTATGTGCTATTCCGGACTATAATCTATATCAGTGCCAAATTTCATCCAGATCCGTTCAGCCGTTTCAGCGTGAAAGAGTAACAAACATACATCCAACACCCAGACAGAAAAAACATCACACATTTATCCTGGGTGGGAACGAACCCACATCCTACAGCGCAAAAGGCAGAACTACTACCAACTGCTCAATCCAATCACCTGAAACAGTAATAAACCTTAAACCCAGTGTGTTAAAGCCCATTTAAGAATAACACAAGCGTGAAGTGATACGCGTTTGACCCTGATTAGGACACGTCGTCTGAGGATTAGGAGACCTTTTGAAAACGCTGCTTCCGCATCGCGGTTAGATAGCTGGCTCACACAAGTTAAATTAAATTCGGATATTCGATACAGCCTTTGGTATTCTGGATACTGCTGAGTTCGGAAATTCTAGCTAATAGCTACTACTAGCTGATATTAGCTTTCTGGAACCGGTTAATAATTTACTACCTTTGTACCAAATTTCATCAAAATCGGTTTAGTAGTTTAGGCGTGATTGTTTAACGCACAGACAGAGTTATTTTCGCATTTATAATATTAAGTAAGGATTTACCACTTAATTTTTCTAACACATGTGTTTTTATAACCGTCAGACGGGGGCAGGGATAAGTCAAAAATATTCATCACGAGTTCTGTAAGCAAATTTTAGCAATAGAGTTTAAATTCAGTTACGTCTGATCATATATATTTCTAAGGTAATCGTAAGCAACTTGAATAAATCTTAGTCCCGGACAACGTACGAATTTGAACTCTATCGACAGAAAGTAATAAAATAAGCACAAGCGAAACACCTGCAAGCGTACACTCCACACGTAGAGAAAACTTCTATTGCGCTACGTCGTAGCAATCGCTACGAGTGCTACGTCGTAGCTCGTAACACGTCACACATTTTGTTTCTTTTTAATAATTTTTAAAGGTTTATGCCGGTTTTCTTTGTGATTTTGTTAACTAACACGATTTTACGTTATCGAGGCTAAAGCGAGTCTATCGCAAACTTATTAACCGACTTCGAAACAATAGGAGGTTATCAGGTTTGCTGTTTTTACGCGACTGCGAAGCGAAGAAGAGGGGTAATGTTGGTAATTGCTGGAACCCAAACGGCTGCACAGATTTTGACAAATCAGGTGTCATTGAATTCGTCTGGATTACAAAATTCTTTCGAGATTTCTATTCTATTATATTTTTTTTTCTAATAAATGTAAATTTTATTGGACAAAAATTTGTTGTGTAGATATTACTCGATATCATATTATTGCCGTAGGATTGCTACTTCTCCCATAAAACTTAAAAGACGCCATCATTTTGGATTCAAGACTCGTCGAAACATTTTTGTTGACGTTAATTTCAGTACTTGACTATTAGAAGACACGTTACTAGGAATGAACTGAAAATTACCAATTTTATTATCTGGCGAAAGATATACTAGCGGTTTGGCAATTGTCCAAAATAAATAAGCCAATGAAAAACTGTACCGATCTTAAACGGTGATGGAAAACGTGAGGAAACCGACATACCCGAGAACTAAACATTCGAAAGGTGTGTTATTATTATTAGTTACTTCTCCTATACTTCCGCTTATAAGCGGGCGATGGGCTTGCAATCTATCGCCTTCGTAATATTGTGCAATATGCATGTGCCAAATATAATATTGAAATGTTACTTTGGCCACCCGCATCTTAAAAACCTCCCCTATTCGTTAGTTGACAATATAGTTCATCGGACATATAGAAAGAAGATTGACGAAACAGTTACATAAGGTGAGTGTGAATGGGACAGTTGGAAGGGGAAGACCTCGGCGTACGTACCTCGATCAAATTGGGGACGTTTTTGAGAAAGGCCAAGATACCCTAAACCGACGCGCATTTATGAAAAATGTAATGAGAGTAAATGAAGCAAAAGAGGTATGTCAGGATCGTAACAAGTAGAGATCCATGATCTGTGCCTACCCCGTCGGGAAACAGGCGTGATTGTATGTATGTATGTATAGTTCATCAACCCCAGTCTTTTGACATTTGCGTTGTGAATCATTTTAATTTGACATCGCACAGATAAATTCACAAAAGTAGGACAGAGTTAAATAAATGTTGGAAAACTGGAATGTTGAAGAGTTGGAGAAACACTCAGAGTCCACTCATCAAATGGAATTACTTAGCGCGGTCTTTGCAAGTTATCGTTTGAATAAGACAGGAGTGATAGAAAGGTTTAACTAAGGTTGTCGACATAGCTCAGTGGGGCGATTATGGATCTTTGCTTACAATCAATGTCAATACGTTTTCATTGTAATCAAGTGATTTGGTTTGACATAAGAGTGTTTATTCAATCAATTTGAGACAGTTTTGACAAGTGTTGATTGTATCAGAGTTCCGTAATCGCACGACAGAGAATTAGCAAGCTGAAGTGGCTGTGGGCTGGCCATATCTGTCGAAGAACCGATAACCGTTGGGGTAAACGAGTTCTCGAGTGGAGACCGCGGCTCGGCAAACGTAGTGTAGGACGCCCGCCGGCCAGGTGGAGAGACGAGCTGCGAAAAGCTGCTGGTGGAGGCTGGATGCGTTGAGCTGAGGACAGGGCGCAATGGCGCTCATTAGGGGAGGCCTATGTCCTGTACCCCTAGTATGAGTTTTTGATAGTTTACGAAAACTTTTTTCGAATTCTTTTCTTAGATTTAATTCATGTAAAATTTGAAGTTTTCGTGAAAACTTGGTTTGAAAATCATTGCTGGGACTGCCGATTAGATAATATTTTCGATATTATCGACCTTATTTTAATTCCTTAACATTTCCGATGGAGGTAAATGTATGAAAAGATACTATTCGAAAAAAGTTTTCGTAAATCAATAACTTATACTAGGGGTACAGCAGTGGCCTGCTATAGGCTGATGATAATGATGATGATAGTGCGGTGTACACATAGTGTCATCATCTCTCTATCCTTCTTCTTTTTCTTATCGTGTCACCAGTTTTTTTAGAACCAGTGTGGTGAAAGGATTATAGTGCGCCTCAAGCTTCCTTTTGTGCACTTCACACATGTCTTCGAACTTTTTAGGTTCTACGACCGGTTTCCTTACTATGTACATACATTTTTTGAAAAAAATATTGTTGCACGATTGCATTCGAACCCACGATCTTAGGATCGGAAGGCGGGTTACTACCACTACACCACCAGTGCTCTGCCATGCGTCTGAAAGAAATTTGAAATAGCTTGTTAGCCGCCATATTGGTGGATTTTTTGACATTTTGTACGAGTAGGTATAGCTTAGTATTATTTAAAGTATCACTCTTGGGATAGATCCAAAGAGTGATACTACATTATAAATAAGGATTTTGACAACTCATTTGTCAAAATCCGTCCGGCCGTTGGGGCTCCAATGACGGCCACATATACATACATACATCTTAAACACACTACCTTCATTCTTCGAAGTAAAAAATATTTTATACCGAGACGAGCAACATACGCTTCGGAGACTTTCGATACTGACTGTAAATCCCGAACAGCTCATGCATACAAAACTACAACAGAACAAAATCCCAAGTCAACTGCTCCTCACACAAAACTAAACAAACATTCGCAAACATAACCGGAGCTATTGGCAATCTCGACTAATGGAAAATTCATGTTGAAAATGTCAGGGTGTCTACTCTGCAAAACGTGTCGGTACAATAATCGTGCAAAAGACAATAGACTTATGAGAAGTCTCAAGGTACGATTCGACTTTAATTTTTCTTCTTATAGTAAATCACCATTAAATTACCAAGCGAGCAAAGAAAAATATTAAGCACTAGCTACCGCCCACGGCTTCGCCCGCGTGGTACCTTGAAAAACAAAAACAAATCTATCCCACGGGAACCATACATTTTTTCGGGATAAAAAGTAGCTTTAGTGCTATTCCGGAATATAATATTTATCTGTGGCAAATTTCATCCAGATCCATTCAGCCGTTTAAGCGTGAAAGAGTAAAAAACATACATCCAGATATCCGGATATATTATTATATATGTTTGTTACTCATTCATTTCGGTATCAGTGGATACCTACAACTCGCCGGATGGCTAATTAAATCTAATCGAGACAACGAGTTAATTCGAATGCATCCCGACGAAAATCGCATCGATTATATCGTTCTGGTTTTGCGAAGTAGGCGCCCTGGCATAACGATTACCGACAAAATGATCGAGTGCGAGTTTTGTTCGGAAGTGTTGTGTGGTTATGGTAAAGGCGGCTTATTAGGGAAAAGTGAGGTTATACTTTACTTACTCTCTTCAACTCGTGACTTCTTCCCCGCGTTTTTTAAATCGTGTTTAATGTTTCAGCGTGTTGGGGACGCTTACCTCTGGCTGTGATCTGGATCACTTGTGCTATCTATAGACCAAGTTTTAGCTTAATTCAAGTTAAGAAACCTGGGGCCACATTTTCTACTTAGGAAGCTTTGACTAAAAAAAAATATGATCACGACTGTAATCTCCAGGCTCGTTAGATATCTCCTCAGACCTCTAGAAGATCTTAGAGAATATCTAAAGAGGGTAGTCAGATGCGCGTCCGAACATGACATTAGGCATATGCGCACATTTTGTAGTTAGTATTCCGTAGTTAGTAAGACTAGCTCGGCCATAATGACTCGTCACACAATGAACAAAGACAAATTTCGCTAAATCCAAGGGAACACCAAAGGTACGAGTTGGCAGCGGGCGACGTGAGGCAGCGGCGGACGACGTGTCGCGGCGTCACTACTGGTTTCTATGTATTTCTATGAAATTCCCTCCGTAGTTGACGACACGAAGCTAGCGACGCATTTCATAGAAATTCATAGAAACCAGCAGTGTCGCCGCGACACGTCGTCCGCCGCCGCCTCACGTCGCCCGCTGGCATCTCGTACCCTTATTCATTCGGATTGGGCTCCTAATTACAATAAGAGGTCAATGTGTCTCCGGTACAAGTTCAGGGACCCCCCCCCTGCCCCTGGTCGTGTAATAGCCCCTCGTCTCCGCCATCCGTCACTACGGAATCTACAGGACGGCATTATTGAATCGCACGTGATGGGCATGCTAGGATAGGATTTGGAGTAAAAAAAAAAAAAAAAAATATGATCACGACTGTAATCCCCGGGCTCGGTAGATATCTTCCTCAGATCTTAAGTTACTTAGATCTTTTAAGATATCTAAAGAGGGTAGTCAGAGGCACGTCCAAACATGACATTTGGTACATGCCCACATTTTGCACAGTAGTTTGGAGTCTCCTTTATTATTATTGTATTTTGATGCCAGTGCTCTTAAACGGTGAAGGAAAACATCGTCATGAAACCGGCACTCCCTAGGGCCTAGAACCAAAAATTCGAAGGTGTGTGTCATAGATTAGTCGGCGATGGGTTTGCAACCTGTCACGTACGAAATACTAATCACTGTGCAAAATGTGGTCATGTGCCACATATCATGTTTGGACGTTCCTCTCACTACCCCCATTAGAAATCCTCAAGGATATAAGTAACCAGAGATCTGAGTACATTATCTACCGAGTCTGGGGATTGCAGTCGTGATCATGTTTTTTTTATTTGCCTCACAGCTCAGTTGGTAGTAGCCGGTCGATTCTTCTCTACAATAATCATTGACTCACTATTCGTTCTTTTTCGCAATAAACAATTTTGGTTATCACGTAAATTATTAGTTATTTTTAAATGTACCTACCATTCGTGAAATAACTTTTTACCAACCAATATTTTATTGCTTACATTTTATTGACAGAGCCATATGGTAGAAGCAACCTTTAAACTCTAGAGAAAAAATGACCTACAAAAGTATCAGATCATTTTGCACACAACACACACACACTCACTGTTATCCCGCTGCCAAGACTCACACGAGACTGGTGCCTCGGGAGAGCAAGCACACCCTTACCCACCCTCACGCACACACGCACACCCTCTCACTTTTTTATTTATTATTAAGATTTACAACATTATTTTTGTATAGGTACTTACATAACTTTTTACACACCCTTAGACTTTCCTAAATATGTAATAACTAGCTGTCCCGCCCGCGACTTCGTTCACTTAAAGAAGGTATCTAAACTGAGTTTCAAACAAATCACACTAATAAAAAAATTCCCATAAATAACTTTGACATCCAATTTTACCCATTTTAGAGGGCTATTTTGAAATATCCAGGAATACTTTTCCATTTATTTTGCATTTAAAGTATCCAAACCAAAACGAAGACCAATCACACCACCCTTTAAAAAGTAAGTACCCATAAAAACATTGACCCCACATTTGACCCCTTTTTGAAGGTCATATTGAAAAATCCTGAAACACTTGTTCATTAATTTTGTATTTACAGACCAATCGCACCACCCGTCAAAAAAATCCCATACAAACATTGACCCCTTTTTTACAGTTACATTGAAAAATCCTGAAACAGAAAACAAAGTTTCAGGCCAATCGCACTACCCGTTAAAAAATTCCCATACAAACATTGACCCCCTTTTTTAGAGTTATATTGAAAAATCCTTTAACATGAAATTAAGTTTCAGACCAATCGCACCACCCGTTAAAAATTCCCATACAAACATTGACCCCCTTTTTTAGAGTTATATTGAAAAATCCTTTAACATGAAATTAAGTTTCAGACCAATCGCTCCACTCGTTAAAAAGTTCACATACAAACATTGACCCCATATTTGACCCCTTTTTGAAGGTTATTTTGAAAAATCCTGAAACACGTGTCCATTCATTTTGCATTTACAGTACACAAACAAAGTTTCAAGCCAATCGCACCACCCGTTAAAAAGTTCACGTACAAACATTGACCCCACATTTGACCCCTTTTTGAAGGTTATTTTGAAAAATCCTGAAACACGTGTCCATTCATTTTGCATTTACAGTACACAAACAAAGTTTCAAGCCAATCGCACCACCCGTTAAAAAGTTCCGATACAAAAATTGACCCCACATTTGACCCCTTTTTGATGGTTATATTGAAAAATCCTGAAACACATGTTCATTAATTTTGCATTTACAGTGCACAATCAAAGTTTCATGAAAATCGTTCCACGCGTTAAAAAGTTTCATACTAACGCTTTCACCCTTTTTCACCCCCTTAGAGGTGGAATTTCCAAAAATCCCGTCTTAGTGGGTGGTTTTGTTATAAAAGGAACCCACCTTTCAAATTTCAGCTTTCTAGCTTCAGCGGTTTCGGCTGGGCGATGATAAATCAGTCAGTCAGTCAGTCAGTCAGTCAGTCAGTCAGTCAGGTTAAGCTCTTATATAGATATATAGATATCCAGCCTCTGTAAATGCGTATTGTGATTGTTTTTTTTTTGAAATGTAAATGCGTATTGTGATTGTTTGACGCCGTTTATTTATGTTATAATATTGTAATCCCGCAATCTCTTTAATCTCTCGGTGACCAGCTATCCGAGAGGAGTAAATTGAAAAACAGCGCGCTGCTTGCGTATCATTGCAAGCAGCAAAATGCTGAATTTACTCCTTTTGCCTTAAATTACTTGTTTTTTTTTTAAATAGGTACTTAAGTCAATTTTTTTTATTCTGTGTTTTTTTTTGGCAATAAACTATTTTCTATTCTATTCTATTCTTCTATTGCTTCATCTTCATGCTATCAGCTTGAAAGACGAACTCTAAAATAATTGTAAAGCTATAGCTATGACACAAAAAATCTAAATGTGAATCTGTTCATCCATTTAGGAGCTATGATACCGCAGACAGATACACAGACAGACACGTTAAACTTATAACATCCCTCTCTTTTTGCGTCGGGGGTCAAAAAGGGTTACTATGAACAACATTATTAAGAAAGAAATAAATAAAATAAATAAAATAAATAATGCTGGACAATCCACACAGCATCATCTAGCCCCAAAGTAAGCTACTCAAAGCTTGTGTTATGGGTACTAGATAACTGATATATTTAATACATGATATAGGTACATAGATAGATATTTTTTATTATACATACATACCCAGACCAACGGAACAAATTTCTGCAGATCGTACCTACACAAATTTGTTCCGAGGCGGGAATCGAACCCGCAACCTCTTGCGTCGCAGGCGGACTCTTGCCCGCTGCGCCACAGAGGTCGTCAAATACACTGAACATTCGAAGAGAAATGAGATGAAACTTTCGAGACAGTGATAATACTATTTCGTCAAACGGTTACGATACATCACGACTGGAGGCGAACTTATTTCGTTTCTACTTTCAAATGTATTAAAGTTGATTATTTGGTTTCGTACTTTTTCTTCTTTCATCTTACATATAAAAATGAATTGCTGTTCGTTAGTCTCGCTAAAACTCGAGAATGGCTAAACGGATTTATCTTATCTTGGTCTTGAAATGTTCGTGGAGGTCTAGGAAAGGTTTAAAAGTTAAGAAATATTTGAATAACTGCCGGGAAAACCCTAAAAATAGCCCTTTTCTATTTCCCATACAAACGTGGCGGTACGAAGTTTGCCAGGACAGCTAGTATGTGATAAATAAAACAAAATCTATCTTATCTTTCTTGTTACTAATCTATACTTCTATACTAATATTATAAAGAGGAAATTTTTGTATATTTTGTATTTTTCTTTGTAACGAATAAACTCAAAAACTAATGGTCCGATTTCAAAAAATATTTCACCATTAGAATGCTACATTATCCCTGAGTAACAAAGGCTTTATGTTATGTAGGTACCTCGCGAGCAAAGCTGCGAACGGAAGCTAGTATAATATAAGTTTTGATGGATGGATGTATGGATGTTTGTTACTCAATCACGCTGAAACGGTATAACGGATCTGGATGAAATTTGACACAGATGTAGATTATAGTCTGGAATAGCACATCCTACTAATATTATAAATGCGAAAGTTTGTAACAATGTATGGATGTATGTTTGTTACTCTAGTAGGCTATAATTTAACAAGGTAGATACCACGCGGGCGAGGCCGTGGGCAGAAGCTGGTATAGGAATATATTGACATAGAATTTTATATCTAAGTCTAGTAAAACTTGCATTACTGTCTGATTGAAAATCGACGCACGATGAATATGGTGATTGATGAGACAACTGACAAGTATTTGTGGCGAGAGCGAACCAGAAAGACGATAGTGTACGTACTCTGATAAAGGGGTCTAGTCAAAGCGTCATTCTATTAGCGACTAGCGTCCACCTGCGGCTTCACCCGCGTGGTACCTACATAAAATATAGCCTATATTCATCCCGAATATTCATTCTAAAATTGGTGAAAGATTTTTTAATTCGTATAGGTAGGTTCGGAGATCCTCATAATTTAGTGTAGATGTGAATGAATAAGATAAATATTTTACTGGAATGCTATTTCTAATAGATAAGTCACACATTTTTTAAGTTTTAAATTACTTCGATGTTCAAATGTCACTTTGTCTCTCCCATATGTTTTAAGGAAATGCCAGCCAGTAGGTCTACCATGAGTTTTCACAATCTACACACGCTAGCGACTGTAGTTAAAAAAATGTATGAAAACTTGCCTACAGCGCCTCTAGCGGATAGTTGGGTACTAAAACCTCACGTAGCTAACTATCCTACGTCACAGCGTACTACAGCGACTGTAGTTTGCGCTCATAATTTGCTTACAATTTGGTACCATGAGTAACAGTTTTGACAGATGTCATAGTAACGTACTATTACTACTGTAGTAACGTCAGCTAATCTAAATGTGACAACTCATGGTAGACCTACAGAAAGAGTACTACCATAAAAACACCACCAGTGATCCCCTTATAAATAGTCAAATCTCAAATATTAGCCGGAGCTTTACAACCAACACTGGTACTTTTACGATCGTTCCACGTCTTCATTAAACCATAGACAAGCGTCAAGTTAACTACGCTACTTGCTTCAGTATAATTTTAAGTCGCAGCAAAACAACGTTGTTTCATAGCCATAGGGAAAATAGAATGGCTTGTTCATTTAATTTATAGCACCGGATGACCGAGAATAGGCAGAGTTGTTGTAATTTTTTATTTTTCAACTTTTCTAGCTATTTACTCTTGTCTGTGCCCACCTTAAACAGATCAGGTTTTTTATCGTGAATAGGATAACAAAATTCTTAAGTATTACGTCCTTTTTCTCTATAAACAGCTTTGTTTTTGTTTAATAAAAATTTAAATCATTCATTGAGAAAGCATATCTAATTAAAAAGCGCACACATTTACATAGCGCATACATTTGTTCGAATTACCGACAACATAAGAAGACGAAGGTACGTGGTGCAGTGAGTCAGCTATTACTGGTATAAGCTAGAATCGCGTCCTCAGTTTATGATCGGCCGTAACGCCTTGCCAGCGTGTAATAATATAACGATAAATCAGACACGTTACTTACAGGCGGTACACGGTACACGGTACACGGTACACGCCACGCCAAATATTGCGCGAGAAATATTATGCGGATTATCTTATCTACAACAGCAGTTTAATACGATGTTGTAACGTTAATTTTATATACCTCTGTTAAGCTTTATGACAACCCCAGAGTGGCTTTTACATGTATGAATTGCTATGAAATCTTTTATACCAAAAAATTTTTTTTTTCATCCTTTGCAGGTCGAGTGGCATAACACCTTTTCTTCCATTCCTCTCTATTTTGCTATGGGTACTAAGTCTTGTGAACAAGTCTAGATTGTTTCTTCGGGTCTTTCGTCTACTGAGGCCGCTGTCAACTTATCCCGCGGGATGAGTTGACCTAATGCATTTTTGAATCAACTCATACCGCTGTCAAAAAAATAAATTAAAAAAAATCTTCTTTACTACATGCTAGTTATAATTACTATGCTAATAAAAATACTCTTCGCAAAGGTTCATAGGGCTTTAAGCAGTACGGGTTTTGATAGTTTAATCAGTTTGATAGTTTACTGCTGTAAGTTTCCGCTAGGGGCGCTGTAAGTATGGAAAAATACTAAATAAAGTTTCGTGACCTATCAAAACCCGTAGTAAGCCTAACTGGACTGCATATATGAGAAGTGTACAAAGTAACTAACCATGTATCAACCCTACACAGTGGCTCACCGGCTAATGCAAGTCGAGCTCGACATTTACATACGAATACTGATCACGGCTCGAGGCAAATACGAACCGAATAGGGCTGTCACTTTCTGAACATATTCTAAAAATGGAAAAAAATCAGAGAAACCAGATTGAAGATATACTTTCTAGCGAATAGACATTCCTACGAGTATACTAATATTCCTAGAACCTACGCTCTGAATTTACATATGAATGCCTAGTATTGGGTTCGAGCAAATTGAGTTGAGGGTGGCGCGTACCGACTGGATATTGAAGGATGATAATCTCGTTTTGGACGAAGCATGCACCCTAGTTTAAGGCTGCCGTCTGCGAGCGTGGGAACTTCTGACACAACACCTACATTGATAATTTCTACTCACACAAATGCATCGCTCAGTATTGAATACACACCCTGGAAACGAATAAATCTACTTTCGATGTTTCGAACAAGTTACGCGTCCATTACGCGTTAGTCTTTGTGGGATGTTTATAAATGTCATAGAAAATACGCAATGTATTAGTAGCATCGTGAAGCGCGCGAGCCGCGGAGAGTTACCGGCGCGCGGGCAGTTCGTCACGGCGGCGGCAAAGGGTTGGGTCAGAGTGTATGCTTTTTGATTTCATTTTAAACTATGTATTTCTTTTTATGGAAAAATTCAAGATAATTGTCAAGCCAATGTTCTGTGTATTATGAGAAATGTGGAATTTATAGATGAAAAAACTATTATTAAAATCAAATAATATTTAGTACAAACATGGAATAAAATATGTACAGATTAAAACTAATTAAACTTTTTTACTCCGAAAGATTGAAAATAAATAATATTGATTTAGTTATTTAAAACATAAAATTTCGTAAAACCATTTTCAATCGCAATATAAGCGTGACTTATTAAATATTTATATATATATTTTTATAATATTTTCAATATTTTCAGCTAATAATGAATTACCCTATAATATTAGTACTAGTGTACTTCGCCCTGAACTGAGATCTTGCGCGCGATTTCCACAATCCTCATTGTGTATTCACGCCCTGAAGTTTTTGGATACACTTTATGTACTAGGCATAGGTGCATATTTGCCATACTGCATAGGTGCCATGCTTACGAGTACGTAACCTAATCACAAACAAATATTTTATTATCCTACTTAAGTAGGTACTTATGCCCGTGCTAAGAAAATCTTGTTTTTTTTTTCATAATATTTAAAAACTATCCATCCTGGAATAAAAATTAAAACCATTTTGTAATGTACAAGTATACAGTAAGTTAAGTTTTAGCTTCCTGAGGGGAAAACTACCTTCCCACTAATAATTATCTAACAAAGAAAAGAAAAGGTTGAGTATAAAGATATCCTACTAATATTATAAACGCGAAAGTTTGTAAGAATGTATGGATGGACGGATGGATGGATGGATGTTTGTATGTATGTATGTTTGTTACTCTTTCACGCTAAAACGGCTGAACAGATCTGAATGAAATTTGGCACAGATATAGATTATGGCCTGGAATAACACATAGGCTACATTTTATCTCGAAAAAATGTACGGTTCCCGTGGGATAGCGATGTTTTTGTTTTTCGCGGTAGAAGCTGTGAGCTATTATGGCGTGCGCTGCAAAAACCATTGCAGTTACATATATAATGTTGAATGGAAATGTTTATCTTAAATAGTTCTACAAAAAAGTCCGCGACAGCATATATCTATCTTTTATGTATAAGCCATTATCGTCAAAATAGTGAACCATAAATACAATAAAATCTTATAATTTATTTCTAATGCACATTTTGGCAGTAACAAATTGATCCTAATCAAAATAAATACTTTTTATCGCATCTGGTATTTCAAGTAGATAAACTTTGTCTTTTACACTACATCATTTGGACAAATACTTATTAAAATATTTATGACGATAAACAACCGAGTGCGCGATATTATTAAGCGGTCCGGCGGCGCGGGTGAGTGAGTCGCCTGCGGGCGGGATGGGGGAAGATGTCGGCTGTCGCTCATCGCTGAGTACGCGACCCGAATGCGGGCAGACGTGGGGCAAACGTCGACGGTTGTTAGATATGTAGGTAGGTACACTCAGCTAGAGCTACCTACGTTAGCTAGGTAGTATGTACGTACTGTACTGGTCATATACTTAGGCTTAGTAGGTAGGTAAATTTAAAAAAAAATCTGCCTTTCGTTTCCTAAGATTGTGGTAAAATGGTAATCTCCTGAAAGTGAAACTTTAATAGCTAGACAGTGACTTTACAAGTACCTACCTACCAACCTACCTATAGAATAACGTACCTATTGTGTAGTTTAGTGTGTCAGATAGGTTGGTAGGTACCTACTTATAGTCAGGTAGGTACTTACTTTATTTTACAAGTTCTATAGTATTCTATTGAGCAAGTGTACCTACCTACCTAGGTACACATACTCAGTAAGTATCTACCATTGAGCTACTTACTTATTGGTGGATACGTGCTAATAATTTGAACTGTTCAATGTCCGTCTTAGTTAGGTTGCTATGTAAATCCTACTAATATTATTAAAAGCGAAAGTTTGTATGAATGTATGTGTGGATGTATGTTTGTTACTCTTTCACGCTGAAACGGCTGAACGGATCTGTATGAAATTTGCAAAGATATGGATTATAGTCTGGAATAGCACATAGGCTATTTTTTATCCCGGAAAAATATAAGCTTCCCGCGGGATAGATTTATTTTTGTTTTTCAAGGTATCACGCGGGCGAAGCCGCGGGCGGAAGCTAGTTATGTATATATTGCAAATTACTCCCTACCTTTACCATGTACCTATTTACAATAAATTAAAAAAAATGTAACTTGCGGCTAATATAAATTAAAGAATCACTACATAGTATAAAACAAAGTCGCTTTCCCTGTCCCTATATCCCTATGTATGCCTACAAATCAGTAGTCACAAATTAGTATCCGACACTCGCGACCCACCCGTTGCCCAGTCCAAACAAACAAAAGAGCTCGGCGTGGAACTACAAACGGACGTGCGATCACCTTGGAGACTGAGACGGTACTGAATATTTTTGACGCGCCTATTCTATTATAAAGCGTATTTTGGCAGGCGCTTGCTCCATACTAAAATGTATGGCGGCGGGGAACAATTTCTGCTCACAAAATTAACAATGTTTAGGCTC
Organism: Cosmorhoe ocellata; assembly: GCA_963675405.1. Lineage (NCBI taxonomy): Eukaryota > Metazoa > Arthropoda > Insecta > Lepidoptera > Geometridae > Cosmorhoe > Cosmorhoe ocellata. The sequence continues at coordinate 8,973,590 of OY776256.1, read as the reverse complement.
AGATTAATACTTTTTGGTTTGAATTAGTAGAAAAAACTCCTGGTGACTGTGTTGTTTAACATTTTGTCTCACGATTTGTCCAAAAATATTACAAAAATAACAACGATAATTTCGTAAAAACTCATAATAGAAAAGGTCGATTTCGATGTTTTTAATCAATGTTGACGATTTTTTTTCTCAAAAATTAAGAATTATTTTAGAATAATCACGCGGTGTTAGTGTAGACTCATCTATTGAGAATTCGTATTATTAGTTTGTGTCCTTCTATGAAGTGATTTCTTATGGAAATTTCTAAAACCGTAAGTGCTTGTTCGCGCGGTTCTTAGGGACTCCGCTCTTAACGTAATGCTGTCGAAATATTGCCAACCACAAAACTACCAACAAAGCTGTAATGAATACATTTTGAACACAATTCGAATACGTTCTAAAGAATAGTTTAAATAGTTGTGATCACTGGCGATCAAAGCTAGTCGTGCATCAATGGGTTTTTCTGTTCGAAAAATGTATGTAATGTATGCGCAATGCCGGTACTTTTAAACGGTGAAGGAAAACATATCGTAGAGAAACCTAGAACCAAAAAATTTAAGGTGTGTTTCATAGGTTAGTATTCTTATAAGCGGTATTCTTATATGTGGCGGGCTTGCAACCTGCCACATACTCGTACGAGTGCTAACTGTTAGTGCTGTCTACCCCTTTACAGTAACTAGAGATCTGAGGAGATATCTACCAAGCCTGGGGAGTACATTCGTAATCATTTTTATTTATATGCTTTTGTTGTTTAAATAGTTCAGCTCAAACCAATATAGGGGCAACATGGTTTAGACTCTGTAACGAAACGTGCTTGAAATCGGGTATATCTCGCGCAATTTTCTCCAATATTCAAGATGCGGCATACCGACATGTGTTGAATTGAAATATGCTCGGAACTTACGATAAAAGCCTATTATGCTGAAGATTCTAGAGTACTGAATAGGAAGCCAACGTGGAAAACAAATTTGGTAGGCATTGTACGGTTTATTTCGCCTTTTGTCGGTTGTTGAGCAGATATTGGAAATAGATGTGGAGAATAGAAACTAATAAACCCAGATACGAGTATATCACGAAAGATGTTTCAGCGTTCATAAATATAGCGTTTTTATAGATAAATCATGGTAATACGTTGGACAAGATGTCACTTGGTCGACTCTAAACGCTGCCAAAATGCTCCTCGTTCGATGCACGTGGCCCGATTGATTAGTATGAATCGATTGGCCGAACCACTAAACTAAAGAGAAAAAATCGTTTTCTTAGAGTATGTGTGGCTTAACTTTGAAAGATAGAGTGAAGAACAGTGTGATAAGAGAACGTTGTGTAGTGAAAGAAGACGTAGTGATGAAAATTGAGAAGGGTATATTAAGATGGTTTGGGCATGTAGAAAGGATGGATGAAAGGAGATTGACGAAACAGGTGCATAAGGAGAGTGTGAATGGGACAGTTGGAAGGGGAAGACCTCGGCGTACGTACCTCGACGCCAGGTCAAGAGTACCCTAAACCGACGCGCACGTATGAAGAATATAATGAGAGTGAATGAAGCAAAAGAGGTGTGTCAGGATCTTAGCAAGTGTAGATCCGTGGTCTCTGCTTAACCCGTCGGGAAACAGGTGTGATTTTATGTATGTAGATTTCACGTAAGCTTGAAACTATCGTATCGTAAAACTATCATACATATCTAACGGTTTAACATAAGTAAGTCACGTAAATGATTAATGTACCTTCAGTGCCAGAAACGACAATAAATTGATCTGACGAACGAGATGTCGCGACTCGATTCATCAATCGATTCCGAGTAATCGATTACGTGTAATGCGTCTATCCGCCGCCATTCACCTGCCTGTTTTCGTGCGAATGATTGAGTGTCGCCTTTTGGGACATTTTTCGCCTCGCACGCAACGTTCCGTTTTCCCCGATGACGCGTTATAATAGCCAAGATGAGTTTTGTAGTTCATCAAAGGAGCCTCTGAGTCGCACTTTAAAGCCTTTCACCACACTGGTTCAAAATAATTAGTGACTAGGTAAGAGGAAGTTGATTTTTTATTCGTTTTTCGTTTACGTTTACCAAATTTTTGAGTATCTTTTATTGTTGGAAGTGAGCATATACAATGTAAATGGGGCACTTCCCAGTCTGCTCATGCCACTGCCCTTCCCATTAACACTGCCCGGGGCACTTGTTTATATGAATTATATTTACATAACTTATTTACGAAGTTTGAATTTGCTAAAGTTACAAGGAAGACCTCAGTGTACGTACCTCGATCAAATTGGGGACGTTTTAGAGAAAAGCCATGTCAAGAGTACCTTAAAAGGACGCGCATGTATGAAGAATGTATGAGTGATCGTAGCAAGTGGAGATCCGTGGTCTCTGCCTATCCCGTCGGGAACGGGCGTGATTTTATATATATGTATACATGGTTTATTTATAATGAACCGAGCTCACATGGTTGTTATACACTAGATTCAAGAAAGATTCAATACCCCAGTAGTATGAATAGGAGGCCATTATATTTACATACGGCCCATCGATGTAAGGGCCAATAACATTCAATGGGCCCATCTGCTCAAGTGTGCTTGAGAAGACTAATGTAATGTGTAGGCAGCTATTCTAGCTAAAATGAGGATTTCAAAGGAGGCCACACACACATACCGCGATACAAATGAATAAACATTTCACTCGACCGAATCTTGAATCACCGAGACATATTTTAAATAAGATAGATTTAAAGTTAAATGTATATATCTATACTAATATTAAAAATCTGAAGAGTTTGTTTGGTTCAACGTGCTAATCTCAGGTTCGAGTTGAAATATATAGTCAGACCTAAGGCTTCAATATAATATCCTAAATTATGATGAAATTATATTTTAAAGTTGTTAAAAATATTTCATATTGTTATAAATAAGTTTTAGGACTGACCATTGTACTTGGCACCCGTTTAGATCTCACTTCTTTTGTCGCTGAAGTCAACGACTAAAGCAACCTACTTACTTATTGAACTTGGCTCTCATTTCACATTTATGTTTTTGATGGGATATCATTACTTTTGTACAGAACTTATTAGTAAGTAAGTACTTGTTCTTATATTATTACACTTATATAATCCTGCATAAACGGCTCAAACTATTGGCACATTGTAGGTATACATACTAAGCAGGTAGGTAGGTACTTGAGTACTTACTGAATAAGTATACCTACCTACTACCTATCCGGCATTCCGAGACACACTATTATCTAGGCCTGAATAGTTATCTAGCCATATCTATCTACCTGCATAGACTGCTCAAACTATTGGCACATTGTAGGTATAGGCACATACTAAGCAGGTAGGTAGGTACTTGAGTACTTACTGACTAAGTATACCTACCTACTACCTATCCGACAAGCCGAGACACACTATAATCTAGGCCTGAATAGTTATCTAGCCATATCTATCTACCTGCATAGACTGCTCAAACTATTGGCACAATGTAGGTATACATAACTATAGTCATACTTACCTATCTGCATAGACGGCTCAACTATTGGCACATTGTACACTAGGTAAGAGTGTACTACTTACCAATCCAAGACACTACTTCCACTCGTTATTATATTCACGTCAAGACCCTATTAAAATCCACATAATGACCGACTGTCATCTATTTAGATTGCTATTCTTATATTACAGGCGCTAGTAAGGGTTCCTAGGAGAATCAATTAATTGAAAAAGTACGTTAAAAATATAAAAATTTGCAAGTTTCAGATTTTTTCCTTTGTATCCACCCCACTACCTACCTGGATGCCAAATTTGAACGTTCTAGGTCATCTGGAACTGGGTTATAATTAACGTCTATAGGTCAGTCAGTGATAAAATTTTCCATAACCTGGCATTTTTGGACGTTAATATCTAAATAACCGTTTGAGGTGTGTTTATGAAATTCGGTGCACATATTTTACTCGCAAGTGGCAATAGATGAGCCAAATTTGACTTGTTTATGTGAAATAGTTTTTGAGTTACGAGGGGGTAAAAAATCACCCAAATGGTTCCTGTAATATTACACTAGGCGCGCATCGCCCGTTCGCTTCGCTTGAACTTGGCTTGACACGCTGCCGCGTGTCTAGATTCTTGTGTTGTATAATCCATTTATCGAGAAAGGCTATAGGCTATATAACATCACGCTACGGCCAATAAGCATCAATAATAAATGTCGCAACAACGAGAAAAAATATATTACTTAAAACGCGAAGACAATGTTACGCGAGAGTCAAATAGTTTAATTACTTATCAATGGTATTATGTATATTGAGATGTCTTATTCCAATTACAGGGGCCTTACTACGAAGTCTTCCAGAACGATTCCGTAACTATTCCATTATAAAAACGTCACTACTTCCATACAATTTGCATAGGTCATGGTACGAAATAACAATGTAATACTAATTCGGTAATGTATTATGAATTCGTGGTAAGGCCCCAGTTGTAACACCATTCGGAAATGTGAGAAGTAGCAAGGTAGAATTTTGGACTGACTAAATTAAAAAAAAACATATTTGCCGTCATTTTGTTGGTGACGATAGATTATTTTATTAATGTACTTATTTTTGTTATTTCTAGAAATCGATTTAGGCGTTAAAGTGGTACGTCTCACTCGGAATTAAAAAACCGGTTTTTAATATTTCCTGCAGTAATTAGATCAACATAATTACCAAACTGATCATAAAAATCAAAGTTTGCTAAACATTGAGTCGTACAAAATATCTTGAAATTGTCGCAAAACTAAATTTCCGCCGGCCATATAATGTACAAAATACAGCAAATATTAAAAACCGTGAATTATTCTAATTTCACGCCCGAGCGTGACTAACCATCATCATCATCATCTTCCTGCCCTAGTCCCACGTTATGTGGGGTCGGCACAACATGTGATCTTCCTCCATTTCCCTCTGTGACTAACCTTAAAATATAATAGAAAAATTACCTCATTGTTATTTCATGTATATACACATAATGGACTACTATAGGCTGATGATGATGAAACCGAATATAGTGAGACAGGTCCTAAAAAAGTTGATAAAAACACAACTTTAGATAAAGAATAGAGACAACAGTTGGAACGTGGACATTTGTGGCTCAATGAATTATTTATACGAGGGTTCTTTTGGGCGATTTAATATCGCAGCATTCTCGTGGGCATTAGCAGGCTAAGGTGACTCGGATCAACTCTCAAGGAGAATAGAGGTATATTTTTTGGGACGAGTTACGTAATTTAAAATAAAAAGAGTTTTACGTAATTTAAAAAATTATCTTGGGATAATTGCCTGTATGTAATTCAGGGCATAATCTACATTCATACCAAATTTCATGGAAATCTGTCCTACTGTTACAGAGAAAAAGACGTACGAGTATAACTCCCTCTTACACACACACACACACACCTTCACACCACCAAACAAACATATTACATGCATATGTAATTAAGAAACTACTTTAGATTATATAGCATTAAGGGTTGGTTTGAATCAGAAAAATTTGGTTAAATGCAAGTATTTTTTTGAATTTTTGAATCAATAATATTATTTTTATGAAAGGTAGTATCCCTACCCTACCTTCCGAATTGTAGGTCGTGGGTTCAAACCTGGTCGTGCACCAACGAGTTTGTCTATTCGAAAAATTTATGTGCGCAATGCCAGTGCTTAAACATCGTAAGAAAACTGGCATACCCTAGAATCTACCAAGCCTGGAGTTTCCAGTAGTAATCATGTTTGTATTGTTATTTTTAAGATTTTAAGGTATGTATTATGTAAAATACTGAAGTTTTGAGCTCATATAGGTACACACTGTACTTATAAGACCTTTTGTCTGTTCAGTAGCTTCGATACTCTTCAAAGACCGAACAAAGACGATTCTCCCAATAGCCTTGAATCGGCTGAACGCAACTTTGTGTTTGTGAAGATTTTTCTATAACAATAATCTTTTGTCTAGTGAAAGATGTTGAAGTCAGGTAGGTATTTCGTCGGTCGACACTGGTCCATTTTTGGTTAACCTGTAATATAGCAGCCCTAGCATAAGCAACGTTTAGAGCGTAGACAAAAGTAGAGCTGATGAATTGACTTTTGATACGACAATAGATAAAATGTATTTGCCGAAATCAAAAATTAATGTTATCTTGTCATCAAAAAATGCTGCTTATGACGTTTTTGCTAAGGAGGTTGTGTAATAGAGAACAAACCGAACAGAAGAATAAATCGATGTGTTTTGAGTCCGGGAAATTTATAGATTTTCAATGTTACAAATGTCGTAGCACAGGACTTTATGTGATAAATAATTACTTCATCTAGCATTGCAACAAACCAACTTCAATAAAGTTCTCAATTCGTCTGTACCTATGTTTTTTTTATATGTTTGTTACGCGATTACATATAAGATCAAAAATATTTTTTTTTTTTTTTTCCCATTAGGGCAGGCTAAAGTCTTCAGACCATACCGCCTTGTCTTTCGTATTTAATTATTTTCTTCCGTTGTATTGGTAAATATTTTCTTCTTACGTATAGATCAAAAATAACAAAAAATACACAGAAAATGTTTTCGTTTGTGAGTCAAGGTGTCACGCAGATGTCGTTCGAATTATAAACTCCTTCGATGAACTCGCGGTCTTAACTTAATAACTAAATAAATATAAATATAATATAAATAGTCTAAAATAACAGTATTTTGCAGCAACAATACGATAATTATTATCAAATCAAATCAAAATATGTTTATTTTCAATAGAATCACAGGGATCACTTTGAAACGTCTTACATACTAGGTGAGTCTAAGTGCCAGTTCCAGTCCTATCCCCAGTGCGAGAAGAACTGACAAGAAACTCGCTGGGCCCTAGCGCTTTTTTTTGTATGATCCTTGTTAATTTTGTATCGAGATTGTGAGTGTATGAAGTCGTTAACAACTTTTGTAAAAACTATATTATATTGAAGAAAATCACGCTATATGTATGTATGTAAAAGGATCCTAGAGTTAATGCTACAAATTTTATAAAATTAATGAAAATAGTGTCAAAAAGAATTTTAAAATCTGCTGAATAATATATTTTGTGTTCGAGTTTAACATAAGCATATGAAGATAATTAATCTAATGATGATGAGGTTAATAAATAATTAAATGTCGTTCGTCGTATTTATAATCCTTTCGTCTTTTCAGGTAAGCTTTTGACAAGAAATCCCAAGTTCCAGCAACTTGCAAAAGGTACAGTCATGACGTGTGGTGCAAGGCACAAAAGAAGTGCTATTAACCTACTTAAGAGTATTAAGCCTTTAAACATGTTGAAGTTCATGAAAGGAGCCTCAACAGCGTACTTCAATTCTTTCATCACACTGGTTCGAAAGAACAAGAGATAGAAAGAACTGCTTTATTACATTAAAATGAATTGTTTCCAATTATCAAAAAGCTAAGAAAATATTTCACTGTAGAACCGCTTGAGTTTATGACTTGCAATGTAGACAGTCTCTTCGTTATAAATAAACCGCAAAGAACCGACATTTTTAATTAACTAAAGGATTAACTTAAGTCTAATACTTTTTATACGCATTTTCAATTTTATTTTACCTTATTTTAAAAAGTCTTGAAATTATTTCCGTAATTAGCAGAATTGTAATTGAGCTTTTAAATTAACTGAAATTTAAAACATACCTTAGATTTCTTTACTTAAAAAAAAAACAACGGACGGGTGGATAGGCCAGTTTCCATGGAAATAATGTACGAGCCCCTTTCACATTACCTGACATTTTTATATTATAAGATAAATGATTGATTCAGGCGTGACTTTGCGGAAATCCATTACAAATACTGAAAAGGACGGAAATGTCTAGTACTTTCCCGCTAAAACTATTATCTAATGAGGTTATTAATTAAGCTTATTAATATTAATGAGCCCCACAAAATGCCTTATAGAAATATTATTAATATTAATAATCCCAACACCACACCTCAAATAGAAACTCGACACGTGTTTCGCTTCTCCACGAAGCATCCTCAGGACCGTTGACTCGCTCCGCACTGGTGTTGTTGGTGGTTTTCTCTCGGCGCTCGGTGGAGCAACACCAGTGCGGAGCGAGTCAATGGTCCTGAGGATGCTTCGTGGAGAAGCGAAACACGTGTCGAGTTTCTATTTGAGGTGTGGTGTTGGGATTATTAATATTAATAATATTTCTATAAGGCATTTTGGGGGGCTCATTGATATTAATAAGCTTAATTAATAACCGCATTAGATAATAGTTTTAGCGGGAAAGTACTAGACATTTCCATCCTTTTCAGTTTTTATATTATGTCAAATTCTGAACATAATATGCGACGAATTCGTTGATCATATTACTTTTTTCCTTATTTCTAAGTTTAACGCATATATTAATATATATAAAAACTCCCCATTTTTTTCACCAGCCGAGCTAACTAATCGTCAAACAATTGACAAATTTTGTCAATTAGTTTAGTCTCGCTCTTTCTCTTGCGAAAATACGAGACAAATGCCCGCCACGCGCCTAGCCCGGCAGGTTCGATACACATTCTCGCAAGTATCCGCGGGCGATTTACAGTTTTATACAAAGAATATCAGTGATTTAATTAGGTATTCAGTACACAGCTCCTGTAATTGGGAGCGATGTCGGCCGACTAACAACTTGTTTATTATTTAATAAGAAGGGTGTGTTGCGTAGGCATCGTTAAATTGCCTTTTCAATATAAAACCTTATTTACCTTAAACCCTATTTTATTACAGTTCTGTAATAATATGTAAGTAAGTATCTAAACTTCAGGTGTCTTACGACAAGCTCTTGCAAATCATTGTTTCAGAAACGTCACGTTTCAAGCTTGAAGTAACACTATATTATTATAGGTCATGGTAATAAATTTCAAAGTTATAATACTTTGATATTGCTCGAAGAGATTGTGGTAAGGCCAGAAAAACCAGGGCAGTTTTGCTCACGCAATACAGCGACAAGATACTAGTATTTATTAATAGAATCAAATTATTTATTATTTATAGTCAAATAGCTTTTTCTATTGGATTTTAAGATATCTAAAGTAACTAGAGATCTGAAGAGATATCTACCAAGCCTGGGGATCACAGTCGGTATCATGTTTTTGTTTGTATTGTGCAAATATTTACACTAAAATCTCAGTTCCGAATAAATAATATTCAGAACACTTTTTCCGAAAGAAAATTAATATTTACACATAATTAGATCTTCTTTTATATCTTGGGGTTCGGCCGTGAGCGTAATTAGAAGCATGTTTATTTAAAAGTACTTATGCTAAAATTCGCTTTCTAAGCTTCTTTGAATATTTTAAATATTATTAATCTTGAGTATATTTTTTTCTTAAATAAGCCTCAAGAAGTTTCTGAGATGAAAAAGGTAATTACAGTCGAGTTCGTTTGTGTTTTCTACATAATTTAATGTATCTTATTATTATCTTAAGGTACCCGTATCTTATTAACTATTGGAATGGAGCTGAAAAAAAAACTATTTAGTTAATAGGATTCGTTAGAAGACCGCTTAGAAAACCAGGTTTATCTAAAATTAAACGTATTTATATTTGTCTAAGGGTGAATTAACCCAGTTTCTGGTAGAGCTATTCTCAGAATAATACAATAATGCATATAAAATGTGTTAGTTCATGAAAATTTATTTCGTTTCGCTTCTTTCAATATTTACCTGCAGGGCCTCTAGCGGAAACTTTGAAGAACTAAATTGTCTGTACTAGCTGTACGGGTTTTGTTTGATAGTGTACGAGACTTTATTTCGTTTTTTTCCTTCCATACACTTACCTGCAGCGCCCCTAGCGGAAACTTTGAAGTACTAAAATTGACAGTGAAATATAAAAGGAAAAAAAAAGTTTTGATAACTATCAAAACCCGAACTAAGGCTTAGTTCCGTTGCCGTCCACTGCCGTTATCACTTACCACGGCACCGCACGATGAATCGCCTATTTAACTTGCGACGTACAATTAATTAATATTAAAATTAACTCCACCTTGCCAAGTTTACTTCCGTCTCAGTGACTTGGAGATATAACTGGGAAATAACGTTTTTATGAAAACTTGCTCATAATTTTTCTTGTTGTTCATAATCAATGTAACATCTGAACTTTGAAATAAATGTAGGTACCTAATATCCGAACTTCGGAATGAACGTAATATTCGAACTTTGCTAGATTTTTCTTCTGTCGGCATCTGTCTTTATAAAGATTCAATTTTGCCAGTATCAAGTGTCAATGAGTGTCAACACTGATTAATTACATATTCATTTTTATTGCGTATATTTTTCTTCTTCTTCTTCTTCAATTATGGCATCTGTCTCTTAGAGAACAATTTTGCCAATGTCAAGTGTATTAATTTATAAGTATTGTCAACGTCACAGAGTCATAGTCAAGTTGTCAAGTCAATTTTAAACAAAAGATGGCTGTTTTGTTGAAAATTCTCGGGATTTCCTCCGATGGAATTTGAAGAGAACTATTCACTCTAATTCACATATTTTACACTCGCGTCAAGAACCCGGGCTTTATTGGCAAAATAACCACCAAAATTACGCAATAAAACTCAAAATAACACGAGAAATAATATAAAAACCAGAGCGACGTAGTTGTCAGACAAATGCACCGCAGAAAATCCCCAATGAGTGTCAACACTGATTAATTACATATTCATTTTTATTGCGTATATTTTTATTTGACGTTACATTGTACTCAATAAAAACCATTTGACACTGGCAAAATTGACATTTATGACATAAGTAAAAAACAAAAAGACCGCCACAGAGTCGCAGTGAATCACAAAGTCAATTATTTATCGCTCTAATTATATTCAATTTTACACTATACCTGTAATTTTTACCTATATTATGTTCTTTGTGGTATATTTCGACAGTCTTATGCAATATTACCACGTATTATATTAAAGAGCGCTGGTTGTGTAGCGGTAGCACCCCTGCCTCACGATCCGATGGTCGTGGGTTCAAACCTGGTCGTGCACCAATGAGTTTTTCCATTCGAAAAATTTATGTGCGCAATGCCAGTGCTCTTAAACGGTGAAGGAAAACATCGTGAGGAAACCGGCATACCCTAGAACCAAAAATTCGAAGGTATGTGTCATAGGTTAGTATTCTTATAAGCGGCGATGGGCTTGCAACCTGTCACGTACGGAATACTAACTACTGTGCAAAATGTGGGCATGTACCAAATGTAATGTTTGGACTTGCCTCTGACTACCCCCTTTAGATATCCTCAAAGATCTAAGTAACTAAAGATCTGAGGAGATATCTACCGAGCCTGGGGATTACAGTCGTGACCATATTTTTTTTTATTTTTTTTTATTATATTAAATATCGCGTTCACAGTGGTCTTTTTATCGTGTGACAAGTTCACATACAGTGTAAATTCCTATGTATATGTTAAGTTCGTATAGTATAGACCAGTGATGGGCAAACTACGGCCCGCGCGTCATCTCCGGCTCGCGAACCGTTTTCATCCGGCCCGCCGCGTCAACATCCACACTCAATAGGTACTATTTAGTATGGTAAGTACTTATTTATCCAAGGTACCTAACCTAAGGTATAACTTCCTCTATATTGTGTGTTTTTTTAATTTTAGTGTTCCAACCAACCTAACAATGATAAGGTAAAATCCAGTAAAAAAAATCTGGCCTCCATTTCATTTAATAGGTTTTATTTGGACCTTAATGAAAAAAGTTAGGCCAACCCTGGTATGGACTAAAGATTTAACATTACATCACAACACAAACTATTTGGTACCTAGATGAATTGCGTAACTGCAAAAGAATAAATCTAAAAAGACATTAACTAGCTCTAACGAGTGCTCAGAGCGGGCCGTGAATAATAAAATAATCAGATAAACAGAGAAAAACTCCGGTAATGGCCGACTTCGGGATAACGATATCCTGAATGCTTCTGTTTCTACCTTGGAATGTGCAAATAATTGGCATAAAATAAAAATCTTATACACCGTGAAATTTTAATGGTTGTTTTCCCGCGGCAGAACAACTTGCCATAAGGAGTACCTACTTTCGAAACATAGAGTAATAGCAAAAAAATAAAGATGTTTTTAAATAAAATAAAAAAATAAATATGATCACGACTGTAATCCCCAGGCTCGGTAGATATCTCCTCAGATTTTTAGTTTCTTAGATCTTTGAGGATATCTAAAGAGGGTAGTCAGAGGCAAGTCCAAACATGACATTTGGTACATGCCCACATTTTGCACAATAGTTAGTATTCCGTACGTGACAGGTTGCAAGCCCATCGCCGCTTATAAGAATACTAACCAATGACACTTACCTTCGAATTTTTAGTTCTAGGGTATGCCGGTTTCCTCACGATGTTTTCCTTCACCGTTTAAGAGCACTGGCATTGCGCACATAAATTTTTCGAATGGAAAAACTCATTGGTGCACGACCAGGTTTGAACCCACGACCTTCGGATCGTGAGGCAGGGGTGCTACCACTACACCACCAGCGCTCTGTTTTTTGATGAAAAGCTGTTTTTGTTTTAAAATAATTTAAAAAATATTCATCAACTCGAAAACGTGAGGAACTATAGTAACATTAGATGTAACTTGTAGATAACGTGGTTAGAATTTCTCGGTGTATATGTCAGTACCTGGATGATTTTCATGTAGTTTTCATAGGTGGAAAGGGCATAATATAGGCTATGCTTAATTAAAATCGAATGTGGAATAAAAAAGCTATCGTAATGTGGATGAAGACCATAGCAACAGCAAGTGTTTTAATATTTGTACCTTTGCACCATTTTAGTTACTAGTTGACTCTCGCGCAACTTTGCCTGCGCGTTTTAAGTTTATATTTTTTCCCGTTTTTCCAACATTTTTTATTGTTGCTCCGCTCCTATTGGTTGTAGCGTGATGTTTATAACCTTCCTCGATAAATCCTACTAATATTAAAAACGCGAAAGTTTGTGAGGATGTCTGGACGTCTGGATGTTTGTTACTCTTTCACGCTAAAACAGCTGAACGGATCTGAATGAAATTTGGCTTCTTCTTCTTCTTCTTTCGAGTCAACGGCTAAGCTTATATCTTATTTTCCCAATATTCGGCGACTCTTACGCCCCTTTCTGTTGCCTGGTTAAGGTCCTCTCGTGTGCAGGTGGTCGGGCAGAAATTTGGCACAGATATAGATAATGGTCTGGAATAAACACATAGGCTACATTTTATCCCGAAAAAATGTACGGTTCCCGTGGGATAGCGATGTTTTTGTTTTTCAAGATACCACGCGGGCGAAGCCGCGAACGAAAGCTAGTGGACTATACAACACAACAATAACTTTTCAATTCGAATCAGTACTTACTGAGATTAGCGCGTTCAACCAAACGTACTCTTCAGCTTTATAATATCGGTATAGATTATAGTGCAATTAGAAGTAATTATAGCATGATTTCCCACAGTCCAGCTGTTGACTTATAAGGAACCGTGCCTTAATTTAGATCGCGAAATGATTGCTTCAAATCCTGTTTTAAATGCTGTTTGATTCAGTTTTAGAACTCTAAGTACCTGGATAAGTAACTAGAGATCTCTGTATAGCTCTTTAGAAGTAAAATAATTTATTTAAATATGTACTTAAGTTATATTGTATCATTCCCATTTGTCCCTCTACTCCTGTCCCAGAGGACAGTTGGGAATAAAAAGTTCGATCATCATCACGTAAACACACCAAGGTAAGAAAAAAAACTTGTTTTTAATTATCGTTTACACCTAAAACAAATTGTAAGAGTGAATGTTTACAAAACTTGCGGAAAACATGTCAAACACTGTCAAAAACTCGAATGTGTCTATTGAAACACCTTCAAAGATCTAAGGTAAGGAGTAAGTAAGGATCTAAGTAACTAAAGATCTGAGGAAATATGTATATACCTGAGGATTAGAGTCGTGATCATGTTTTTTTTTAATTTAGATTAATAATAATAATGATCATATCGAATTGAATTCGCTGAGAGTTCAAAGACTTTGAACTAATCGTTTTAGTTAGGCAATCTCAAAATAATAGATTTAGTTAGGCTTATTAATCGAGTTAAGCGATATTTCTTAGCCATGTCTTCGGCTTTGGGAGAATTATTAACTTGTTCACCTTTTATCCACTGATTCTTTCTTCACTCATACTTGTTTTTATAAATGTGAAAATGAGATCCATATTACACAATGTAAAACAAACATTTATTTACATAACATAGCTAATAAATATCTATTTTAACCTATTCACTATCAAAATGTTCAGACAGTATCTGTTTACAAAATATTTTACAGAATGTCGTTAATATTAAACATATACTTACATATGTATACAAACATTTTATGATACCAAGTGACGAAGTGAATGTGAAGAGATGAATTTCATGCGACGAGTAGAGTGTTAGATATGAATGTGGAGGGATACAGGGGTAAAGGTAGGCCAAAGAAAAGATGGATGGACTGTGTGAAAGATGACATGGACAAGACAGGAGTGAGTACTGAGATGACGAATGATAGAGAGAAATGGAAGGAGATCACATACTGTGCCGACCCCACATAACGTGGGAAATGAGCAAGAAGAAGAAGAAGATGAAACTAGCCCTAAAGATGTTAGTTTAATATTAAATCCTAGGTAGTACAACAGCATTGTAGTTTAATAAATGATATTACATAGACCTGTTCTTGGAAACGCTTCTCTAATCCTCAGGGCAGTATTCCAGCAGCTCGTTGATGGTGCACGAGTTTTCGCAGCATTCCGAAGCTATACCCTCATTCCTCTTTCCCCTCCCCATCGCCATTGCGAGCTGAGGAGCCAGCCAGTACCCTGGAAACACAATTCTTTATGAAACTCTTGTAAAGTAGCTTTAAGTCGTTCCTTAACAAATAAACCTTGCAACGCGGTCACTGCCATTAGATGGGAAGAAAAATATCGATCAGATTGGTCTTTTGTAGACTCGTGTCAATCAATCATTTCGTGCGACCCGGGTCAATCGTGACCCATCGGCTATGTGATCGGGTTAGAAAGATTCGATCAATCGACCCATGCGGGTAATCTAGGAGACAGATGTATTTGTTGTATGTGATTGTCCCTTGACTTGCAACTGATTTATCCCCAGATTTGGGAGACATCTCCACAAATTCGTTACATAAATATTTCATGATATCTAAAAGGGGATAGTTAGAGTCACGTCCAAATATGACTTCGCTAAATAAAGTAACCAAAACTTGCAGAGAATATCAAACTGACAAAAGAACCTGGGATTTGATTAATAAGATTAAATACCTGTGCCGAAGAGTTTGGTCCTCATCAAGCTATCGGAACGCTTTCCAACGGTTGACTGACAGTACTTCACGAGCGTCTCCGACAGGATCCTCCCGCAGTACCGAGAGCCTTCGGACTGTGTTGGCGAACTGAGCACCAGAACAGCCAGGATCAAAAGAAACACTTGGAACTTCATGATTATATTGGAATTTTAATAGTTTACTGTCAAAATCTCCCTTGAGCTGTTACTAAGTCTTGATGCTAGAGAATGAATGTGCATTGAACGTGTGTCGAAGGTATTTATACCGGAGAAAGTTATTAATATTCATATTCAGATCTATAATGGTGAATTATAAAGGGTTGGAAGTCTGTTAGTCTTCTTAACGTGTCACTAGTTCATACGAACATGAAAGAGTGAATACATGAATATTAATATATTAATGTAGACCTGAAGTCTGTTTGCCTGTTAGTAATTCTGAGATGCACGTTGAGGTGCGCTCAGTGAATTAGTGTTTATTGCAAAAATCTTAACAAGTAAAAAAGTAATGTCTTAAAGTAACACCCAGATACAGATCAAACATCTGCGTTCATCACAAAAATATTTATACTTGATGGGAATCGAACCCACAACCTACAGCGCAGAAGCTACAGCTACTACCAACTGAGCTGTAAACTCGTGACTACCCGTGTCTACCCGTGACCACGACAGTGTGTAACCTGTCAAAACGTCCGGAAAAATAGGTAAATAAAACGCGATAAATACCCCTTCAACTCTAATAATATTTTTTTTTAATTGTGGCCGCGGCTGTCCCTCCCTCTGGCCTTTATAGCCACGAACACAAATATTCAAGTACTTCGAATTGTTCTTTAACCTGACGTCACATAAATCATCTTTATTAGATGTAAACAGGCCAATTATGATGATGATGATGACTAATAATAATAAGCTGTAAAGCCAGTCGGTAGAAGCGTAGATCCTACTACGAAAAAAATAAAAAATAAAATAAATATGATCACGACTGTAATCCCCAGTCTCGGTAGATATCTCCTCAGATCTTTAGTTACTTAGATCTTTGAGAATATCTAAAGGGGGTAGTCAGAGGCAAGGCCAAACATGACATTTGGTACATGCCCACATTTTGCACAGTAGTTAGTATTCCGTACGTGACAGGTTGCAAGCCCATCGCCGCTTATAAGAATACTAATCTATGACACATACCTTCGAATTTTTGGTTCTAGGGTATGCCGGTTTCCTCACGATGTTTTCCTTCACCGTTTAAGAGCACTGGCATTGCGCACATAAATTTTTCGAATGGAAAAACTCATTGGTGCACGACTAGGTTTGAACCCACGACTTTCGGATCGTGAGGCAGGGGTGCTACCACTACACCACCAGCGCTCTAAGTAATATTATAAACGCGCAAGTTTGTAAGAATGTATGGATGTCTGGATGTATGTTTGTTACTCTTTCACGCTGAAACGGCTGAACGGATCTGGATGAAATTTGGCACAGATATAGATTATAGTCTGGAATAACACATAGGCTACTTTTTATCCCGGAAAAATGTACGGTGCCCGTGGGATAGATTTGTTTTTGTTTTTCAAGGTTATCATGCGGGCGAAGCCGTGGGCGAAAGCTAGTTGTAATATAAAAGCTTTACGCGTACGAAGCCGCGGGGTGATCCACTACTGTGATAATAACGCGACAGTCTAGACCGCTGATGTCATAGGTTTCAACGATTCAGTGGGCTTATGGTTTGTGTCATCAGGTGGGCCGAGAGCACGGAGCCTGATTTAATCGGTCTATTTATAAACAGCTACATAAACAAGGTTATTTTAAACAAGCTGCCGCCCACGGCTTCTCTCGCGTGGTTCCTTGAAAAACATAAACAAGTCTATCGCACGGGAACCGTACATTTGTCCGGGATAAAAAAAGCCTATGTGCTATTCCAGACTATAATTTATATCTGTGCCAAATTTCATACAGATCTGTTCAGCCGTTTCAGCGTGAAGGAGTAACAACATACATCCATACATTTTTACAAAATTTCGCGCTTAATATTACTCGTAGTAGGGTGTGCGCGTAAATGAAAAACAAACTCATTTTGAACAAAAAGGCTATTAGTACCTTGTAATGGTTGCTGATATTTTTAAGGAACAACTCGTAAAGCGGTAACTCAACATGTGACCAAGTAACATGTAAATTTTTTTTTTTTTTACATTTATTTGACTCATTACTTTACCACAATTTTTTTATATCTACAAATCTGTCACGCAAGTGAGGGTCTTATTGTGAACGCGTTATGTGCTATAAACTCGTGCTGGAGTTACAATCATGTGGGAGGTATGAAATGACGACACACTTCCAGAAAATAATCCGAAAATGTTGCTTCCCCATATTTCTCGAAGTTTACGCCCTTTGAAAGCGAACAAGCAGAAATAAAATATCGAGCTTATTATAATTTAAAACGAGAAGGAAAATCTTGCCGTTTTCAAGATACATTTTCTGGAACCGAGATGTTCTTGCAGCCAATTCAAAAGGAGATATAAGTAGGATGTAAATTAATATGAAAAGCGAGTTTATCCTCGGGGCAGAAAACAAAAACCTCTGAAGTTTTCCTACAGGTAACGTCTGCGAAGAAAATCTGGAGATTAATCTCAGAGCTGTCGCTACTACAACGTTCCTAGCTACACTTTTACCTTGGCTCGGAACTCGAATTGAAATATATTAAAACATCAGTTTATATATTTTTTAGATGAGAGAATTATTGCATTTTATATCTAACTAGCATCCGCTCGCGGCATCGCCCGCGAAATACCTACTTAAATATAGCCTATGTTCATCCTGAAAGTTCATTCTACACATTGGTGAAAGAATTTTTGAAATCGCTTCAGTAATTTCGGAGCCTATTAAATGCAAACAAACAAAGAATCAAATCTTTCCTCTTTATAATATTAGTATAGACTAGCTGTTACCCGCGACTGCGTCTTTTGGTTTTTTAGATAAAGTGTAAGATGTCTTTCCCCAGAATACAGTTAATCTTCTGACCGTTTAGTCGTGAAAAGGTAACATACAGACAGAGTCGTATTCGGATTTATAATATTAGTGTGAATATCAACAACGGAAAGGTCACCGGACAGTTCTTTATGATATTTATGAAGCTATGAATAACACCCACCTTTGCTACCGGTTTCAGACACAGCTCAGCGACTGTTAAACTCTGTTAGACTCTGTTAACTCGTAAATTCTGTTGTAACTAGGTACCGACACTTATCTATTCTATACTGTCAAATCCTAGGGGAAATCATGGCTCAGATTTTCTACTAGGCTGCACCTCTATGATTGCGGAGAATATTTAATAGTCAATAATTATTTATTCAGTAAAATCACAGGGATAATTTTGAATCGTCTTACATACCTACTAGGTGAGTCTAGGTGCAAATTCTAGTCCTATCTCCAGCCCGAGAAGAACTGCCAAGAAACTCGCTGCGCCCTAGCACTTTTTTTGTATAAATAGAACAGAATAAAATGAATGTCATGTGACGAAAAGAGTGTTAGATATGATTGTGGATGGATATAGGGGTAGAGGCAAAGAAAAGATATATGGACTGTGTGAAAGATGATATAAAGAAAGGTGTGAGTACTGAAATGACGCATGATAGAGGGAAATGGAAGAAGAAAACGTGTTGTGTCGATCCCACATTGCATGGGAATAGGGCAGGAAGAAGAAGAAGAATAGAATAGAAAAACGTTTATTTGACACAAAGAAGAAGTTACAATAAAAAAGTTCACCAATAGACTAAAGACTATAGTAAGGACTAAAGTTCACGAACAGATAAAATACAAGACAAAATGCGAACATTATACTTAACACACTCAGATAACACAGATACATTAATTTATAGATATAATCTATCGTCTAAAGCGGATACTTACTTGAGAGTTCTTAGAACCTTCAAGATTCTAGAATGTTCAAGAAACTTCAAGAAAACTAAGTACACGTCATCTTAAATATGCAGCACTCGAGATTTCCTCGGAAAATTGAATCTTTCGTACGTTTCTTATTACCTCGGTATCAGCAAAGTAAAGCTTTTCATATAAACTGCATCAGAGCAAGCGTACTCGTAATACATTAAAAATAGTTCTTATGATGTATATGAATAGAACTCTATTTATCTTTACACATGCTAGAAATCTGGAGACAGTTTCCCCGAAATAAGAAAATACGGGTTTTTTTTTAAATATTTATTTTAATATTATATTTTTAACCAAGAAGTCAACTGAAGCAATGTTTGTGGAGACTTCGCTAAAGTGTATTTTTCATACACTGAATTTCCAAACGTGGCCACACCTTTTTTGGCGTGGCCTTACCACAAGCTCTTCGGGCAATATCAAAGTAATATAATTATGATATTTCGTACCATGACCTATAAGAATTGTATTGAAGTAGTGTTACTTCAAGCATAAAATGTGACGTTTCTGAAACACGATGGCTTGTGGTAAGGCCCCTAAATTACCTCCTTACGAGTTGGCAGCGGGCGACACGAGGCAGCGGCGGACGACGTGTCGAGGCGACACTAACTGGTTTCTATGTATTTCTATGAAATTCCCTCCGTAGTTAGCGACACGAAGCTAGCGACGCATTTCATGTCGCCCGCTGCTAAAAATCTGACAAAAAGTCTGTCAGGTCACAAATACTACCAATCTACTAAGATTACGCAGACAGTCGTCAAATAAAGGTAGTCTCCAACCACAATTTAAGCTTCCATCTTTATGTAACGGCAGGTTTCCAAAAGGATATTTAAAATACTGTAATAAACCGTTGGAGGTGGACAAGCAAACAGTTTGAGCATGATTAAGCGGGGCGTCTTTGAAATTGATTCCCGGTTTGTTTTGAACACAGTTAACTTAAGTACGGCAAAGCTTGTTTTTGCTTCGTTTTATTTTTATAGTCTTAATGAAATTGTTTTTTTTTATTTACCTTACCTTTCAATAGACACAGACTTCGTATATTTTAAACCGTCTTACCCCGTGTTTAAATCTACAAAAATGTTTGATACATCATAATAACATAACGTCTAAAAAAAGTCTTATACATTTTCAACAACTTTTTATACATTTATTGCCATATCTTGGTTTAGGTTAAACAAATATAAATGAATGATATATTAAAAAAAACATTTAGAACCAACTTGTAGAATACCTGTTTTATACCTTGGTGTAAACGTAGGGTTAGAAAATAAAGTTATCACGTTAGGCGTAGAGGTAGGCCAAAGAAAAGATAGATGGTCTGTGTGAAAGATGGGTAAGAAAGCAGTGAGTACTGCGATGACGAATGACAGAGGGAAATGGAAGATCACATGTTGTGCCGACCACACATAACGTGGGAAAGAGGCAGGAAGATGAAGATGATGATGACTAAAACTACCCGAATATCGCCTATTTAACTTGGTGGAAAATCATACAAACTCGGTTCGCATATTACGAAACTATAGTAAATCAGTGAACAACAAAATCACCAACAGTTTTCAACATAAACTGTAGAAACTCTCAAAAGGTTCAATTTGAGTTGTGAATTTGACTAGTAAGTATAGGTAGGTTTAATTTGAGAGGCTGTGCGGCCCGCTGGCTCCTCCAACACTAATGCTTATTGCTTTTGTTCGAGAAAGTTGGTGAATGTACTTCGAGTTACCTATTTAAGGGGCGTCTAAACGGGCTATATTTTACGACAATTTGTGGCTGCAATTATTGGCAAACATTGCCCAGCCATCAAAAAAACATTTTAGTGCATTTTATGGCTGAGCAATCAATTGCAGGCAACATGTTGCAATATGGCTGCAATAGTATGGCCTTTGATTCAGAACCCTTTAATGAGCCACA
The DNA here is from genome assembly GCA_963675405.1 of Cosmorhoe ocellata. Taxonomy (NCBI): domain Eukaryota; kingdom Metazoa; phylum Arthropoda; class Insecta; order Lepidoptera; family Geometridae; genus Cosmorhoe; species Cosmorhoe ocellata. The sequence continues at coordinate 8,952,406 of OY776256.1, read as the reverse complement.
CAATCCAGCAACAATGGCCGACGAAATGACGCTCATCGCAGCCGCTTGCATTGTTTTGGCAGAAAAACGAAAAAAAGGACACGAATGTGGATTCGACCCTACCTAAGCCTAGCCTAAAATATGTGGCTATAATGCCGGGCCATCCTTAAAATATTGCATAGTGTGGCTGGTATTGCTAGCAATGTTGCCGGCCACAGTATTGCAGCCACAAATTGTCGTAAAATATAGCCCGTTTAGACGCCCCTTTACGAAAGGTTGGTTTCATTTGTAAAAGTGAATTGAGGAACTTATTCCTAGGTGTATTATGACATCTGCTAAATAATGGTTAGTACCTGGATGACCGAGCTTTGCTCGGGTTTTTTTGTTGGTAAACGACGTTTTCTAAATTACAAGAGATACAAGAATTGCTCGTTTAAATGTATTCTTAAAGAAAGTTCTGTTTAAATCAGTCCAGCTTTTTCGAAGCTTTTTTTTATTGATTTCAATTATAAGTTACGAGTATGTACATAAATTAAACTTATGCTCTTTAATTGCCTATGAATTTCGAAAAAGCTGTTATTTTTACGTCACTATTAGACACTATTTATTTTTAGGGTTCCGTACTTTAAAAGGAAAAAAACGGAACCCTTATAGGATCATTTTGTGGTCCATCCATCCATCTGTCTGTTTGTTAAGACCCTTTTTTGTATTGGTCACCTATATTTACACTAGCTAATATTTATCTTCATCAACTCTACTATATTACATTACAATTTCGAACAGTAAATTTTTACTACCCCAGTTGAGCTCCACTCGTGTCATATGCCGGTCATAGCTTGTTAAGAAACAGGGGCTTATCCCGTAAACACGTAGCCAATGTTTTTGTAACTTGTGAGCCCCGAATAAGTTCTATCCAAGACGTTAATTGGTATTTATCTTCACGTGAAGATGTGAGGAGTGAGAGTTCGAGACTAACTTGGAATTACGTATTGAAGCTTATGTTGTTAGTAGCTGTTATACTTTAGACTGTATAGTATTATTCTTCTTAATTTAAGAGTTTCGCGATTTCGCACTGCGTCCGATCCGAATCCGATTGGAACCCTTGAAAATATGGATCTAGAAAACTCGGACCGAATTCGGATATTGCTTACGCACTAGTCCGATCTCTGATACAAATCCAAGCAATTCAGGAGCCATCTTTTGGCATACGTCATTTTAGGTGATGGAAATGACGAATGACGGAAAGTAATAGGAGGACTGAAATCAATTAAAATTAATTACCATGTGCGAAACCGCTCTTACTGTGCGAATCCACTCTAGACTCTTGTCGGCATCACTAATTAATATTTCTCCACTTAGTTCTTTTCAACCTCTTTGACCTCTTTCTACGACATGACAGTAACCTTCTCTTTCACTCGGCTCATTTAGCTTATCCTCGATCTTCCTCTTTCCTTCCACTTTTCCTTCTATAATGTTCTTGATGAAACTGTCATGTATAAGATGACCAATCATCTTTCCTTCTTTGTTCTTCACAACATGCAATAGAGTCCTTTTTATGTTTACCTGCATAGAAAAAAAATTAAGATTGGGTCCATATTTTGTCGCCTATATTAATTAATAATATATAGTTACTACAGAAACCTTATATCGATTCATATCGTTACGCATGAGGCTTCGACCATTGAGGTCGTATAGATATAGTTCTTCTTCTTCTTCTTCTTCAATTATGGCATCTGTCTCTTAGAGAACAATTTTGCCAGTGTCAAGTGTATTTATTTATAAGTATTGTCAACGTCACAGAGTCATAGTCAAGTTGTCAAGTCAATTTTAAACAAAAGATGGCTGTTTTGTTGAAAATTTTCGGGATATCCTCCGATGGAATTTGAAGAGAACTATTCACTCTAATTCACATACTTTACACTCGCGTCAAGAACCCGGGCTTTATTGGCAAAATAACCACCAAAATTACGCAATAAAACTCAAAATAACACGAGAAAACATATAAAAACCAGAGCGACGTAGTTGTCAGGCAAATACACCGCAGAAAATCCATAGATATAGTTACTAGTGAGAATCCTTTTAGACAGACGTTGTCAATCAAATGTATAAAAATGGTGGTTGTAAAAAGCTATTTTCTTTTGCAACAAGAGCTTGCAACCTGTCACGTACGGAATACTAACTATTATGCAAAATGAGGGCATGTGCTAAATGTAATTTTGGGACGTGCCTCTAACTACCCTCCATAGACATCCTGAAAGATCTAAGTCACTAGATGTCTGAGATATCTACCGAGCCTGGGAATTACAGTCGTGATCATATTTGTTTGTTTTTATTTGTAAAATGCTATTTTCAATTACTTTTAGTAGAGATTTGATTTTGAAATATATTCTAGATTAATTTAAATTTTAAGTGAACCAGCTATTTTGCACGCCAAGAATTCGAGAGCTTTGAAATAAGATTCAAAAGTTGTGAGGGGTGTCACAGACGGTTTTAATTAGTTGAATAGATCTCGACAAACGTTTGAACTCGACCAGTGATATATTTTGTTGTGGCTAAGTGACAGTTTTAGTGTAAAAACGATCTTGATAACACAGCAATTACATTACGTTTGGAAAAGTGAGATAAAAGGCACTATCTTGTTATAAGGCTGGTTACCCTGCTTCACTGACCGTCGGTGCGTATTTCGGTCGCGCTTGTCATTAATATGAAAATCCATAAAATCGTACAGTGCTGGACTGACGTAGTGCTGGTACGAGGACCGTCGGTCGAGCGCGTCCGCATGCGTCCGTCGGTCGGCCGACGCGCTATGGAAACGTATGAACGCGTTCAGTGCTACACCGATCGTTGGACCGACCGTACGGACCTACGACGGATGTCTGTATCATTTTTCATCTGGTCAGTTTGTTGGTCAGGAGAGCACTGAATGATACAAACTGACGGTCGGTCCGTGTGTATCGTCAGGACCGACCGTCCGCACCGACGGTCTGTGAAGCACTGTAACCCGCCTAAGGCCCCAGATCAAAGGTGCCGTAGACCGACGCGCATTTATGAAGAATGTAATGTGAGTGAAAGAAGCGTAAGAGAGGCATGTGAAGATCGCAAGAGGATATCTGTGGTATCTGTCTACCCCGACGGGAAACAGGCGTGTTTTTAATTATGTATGTCGTTTTGCGGAGTAATTCCCCTGAAAATATCGTAGTGGCATCAGTACCCTTAGTTTGAGTTTTTCATAGTTTACGAAAACTTTTTTCAAATAGTATCCTTTCATACATTTACCTGGACAAGAACAGCACAGGGTCGATTGAAGTGGCGTTTGAGGGAGGAGGCTTATACCCAGCAGTGGGCCATTATTTGAGCTGCCAATGATGATGATGATGATACATTTAGCTCCATCGGAAATGTTAAGGAACCTAAATAAGGTCGATATCGTGAAAACTTGGTTTGAAAATCATTGCTGGGACTACCGATTAGATATTTTCGATATTATCGACCTTATTTTAGTTCCTTAACATTTCCGATGGAGATAAATGTATCAGAGGATACTTTTCGAAAAAGTTTTCGTAAACAATCAAAAACTCTTACTAGGGGTACCTAGTGTTCATCCACGTTGATCGCACCGAATATTACTTAAAGCACTTATTACACTACCCTGGATGTCTACTCTACAAAACGAAAACGATATAGTCGGAGCCGAATGTTCTTTGAATTCAATCGAATAAACACTTGTTTTGTTGCGTTTCGTGTCGTATGTTAGTAGTGTCAGTCGCATTACGAGATCGATTGTCAAAAGTACCTAATGTCGTTCGTTCCATCGTTCAAATAATAACATAAACAATGTAAATATGACTAGGTTTTGCACGATTATTGTGCCGATGTATCGTTGATCGTTTTGCGTAGTAGACACCCTAAATTCAGGGACCCTTACCCTAAATAAGAGTGGTGTAATAAGAGTCAGGGCGTAAGGCGTAGAGGCTAAGAGTTAGGCTCCCTTACTACCGGGCCCTGAATACCGTGTAGTGTAATACCCGTTTAAGCTAAGGTTTAATAAAGGGCAAGCTACGCCACCCTTCGGTTTATACATATTGTACTAAGTTCACTTGTTGCGTTTCAATTCGGACGCTCGCTTCGGACAATACATGGATCGTGACAGAAAGGATGATTTATGTTCACCGTACCGGATCCGTGCCGAGTATCACTTACACTGGGAATTTCAACTTTATTTGTATGATTATAAAACTGAATATGACTATGCGTTGAATAGCTCGGAGACGGCCGAGACACTTAGTGCTACGATTACGTAATTGTGATTCTTTGATGATGCTCTTCGAGCAATATCAAAGTAATGTAACTTTGATATTTCGTACCATGACCTTTAAAAAATCTATTGAAGTATTGTTACTTCGAGCTTGAAACGTAACGTTTTTGAAACATGATGGTTTGTAAGAGCTTGAGGTAAGGAACCCGGTCTAAACCAAAAAAAAACACATGATCACGACTTTAGTCCCCAGGCTCAGTAAATATCTTCTAAGACCTCTCGTGACTTAAATCTTAAAGGATATCTAAAGAGGGTAGTCACACGTCCGAACATGACATTTGGCACATGCCAACATTTTGCACAGTAGTTAGTATTCCGTAAATGATAGGTGGCAAGCCCATCGCCGCTTATAAGAATACTAACCTATGACACACACTTTCGACTTTTTGGTTCTAGGGTATGCCGGTTTTCTCACGAGGTTTTCCTTTACCGTTTAAGAGCACTGGCATTGCTAACATACATTTTTCGAACAGAAAAACTCATAGTCATGGTCTAAACTAATATATTCATATTAATTTACTCACTGTTTCAGTCGGGTTTAGTATTTTTTGCAATGAACACTATTTCAAAAGGTATACCTATACCAAACTCTTCTAGTTAGGTACCAACCTACATAAGGTCTTTGAAATTCATCCCACGCTTCATCTCGTAGAGGCAGAAATGCTAAAGGTCAGAAAGTAATGAACATTTTTCCCAGAGAGAAAAAGGCTGGTATCTCTGGAGTATTCCAATTTTTGGCATTAATTTGTCTGATCCCTTGACGACAGACAAAGAAGAATTGAATTTAAAGTGTCGAAATTTTTAACGACCTTCGCAATTTGGACGGAAACCTTTTTCTTCTATTGACAGTTACGTATATATATATATGATTTCTATGTATATAATTATATATCTTATACCTTTAAACGAGCAATTCTTGTATATATGTATATATGATTTTCAAAAAAAAAACCGAGCAAAGCTTGGTCACCCGGGGGCCTCACCACGAAGTCTTCCAGAACGATTCCGTTTTAGAAACGTCACATTTGTAGCTTGAAGTCAATACAATTTGCATAGGTCATGGTACGAAGTATAAATTCGGTAATGTATTATCATGTACTAAATCATCGTGATGTCACGGCATCACTCGTGAACGGCTGGACCGATTTCGCTAATTCTTTTTTGTTGTGTTTGTTATTATATGGACAAAATTTTTATGAAAGAAAAAAAAACAATACTTTATACTTTTCACGAGGTCACGAGATACCTGCAGTACCCTTAGGTCATGATTTATTGGGTCTTTGACAGATATACATACAAGGAAGTGATCTTAGTTGAAATTCATCATGTGAAGTTTCTTTTGTACTTTTGAAGAACGGAACCCAACTGAACAATATATGCTGAAAACTGATTTAAGATACAAAATAAAATATAATATAAAACATTTCACACAGCGCCATCTAGCACTAAACTATACAATAATCTAGTTTCAACGGTAGCCATATTTTGGTGAACATCACGTCAAGCCACTTTTATCTCTAACTCCAACGTGAAAGATTCCAAATTCCGTGCCGGTGTACCGTTGTACATTCGTTACCACAAAGGTTGTGTGGCCAAACGCTGGCTATTCAAAGTGTTTGTGTTCGCTAGTACCCGGTTGAATGAAAACGTCGGTTTAGTGGAATGGTGTTCTGACGTCTGCTCACGTGAGAATTGAAATTGATGATCAAAGTAGATCTATAGTCGAGTTAGGAGTAAAAGTTGAGTTTTCAGACAAACGTCGACCGTTGCATGACTACCGGTATGCGGAGTTGGGGAAAATTGTATTACTGAATTACAACTGAAATAAAAAAAATATAGAGTCAGCGTAAAAGATAAATCATAAGTTGTTTAAGTTTTGTAAAAGTAGAAATATTGTTAACTAGTTTCCGCCCGCGTGACACCTTGAAAAACAAAAACAAATCTATCCCGCGGGAACCTTACATTTTTCCGTGATAAAATTTAGCCTATGTGTTATTCCAGACCATAATCTATATGTGTGCCAAATTTCAGATCCGTTCAGCCGTTTTAGCGTGAAAGAGTAACAAACATCCAGACATCCTCACAAACTTTCGCGTTTATAATATTAGTAGGATGTTTTTTTAACATGGATTTATCTCGTTTGTCAAAATACTCAAGGTCATTTTGCAAGAGAAACTGATTATTTATTTGTAATTATTATCTTATATCTATATAAGAGCTTGACCTGACTGATTGATCATCGCCGAGCCGAAACCGCTGAAGCTAGAAAGCTGAAATTTGGAAGGTGGTTTCCTTTTATAACAAAACCACCCACTAAGGCGGGATTTTTGGAAATTCTACCTCTAAGAGGGTGAAAAAGGGTGAAAACATTAGTATGAAACTTTTTAACGCGTGGAGCGATTTTCATGATACTTTGTTTGTGCACTGTAAATGCAAAATGAATGAACACGTGTTTCAGGATTTTTCAATATAATCTTCAAAAAGGGGTCAAATGTGGGGTCAATGTTTGTATGGGAACTTTTTAATGGGTGGTGCGATTGGTGTGAAACTTTGTTTTTTGTACTGTAAATGCAAAATGAATAGACACGTATTTCTGGATATTTCAAAATAACCCTCTAAAAAGGGTAAAAGTCAAAGTTATGTATGGAATTTTTTTATAAGTGTGATTTGTTTAAAACTCGGTAAGTATAGATAATTTAAGTGAACGAAGTCGCGAGCGGGACAGCTAGTTTCATTATAGAGTAGTACCTGGATGACCGAGCTTTGCTCGTTTTTTTTTTGGGGTAAACGACGTTTTCTAAAAATGAAACCTAGCTAGATCGATTTATCGCCCCCGAAACCCCCTGCGTACTAAATTTCATGAAAATCGTTGTAGCCGTTTCCGAGATTCAGAATATACAGGGTGTCCCAAAAAGTAGTGTCAAGCGAAAGTCCAGAGATAGAACACCCCTTGGGGTACCCGAATCACCCCCATGTATGTTCCGCGATTTTCTATAGTTTTCGAGTTATTATTTTTTTTCCGAATTTTAGAAAATTTACGACTTGAACAACTTAAAACATTCTTACAATAAAAGTAGAAAACTTTCTTGAGATTTTTTTTGCTACTGAATTGTTATGAGTTGTTCTTTTATGCATAAAATAATCAGCTACGTGACATTGATGAAAACTATGAAAATGTTGGTGTAAAGTCAAATAATTACACTCGGTGAATTATGACTAAAATTTTCAACTTCAAATTAAAAATCTTAAAAAGTGATTTCATGGTTCCTAAATAAATCTAAAAAAATCTCCAGACTCTCAGCTTTCATAATCATTAAAAAAAAGTAGTACTTATTAGGCTACTTTTGCTAAAATCGACCTTCAAAGACGGTGAGGTGGAAAATTTTTAAAATTAGCAAGCTAAAAAATTAAAAATTAAAAAATAGATTTTAGCCATTTTATCATTCCTAAGCTTAATTTGTTTGTTAACTAACCAAAAACGACTACAAAGAATTAGTTTATGCCAAAGAAATCAGCAATATGGCCGAATTAAGAACAAAATTGAGACAAGCCGAAGAAAAAAATAAGGAACTTAAAATAGCTTTCATACGATTTAAGGAAACCTTTTTAAGACGATGTAGGATTTGTATCGACCAAGAAGGTTGACATTTTGACAACTTTTTGTAAAAAATTAATAAATTTTACTTGTTGTTTTATTTCATAAATTAAGCTAAACTAAATAAATAAAACCTTCAAATATTAATAAAATCTTACTTTTCTGCAGTCCTTTTTGGTTAGTTAACAAACAAATTAAACTTAGGAATGATAAAATGGCCAAAATCTATTTTTTAATCAGGTAGCTAATTTTAAGAATTTTCCACCTCGCCGTCTTTGAAGGCCGATTTCAGCCAAAGTAGCCTATTAAGTACTACTTTTTTTTAATGATTATGAAAGCTGAGACTGGAGAATTTTTTAGACTTATTAAGGAACCATGAAATCACTTGTTAAGATTTTTAATTTGAAGTTGAAAATTTTAGTCATAATTCACCGAATGTAATTATTTGACTTTACACCAACATTTTCATAGTTTTCATCAAAGTCACGTAGCTGATTATTTTATGCATAAAAGAACAACTCATAACAATTCAGAAGCAAAAAAAAAATCTCAAGAAAGTTGTATACTTTTTTTTAAAGAATGTTTTAAGTTGTTCAAGTCGTAAATTTTCAAAAATTCGGAAAAAAATTAATAACTCGAAAACTATACAAAATCGCGGAACATACATGGGGGTGATTCGGGTACCCCAAGGGGTGTTCTATCTCTGGACTTTCGCTTGACACTACTTTTTGGGACACCCTGTATATATATATATACATATATACAAGAATTGCTCGTTTAAAGGTATAAGATATAGATTACTTGGTATTTGTGTTGTAGTTCTATGAAAACTTTTAGTCTGAAGCTGTATTTTTTTTCTTTCTTCTTTACCTACTTTATTTTTAAGAATAACCTAATGTTAGATGTGACGTTGTGATTATCACTATTTGATATTGGTACATTTTTTATTTTTTTATTTAACATAATGTTTCATGCAAAATTTATTTTTTGCGAACTCTGCTCAAAATTTCTTGGAGTGCGGTGGAACTCAAATATTCAATTATTTAATTAGTTAAAAATTCTTGGTGCGCAGATATCTATGTACGAACTTTAAAATTTTGAGAACAATGGGTTTTGGAGCGCAGTGGAACTATCCACCACCAGTGCTTTTGGTACTAGAGAAGGCTGATAAATGGGTACAAGTTTTAAAAGATTTCAAGAAACTCTTTACCGGGAAGTTGACAACCTCAACGGTGTAATCGTTAGTCTAAGTTTGGAAAAGTTTGCTAAACTCGCGCAAGTTTATTCGGTCAGCCTCTTTTCTGTACGTCTACCATGAGTTGTCACATTTAGATCGGCTGACGTTACTACAGTAGTAATAGTTCGTTACTATGACATCTGTCAAAATTGTTACTCATGGTACCAAATTCTAAGCAAATTAATGAAGCGCAAACTACAGTCGCTGTAGTACGCTGTGACGTAGGATAGTTAGCTACGTGACATACCCAACTATCCGCTAGAGGCGCTGTACAAGTTTTCATACATTTTTTTAACTACAGTCGCTAGCGAGTGTAGATTGTGAAAACCCATGGTAGTCTTATTGTACTTTACTTTTCGGAAATCCGTCACTGGAAGCCATTACATTTTTAAAACCCCTATAACGAGTTTTGTAAAGTTGAGTTATTCGTCAACTGGCGAGCGTGAATCTCGCGAGTGCGCGCAAGTTGGCACCTTCCGATTTTACCTATTTTTTTACTCGCGCGCACAATTTTTTTAAGTACAGTCATGCTAAAAAAACTGATTGTAACCAGTTAAGTACCGACTATCTTGACTTGACGCGCTTATACAGAATACATCGAAGCTACATGTACCTTCTTCTTCTTCTTCTTCTTACCGTGGTAGGTACTAGTCCTTTCGAACCAGTGTGGTGAAAGGTTTAAAGTGCGCCTCAGAGCCTGTAACATAGAATTCCAACCTCTTTTTCATCCCCTTGGGTGTTTTTTTTTCGAAATATAAAGTAGTCTATGGGTCAATCAAAATCATATCTGCATTTATACTACACTAGCTTGAAAAACAAAAACAAATCTATCCCACGGGAACCGTACATTTTTTCGGGATAAAAAGTAGCTTATGTGCTATTCCCGACTATAATCTTTATCTGTGCCAAATTACATCCAGATCCATTCAGCCGTTTCAGCGTGAAAGAGTAACAAACCATCCAGATATCTTCACAAACTTTTTCACAAACGCGTTTATAATATTAGTAGAATAGTAGGATATTAGTAGGATTAGTAGGATTTCATAAAAATCCTTTCTGCCGTTATATAGATATAGGGACAAACATACAAACAAAAACTCGCATTTATAATATTAGTAGGGTTAAAAACAATCGCCTTCACTATAATAGTGGAGTTGAAAATAATTAATCCAACCGCGATCCGGCGTAAACCAACTGACCCAGATACATTGTGCCACAACAAAATAAAAATGGACAAGTGTGGGCTCGCAACGTACGTGTTCCGTATGAAACAAGGAAAAAAGCCTTCTCGTTTCTATTTCAAATAGTAAATATTTTTCTTACCCTACGCAAAAAGGGAACAATTCCGTAATTACCCCCATTTTGCGTAGGGTGATAAAAATATTTTATAGCTTTGGTAATTTTTTAGCTTAGCTTGCTATTTTAGCTTGCTATTTTTAAGTTTATCTTTACCTATCTGCGGAAACTTTTAATTGGCCGTCAACAAACATGCACTGGTCTGTCCAGGCATGTTCTATTATGTTCATCTAAATTTGTAAATCTAGCTGTTAGTTTCTCCAAAATTGTATAAATAAATAAATACGTTAAATTACCGTTAATTTAACGTGTGTATACCACAACAGATTCGTAACGTTATTATACGCACATTTTTGTATCGCGATATTTTTTGACAGCGTCTATAACCTAAAACCAAGGTCTAGACAGAGAAAGCAAGCAATTAGTTTATCTGACCAAGTTTCAAACACTGTCAAACGTTTTTGATTTAGTTGCTGCAGAAGAACTTATTCAGATAGGTACGTTGTGCAATGTTTAACGATACGAAATATGCATAATATAATGTTTTTTTGGCCTTGGTAAATACGTTAAATTACCGCGATTGTCTCCGTTTTTAAACTTATAGTTAAACAAATGTTTCCGTTCAACAAAATGCATAAAATTGAAAATAAATTACTTATCATTTTAAATTTTTTTTACTATGACGTAGGTTAAAACAATATGTATTTCAGCTCCTTCTGTTTCATTTTTTGTATTCACTTATAACTCTTTTATGTTTAATTCTCGTATGTATGTGCGAGAGTTATAAAAAAATACTATAATTTTGTCGTAGTTCCATTTTGAAGTGCGGAACCCTAAAAAACAAGTAATATTGGCGCGGAAAACCTCGTCCCAACCTATTTTTTGGTTTCACACAGCGTAACCCTGGCACGTCGTCAAAGTACAGAATGTTTGATCGCATTTCATTAGGTACGTTTATCGCTACTATGAACTTTATGTGTTTATTTTATTGACGAGTTAATCTAACGGAGAGGTTGAAACAAAACGTGATTGATTGAGTTTGCTTGTTTGCAATAAAAAGTATTACAAATTTAAAGTGATCGTATATAACTAGTGGAATTCTACGCAACTTCTGCCACCTTGTAATGAACGAGTTTCTAAGACCAGCGGTTTAGGCTGTGCATCAATAGCAAAATAAGTTTGAAGCTTCTAGCTTTAAAAATGACGAAACTTTAACATAGAAACTTTCATCCCCTATTTCAAACCCTTACAGCCCTTTTTTCGCATTAAAATTCCCTTTCTCAAGCTCTATACTATCTCTGCACCAAATTTCATTTCAATCGGTTCAGTAGTTTAGGCTTGATTGAGTAACAAACAGTTACATTCACATTTATAATAATAGTAAGGATTAGCATTACTGTATTCGTTATATTATTTTTATAGAAAAAAAATAATTAAAACTATCAAAAATATTTAACCAAAATGAAATAAAACCTGACACAACTCACTCGATCTCGATAGAATTAACTACTCTATTGACTTTTCTTAAGTGAACCTTCTGGAGTTTTGGGAAACTAGTCGTCCGACTATTCCCTAGCGGCGTTCGACGTCCCGGGTACTGAAAGTAGCCGATTGAATATACTATAACATAAATAATGTATAAATATGGGTGACCATTTCACACACATCTTGTATTACGAGATCCAAATAGCTGACAATTCAACCTACAGGGTGTTACCAGACAACTTCCATAAACTTCCGGGGGTTAAAGTGCCCATCAATATAAACAACTTTTTCTAAAAAATCAACACTGTGAACGCGAAAAAAAGCTGTTTCACACACTTGAGTCAAGTAGGTATTGAACTTTTGTATGAAACAGCTATTTTTAACAAATAACTTTTGCACAACTCCCTCAATATACATAGGTATCAATTGAAATTTGTCATAGTGTATAGTATTCTACTACTCAAAGTAGAATACTATACACTATGACAAATTTCAAATCCAAGATGGCCGCCGCCACGAAATGGCGTTCAAAATTTGAGCCGGGGATTTTAATTTTTTTAATTTTATTTAACTTGTTTTAATAACGACCAGATACAAACATCAGTTTATCACAAATGTTAGTGCTGGGGTCTTACCACGAAGTCTTCCAGAACGATTCCGTTTAAGAAACGTCACATTTGAAGCTTGAAGTAACACTACTTCAATACAATTTGCATAGTCATGGTATGAAGTAACAATGTAATATTAATTCGGTGATGTATTATGAATTCATGGTGACCCTGGGCGTCGAGCCCACAACCTACAGCGCAGAAATCAGAGTTCGCACCAAGTGAGCTGGGGGTATAGAGTTCGCATTGTTGTGGAATCAGTTAGGCCGACCCACATTTCGCGACAATCGGAGTGCGCCGGTCGATCTGCGCGCGTCGCAACAGGTGAGCAGCACTGCAGCCGCGGTAGCCAGCAACCCTATTATTTATAACTAGCTTTTGCCCGCGAATTCGTCCGCAAAAATCAATTAATTATTACCTCGGGTTACAATATTGAAGTTTTAGTAGGGGTCCCTAATTTTTTCTAGTAATAAATATAGCCTATGCTACTCAGGGAAAATGTAGCATTGTAATGATGAAAGAATTTTTGAAATCGGTCCAGTAGTTTTTGAGTTCATTCGGTACAAACAAAAGTACAAAAATATAAAAATACAAAACTTTCCTCTTTATAATAATATTAGTATAGAAGTAAGTATAGACTAGTTGATACCCGCGACTACGTACGCGTTAGATTACTTTTTAATATTCTGTGATAAAAGGTAAAAAAAAAAGATAAGCTTTTGATATCTTGATGATCAAAGATATCAAAAGCATATCTTATCAAGCTCCTCGGGCAGTATCGAATTAATAAAACTCCGATATTTCGTACCATAAGCTATAAAAGTTGTATTGAAGTAGTGTTATTTCAAGCTTGAAACTATGACGTTTCTGAAACATGATGGTTTGTAAGCGCTTATGGTAAGGCCCCAGGTCAAGAGTACCCTTAACCGACGCGAATGTATGAAGAATGGAATGAGAATGAATGAACCCAAGAGGAGTAGATCAGGATTGTGGCAAGTTGAGATCTGTGATCTCTGCCTATCCCGGCGTGATTTCATGCATGTAATATGTGTGAATTACTAAAATTAAATAAAAATGTAGCTGACTTTGAAAGTTGCATAGGACAACACTGAATTGGAATGCTAATGGAATAATGTAGACAGACTTGTATATGTATAACAGAAAAAAGTAATATAAATAAAGTTATTTCATAAACAGAACGTCCATATTTGAGAACCCCGTCAAGCCTGCGGGTATTCAGAACATTTTATTAAAAATGCACAGAATAAAAAGAATGTAATTACTTAATTTTTTTAGACATAAATGTTTAACCAAATAGTGGAACTCGCCGTGTCTTTGTTTGCTTATTTTCTCGATGAATACGTCTTAGAACCCATTCACATATAGTCTCCGTTTTACTGTTCCGTTTTATCGGGTACGTTTTTGGAACGAAGTTCCTTATCGCGCGTTGTGGAAGGGCTAGACGGAAAAAAATCTCACGAAAAGTTGTAACGACACTTTTTGCTATAGTTGTAACTTAGCCGTGCGGCGTGCGCATGTTTCTCTGTCTGTCTCTCTCTCTCACAAATTAATCGAAAGGAACTTCGTTCCATCCGGGTGTCCCTTGACACCTCTCAAGTTTTTTTTTTCATTGATGGTGCATGGAGTTGTATGGAGCGCCTTCACATATGACACAGTAATCAGGTAAAAAATGTCGGTTCGTTTATGACATTCCGTTTTGTCATCGAATACTGGATGAACGGAATACGAATCCGTCATGTATCCGTACAACTTTACGGCCCGTTCACACATGTCTCCGTTTTACTGTTCCGTTTTATCGTGTACGTTTTTTTTTCGTTGATGGCGTATGTAGTTGTATGAGCGATTCACACATGGCACAGTATTCTGTATACAGTAAAAAATATCGTTCCGTAAAAAAATGACATTCCGTTTTGTCATCGAATACTGGACGACGGAACAGTAAAAATATACGGATACGTAGAATTTTGACGGATAGATACTGTAGATCCATCCTTGTAGAATAGCGGCGGTATACTGCAAGTTTTCTGTTCACACATCGCATCCAGTAATGACGGATCCGTTATACGGTGCCTATGTATGAACTTAGAACCAGAGCATAAATTTATGACGTATCCGTTAAAAACGTACCAGTAAAACGGACTCCCATGTGTGAACGGGCCGTTATACGGTGCCTAGTGTGAACAAAGCATATTTTTTTGTCGTATCCGTTAAAACGGGTACCGTAAATACGAAGACTATGTCTGACTACGATCTAGCTTTACTTAGCTGCTACCACTGAAACATCAGTTCTCCATTATGCGCCGCTATGATGGGTCAACGCCTTTATTCAGTGACCTTGACTTCAGTTAAGTAGAAGTTAACTTATGTACTTACGTACTGAAAGTTACGATGCTGGTCCCCAGTGATCTAATTAATAATTCAGCTATATTTCTCTAGCTGCTAGCAGTTAAACCTTCGTTTTCTAAAAAGCGTCGACCGCTATATGCTGAGCGTTTTCACACCTAGTTTATTAAATTTATGGCTCATTCTGGATTTAGATTTTGGTGCGTATAACGGTTACCCTACTAATATTATAAACGCGAGATCACACCAGTGTGACAGAGCAGTGCGGAGTTTAGTCGGGCGCGGTTATAACGGCCAGTACCATACGTCTGAGGTGTACCGTCACCCATATAAAGTTAGGCGCGTTCAAGTTTAATCTGAGAGGTGAGCCATGGAAAAAAAAACTTTCCACTGTCCACCCAGGTGGTCTCAGGAGGTGGACGGTGGGTAATAACTGGAAAGTTTGAGGATGTATGGATGTAAGGATGTCTAGATGTATATTTGTTGCTCTTTCACGCTGAAACGGCTGAACGGATCTGGATGAAATTTGGCACAGATTTAGATTATAGCACATAGCTACTTTTTATTCTGGAAAAATAAAAGGCCACCGTTTTATTTTTTAAGGTACCACGCGAGCGATGCCGTGGGTGGAAGCTAGTAGTTTATAAATAAGAATCGCCATATTAACTTTAAACCCCCTTTTTATACCCTGGGGTTTTGTCTGGAATAAAATGTCTATGATATAATGTTAATACTGGGTATAATCAGCACTCAACAAATACATCAAATTCGTCCAGTTGTTTGAGCATGAAAAAGTCAAAACTGACACACACGCACGCACAGACTTTTATATAAGACTAGCTGATGCCCGCAGCTTCGCCCGCGTGAATGTCGATTATCGCGACTTTTCATACAAACTTTCATCCCCTATTTTATCCCCTTGGGGGTAGAATTAATCAAAATCCTTTCTTAGCGGATGCCTACGTCATAACATCTACCTGCATGCCAAATTTCAGTCCGATCTGTTCAGTGGTTTGGGCTATGCGTTGATAGATCACTATGTCAGTCAGTCAGTCACCTTTGAGTTATATATATTTAGATATCTCGAGTTGTAGATAGCGCTTTTTTACGGACTCGCTGTTCCAGGAATTGTAACTCATGCAGATTTATTCAACCTGCGGATTGTTCAATTTATATTCTATGAGCTTGAAACTGGTCGTAATGTTACTGTAATCGAAAGTTTCCCCCTAAAAGGGGGTGGCTATTAACACATTGAGGTTTATTAACTTATTTTATAGCAAATGTCTATTCCAGTCAAAACCAGCGTCCAGAGTTCAAGGTAAAAAAAATTGCAAACACTAATTGCAGGTTTAAGACATCTCTGATATCTAATTACTTCGATTTTAATGATACCTAAAAGAAGGTAATCAGAGACACGTCCTAACATTTAATTAAGCACATGCCCACATTTTTCCCAGCAGTTGGTATTCCGTACGTGACAGTTAATCATGAAAGCTAAAGCTAAGCGTCCACCTTTCGGCTTCGTACGCATGGGACGCATTGCATCGAACGGATCGTAATATTATTTCTATAGAAAGTTACACAAGTGCGTCCAATCCGCATCGTACGGATACCTCGAATCTGCTCATCGGCAATGCCGATGCCGTTGCTTCGTTAGTTGCGGCGGCAAATGCGATCGCTGCCGATCAGGTGGACGCATTGTGAAAAAGTCATCCGTTGGATGCGATGCGTCCGATGCGTACAATGCTGAAAGGTGGACGCTTAGCTTTAGGGGTATAACTCTTGAAATAAAAACCCCTAAAAGTTTTAACATAAACACAAATTGAATTACTAACAATAAGAGGCGAGCCAAGGGTTTTTTATATAAATGTGTTCAGGTTAAAAAGGGTCCAATCGCACCTACCTTATTCAAACGGCATACGACCGCGAGTAAATAGAGAATAGCTTTTAGAATATACCTACAATGTGTTAGGTGAATTGTTGGTTTGTGATTAGTTGGCTATAAAGTAGTGTTGGTTATTTTTCAAAGACGTAGCGTGCTTAGTTGTTTAAATTAAATCAAGTTAAGCAACCTTCAACTATCCTCAGAATAAATCGTAGTTATTAGAGTACCCTGAGAAGAGTAACCTGACATTACTTCCATTATATTATTCTGAGAATAGCAGAAGTTGGAATGCAATCTTAGAATTAGAAGATATACACGGATAATTATGTAAGATTTGATTTAGCTACTCAGAATGCGATCCTGTTTCAGAATTCCATCTAGCAGAATTCCATGCAATTACGTATCGTGGTATGCGGGATCTGTGGTCAACATGGCCGACCGGTTCTGACTGCAGGAATATTACTTCAGATCGAGAGCGAATTTGCCTATTTTAAGCCATTGAAATTCATGCTTAGTAAGCAAGCAAACAGATCTATTTATTTATTTCGATGTCAAGTGACGTCACGTGGAACTTTTACCCATAGTACCTGGATGACCGAGCTTTGCTCTGTTTTTTGTTTTTGGTAACCGACGTTTTCTAAAAATGAAACTTAGCTAGATCAATTTATCGTCCCCAAATCTCTGCGTACGAAATACCTTGAAAATCGTTGGAGCCGTTTCCGATATCCAGATTATATACATATATATGTATGTATTTACATACATATTTACAAGAATTGCTCGTTTAAAGGTATAAGATAACGCTGTAAGCACTGGTGGTCTAGTGGCAGTACCTCCGCCTCACGATCCGAAGATTCTGGCATACCCTAGAACCAAAAATTCGAATGATTATATCATTCGAATTTTTGGTTTATCACAAAGCAAAAAAACAAACATGATCACGATTAATCCACGGGCTCGGTAGATTTCACCTCAGATCTTTAATTACAATCTCTGAAGATATCTGAAAAGGGTAGTCAGATGCACGTGCCAACATGGTATTTGCCGCACATTTTGCACAGTAGTTAATATTCCAATAAAGTAAGTATTACAAATTCCAAAGGATAAAAAAAATATTGCCATTATGATACAAAAAAGAAGAAAAAATATGTATACTTACTGAATAAAGACTTAGGGCCTAGTTCACAAGGCAAAGGGGATAATTTTTTATTTAATCTTCTCGGATAGATGACTTCAAAGTTTTTCGATAAGATAATACAGTTCAATTTCATTCCATTTATTCACAGGGTTTATAAGAAAAATACCGCCGAGACGGTACAATAAAATCCAAAACATGCGTTTGATTTTTCTTCGTCAGATGAACGACTTCATGAAACTCTGGCAGGCAATCCAACTTGGCAGCTTAGTGAAACCGCCTCCGACCTCACTGCGAACTTATTAAAATATTCCATGAGCTTATAAAACTTCTGTTACTAGCATTGATTCTTTTTACGTGTCTATACAAATCATAAAATGTGACAATATGATGAGTTGACCGATTAAAAAATGCATTAGGTCAACTTATCGGGATAAGTTGACAGCGGCCTCAGTTGACTGAAGCAGAGTCTGAAAAGCAATAATATTCTTTTATTCTTTGACTTAAGGTTAAAAATCGCTTTCTGCTTGTTGTATGACGGTGGGAAGCGTTTGAGTGAAAATCTATACTTATTATTAAGGTGAAGAGTTTTTTGTTTGTTTCGATAAACGCGCTAATTTCAGGAAGTACTGGTATGAATTGAAAAATTATTTTTGTGATGGATAGTTCATTAGTCAGCTAGTGTTATTATATAGATATACTCGAATTTGGTAATTCCTACTGACTAAAAGAGCCTCTGAAGAGCACCTTAATCTTTTCACCATACTATTTCGAAAAACGAGTGACAATAAGACAAAAAAGTAAAAAAATGTGTTCAAATTATCAACAATAATTCCGCAGCGGGAATCGAACCCTCTTGCATCAGTCAGCCAGCCACCATGCCAGAAGATCGTTGAATGTTTATCTGTAGAGGACCATTGTGCAGAACTGGCTCGCAACATCCCATCGGCCCACTTTAAGGCTTCAAAGTTTTTTGTTGAACGATTGCAGCTCGCTCGCCCGAGTTATGAAATGTTGTGCAGCTTTGAATCATAGGAACCCCACTATAAAAACGACCGTAGTGATTGCCAAAAACAAACTGCAAAAATTGCAATATGATCATCATCTTCCATCCCTTTCCCACGTTAAGTGGGGTCGGCACAACATGTGATCTTCTTCCATTTCTTTATATCATTCGTCATCTCAGTACTTACTCCTTTCTTACCCATGTCATCTTTCACATAGTCCATCCATCTTTTCTTTTGCCTTCCTCTAAATCCGTCAAGCTATTTGGGCTACATAAATACATACAAACAAACAAACAAACATGATCACGACTAATCAGTAGATATATCCTCAGATCTTTAGTTACTTAAGAAATAGGTAAAGACTTGGTGTTTGACGTTCATAAGAAACCACCTTTGCTGAGCAATGTTTGGTGCGATCAATAACGGAAAACTCCTATAATAAAAGCGATCGTAGTAAAGCTGATCGTTATTAACTCGGATTAAACTAAAGTTACCATAAGCAGAAATTATATTTTAGTTAAATACATTGTTCTAAGAATTGCTATACCAGGGGGAAATTGCGATAATATACCGTACTGGTTTCCGCCTGCGGCTTCGCGTGTGCAATTCCAGATTATAATCTATCCCTGTGCCAAATTTCATCCAGATCCGTTCAACTATTTCAGCGTGATTGAGTAACAAACATGTATACATACATCCAAACTTTTGCATTTATAGCATTAGTAGGATTTACCAAAGCGAATACACATTCGTAAACGCTACGTTATGCACATTATATTTCGTATCGTCAAACGTCGCTCAGCGTCTCTGAATATGTACAATGTAATACTATGTATGTACTAAGTTAATTTGTAATCGTGTAAGTTATCTGTTTACTGTGCTTGTTCACACTTTTTATTTATCTACTATTTTTCTTATTCGTGAAAACCTTTTAAAAGCCTTCCGTTTCTATTTTCCTAAATTGAAAAAGAATGCCCACACAAAAAAATAGAAATTAGGAGTTCCTTCCGGTTTTCCTTAAAATATTTTTTTCAGTGCCAAGTATATCAAAAACGTTTGTTCGACAGTGTTTGTATTATGGAATGGTTTAGGTTATAGCGATATAGCGATCATAAAGTAACGTATAACAAAGTGTTTTGGCTTTGGTTTAAATTACCGCGATGCCACCCCCAAAACTTAATCCAACCTAAGTAGGATATTAGGTAGGGTTTAATTTCAAGTAGCGAGTATATCTTGGTTACAAAATGTTCACTTCTCAGGAACTGAGAGCGAACTCTCATCTTTGACTTCGTTAGAACTTTAGCTCGTCCACTCCAAGGGATGCTCTAGCTAACAAAGGATTTCTATTACCCCTCTCTGGTTTAGTCAATAGTGAGTTGCAGAAAGTTTTAGGTAGGTACAGTTTTTCTATGATCTTTCGAAGTTGATATTTAAAGCTCAACATTAAAGCTATTCAATTAAATTACAAAAATAAATAAGTACTTATATAAATAAAAGAAATCATCAAAAAAGTCTTAAGAGAGCTAAAATTTGAATGGGATCCTACAAGGGTCTAGAGATGCATTAAGAAAGAAATTTCTGGAATTTAACTAATGATCCTCCCGATGCAACTAAGAGTTGCATCGGGAGGTTTAAGTTCATATTAAAAAACATACGCGAACAAAGTCGGGGAAAGTCCCACTAGTAATATCTTATAGGCAAAGATAGTGATTTCATTATCTCATATATTTTCACCATACAAGCGCGTCGTATTGCACTTTTAAATCATAAAATTAAATATTAATATTTCCCATTAAAGTATTTACTAGCTCGTTGATTAGACTAGCAATTTTAATATTAAAATCCTTAAGTAATATTCGATGTTCTGTCAAATAAACATGTACTTTATTTTATCAACAAAACGGGCGTAGAATACCCGCCTTGGGCTACAAGGTGCTTCTGAATTTCCATCGTGTGGCGTTCTCAAACAAGCCCTGGGTAATTGCCTAATTTCTTAATCAAGCAAGCAAGCTTGTCTAGTAGAGGCGTGCGTAAATTTACCGCTTGGCCCCTCGTGTTTAAACATTGATCAACAAATCTGTCGAACATTTTATTCACAAAAAGGTTTGCTAAAGTGTATCTCGCAGTGATTGCATAATAAATTGCTAAGCGCATGTCGGACCATGCATAATGAAGGCTTATGAAATCAATTCAGAACTCTGACGGTCATGCTCGCCTAGTACTTCAGTTCAATAAGTCTACTAGCTCTGCGTCAAACTATTTATTTCGATACTCCCTATGTCAAATCAGAACTCTGAGATGATTATGCACGCCTGGTACTTGTGTTCAATAAAATATTAACTAGATAGTGATGACTGTGTGTGCAGTCTGCATAAAATAATTTATTTCGAGGTTTCCCAAGTCAATTCAGAACTCTGAAATGGTCATGCTCGCCTAGTACTTCAGTTCAATAAATCTACTAGATAGGTACTCTGCGTAAAACTATTTATTTTGAGTGTCCTGGCAGGCTAACATAGCAGCCTTTTGTCAAGCATTCTGCCTCATATTCGGACGAGAAAGAGCGAGACAAAATTTTGTCGTGGCGTTCATGTTAGCCCAGCTGGACGAAGCGTTTCAATGGCTGCAAAAAACTCAAAGGGTGTATTATTATGGAGAGTACTAATCGGGTATGATCCGGATTAGCATGAATAGCTGCCATGTACTTAAACAGTTAAACCATCTAGTTGGCAAGGACAAAATAATTTTGTAAAAATTATTAGAATTTCACCTGTATTTTTCCATATAACTTCACGAAACTCGACTAAAGTACTAAAACACAAAAGAAGTTCAACGAAATACGTGACTCTTATATAATTTACATAAAAGCAGAAGTATGAATGAAAATGGCACTTATAAAACAAATCGTCGAAATGTTTATAAAACAAAAACCATTTCAACACTTCTATCTCGTGTTGAAATATTTTAGTTTCGTCGTCCAAACAGCCATTTTACTTAGTTATTTCGATATTCCCACTCAGTTCATTGCACGCAAACTATCTGACCGCAAATTATTTTAAACTGAGAGAATTTTGAATTAATTCTGCCACTATGCAAACATATACATCATGTCGCGTAAATAATGTGTTTCATAAACTGTTTAGGCACGTCATCGACTAAAGCGTAAGAGACGCCACAAATATTACGAGCTATAGCTTCCGCCCACGGCTTTGCCCGCGTGGTACTTTGAAAAAC
The DNA here is from genome assembly GCA_963675405.1 of Cosmorhoe ocellata. Classification (NCBI taxonomy): domain Eukaryota; kingdom Metazoa; phylum Arthropoda; class Insecta; order Lepidoptera; family Geometridae; genus Cosmorhoe; species Cosmorhoe ocellata. The sequence continues at coordinate 8,930,269 of OY776256.1, read as the reverse complement.
AAAAACAAATCTATCCCACGGGAACCGTACATTTTTCCGGGATAAAAAGTAGCCTATGTGCTTTTCCAGACTATAATCTATCTCTGTGCTAACGGATCTAAATTTACCTAATTTAGATCCGTTTTGCCGATTATATCCCTGATCGATAACACTGAATGAACTGATGAACTGAAATAGCCATTACCTCAAAGTATCTCTACACTGTTAAGTTTCATGAAACAATCACTAAAATAGATTAGAATAAATACAATATATTAAAATAAAGAGACTTATATTGAATATGCTGGGGTTTTAAGGTCAATCATCGTCTATCATCATTTCCATGCAAGCAGCAAGTAAAGTTAGTATAAGTTTATTCAATACAAGAACATGACAAATATTCCAAGTCTACCTAGCATTTTTACCGCAGCATTGTCTCGTGGGCGCGTTGCTTTGGTGGATAGGTCCCTTATACATATCGATAATAATAGGTGGTCATATATTGTAACTGTTGGCTGAAATATTCAAATGCCTAATTAATTATGATATTGGATTTGGACTGCAGTCAAAAACTCACACCTACCATTATGTGTCATAGTCAAAACAGTAGGTCACAAAGAAAACCATTTCTCAAATCTAAACCAACTCAAATCCTCCGATCATTATAATAATCTCATAGATTTGAGTTATTCTTATTCTGATATCTGCTCTATTTTTGTGGTTATAAATATTTATGGAAGCATCGTTCCAATTTCAAATTAGTCGAATAGAATTGACGTTGTGACGTTGACAATACTCAATATAAAATACTTGAGGATGGATGACTTAAAAAAAAACTCTACTACATATTACCACAGATTATATAATAGAATATTACGCAGGAATGTTCTGATGTTTTGGTTGGACTGAGACCTTGTCGCTCAAGTTTTTAAATTATCTCTCATGTTACTTCGAGTTTTATTGTGTCGTTTTGGTTGTTATTTTTCCAATAAACCCAAGTTTTTGACTCGGGAGTGACATAATAATGTGAATTAAAGTGAAATTTCCTTTCTAAATCCATCGGTCATCTTTTGTTTTGACTTTCAACTTGACTATGACTGACGTTGACAATACTTATATAAAAGTACACTTGACACTGGCAAAATTGTTCTTGAGGAGACAGAAGCCATAAATAAAGAAAAAGAGTCACGCACATACGTCACAGACTCAATAATTTTGAAGATTCGAGAACAGATAAAACATTTACACATTTACACATTTTATTATCATTCAAAAGCGGCGGCGTATATTTGTGAATTGAAAGCACAAACTAACATAGAAATAAAACATTTAAATGCAGCCATTTATTTCCGTAACACGTTTTCAGGCACAAAACTAAAATAACAATCCGTGCAAATAAAGCGGAGCGATCGTGCGCGAATGTGTTTTTATTGAATTTCTTCTGAAACATCTTTATTTTTGCCTTTGTCAAAGGGAACGAACTAGTTTGGGACCGTATGTACAATTGAAAAGGAATTCGCTATTGACTTTCATGAGATTCAATATGTTTACTATTGTGAGTTTTCAGAAATTGTTTTACAAGCTACAGTTGTGCGGCGTATGTTATTGGTATTTCGAATTTTCGTTACATAAGACTGGGTAGATCAGTGATGGGGCCAAACTGATGTGTCCGGTCAAAGTGCGACAACGTTGCAACGGATCATTGTCTGTCCGGGATAGGTGGGACGGGCCTCGGATCAGATGCCACTAGGGTCTCATTGCTTCTAAAGCGTCAAAGCTGATGAGGAAGGACCATTTTGAAACAGAAGAGGGATGAATGGAGAGAGTGGCCTTTACCCGTGTTCAGTGTCCTTCTGAATCTAATCCTACTGTATTATTATAAACGCGAAATTTTGTAAGAATGTATGGATGTATGTTTGTTACTCTTTCACCCAAAAAGTACTGAATGTATTTTGATGAAATTTGGCACAGAGTAGATTATAGTCTGGAATAGCACATAGGCTTTTTATCCCGGAAAAAAGGACGGTTCCCGTGGGATAGATTTGTTTTCGTTTTTCGAGGTACCACGCGGGCGAAGACGCGGGCAGAAGCTAGTTTGGTATAAATTTATGTTATCATTCATTCATCTTCTTATTATGTCACTTCATGTTGTCAGTTCTTCTGAACGAGTGAATGGATCAAATTGCGACTCAGTGGACTGCGGGTCTACCATGAGTTTTCACAATCTACACTCGCTATCGACTGTAGTTAAAAAAATGTAATTATGAAAACTTGGTACAGCGCCTCTAGCGGATAGTTGGGTACTAAAACGTCACGTAGCTAACTATCCTACGTCACAGCGTACTACAGCGACTGTAGTTTGCGCTCATTAATTTGCTTAGAATTTGGTACCATGAGTAGTGATTTTGACTGATGTCATAGTAACGTACTATTACTACTGTAGTAACGTCAGCCGATCTAAATGTGACAACTCATGGTAGACGTACTGCATCATACATTGTAATAAATAACTCTTTATCCCGGAATAAACCTAAGAGAAGTAATAACTGCGACTGAAACCGCGGGCCGCAGTGAATTCTCTTTGAATGGGCATAACAACATTGAAACCAACAATACAACAAATAGACAAACAAAGCGAGTGAAGTTAGAACAATGAGCCGAGCTTACTACATCCAGCATCGAGTTAACACAATTTACAGTGTATAGTTTACATTGTAATCTGCCTTGAATAAATATCGTACTCTCTGGATTCCCGCCAACATCTCGAGTGTTCCCGCCACTCTTGTTAAATAATAGCGACAAAATTATGCGCGCCCCGCCATAATCATGATTTATAACGTGCCGAAATAACAATACGTGAAATTGTTTTGAATGACGCCGAGCTAAACAAATAAATTGTGAAATAAAATAGCTGCGGGATTTGGTGGACGACATTTTTGAGGTTAACTGGTCTGTGGTTTTGATATATGCTCTGTGGCTCTGGTTATAGACACGGCACAGAATAGTAATATGCTATTGACTGTCATTCTATATTATCTTTACTAACTCTCCTGATCCTTCTCCCGTTCCTATATACTCCCGCGTTTTTTTTAATATCAATTATTCCCGATTTTTTTTTGTATATGGCAAATGCATAAATACGACGCCAAAAAAAAAAGTAGTAAATGTAGTAGGTATCTTTATTATCTGTGTAGAAGGAAACGAAACGTAAAAAAGCTTCGTAAACTATGAAAACTAGTACTAAGCATGCTATTTGGTTGGTATTCATATTATTAACACTTCTCACCCGTGGCCCTTGATATCCACTAGATGCACGCTTGTCCGCGCATAGATTCAACAATACCTGTCTGATTGTACCTGCAACGTACAGTTCACGAGAAAAGTGCAAAATCTATAAAATGCCAAGACAAATATTGAATCGGAATTGAAAAAATCGGCTATTCAAATGTTTGTATCAGTTATAGGCCTTAGCAAAGTAAAAAAAGCGTATTTTGAATAGAACTTTCAACTAGTAAAACAATGTTAGTATTTGGGCTTTATTTTTTAACTAGTGTCGCTCGGTGACTTCGTTTACGTCTTGATATTTTGAAACTAATTACGCTTTATATTTACGTCCCATTTAATTCCCGTAAAGGTTGTTTTTCGAGATAAAAAGGAGCACATAGTTTAATCCAAGTCACAGTAAACCTTTACTTGCTAATTTTTATCAAAATCGTTTCAGCTGTTACGGCTTCTTCTTGTAATGTCACAAGTTCTTTCAAAGTCTGGTGAAAAGATTAAAGTGTGCTCAGCGGCTCGCTTCGTGATGTAATGTTCTGTGTTAACTCTATACACAAACATCAAAACTTTCGCATTTAAACTTATTAGTGTGATAATAACTTTTGTTGACGACAGTACCAGAACGTCGTCTATTTAGTTTTGATGAGAATACAATAGTATTGTTAGTGCCGCCGCTCCACCGTGGAGACTCCACAGACGTTATCTTCAACACCATCACGAAGTCACGAGCAGATCGGCTCTTCAAAAAACCAACACTAACTAGACTTCAGAATAAGCGAAAACTGTTTAGTACCTCTGAGAGCGGTTACGCACTGCGTCAGATTCGAATCCGATCCGAACCCGAGAAAATGTAGATCTAGAAAACTCGGTCCAAATTCGGATATTGCTTACGCAATAGTCCGATCTCTGATAACAAGATCCAAGTAACAAGAGCCACCTTTTGGCATACGTCATTTTACGTGACGGAAATGACGAATGACGGAAAGAAATCGGATGACGGAAAACGGATGTAGTGCGTAAGCTACCATAGAAGTAATTCTACAACTACTCCGGACCATATTTTCACGGGTTCGGATCGGACGCGAAACCGCTCTGACAATCTATAATATACGTACGTATAATAAAACAATAGAACCCTGTGTGTCTGTCTGTACATGGAAGAAAAAAAAAGGAGGTGATTAAATAAATATACGAACTTTTATTTTATTTTATTTATTTTCACTAACATCTATCTTTACAGAATTATCCTAATACAATAGAGTAGGTATACAATAATATTAATTAAATTAAACAAAACAATAAAAGTTATCATAACAAATCAATTCGGCCATGTCTGTTTATTTAGCTAATCGCACAGATTTTCTTTTTTTTCTGTTTTCATAGATACACAGATTATAATCGGGAGCATTATATAAGTTTTCGATCTCTAGTGACACGATAAAAAAATATAAGGTAGAAAAAATATATTTTTATAGGCATGTGGAATTATCGGTTCAGTGTACCCACAGCCCTGATCCAGTCCTGTAATTACGTTTGGATCAACACCCCCCAATGTTGAAACTGTTTGTTTACAACCTTAATAGTGATCGACACCGGATCGACATTGAAGCGAATTTTCTTCACAAATTGTTTCGTCAAAGCTTTTATACGAGGAAAATCAGTAAAATGTTGCGACACCCAACTTTACTAAATTAATTTTCGTGAGGCTTATTTTTAAGCTTTAAGGGTATCACATCGCATTTAGAAGAATAAGAAATCATTATCATCATCATTCAGCCGTTAGTGTCCCACTGTTGGGCCACTCCTGCCAGACCTCGCGATCTTCCGACATCCACGCGAGATAAGCCGCGACCATCAAAAAAATATGATCGCGACTGTAATCCCCGGGCTCGGTAGATATCTCCTCAGATCTTTAGTTACTTAGATTTTTGAGGATATCTAAAGGGTAGTCAGAGGCACGTCCAAACATGACATTTGGTACATGCCCACATTTTGCACAGTAGTTAGTATTCCGTACGTGACAGGTTGCAAGCCCATCGCCGCTTATAAGAATACTAACCTATGACACACACCTTCGAATTTTTGGTTCTTGTAGGGTATTCCGGTTTCCTCTCGATGTTTTCCTTTACCGTTTAAGAGCATTGGCATTTTTCGCAAATTTTTCGCATGTAAGCTTGAACGCACGACCTTCGGATCGTGAGGCAGGGGTGCTACCACTACACCACAGCACTCATTCGCGGGCATCAGCTTCAATAAAAGAACCTAACATGATAATCGAAAATTCCGTTCGTTCTATGTTTAAATTCTATTGTGCCAATATAAAAATTCCAATGGACCAATGAGCGTGGCGACAGTGCCAATTTTACAGCTCACTGGCGCGAGAGACCGAGGCGCCGATGACGGGCTGTGATTATTTTATACTGCTACTGCTCTATGGCCTCGGTGTGGCACAGCCTTAATTTTACTGCTCTTAAATTGATAGAAAATTTCCTATTAAAAATGGGGTTCTAAGCTGTTTCTAAGCAGCTTTATCATCCTAATTAATATACCCTAGAAGCGAAAATTCGAAGGTGTCATAGATTAGTATTCTTATAAGCGGTGATGGGCTTGCAACCTGTCACGTACGGAATATTAATCACTGTGCAAAGTGTGGTTATGTGCTAAATATCATGTTTGGACGTGCCTCTGACTACCCCATTTAGAAATTCTCAAAATTCTAAGTAACTAGAGATCTAAGAAGATAACTATCTGTATGGATGTTTGTTAATCTTTCACGGCTGATCGGATCTGGATGAATTTGGCACAGAGATAGATTATAATCCGGAATAGCACATAGGCTACATTTTATCCCAGCAAATTTTACGGTTCCCGTGGGATAGATTTGTTTTTGTATCACAAGGTACCACGCGGGCGAAGCCGTGGGCGGAAGATAGTTAAGCAATAAAAATTATGGAAACAGTGTCGTTATTCTAGAATAATTTAGCTCTAAAGCTTTAAATAAAATTGTTAGTGTTTCTATAACTAACGTCATTTTACCGAAAGCTTACTACATAATTTATAACTCAATGTTACTACAACTAAAAAATATTTATTCAAAGGTTCATTTAACGGTTTGCGAAATTCGATTTTAATTTGGAACCTTGTTAAAACCAGTGGCCAAACTCAATTGCTACAAAAACGCTACCAAAACAGAATAATCCCACCCCATAACGGGGCACAACGATACAATTTTACAACCAATAGCGGAAAATGGAAATTGTTTGTACCAGCGTTATCATATTGAACCTTTTTTCTGCCGGGTTAAGGTCCATTATGGCTAAGCTGCGTATACCTAATCCAGGTATGTAGGGTACACTAATTGAAGTAACAGCATTGAAGCGAACGTTGCGATTCAATATCGTATAGCTTCCGATTTAGTCCGGTCCACCCTCCCGGCTGGCGCGCGCCGTATGGAAAAAATATAGGTAAGTATAGGCATTGCAGATAAACACCAAGAGTTTAGGCTAGGGGCCTTACAACGAAGTCTTCCAGAACGATTCCGTTTTAGAAACGTCACATTTGAAGCTTGATGTCAATGCAATTTGCATAGGTCATGATGCGAAATAAAAATGTAATATTAATTCGGTAATGTATTATGAATTCGTGGTGAGGCCACAGGAGGGAGAAGGAATCTTTAAAAATACCAAGCTTGGTCACAGGGGCAGGGGGTGGTCTTAGGTTTTAGTCAATGTCCTCTAGAAAAACCTCAAGCTTTTCTTTTCACTTGTAATAACACATATGCACGCATTCTGGGCGTCACACAGCAAGAGCCGTTATAATCGTTCCCAAAGTTGTTTCTTTAATCAGATTTCGCTTATTTGCTAGTTCATAAGTGTAGCCAGTGCTCTTAAACGGTGAAGGAAAACATCGTGAGGAAAACGGCATACCCTAGAACCAAAAATTCCAAGATATGTGTCATAGGTTAGTATTCTTATAAGCGGCGATGGGCTTGCAACCTGTCACGTACGGAATACTAACTACTGTGCAAAATGTGGGCATGTACCAAATGTCATGTTTGGACTTGTCTCTGACTACCCCCTTTAGATATCCTCAAAGATCTGAGGTGATATCTACCGAGCCCGGGGATTACAGTCGTGATCATATTTATTTTTTCATAAGTGTAGCCAGCGCATTAGCTGTTTGAATTTTAACTCTAGAGGGGTTACCAGTTAGTGACGCTCTCTGTACTACTTAATACGGGAAAAACGTGTGCTTTGAAAACTTAGTTCCGTAAGTTACGTATAGAGTAATGGTCCAACTTAGTTTGCAAACGCAAAGCTTTTATGCGGGTTGAGTATGAGACGAGTTTCAAAGTTTAAAGGAAAGTTTTAGTTTGATTCTTCACGATGTGGACACATATAATATATGTTTACTAGTTGACCCGGCAGACTTCGTACTTATTTAGAAAACGTTTGTATGGGAAATTAAAAAAGGGCTATTTTTAGGGTTTTTCCGGCAGTTATTCGAATTTTTCTTACCTTTTAAACCTTCCCTAGAACTCCACGAACATTTCAAGACCAAGATAATATAAATCCGTTTAGCCGTTCTCGAGTTTTAGCGAGACTAACGAACAGCAATTCATTTTTATATATAAGAAAGATAGCGACCGCGCGTGGCTTTGCTCGCGTGGTACCTACACGGATAAAAAGTAGCTCATGAAATAGCTTCTTTTATATATAAATATAATATAATGTGATGCCACTGTAATATCTGATACCTGTCATCATTCTCCTGCCCTTATCCCACGCGTGGGGTCGGCACAACGTGTTTTCTTCTTCCACTCACTCCTATCATTCGTCAACTCAGTCTACTCCTCTTACATTATGTTCTCTCACACAATCAAACCACTATTTCTTCGGCCTTCCTCTACTTGCGCACCCATATAATACAAAATTCGTTTGACTGCTGATATGCAGTGAAATAAAATTATGCTTAAATCTACCCACAACTTATTTGTTTCAGGGGCTTCGGCAAGCAAGGCTTTCAGTGTCAAGGTAAATATCAAGTTTTATTACAAATCTAGCTCTTTATTATATGTAACACGTTCTTCTTTTGTGTAACGCTCCATTTTTATTCATCGTACCTGGCAATCATAGGTTGACAGCTGTCAAATTTAAGAGTTGCCACATCACTTACACGAAAAAAAAAATACCTAAACGTTATCTTACTACACCCCTCTCCTCCTTGTGATATTTCGTGATTTTTGACAAACCCCCTCCCCTCCTTTCGGGTCTCACGTGATTAATGGACGACCCCTTAATATGATTTATTTATTTATCAGAAAACCAACAGCTTTTTAAATTTTATTACTGTTTTCGTTTCAGTGTGCAGTTTCGTGGTTCACAAAAGATGCCACGAATACGTCACGTTCACTTGCCCAGGCGCAGACAAGGGAGCCGATTCAGACGTGAGTATTACACATTATGGTATACTTATTGCAATATGATACACATTATGATATACTAGAGCGGTCCGGGGACATAGGTCTTTAAGTCAAATTACCGACCTGCACTTATGACTTTATGTTAAAATAGCAACATACCATATCATCTGAAAGTCAAAATGCCTTGGGCCCCAAAATGCCTGAAATTCATATCGGCTCTTTTATCTAATGACTGAATTACTATATACCTGTGGTGTTTCATACAATCGACAAGAAAAATATATATATTATTGAGTGGTAGATGTCGATGTCTTGACAAGAAATAGCGGGTAACGCTATCCGTTCCTAGCTGCCTCCAATATAGATTACCAAATCTGGATCATTATTTGGCTCGACGTATCACCATTCTACATGGTGATGTCGCCAGCGTCTTCAGGATACTTTCCTCTTGTAGTGATCTGGATCAGTTCAGCTATCTATAGTGCGTTGGTAACGGTCCTTAGATAGCTCAACTGTTTATATTGTATTTTATATATAGCGAGGATATTAAGATAGATCTGTAACCAAATAGTTTCTATGCAGGAAATCAGAGGTACAGTCTAGCTAGTACATAGCAAAACTACGATAGTTTTTACGTAAAGTAACGTTTGACTAAAGTGTGTTTATGCGGAGCTCGTGCTAGCTTCCAGATGAACTATTTCAAAGCAGTCAGTAATAAGAATGTTTTTAATATAGATGGAGGTGTGATGAAACCTACCTTAATAACTCAGTTAACGTACAGTAAAAGTCCCATTAAAATTGCTCCAAAACCGTAACTTATTCTTCCAACATTTGGCGACTCATACGTCCCTCTCCGTTGTCTGGTTAAGGTCCTCTAATGTGAAGGTGGTCGGCAGAAAAGAGGGGCGTAAGAGTCGCCTAATATTTGGAAAATAAGATTTAAATTTTGCCGTGTTGACTCGAAAGAATAAAAATAACGTAACATAATGGAATACCATCAGAAAAAACGAGTTTATCTTGAATCGTGCTCTGAAACAAAACATTGTTTCGTTTCGTTTTCTTTCATATACTGCCGTGAGTTTCCGCTAGGGGCGCTTCTACAGTTTATTATAATATAGATAAAAGGATACAGACAAATTATATTACGGCCATTATCAGTCGCGTGCAGCACATGCCGTGTTTACACCGGAATTACACTTCACCGTAATTGCACTTAGGGTTTGTTTATACTTTGTTCTGAGTAGGTAATTTATTAATTTAAATTGGTAAAGTTTTTCAAATATTATCTTATGTATTTCTTAAAAGAACTTACCCATTGCTATTACCCTGGGGATGAGTATTAAGCTACAGTCACACATGCTCATTATTAGCACGAAAGCATGCTTTTATTGAGCAAGTGCTGATTAGTAGCATGTGTATTGAAACATTGCTAATAATGAGCATGCTCATGTTATGAGGAGAGAGAAATGTCATGTGACGAGGAGAGTGTTAAGCTCCGTACTCACATTCGGTATTTACTCGATAGTTTTACTCCAAAACGAGTAAATATGAACGTGTGGACCGCAAAACTCACAGCTCGAAGGCTCGCATCCAGTAGTAATCCGCATCAAATGTAGGCTCGACATGATAGCTCGATCGAGCAAAACCGTATGTGAGTACTGAGCATTAGATATGAATGTGGGTGGATACAGGGGTAGAGGTAGGCCAAAGAAAAGATGGATGGACTGTGTCAAAGATAGTAAAGGTAGAGAGTAGTAGTAGAAAGTAGGAAAGGAGTGAGTACTGAGATGACGAATGATAGAGGGAAATGGAAAAAGATCACGTGTTGTGCAGACCCCGCATAACGTGGGAAAGGAGCAGGAAGATGATGATGATGAATGCGGATGCTCATTTCGAGTTTGCTCAAAAATCGACGGTCGTGCAATTTTTGGGCAGTTTAACTCTCATATTATGCTACCAGAGCGGCTTCGCCCGCGTGGCTCTGTTAAATTATGTGCTATTCCAGACTATCTATCTCTGTGCCAATATCATTCAGATCCGTTCAGCTGTTTAGGCTTGATTGAGTAACAAACATCCATACATCCATCCAAACTTTCGCATTCATAATATAAGTAAGATACTAGCTTCTGCCCACGGCTTCGCCCGCGTGGTACCTTGAAAAACAAAAGAAATCTATCCCGCGGGAACCGTACATTTTCCGGGATAAAAAGTACATACAGATCCGTTCAGCCGTTTCAGCGTGAAAGAGTAACAAACATATATCCATACATTCTTACAAACTTTCGCGTTTATAATATTAGTAGGATGATTATTCAATGCACGTTTACCAAAGTTATCATAGCGATATTGAATTTCAAACAACGAAATTTAATAATACCCAATTGAGTGTTATTGACATCGTTGATTTGAAATTCTGATAAATGGAAGCTTCCATAATAACTGATAAGATATCGGGGTTTTTAATCGGCGTTTATATGAATTATCTGTATTCATTAAACATAATATTATTTTAGTAACTATAGCGACCTATAGCACCATTATAGTGGGGATGGGGTTGCAACTTGTTACGTAATACCTACTTACTAGTAAGTACTTATTGCAAACGTGGGCATGTGCCAAAATATAATGTTTAGACGAGCCTCTGACTACCCATCTTATGATATTTAAAGCTTTTAAACTTACGCGATCTGAACACATTATTATTAGTATTAGACGGGTATTTATCGCGTTTAAATTACCTTATATTTTCCCGACGTTTCGACAGGTTTGCACGCTGTCGTGGTCACGGGTAGACTCTAGTGTAAACCTGTCGAAACGTCGGGAAAATATAAGGTAATTTAAACGCGATAAATACCCGTCTAATACTAATAATAATTTAAAAGCTGGTTCTAATCCCGCTCGTACCAAAATTTTGGATTATATATCTTACTTTGATATTGCTAGTTCTACTGTGTGGTACCGTACCATATATCATTGAGAAGGTAAAAGTTCTAAAAGTGGTCATTCAGCTTTCATACATGGTTGGGCTCATGATTCCAAAGTGCCGGCCAAAGGTCTTGGTGCCCCAATAAAAAAATACTCCAGACTGACATTCCAAACGTGATCAAGTGGTCATACCATGTTGATAGTCAATTTGACAATTTGGTCCCAAACTGAATGACTTCCTTTTCCGAAATAAGCTCATCATAATACAATTTATCATTAATATCTCTAACATTTTGTTATTATACTCGTACATTTTATTTTGAATAGCTGCGGTAATCCTTGACCCAAACCAATAAAGATTCCTTTAAAAGGATTTCGCATGTGGGCTTTTCGCCCGCTTGTTTAATGCATCAACAATTCTAATTCCCGCTTAGAAGTGTGATCCCTCAAATAGGATAAGTCCTGAACCAACATGGCAATTAAAATAAAAAATACTTATTCCAAAACTTGATCATACGATTAGCCTTCTTAAATGACAGCGCTGAATTTCGCTTAACCTATTATAACCGCAAGCTAAGCTACAGGTTCATTATTAGCAATAATGAATTCTAAGTGTATCATCAACATACGCATCAGATCAGTGCCCTCAAAGTTAAGTCATAATAGTTTTAGTAAGGTTAAACATACGGAATTATATATTTTGTAATAGTAAAAAGCGAATCATGTAAGGACAAAACTGTTTTTGTTCACTAAAATTCTCAATTTTTTTACTCCCTAAATAAAAGCAGTTTGTGGTCAGGTTCCCTCGAGACCGTCCAAGCCCTTTTAAGTAATTGAAAGGTATGGTTCAGCTTCGTGACAAAATAAAAGATTATAAAAGGCTCACTTTTTATGTCCTGGGAATAAATGTCACAATTTTATATCTCTAAGTATTTTTTTTTATTTTAGCCTACAGTTAAGGTGATGTTTTATGATATGTCCCCAAAGAGTCACAAAATGTCTAAAACTGAATATCAAAAATAAAATAAAAAACTTTTCAAGACCTACGTAAAAAGAGGTAACATAGTAGTTTTACCAGATAAACGTATTAAGGCAATGATCTGTCTGAGAGACCTGTCCTTGGACGGGTGACCGCTGTGGCATTTGCGTCTTAGAGCTTTCGTGTTTTAGAGGGCACGTTAAGCTGTCAGTCCTTTTAAAAAGATGTTTTGTTAGGTCATGCCTTTAGGCGGTCTACAAACTTCGTCATGAAAGATGGTCACTGAATATACGAACTTACTTTACTATTATTTTAAATTGGAAAATACTTTCCAAGTAATATGCATGTAAATGAAGACAAAACAGACTCACAAAGACGACAATTCCACTTAATTGAATGTAAATTATAGCTGAGCACTTGTTGAACATGGCTTTGTAGCTTTGTCGGTCGAAGCTGAATTATATCGTTTTATTATCTTTAGAAGGTTCTTTAACCTGGTGGTGGAATGAACAGACTGCGAGACACCGAGCAAGTAGCTAGAGGTCGCGATAATTGAGATGTACGTTTATACTGTTACATTGTTAACTAGTTTGGCTTGGCGTCCTTGAAGTGTCCTTGGAGCCAAACATTGCCAGCATTTCCAATTTATACCACTCTTATGTTAACATTAACATGCGCTGTTATCAACTAGATTGTTGATAAATGAAAAACCCTTTTTCTTTAGTGAAAAATTGTATAGACAGATCCCAATCAGATTTAGGTATCAACCAGCTGAAAAGTCATCTATGTTGTACAGGACACTCGCACGCGACACAACTTCAAACCACACACATACTCGTCGCCAGCATTTTGCGACCACTGTGGCTCACTCCTCTACGGCCTCATCCACCAGGGCCTGAAATGCCAAGGTACCAGGAACACAGGACCAGGACTGAACGCTTCATAACGCTTGTCGTAACGCTCTTTTAGTCTTTCAGATTTTGGTGGTGGTGCTAATGCCTTTTTTCTTCGACTTTTTACTCTCATGTTTTTCTGCTCTTCGTATTTACTTCAGAAGTGTGTTTTTTATTTATGTTTTTTTGTAGTTTGCTAAATGCCTAATAAATAACAAAGCTTTGTTGTGTGAAGGCCGGCAACGCCCCTCACAAATGGAACACGTGGACATTCCTTGCGCCAACGTTTTGTGACCATTGTGGCACATTGCTCCATGGGCTCGCCTCTCAAGGATTTAAATGCGGAGGTACTCGTATTTGCAAATAGTTGAATGACAGGAAAATAGTTCCTGGGTGACCTTAGCTTCTAAGGCTTAGAAGAACAGCAAAGGAATGCTCACTGAAGTGTCCCTTCACTAAATGTATTCGGTAAAGGAAATGAGTTGTTGTGAAGCACAGCAGTATTTAAATGATTAATGCCCAAAACCTCCCTTATAGATTGATAAAAATTAGATGAAATATTAAAGCCCCCTGCACGAGACGTCTCAGAATAAATGGATATTGGATATTGTTCTGGCTAAATCCCGTTTTATTATTAATCTTTCTATTAAAGATTGCGAAGTTGGCATTTGGTTCAACAGATTAAATTATCTTCTGTTCTCTGTTTTGCTTGCTTTGTATTTTAAATTTTATCCGTTTGTTTAAAATTGGTTTGCTCGAGTCCCTTACCCTTGTTGCCTCTAGCATGTCTTTGTGCATATTACCCGTAGACAGTTACTAGCGTTGAAATGGAACGTCTATTGAATATAAATGGAGCGTGGTACTTTTTCAAAGGAGCTCGTTAAGTTGTACAATCACGATGCATTGCGGGCTATAAGGTAGCCGTGTTGATGCATGCATGTAATAGCGCAGTAATGGATTCCACTACTTAAAATTGCTCGTTTTATCTCAAAGTTATATTAAAATAATGATCCACTGAAACTACTCTAAACTCTTCTGAACCATCCACGCTCCAGTTATTTAGTTGCCTCTTCACAATATTATTTATCTTTAGATTTTCCTACCTACTTTACTTTTATCGTGAAGTTGCCAACTCGAGTTTGGTTTCCCAGTTTTGTTTGTAAAATTCCACATTAATCTTTCAAAGTATCGCCGAGTTTCCCCATCTCGCTTCACCTATTATCACCCCTTATGTTGTAAAACTTGTTATTTAATTTCCCGCACACGGTAACTTCGTTTTAAGTTAGATTAATGCTTGAACGAAGATTAGTTACTAGCGCAGTCTTTGTTAACATGATTTCGCTTCCGCTTGATGCAATTACTTGACTAACTTCATATTACCTAGGTAGTTTGTTTTTATGTGTGTGCCTGCTCAACATTCATATTGCATTTTACCAACGGAATTTTACAAGGTAAGTTTCAGTGAAGGCCTTACAAGATGCACATTACGTCCTCAACTTTGTCACCTACGCACTCGCTGAATGTGTATTTCGAGCATTCTTAAGATACATAGCACTTGTCATAAATACTAACACCTATGGTATTTAAGTTGATAAGTATACAAAATCAAAAGTGCAACAAATGAGCAAATCTATCTTATTGTTTTAATTTTCTATTGAGCGGACAAGAATAAAGTCGTAATTCTCAATATTGACACAAAAGAGGGATGTTAATTTTGTCAGTATGTCTTTCTGTAACCTACTTAACAGAACCTTCCAAGCACTTTTTAAATATGTTTAGTTCCGTGCCAGTTTTAGAAATATACTTTTAGTCTCATTCCGAACTGTTAGTTCGTGTCCACGTGATGGCGCAGATTTAGCCTGTTTACTTATAAATACTTGATCGTTGTTATTATGAACAGCATGCGACATGAACGTCCACAAGCGGTGCGAGGAGTCTGTGCCCAACCTCTGCGGGTGCGACCACACAGAGAGGCGCGGCCGCATCCAGCTCACTGTGTCGTGCATTGGAAACAAGCTCAAGGTCGAAGGTAAGAAAGTTAAAAATCGGATATCTAGAAAACAATATAAAGTAAAGTCGTATCAGTCAGTTGGCAGGGAATGCTGCTCAGATGAATATGCCACTGGTCACCCATTCAGGCGGATACTGTACTGACCTCACATAGAGCACGTTGCTTATTTTCGTTGATCTGTTAGGATCTGGTACAACGGCCTATAAACTCAACAACCAGATTTGCCACTATCATCGAAATTACTTATCAAAGTTTTGTATAGTTGCCATTATTCCCCTTGCTCTACGTTCAAAGGATCTGTATTTATCTTCAGTTTTAATTTCCAAGCCATATGTACTGAACCGTCTTGTCTTTAGTGCACCAAGGCCGCAACCTGATCCCAATGGACCCGAATGGCCTATCCGACCCCTACGTTAAGATGAAGCTGATTCCGGACTCCGACAATGTGAAGAAAAAAACCAAGACTATCAAGAGCACACTGAACCCTGTGTGGGAAGAAGTCCTGACCTTTGAACTGAAGGCCGAGGATAAGGATCGCAGGTTGCTGATTGAGGTATGCTGCTGCATCATCGACTGCCCTTATTCTAATTGCTAAGGGAAGTTTCAAAATACTTGTATTTATTTCGATCTTACTCCCAAACAAGGTAGAATTGAATAGGAGTCCAAATTGTTCAAGTCTACTCCTCACCAGTCATCAAGGTGATCTCAAGCCCCAATCCACTCTTTCCAGGTATGGGATTGGGATCGTACCTCCCGCAACGACTTCATGGGTTCTCTCTCCTTCGGCATATCGGAATTGATGAAAGCCCCAGCTGATGGCTGGTTCAAACTCCTCACCCAAGAAGAAGGCGACTTCTACAACGTACCCGTGCCTGAGGAAGGGGCTGACTTGGCGGATTTGAAGACTAAGATGCGGGCGACGACGGTCGCGGCTCGCAGGCCTCCGCCGCCGCCCGACCGGGAGGTGCCGCACAACATGGCGGCTTCCGACGTCATCAGAGCTTCGGACTTCAACTTTATTATGGTTCTGGGGAAAGGATCTTTTGGCAAGGTTAGTTTATTCTACCCATTTATTGATCTTTTGTTTGAATCTATAGGTATTATGATTTCAATATAAATAGTTTAAAGCGCAGTTACTCGTAGTTTCGTTGTACTGTTCATTACTTTACAAGTGAGTATTTTGTTAAAAATAAAAATTGAATCAAAATCGATTAAGTTTTTTCTTTTTTGAAAGAAATTTGTTTCGCAAGTATGTTGAATAAAAGCTTTTAAAGAGCCCTTTTCATCTCAAAGACGTTCAATATTTTCAATGTAATTTCCATGAATCGCAATTGCTCCCGCGAAAGCATTCAAGTGCCTGTATAAATATGAGCTTGGCTCTTTACTTAAGTACATGTGAATGGAGCAATTCCAATGATAACGTGCTTCGAGACACCGAGAGAGTTACTTGAAAGATGCTTGAAAGGAACTGAATGGCGCTTCAAGTTATCATTTGGTTATTATTGAAAATTATAAGCGTTGTAAAATATTAACAAACAGTTTCTCCGCGTGAACAGATTTGAGTACTACGCTATTGATGCCAGCTACAAAATTTATTCTAAATAAATGTTGGTAGATAATATTTCTTCGGAATTTATTATAGTTCCTGACACCATCAGTGCGTATAGTGAGCGTATCGACAATTTGCATAGGATTTTTAACAGTTGTACATTTGTAAAAATGTTTTTGATATTTGTCGTGGTCACAACAGATGATTTTTGTGACAGATGCTATTTCCTGTATTCCTTAGGTCATGCTTGCGGAGCGCCGAGGCACAGACGAGCTCTATGCTATCAAGATCCTGAAGAAAGACATCATCATCCAAGATGACGACGTGGAGTGCACTATGGTGGAGAAACGAGTCCTGGCTTTAAGCAGCAAGCCACCTTTCTTAGTGCAACTACACTCTTGCTTTCAGACTATGGTGAGTGAAGTTTAAATAAGTACGCCAATGTACGCCTGCTATAGCTCTAACTTGCCGAATAGTATACTTAACATATTTAATTTCAGGACCGCCTGTACTTCGTGATGGAGTACGTGAATGGTGGAGATCTTATGTTCCAAATCCAACAGTGCGGAAAATTCAAGGAACCTGTAGCTGTGTGAGTTGAGAAACCTTTTAGTATAAAGTCAGAAATATTGTTGGTGTAGACTGTGCAATGTATTTTGGCTTAAATTAATATAAGCTTCAAATTATTCTCTACTTTGTTGTGATTTTACTGCGATTAACGTGAAAACTACCTTGTGGTTTGCCTTATTAGGACACAACCTAATGTCTAGACATAGATTTTCTCCACGGGTGAGAAAAAAAGTAGCATTTGGTCACACAAAAACATAATCATGAAACAGCATGCATATCCTAAACATAAAGTTCGTGTCTTTAGGAAAAATCAACTTTTTTTACGGTGCAATTGATTTTTTCTTTGTTTACTTTTATTTAATGTTGTTTAAAATATTGTGTTCCAGTTTCTATGCAGCAGAGATAGCAATTGGTCTCTTCTTTTTACACTCGCGCGGGATCGTGTACCGCGACCTGAAACTCGACAACGTGTTGCTAGATCAGGACGGACACATCAAGATTGCTGACTTTGGGATGTGCAAAGAGGGAATTACTGGTAATAAAACGTTCCCTTATCATTTCTTTATCTTAATATCACTAAACTAACTTCCGCTCACGGCTTCGCCCGCGTGTTACCTGGAAAAACAAAAACAAATCTATCCCGCGGGAACCTTATATTTTTCCGGGATAAAATGTAGCCTATGTGTTATTCCAGACCATAATCTATAGCTGTGCCAAATTTAATTCAGATCCGTTCAGCCGTTTTAGCGTGAAAGAGTAACAAACATACATCCAGACATACATTCTTACAAACTTTCGCGTTTATAATATTAGTAATATTTATTACAATATACCACTGCTAGTACAAAATACACATACTCATGATACATGATCAAGCCTGTTTTTCAAAAGGATAGGTTACGTAGGTAAGATACCCCTTTCCACTCTTTACGATCCTGCCTGACATACCTCCTTTGCTTCATTCACTCTCACTCATTACATTCTTCATGTTCATTTTTCATTGTTCAAAGTTTCAGTCTTTAAGACGCATTTTTATCCACACTAGTTCAAAAGCGCAAGTCAACCGAAGCAAGTCTATAAAAGGGAGAAAAAGATTACATCCTACTAATAATACATATTATAAACCTAAAAGTTTGTATGTATGGATGTTTGTTACTCTTTCACGCTGAAACGTCTGAACGGATCTGGATAAAATTTGGCACAGAAATAGATTATACTCAACTTTTTATTCCGAAAAACATTACGGATAGATTTGTTTTTACTTTTCAAGGTAGCCGTGGGCTAGTTTATCATATATCCGCTTAGGTACACACAAACATTAATCTAACTAAACTGAATGAACAGGTGACAAGACGACGAAGACATTCTGCGGCACGCCCGACTACATAGCGCCCGAGATAATCCTGTACCAGCCGTACGGCAAGTCGGTGGACTGGTGGGCGTACGGCGTGCTCCTATACGAGATGCTCATCGGCCAGCCGCCCTTTGATGGAGAGGATGAGGAAGAACTCTTCGCGGCCATCACTGACAACAGCGTGTCTTATCCTAAAACTTTAAGCAAGGTATTCCGCGTTAAGCCTTTTTAACCACTAGCGCATGCAAACCGATAATCGATAATCGATAAATTATCGGTAATCGGCTCATTTTCGTCAGCGATAATTATCGAAAAAATCGATAAAAAATATCGATAAACGATAAATTCATAAATAATTTATTATTCAAATAATTCCCATCAATACACGTCATTCTCGGTGCGGGTGTTTAAAATTAAGGTAGAAACAAACTGGTCCCACGTACGCAACGTACGCCATGCATTATGACATCTACTCTATGGAAATATTATGATTAGAAGCACACTAATTGTCATACGCAACGCTGTCCCACGCGTCCCACGCAACGTTCGACGTAAAGACAGACTGGGCCCAGGTACGCAACGTATGCGATGCAACGTGGGAGAGCTAGTGTGCACATTTGTCCCACGTATACGACGTATAAAGCATCAGACGCTGTTGTCATTTCTCAGGTGTACAACGTCTTAGAGAAAATTAAACAATGTTTTCTGATTCTGAGAATGAGTTTGAGAACGATCTATGTTTGTTATTCTTAAATGAATATTTCAGTCTTGCCATGCAGTTTTGCTATTTCTTCCCATGCTGCATTGCATAATGTAGTATCACGATATTCAATACATTTAATATTCTTCTTCTTCTTCTTAAATTATGGCATCTGTCTCTTAGAGAACAATATAAATAGCTTCATATTGTCTAACCAAATCGATGAGTTGTTCATCTGCCATTTTTCCACAGTGCGTGCTTCCAAAATGACGTTCTATTCGTGTCTGACGCGATGCGAACGAAAGATGTAGAAACACACTGTTCGTACGCGTGGGCCGTGTGTGATTACGCCCTCCACGTTCCCATGCCGATCGGGCGCGACAGGTCGAACTTTGCATGGGACGCGTGGGACAGCGTTGCGTATGACAAGTGTGCTTCTAATCATTATATTTCCTTAGAGCAGATGTCATAATGCATCGCGTACGTTGCGTACGTGGGACCAGTTTGTCTCTGCCTTTATTCACTGTGGTCAGTGTCAGTGAGAATTTGGTTGTTTCGTTGAGTGTGATTCGAGCTAAGTTTGATGATCGAAGGATTTATACGTATAATAAAACTATATTATTGAGTATATAGTGAGTTATCATTATCATTTATCAATAGCTAAATTTATAATTTAAAATTAGGAAATCTTCATAACTTAAATCTTCTTGTTGAGTGCAGCAGATTGGACAAATAGAGCAGTTAAATTAGAAACCGAAACAAAGATATTTACTTTCGCCAAAACCGATAATTCTCGATATTTATCGAAAAATAAAGCGATTAATATCAGATTATCGATTATCGAAAAGTTTCGATAATTGCATGCCCTATTAACCACTTAAAGAAATAATCTATACTAAGATTATAAAGCTGAAGAGTTTGTTTCGTTGAACGCGCTTATCTCAGAAACTACTAGTTTGAATTGAAAAATTACCTTAGATAATTATATAAGACTACCCTCTTTATATATCCTCAAAGATCTAAGTAACTAAAGATCTGAGGAAAATATCTACCGAGCCCGGGGATTACAGTCGTGATCTTTTTTTTTAGTTCATTTTAAAGTAAGGCTTTATAATCACGCGACCAGTAAAAACGAAGCATCAATGCAAAATTTAGCAAAAACGGGAAAGTTATATCACTAAAAACTTGCAAAGTTGCGCGCTGGTCAGCTAGTTAAAGTTACAAATCATCGACACTATAATATTGATAGTTATGATTTTGTGGAGATTACTGCTTCCTTACCATCAGCGGTCGCTCAATATATTATTGAACTAAATATGGTGGTTATCAGGAAGCGAAGGACGCGTGCAAATCCTTCCTGATGAAGAACCCATCGAAGCGGCTGGGTTGCGCCGCGCGCGGCGAGGAGGACGTGCGCACGCATCCTTTCTTCCGTCGCATCGACTGGGCACGCATCGAGGCGCGCGACGTGCAACCGCCCTTCAAGCCTAAGATCGTACGTATATCTGGAAGCCTTATTATTTCAATGACGAATGATAATTTTCCATGGTGCATTTTAAAAACCGAACGGCATACTTTTGAGTTTTTAATGACGAATATGGTAATTTTCCATGGTGCATTTTAAAAACCGAATGGCATACTTTTGAGTTCATAAAGTCCGTTAGCTGATACAAAGCAGGTAATGTTAGATAAAACTACTGGTTCGTTATTTTTTTCTCTACTTCCAGAAACATCGCAAAGACGTGTCGAACTTCGACAAGCAGTTCACGCAGGAGAAGACGGAACTGACTCCCACAGACAAACTGTTCATGATGAATCTCGACCAGACAGAATTCATGGGTTTCTCCTTCCTTAACCCAGAGTATGTGCAGCACGTGTGAGAGAGACAGGTGAGCCGTTCTATTTCAGTTAGACTACGGGCGAGATGCCCTATGTCATTATTTTTGTATTATTGGCACTGGTATAGAGATGAAAAATGATTTAATTTCCTTTTCAGGGTAGCCTGTTCTAATAACTTGGAGCTTGCTCAGCGGTCGGACACCGTGCATGCGTTATTTCTTCATCTATCGACTGTCTTTGTCTTTCATACGGCATCAGTCGCTCTATCTCGTTCATTATCGACTGTTAATGTTAAGTTCGGATTGTAATCTGACAGTATCATTCGTCTTCTCGAAAGGAACGCAAATTCAGAGGTTCTAAGAGTTAAGAGTTTTGCTCATTCCCATATAATTTTAAAATCTTTATGAACCTTTAACCATCCAATACGACATGACTTAATTTACTTTTGTTTGTGTGCAATAATGCTTCAACTATATTTCAACGAGATTGTCTAGCAATATTGGGAACGCTCTGTACCTGCATTTTGGCAATACTTTTTCTCGTGTGACTTTTATTATAAGACCAAAATCGTTTAAAAAAATTATTCGTATTGAATTCGATACTATTGTAAATCTTGGGGCCACTTCTCTGTATTTACTCAATCCACCACATAGTTCAAACTATACTAGCCGACTAGTTTATTATCAACTTATGGCTAATATTGATTTTGACATCACAAATCTTGTTGAATTTCGAGATATTGTAGATCTTTTCAATTACAACCGATTTCAAATTAGTTTAAACTATGTGGTAGGTAATTGTTTTAATTTTCAATTGTTATTGTTACATATCAGCGTTGATTGTATTTAGACGCGTCGTGTCGTGTGGATGGCAATATATTTAAGAATAAGATGTTTTCTAAATAACATTTATACCTAAATATCCGTTTGTTATCGCTAAGAAATTGTTTGAATCTCGTCACTACTCTATGTAGATTAATGTTGGTTACGTTATACGATGACAATCGTTTCAGAGAATTTGGCTAAAAAGTCTCGTCATTAAGTTTTCATTGTATATGATGTTGGTTTATTTTTAAGAATCTGTTCGTGATTTTTAGTGTATGATCTAATCATGAATCCGTATGAGCTTTATTGCTGTTGCGTGAGTGAATGGGTGTATTTCCACTGAGTGTGCGATCTTTGATTTGACTTTGATTTGTAGCGATATTGGATTGTTTTGTTATCGTTGTTGAACCAAAGATATTATTTTCGTGCATGTAGACACGGCAAAGTTTTAGAATTTATTTATTAAAAATGGTTTATTAATTTCGCATTTATTTGTTATAAGTTATTTCAATAAATTTTATATCTAGTTTGTCTAATATCGTTACAAATTAATAACAGCCGTCGGCTGTCGATAATCGTCTACTAAATAGCCTTACTAACTTAATTAATATTGCTAATAAAAATATTATGACTAAACTCTTGCTAGATTAAAATGAATTGTGAATTTAAAAAAAAGGAAAAGCATTTGATTCTAAATTGAATTGTAATAAAATGACATTTGACGATGTTTTAATTCGTTAAGTCGTATATCTTCATAAACCGCAATGGATTAACAGATCTGTGCATCTAGCATAGCTCTTGTCAATAACCGTTTCGATTTAAGAAGATATTTTTTAATATTAATTAATTGAAAATATTATTGGAAGTCGACTTTACGCGTAAGATTTAGAGTTTTTCTTCGCTTGAAAGTATTTCAGTAATATTATTCGAATATTCCCGTGTTAATATTAAACCGAATCTCATTTATCGGTGACACGGCTTCGCTTATTTTATTAGTAGTGTTAATCATTATTTTTTAATGAATAATCTTAGGTGTAAGGTTTTCTTTGACTTCTATACCACTGGCTCATTTCACTCACATTTTAAAGTAAGGATTATCAACTTCACTGTCAAGTTTGACAGTTTCACTCACTTTTACTCCTAGTTTCGTACATTTGACTGCTGGTTTTAGCGACATCTCTTGCTGAAATATGCCAAGTGATAAATGTATTAGATATTTCTGAAGTCATTTCTCTGGTAAGGTTGTATTTGTGATCCCCAGAAATTGATTGTAACTATATATAAACATTGTTAGGAATCTGTAAACTAAAGTAAGTAAACTAAAATTAACGGCTGAATTTATAATATCACAAAAGATATTAATACATACTCACATTGCTCTTATATATAATATACCTATCTACTTATTATTGCTTACAACCCAAGTTAGTAAGATTCATATTCATATAATATACACAGTATATACATAATATACATGCTAGCAGACGTCACGTAATACATTTATGCGGCCCGACATACTTTGTTATGATGGCACTCATAGCTTTATGACTTGACAATCTATCAATACCTTAGAACCATTACTCGATGGTACAAGTAAGCTGATCTACATATTCTATTCGAAATTACATCTTTTTGTGCCACATTAAAACGCCCCCGTCGAGCATCCCGGGTACTAAATTTGACATTAGTTGCAAATGGCTGATCACTGTTTAATACCTAACTAATTTACGTGAAAATCTTGAAATAAGACTTTGCTTTGTGTATTTTTTGTGAGATAAAGAACATTTTAACATGACAATTGAATTCGTGTGACGTCGTTTATGGATGACCCCTTTCTTCCGATAGTGTCTGCTACACGCTGCCTTGCTAACGAGGCCAGTACAGATGGACATTAATATTACGAGTTTATAAAACTTCTAGTGTAGAGTAGGTATCCACTAAACCTACTACGATCTCACTTGTAAATATGCGGCCGCAATTCTAAATTAACACCCAAAAACTAATATAAAAATTCTTCTCCACATTATAAAATAATATAAATATGGCGTTTGTATTCTTAAATTTAACCAGTATCGCGAAACCACTTTGACAATGGTTTATACAAAAATAAGATTCAAAATGTTTTAGCGTAAAGAAATATTTAAAAAAAGCCCAACCCTACCCACAGTAAGGTTAGCAAATACACAGCAAAAATACTTCACATCTTAAAATAAAAATAGAAGCGGACGTCCGGGCAAATCAACTACATGCTTGATTGAATAATACGGTTTATTGTCGTAATCCCCACTAAGCTGTCCCCCACCAGTGGGGATTATCGAAAAACTAAAAAAAAATGCGTTTTCCCCACCTACATGGTGTATCTTGGTTGGTGGGGATTAACACCTATTTGTAAAAGTAGTTACCATAAATGATTTTTAAGCAACATCGCTTAGTGTTATACAAAACGCTGATTCAACAGTATTCTTTATTTTAAGTGAATTAAGTGAATCGGAAAGTAATAATTGTGCATGTGTTCAGTGAGAATTAGTTTTTAAATATCTTGATATTGTTTAGTTATGTAAGAAAAATTAGATTTTAGTTGCTCTTCCAGTGTCTTGTTTCCCCACATCTATTGTAGTTAATGCGAATCGCCAAAAGTCAAGTCTGTTTTTCACTGCGTGATAAGAATTTAAACAAAGATGTATATTACCAAAATACATCGCAATGTATAAGGCAAAAGCACACCGCTACTTTTTGCGATGATACAATTGGCGACTGTATCTCTATTTCGGTCGCTTGTAGATAAGTGAGACAGAAGCGATAGGTACCTACAGTAAAAATATGGATAGACTATACAGTCGCGGATGAGTGATGCTACTTAATTTGATATTTTACCGTTTTTAACCTTGATTTTAGAGTTTTTTTTTTAGCATGAAGATGGAGCAACTAATATATTACTGAGATGTGTGAGAGAGAACCATAACGAAACCGTTGAGTAGAATTGGCTGGATGCTATCGTTTCATTGTACCAGTGATCAGGGAGAAGGGAGTTGACGGTATACCGTCAACTCCCTTATTATCAACGCATGCAAATTTATATTGAATCACAACAACATCGTGTTTGGATCGTTTTTGAATCGTTGCTACAAATTGCATCGTGTAGTAGCAATACAAATTGGAAATGTGAATTACAAGGTTTGAGACAGCATCGCGTTTGTATGATACTGTATCGCCGTAAAAAGTAGCGGGGAGTAAGTAAGCTTTGTTTATGTAATGTCGTTCAATGTGGCACTGCAATGACTGACTGGCAGAAGTTACTGCTTAATTCATAGATCATCTATCGCTTCTCAGCCTTTTGGCCAAGACCAGAATGACCATAAAAACAGATTCTGATAGATATTAGTATTTTATTTTTAACGCAGTGACCTAAAAAGTTCATTAATGGGGATTAGTAAACTAAAAAGTTCAATAATCCACATTACGAGTTCGCATCGGCGACCGGCGTCAACGAGGAATAATGAACAAAAAGTTCACTAATCCCCGTTGAGGGGGATTGTCAATGGGGATTAAGCCCAACTATCATTGTCAGTAATATACTAAAGAATACGCTAGATTTAAAACGCTTGATACATTTCAGAAAGATTTCCATTTTTCTTTTGTCATACTCGTATATACATTCGGACATTGAGATATTTAATTTAATTTTCTTTCGCGGATATCTCATAAAATATAGGCCTAAAATTAAGCCCGTAGTTCTACAGAACATAAGCGTACTTTTTATTATATTTTATTGATAATTAATATTCAATGATGTTTTAAAATAGTTTAGGTCCTTGTATCATCACCTGTGCCAAAGTGTGTAAATATTTTCATTACTTGTTATGATATTCAGACGTTTTATCTGCACCTGTGGAATGTTTTACTTAAGTTAGGCCCGGTTTCCACCAAAGCAGAGAGGAGAGGACATGTGTTTGAATAAACCAATCAGATTTCGTTATATCCACGTCTTTTCTCCGCTTAGCTTCGGTGGAAACGGATCAAGCGAAGAGGAGAGATGTCTCATTATTCTATAGAATTTTGTGCGAGCGAGCAAGCGGCGCGGCAGAGCGGAGAAGTGTCTAGTCGGGCGGCTCACTCGCCCTCGGCTAACTCACATCTTCAATCAATCATCTCTCTCCGCTTTGGTGGAAATAACCTGCCAGCTTTGCAGCATAAATCCTCTCGTCTCCTCTCCTCTCTGCTTTGGTGGAAACCGGGCCTCAGGCTTTAGCCTTATACGCACGCTTGCTCCGTCACATTACTTGGAATAGTCTTCGCTTTCGTTGGTTAAGAAGGTGGGTTCCCAACGATGCACACCGGATCCAGTCACAGTGTGACGCGTTGTGAGTTTTTTCCCATGAAGTCACACTGTTACACAAAGGTAACTTGTAACTCTTCTATTAAAAAAAGTTGCTACTAGTAACAGTGTGTGTGTAACAGTGTGACTCGATGGGAAAAAACTCCCAACAAGTCACATCGTAACTGGATCTGGTGTGACTCGTTGGGAACCCACCGACTTACCGCATTGTGACAGCCGAACAGACGAATGGCGTGCATATGAGGACAAAACGTTTACAAAGTTAATTCCACGCTTTATTGACACGATCTTGTAATTTAAAATTATGCAGAATTATCACAATGTTTTATAATTACCTGTTTATGCTCTTTTAACTAGATGTATCATCCATCACAGCGCCTGTGATAACGTCATCTTCGCGAGATATGTAGAAGAGTTTCTCGGATATATTTTATGAATTTAATTTACCGTTACTAGTAGCCGATACGTTAAAGTTATTTATGCGTTACGTGAACGGGGCGTATCCGGACGCGGTACGGCTACGTGACTTAATACTAAAAGAACTTCCTGTAGGTACTTATTATTTTGACTATGACCTTAAAAATTACTTAACCTTTCGCGGTATGATTGATAATATAGATTATGTATGTAAAGAGGTAAGTAACATTGAAAACCTAAATAGTAATGTATAACAAATGTCGATATGTACCTACTGCTCTTCTTTATCTAACTACATTTTAAAAACTAAAAAGATACTTCAAAGTAGTAAACGCAGAAAATTACAAGCAGTGATGAGGTTTGTTAAGTTTTAAAGGATAAGAAGGAATACCTCAGAAATCAAATTTATAAATATGAGCCCTTAAGATAATATAGGTAGGCCCTACCATTCGACAAATCAAAAGTTTTCAAAATCGGTCTTCAATTTTATTGATGGAGATATCGATAAACAAAAAAAAAATTACAGTCAAACATAAAACCTCCTTATTTGAAGTCGGTTAAGATATAAGATCATTGTGTTAAGATTATTTTATCAAATGTGCCAAATTATTATTGATGCCATGGTGTTCATGCCGCTTTAAGAGAACTCTTCTACGTTTTAAGTAACTTTATGTACCTATTTACAAACGAAAAAAGTGAATTCAACAATAATTTGTGAAAGTGAATCTCATTTTTGTTCACTTTGTCTATGAATATACTACGTATGTATTTTTGTTCTCAAATAGTATAAATAAACTATTATATCAAAAATTTAAATAACTTAAATATCCGTTCACTTTGACAAATTATTGTATTTATTAAAAAAAGTGTTTAACAATTTTTTTTCTCATATTAGTTATTTAGCGTTACGCAATTTTGAATAATTAAACATTTGCCCCACTAGTTACCGTTTTCGCTATTCACTCGTTTGAATATTATAAATTTTTTGAATTATATCCAGTTAGGATGTGTTTGTAATTTTGAACACAATTAATACCAATTTATGAGATTTTATCGCGTATTCTATATCGATAGCGTAGTAACAGTATTTTAATACTTAAATCATACTAAGCTAGTATAAATTTGTCATTTTCAAAGTGTAAAATTGTCATCTTCAATAATTTACGGAGTGTATTTACCTGGAGAGGTGATCTGTTGTTGGATCTGGTTGTGTGGCCGGTGTCTTGGAGTGTCGATTGTACTCAACAATATACATTTCTAATCCATTAGATATTATTCGTTTTATTTCCTACCTACCCCTACCCTTAACATAAAATATGCCCTTTCTACTCAATTTGATATAGGTATTACTTATTTAACCTTGATTTCAGAGCTCGTCTTTCAAGCTGATAGCATGGAGATGGAACTTTTAGTAACTTATTACTATGAATTCATTGAAAGTTACTATCATTATAGCTTAAAATCTTCGCCTTTCAGAACCTTGCTCAGCATTTGATTGCACAGCGCGGCGTAAGGGTTGAGCTCCACAACCTGAAATACAAGAAAATACAAAATTACATTGATGATTCTATTCTTTGCATCTTTTTTTAGTTTATCTTCATCAAAAAAATATTAGTGGACATTAAAATTTCACACGACGCCATCTAGCCCCTAACTAAGCAAGTTTTTTGGTGTTATCAAAAAAACCTAGTTGATAGACCTATACCTACTTACTTTTTTGATGTAGGTAGGTATGTACATAACAACATCCAGACACAGAACTAAAATCTGTCTCCACCACATAAATGTTAGTCCTGGCTGGGGGTAGAACCCACAACCTACAGCGCAGAAGGCAGAATCTCCAACTGAGCTGTGAAGCCAGTCGTATAACTATCAGTCAGGTATATGATCTAAGCTAAGCTATCAGTTTAGAACAGAAGATAGATGGCTTATTAACTCAAAGTTCTCAAAATCACCTGTTTTTTAGCAAATCCACTTCCAAGTTTAGCTGCCTCCGCGAAGGAAGCCCTGGCTTCATCATCAGACCCTCGCTTCCTCAGCAGCACTCCTCGTTGGCAGAGTGCCTGCGCGCGCGCCCGGGTTCGCTTGCCCACTGTCAGTGCCAGGGCACGGTCAATATCGGCGAGAGCATCTGTGAAAGTGGAAATATTGACCAGCTCAAACAAGTGACCCACTGAAGTTAGGTCTTAGGCAGAACTTCGAGTGTCTGGCCTCATAGATCAGTTGGTGGTAGATCTGCCGTGTGGGTTCGATCACCTACCAGGACAAACATTTGTGTGATAAACATGGATGTTCGTTCCTACTCTATATGAAATACCTATCAGCAATCATTTTCACTGTGTATAGTTACATAAAAACCTCCTTTTGATCGGATGAAAAAAGGTTCAGAATGCTTATTTATTTACCTGGGCTCATGACCAGCTTTTAATGCTGCAGTGACAATGATCGTGGTTGACTGTAGGTACTAAACTAAATAATTAACTAGCGGTCTGAGATGTCTACCACGCCTGGGGATAAGAGACATTAACATGTTTTTACAGTTCATCCAACCGATTTAGGCATTCGTGAAATTAGCCACAGGTGCGAGTTTGCGCATGTACCTACAGTCCCACCGCCCCTCTCCATACCTACCTCCAATTGCTCCCGAAAAACGATACTGCGCAGCTCTTGCGGCTTACTTCACGAATGCCTCGACTCGTTGGGCCAACTGTGCCTAGGTAGGCAGGTACCGATTTCCTCACCTTCATCTCGCAGCATCATTCGCAACAGCTGCGCCCTGTCGTTGTAGGCTGCAGGCCGGTCTGGCGCGGCGCCGACTCCTCGCTCCATGGCGTCCAGAGCCTCCGGCAGCTTGCCGGACTCCGCTAGCTGCACCGCGTGAGCACACAGAGCTATTGACTCTTTGAACCCTGGGCTGGAATCTGTAATTTACGTCAGTCTCGTCGTACATTATCGTAGAAGTAGGTACCTACTTAAATTACAAAAAAACTATAGTACCATTTACCTACCAATAATTCTATACCTACCTAGGCACCTATAAAAGTGCAAAGAAAATACGTAATGCGAAACATTACAGAAATAATACTTTCCTACGGTAATATTGGCGCCAAATCAATTAATTTACATATTTATTTATTTCGATAGAATCCAAGAAGTAGTGATCCAAGAATTTCGATCATGAAATTGTTCGTAAAATTAACGATCCCGGCTTTTAAAAAGTTGCAACCCTTTTACTGGACCCACATCTAGCGTAAAGCAGCTTAAACCAGATTAGGGTCTTTCTTACCATCGTCCTCTTCAAGAAATGTGTCACCATCGTCCACATCTCCAATAGTAGCTGTTGGGTCGAATATGCTTCTCAACACAGCGCGGTCTCTTTCGCTTAGATTTTCTAATTCCGCCATTATTGTATTTTGTGTTTTGTGTAGGGAATAATTTGATTGTATAAAAAATATTTTTGAATTTTTATGGAAAAGAATCGCGTGAATAGGAAAACCAAAGAGTAATGTAACAAATAAAATTAAGAAACGCAAGTTGTGCAGTCAATGCTGTACGACAAACTAACTAAACAACATCAATAACTTGTTTTTGAATGTATCGATGTTCACTAGTTGTTTCCCGCGGCGGTTATCGTTTTTTTCTGTTTTTTGTGATTGCTCTGGAATACCTACATGAAAGACAAACTGTTCGTAATACAACTCCTCTCTGGACTAACTGTTAGATACATTACCCACAAAGAAACATCCCTTTCAGGAGCCTTACCACAAGCACTTAAAGAAGCAAAAGAGGTATGTCAGGATCGTAGCAAGTGGAGATCCGTGGTTTTTGCCTACCCCATCGGGAGACAGGCGTGATTTTATTATCTACGTACATACAATGTCTTTTATGTGACAGGATAAGAAGGTTCTGACCATTTTTCTAGAAGACTGGTACCTACATCAACGAGCATTCTAAACGAGGTGTCCACGGCTCTCACCACACTGGTCAGTGCCACGGAGACGGCGAGCTCCGCCCACCGCGCGTCCGTGCAAACCATAATGTTTCAGAAACGTCAAAGTTTCAAGTTTGAAGTAACACTACTTCAATAAAAAAATGATTACTTTGATATTGCCCGAAGAGGTGTGGTAAGGCCCCAGGTGTTACGGCAATTGGAAATCACTTTCATCATTTGAACCCCGTAATGGAACGAACAGACAGGCAATGCCAGTTTTGTCACATGGTTTAATTCAGAAATACTTATGTATTATGGTAATCACCGTTTCGCAAGGCACGTTATGCTAATAAAACATGTGAGTATATGATGTAGATATATAACTTTACATCGGTCTAGTAAATAGGTTTGTTTATGATATCAATAACAGCTACCTAATAATATAGACGTAGATACTTAACATAATATTCTCAAGGTCGCAATTTGGAGTGTGAGAAACCTAATGATGCAACGAGGTTCACACGCTAAGTACCTACCTACCTACTAACCTAGTACTACTCGTATACTGCTAAGTACCTACTTTTAATATACAAATTACCAAGTTGTCTACATAATCTATGCCATTTATTTATCTCTATGGCACTAAAATAATATTTTTAAGAGATGCAATACGGTATACCTACCTAATTCGGATGTCACTTTGTCTATAGCTGGATTAATCTCCCAATCACTAAACTCTAATAAATTTGTTTTTTTTAACGCGCGGACGAAGCTTTATTCTGCATAAAGCAAAATAATATGATAATAAAGAAAAGGTTCCATTTTTAACAATAGTTTAATTTTTTCGGTTAAAATATAATAATTACAACTAAAAATACCTATGACTTATATTTAAAATAACTAAGAGAGTTCGCCAGTCAGTGTAAAAAAACACAAACATGTGAAAAAAATACATAAATTGTTTCATAAAAAATCTATAGCTCAGCTATGTAGATAAGTATACCTACCTATCTCTAGGAGTACCTTAATTGGCCCGGACGCGAGAACAGTTATTATGAAGTATGAAGGCTAAAGGACCGGCCATTACGGAATAAACAGTATACATACTGTACATAACATACTAACCTACATAAAAATAGTCTCGTATTACGGTTGAATTTGATTTTGGTATAATTATTCTCGGTATAAAGTAATGTCTAATACCTACAGCTATAAGCAAGTTACTTTAGGGTGAATATTGCAAACAAGTTTAAGCGCTATTCCCAGAATAAATCATAGTCATTGTGGAGTAAAATGTCATTTTAACATTTGACATTATTCTGAGAATACTTATACCAGAAGTTGGCAAAATCTTCCCTTACTTAGCAGATATTTATTTTAGACAGTTCCTAAACGAGTTTGGTCGAATTCCAGCAGTCATTTAAAAAATATATGTAGTTACAGATTGACGCCTGCGTCAGAGACACTATGGGCAAATTCGACCAAATTAATTAAAATACTATCCACAAAATAAATCGTAAAGTAAACTGGCATTTTACTAGCATTTGACATCACATTATTCTGAGAATAGTTATACCAGAATTTGGCCAAATTTACTCTTATTTAACCTACGGCTACAGTAGATTTAGATATGATGGAGGTAAACGATACTAATATAATAATAGTAACAACATTATTATGTATTTCTTTCACAGGTCACCTACAATTGGCTTAGCACCTTAGAATTAAGAACAATAGCAAAACACATTCAACTAAAATTTACAAAACATTTGTTACAATTTCAAAGTGCAGCTTGATAAGTAAATACTTATCAGTCTTGATTATAATCTTTGTCACAACTCCACTCCCGCCCAATCCGTTTGAACATTAGCATTCTTGCTGCTTGCAAAAAAGAGATAGCAAGACGAGACATGTATAAAATTTTGACGCAATTTTGACATAACACTTGCTGAAAGTGTTATGTCAAAATTGGACGAAAATACGTCATGCCTTTTAGACATGATCCCACTGCTTGATTTTACACGCAGCAATCTCGTCTACTTCAGTGGATGTGTGCCCTAACGCTACAGTTTGCATCTGTAAAATGTTTTTTAATCGACATTCACAAATCTATAGGTGGTAATAAATAAATTATACTAAACGTAACACACGCTCAAGCAATAAATGAGTAAAAATTTGGCATCTAGTTTTATTTGTTCACAAGTCTGGCAGACCATTTTAATTTAAGGCGCAGTTCCCGTATTGCAGCTGGGATACTGAGATACTATTAACTGCGGACCCGTTTGCAGCTGACTGATTGCAATATTCTGCCCGCGGCTTAGTCTACAAGGTACCTACATAAAATGTAGCCAATGTCCTTACTCAAGCTTAGTCTATCTTTGTACCAAATTTCATCAAAATCCATTCAGCGGCTTAAGCGTGAAAGCGTAACAGACAGAGTTACTTTCACGTTTATAATATTAGTTGGATGAGTCAGTGGCGATTCTACAGCGTGCAATTAGATTTATTTGAGTTGACCAATCAATGCCACTGAACTTGATTTCTCATCCAATCCGCAGTCAGCCGCAAACTATTGGCCAATGGGTCCGGCTCAACATTGAAACTGTCAAAATTGAAAACAACAGCCAGTTTAAGGTGGACTCAATACGTAGTATCGGTGGTATGTCTGTTGACCCCAGACTAACATAAATAATGCTAGAATTCGTAGAATGTAATTTCGTTCACAATAAAGACTAAATTAGCGCAACATTTGCAAATCACACTTTTAAAAACAGCCATGAGTAACATTATCAATTTTCCGTAGTAAGTACTATTCAGCACCAATATGGCTAAAAAACAGATTCTACTTTATATTTTAGTTATTTTAAAAATATTTTACCCTTGATTTTACAGCTCGTCTTTCAAGCTGATAGCATGAAGATGAAACAATAAAAGATTGGTTGATAATAAGTTATTACACGAAGGGTACATTAAAAATTAACTAATATTTTACGAGATAAACAAAATTGTTGCGAACAATGACGAAAGTGAGAACAATGACGCACCCAATGATTAGAATTGGTCCACTGTCATTTAAAATCTTAAAGCTAATTTATTCTTTAGAATGAACAAAAATACCACCATAATTCTACTCTTGTATGTCACAAGTATCAAACATTAAAATCTAAAAACTTATGCTTTGTTAATTTCATATTAGTGCAATAAATATATTTAAACGTATAACATGTATGTACCGTCATTGTATAAAAATATAAATCGTCATGATATGGCGATATTTTATAGACTATGTTAGTGATTTTTGCAAATTACCTATGCATCTTACTATAAATTCTAATTTTGTTT
The DNA here is from genome assembly GCA_963675405.1 of Cosmorhoe ocellata. Lineage (NCBI taxonomy): Eukaryota > Metazoa > Arthropoda > Insecta > Lepidoptera > Geometridae > Cosmorhoe > Cosmorhoe ocellata. The sequence continues at coordinate 8,895,919 of OY776256.1, read as the reverse complement.
TTTACAGCTGCTTTCCGAAACTAGCGCCATCTAGCGTTGAATTTAAGAAACATTTGTGTTTACTGTTTGCCGCTGAATTTAATTAGTTATTTTAATGTTTTGCCATCTATATATCGAAAATTAGGTAAAAACAGTGTTAGAAAAATGTAGTTCAAAATTTTCTCATTTGTAATTTGCTGCTAAATGACTGAACGATGAATTATTGTTCACAAGTCCTTTCGTTATTTTAAAATATTTAAATGCTCATGTAAAAGTAGAAGATTCGTTTAAAAAAGCTATACAATGTACCTTATTGGTACGAGAACTAACCTACGGCTTGCAATAAGATGATTATTCTATATCACAATCCTCCGTTATTTATTAACTTACACTATAGTTGGTACAGTTATAGTTGATTGACTACAACATTTTTAGTATGCCAACAAAGAGACAAGTTGAGTCTATTGAAAAAAGATTTCGGTAGAATTAAATTTTGGCTGACAATGTTTTCAGGGCGTCTACTCTGAAAAGCGACATAGATATATTCATAATTAAAACTTGATTCATATTCAATACAAATTATTGTGTGATCCTTGTGGTGTTTGTTATGGTAAGGTTGCTTAATCCGTCGTTCAAATGATAGTCAAAACAATGTTAATTATAGTAGTATAGGTTTTGCACGATTATTTAGCCAGTATATCGTTGATCGTTATGCAGAGTAGACGCCAGAATAGTAATAAAAAATAATCTGCATTAAAGTGTATTGCCCATTTTGTCACTGTCTTCAAAACTTTACATATTAGGCGGTAATATTGAGTGTACCTGACCCTGGGGGAAAACATGCACTTACTATTCCCAGACATAGCCCAATATCACAAAAATTCTATAGCCTAAAACTTAAAGTTCCATTATATTTTGACGTTTCCTGGTACATTAATGAAACCTGACATTGGTAAAAAAATCAACATACTAGACACACTCAGTCACTCTTAAAACTCGGCTTCTCATTGATTGTTTCATCACAAAACTGGTTTGAAAGAATAACTTTTATACATTTTGATGTAATAAAACAAACAATAAAAAGCCCAAGAACCTAATATTATAACTAAAAATATACAATTATCAAATACCTTAATCTATTAACATTCTATACAAGTACAAAATTTTTTATAAAAACATTTCCATTATGATGTCACAATTTAATTACTGCTTTGAGAACATAATTGAAATAACATCGTTGTATTTTTCATACAAAATGAAAATAAAAACTTTTTGAAATTGAATCTTTGTTCTTCTAGAAGAACTTAAAATCTCAAATACATGATAATGTAAATTATGCCATTAGATTCAGTCAAGTCAGGAGTGTTTATCCACTGGCTAGTTAACTAGCAAGACAGGGAGAATAAATATTGGTGGTAATTTCACACAACGCCATCTAGCGCAAAACTAAGCGAACCTTCACATATTTTTTTTTGTAAATACATACTTAGAAATCTTGAATTCATAATAACACAGAACTAACATCTGCATTTGTCACACAAATGTTTGTCCTGGGTGGGTATCGAATCCGCAAGCTACAGCGCAGAAGGCAGAGCTACTACCAATTGAGCTTTGTTTAGTCAGGTAGGTTTTCCAAGAGTAATAGTAGGAGTAACTACTACTAGCTTTGTTTACCACTGTTTTCCAATACCTTATGATAGTAAGTAAGGTTTGAGCTAGTTACTAACCCTGGGGTGAAACCTATGCCTCCATCATGACATTTCATGGCATAACAACCTTAACACAACCCGCAGCCTATTATAATAACATGCCTTTACTTATAAAATTCACTTAAGTCTTATGCTTGGGTGAAATGGTATTGTCCGATGGATAAGAACAAAGTTCAATGGACACAAATCTCTATCATAATTTGCAATTATATAAATGGCATTTATAAGTAAAGTCTTAAAGATGGTTGTATGATGATTGATGAGACACCAGTGTCATACAAAATAAAAAAATAAAATTATTCACATTTATACTAATGTTATTCCACAATTTAAATCATTGCATTTCCAAAGTACCACATTTATAATTACAATACCAAACTAAGAAACTTTCCCAAATCACTTTCATGAGTTTTTGTTTTATATTTCTCATTTGGTCCCTTCTCATTTTAACAGATAGGCTATTATTACCATCACACTGACCATAGGTGGTTGTCAGCCAAAGAATGGTATGAACATAGCCAATGTAAAAAACACTATAATTTTAACAATTGCCACCAACGGTCAGCTTGTGTTTAAAATCTAACTTAGCTACATCAATATATAACAATTTCATTGATTGCATTTCAAGATTAATACCAATCTAGTATAGAGAGGTTCAGATTTTAGTAAATAAGTAGATGTAATAAATTGTACTTTTCATGTGGTTATAGGGTTACCATGACTTATCAGTTATAACAGTTCTGTAGATTTCATGATCACAAATTCTCCTTAATTAATCTAAATTTCATGATCATGAAAATCACAAATTCAGCCAAAAACTACTAAATAAGGCCCCAATGTTTATAAGACAAAAATTGTGAAATAACAAAGACCATAGGGCAGTTATTTCAAATAGGGATGGATAGAACTGATTACGTCTTTGTTTGACACAATGCTACCTTCTTTGAAATCCTTTTGTGCCATCAGGCCCTCGTGGGGTGCGGATCACGAGGACTCCTCGGGGTGGAGGTGAAGGGAATACTCCAGCACTGGTGGCTCCAGGTGGGAGCCTTGCTAGGACCTTCCGCTCTTTACCTTTGGCTTCGTTTTTTGTCTTAGCACCTGATTGACTTTGACATTCATTTATACTATTTGTTTGGAGTTTATCTTGTATACGTGTGAGGCTGAAATAAGATCAAAACAGAAATAAGTAATTTAAGACCATAGTAAGTAACAATTCTAAAGTTGGACATATGCAGCTCAATGAATCAAAAAAATTAACAATACAAAGATACCAACTATTCACTGATATTCACTGCAACAAAGTTATTGCAGTTCACAATTTAATGCATTAAAAATTATGTAATGAATTGTTTTTAGTTATTCACTGCAACTTAAACTCAGATGAATCATTTTCTGCCAATTCCTAATTACTAGTGTTATGAGGTGTGAATGAGAACCACTTACTTGTCATCAATAACATCTTCGGGACTTCGCGCCTCTCCAAGTATTCGGAGTCTTGCTTCTTGGTATTCTTTTTGTCTCTGTTCCAAGGTTTTGACCGGGCGGGCTCTGGCCTCCCCATTCTGCTGGCCGCTTGCCAACGACGACGGTCGCTTCAGGATACGGATCGCAGGCTCCGGCATCACGCACTGTGGCCCGATACACGCGCTATCCTCGACAGTCACCTTGCAACCGACTGAAGATCTCACTGGCGCGCAGTCACTGTTCAACTTGATTTGCTGTTCCAGCTGAAAGAAGTAAGCCCACTTGAGGATAGCACCGCCACCGTTCCCGCCAGCGTTCGGGACTTCCTGAGATAAATTTCACGTTACACTTACGCCAATTTCGTCCATATCCTCCCAACTTTCACATACGTCAACTTCATCCTGTGCCGCCATGTTTGGTCACTGACGCGAACAAGCAAATGCTGCCAAAATAAAAAAAAACACTGCCATAGAATGTAAATCCTTTTTGAAAAGTCACCGGTTTTTTGGCTTCTTGTCTATGACCGGAAAATGGAAAGTTGAATTGCTAAATAATTACCTGATCTGTGGGTTAACTGACAGGTTTTTCATATAATTGCCTCCGTGCTTGCTTTGCTTGCTGATCGTGATCTGTGAAGAATTATTAAAAAAGAAAGAACAAATAACCTCAATTCACGTTGTTTTGTTTTTGCGTTTAAAGTTTTGAATTAGAACATGTAGCTCATACCATGCAAAAAGTACATAGAAATGAAGAAAGGTTTTTCATCTATATGATCACGTGTTTTCCACATTATGCAGATAAACAATAAATAAAAGGTAGGCTGTGTTACTTAAATCGTACCTTTAGGTTACATTATTACCTTTTTAATCGTAGGTTATTTTTATTTTGCCATGCCGATACCAGAACACAAGGTAAATTAAGTACTTACTTACTTAACACAATATGTATTATTTATTTCAGGTTTAAAATGGCTTTCAACTCAACATTTTCCAAAATGTCTTCAGGGCTGGCCTCTGTTGACCCTGATTCAATCCAGTTTCTCATGTTCACTGGTGAAGAAATCAGGAAGCTTAGCGTTGCCAAAATCACCAATCCAATAAGTTTTGATGCTATCGGCAACCCTAATAAAGGAGGTCTCTATGACAGTGCTTTGGGACCACTCAGAGACCGTGACGACACATGCGAGACATGCAGTAATCCCATGCTGCACTGTCCGGGTCATTTTGGCCACATCGATCTACCGCTGGTCGTTATCAATCCTGTATTTACAAAGAATATATACACCCTCTTCAGAGTCAGCTGTCTCAAATGCTACAGAATGCAAATGGACGCAAGACTGAAGTTTATATTAAAACTACAATTGCAATTGGTTGATGCCGGACATATTACATCAGCTCTAGACTTAAACAATTATGTAGGCGAAATTGAAAATGAATCAAAACCTGCTAAAGTTATTAGGAAGTACCAGAAACTTCTGAAAACTAGAGATCCGTTAGTTGAAATATTTCAAAGCCGAAATGCTGATAAGATACGATCAAAAATTTTAAATGGGTATTTGAAATTAATAAATATAACAAAGAAGTGTATTTATTGTGGAGAAAAACTGATCAAAGTGACAACATCGGAAGGTAAACTTATGGTTAATGTAAAACCAGATGGTTCATCAAAGGCCATAAAAATCTTGATGCCTGATGAGATTAAACGCTACTGCACAGCAATAGCAGAATGTGATGACGAAATGTTAAGACATTGCTTTCCTGTCCTCCAAAACACAACTGTAAAACCAGTCACTGATGTGTTTTTTATGGATGTGATCCCGGTTCTGCCACCAAATGTCCGACCTTGCAACTTCTTGAGAGGAGAACTAATGGAACACCCTCAAACTGGGATATACAAAGCTATATTAAATGCAGCTTTTGCAGCCCGAGCTGTCTTGCATGTATTTGCTGCTGAAGACCCTGACAAAACAAAAGAGAATCTAGACTCTAAACCAAGACAGGCTTATGAGGCAGTCATTGGAAGATTCCCTTCAGAAAAGTTACATTACATATGGCAGGAACTACAGAAATGTGTCAACCATATCCTGAATTGTGACACTCGCAATGCCAACAGCTTAGGCCTTAAACAAATAATTGAGAGAAAAACTGGTCTGATCAGAATGCACATGATGGGTAAAAGAGTCAACTTTGCTGCCCGATCTGTCATCACACCTGACCCTAATGTAGATATTGATGAAATAGGTGTACCTGATGTGTTTGCTACAAAGCTCACATACCCTGTTCCTGTCACAGAGTGGAATGTAGATGAACTGAGAAAAATGATCATAAATGGACCCAACAAACACCCGGGTGCAGAAAAATTGGAAATTGAAAACGGCAGGGTTATTCTTATTCCTGCAGATTCCATACAGAAAAGAAAGAGCATTGCAAAACGATTGCTCACACCAGATGAATTGAAAACTTCAGGGTTGAAAATTGTACACAGACATTTACTGAATGGTGATATTCTTATCCTGAATCGACAGCCTTCGCTCCACAAGCCCAGTATGATGGCACATAAAGCTCGCATCCTCAAGGGTGAGAAAACTCTAAGATTACACTACGCCAATTGTAAGTCTTACAACGCTGATTTTGACGGTGACGAAATGAACGCCCATTTTCCTCAAAACGAAATCGCGAGAAGTGAAGCCTATAACATTATGTCTGTGCGAAAACAGTATCTTGTTCCTAAAGACGGGACTCCGCTGAGTGGCCTGATCCAAGATCACGTTATATCAGGTGTAAAAATGTCCCTTAGAGGCACATTTTTCACAAAATCCGATTACCAACAGCTGGTCTTCCAAGCGCTTTCCAAACACAAAGGGACTATCAAGCTTCTACCTCCCGCAATTCTGAAACCAGTGATGCTCTGGTCAGGAAAACAGGTTTTATCAACTGTCATTATCAATACCATACCAAAAGGCAAACCTTGCGTTACTCTGACTAGCAAAGCTAAAATCAGCTCCAAGGCTTGGCAAAACGCACCACCAAGGAAATGGAAAGCTGGAGGCACTCCTTTGAAAGAAAACATCATGACAGAGGCTGAAGTCGTGATCTTGAAAGGGGAACTACTGTGTGGAGTATTAGACAAAACGCATTATGGTGCTACACCATACGGCTTAGTACACTGTATGTATGAATTGTACGGTGGCGATAGCTCAAGTGCTCTACTCAGCTCATTCTCGAAGCTATTCACGTTTTATCTACAATGGATAGGGTTCACCCTCGGTGTCAAAGATATCCTAGTTGTTGATGAAGCTAACAAGAAGCGAGACGACTGTATTTGTCTAGTACGTCAAGCTGGAAAGCTGGCTGCTGTCAAAGCTGCAGATTTACCCGTGGATGTTGATAACGACACATTGAAGAAAACTCTAGAAGAAAACTTCGCTAAAGACCCGAAATTCAGGACGAACTTGGACAGACAATACAAAAACATGCTAGATTCATACACGAACAACATAAACACCGCTTGTTTGGGAGAGGGTTTACTCGAGAAATTCCCTTACAACAACTTGCAGCTGATGGTACAATCGGGAGCCAAGGGGTCAACTGTGAATACTATGCAGATCTCGTGTTTGCTCGGACAAATTGAATTGGAAGGTAAAAGACCTCCGTTGACGATTTCTGGACGATCTCTACCCAGTTTCCCGGCGTACGACGTATCACCTAGGGCCGGCGGATTCATTGACGGGCGTTTCATGACAGGAATCCAACCACAAGAATTCTTCTTCCATTGCATGGCTGGTCGAGAAGGTCTCATTGATACCGCTGTAAAGACAAGTCGATCTGGTTATCTCCAGAGATGTTTGATCAAGCATTTGGAAAGTTTATGTGTGGCCTACGACAATACTGTAAGAGATGCCGATGCCAGTGTCATTCAGTTTGCATACGGCGAAGATGGACTTGATGTCCTTAAGTGCCAGTTTCTGAATAGCGAACAATTGCCATTCCTCGATACTAATGCCAATGCAGTGATAGGTAAAGACACAATCAAAAAACTTCAAGAAGAAACCGACACAAAAGCCATAGCTAAATACCAAAAATCTTTGAGGAAATGGATTAAAAAGAACGGCAATCCTCTCGAGAAAAGTCGTCAAGGTTCCTTCACAAAGTTCTCGTATTTAGCAGATAAGGATTCTCTTAAGACTAATACGAAAGACGCGAGAGATCCTTATTACACAGAGTTAGAAAAGCAATGGTGGGCTTTGGAAGATGAAGAAAAACACCAGTACGCGAGAAAACGTTGCCCTGATCCGATATCTAACAAATACTTCCCAGAAAACAAGCTTGGTGCTATAAACGAGCGTTTAGATGGACTTATCCAAAATTATTTGAAGAAGCGAGATACGAGTGCATACAGCGAATACACAGATAAAGACAAATTCGCTGAAATTATGAGCGGGAAGTATTTAGAATCTATGGCAGACCCTGGAGAACCAGTAGGTTTACTAGCTGCCCAATCTATAGGAGAACCCTCCACTCAGATGACACTGAACACGTTCCACTTCGCCGGTCGTGGTGACATGAACGTGACGCTAGGTATCCCGCGTCTTCGTGAAATCCTCATGACAGCGTCCGCCAATCTGAAAACTCCCAACATGGATATTCCCTTCCGCGATGGCATCACCAATTTGAACAAGAAGGCGGAAAGATTGAGGCAGAAACTAAACAAAGTGACGATAGCCGATGTCTTGGAAAAGATTGACGTAGCATGTGAGATTGTGACTGTGCCTAATAGGCAGCTGAAGACGACGCTGCGTTTTAAGTTCCTGTCTCATTCGCAGTACAAAATGCAATATACAGTGAAGCCACACCTTATAATCCGACACATGCAGAATAAATTCTTCGATGAAATGTTCGCGGTTATTCGGAAGCATACCAAAAACACGGGTGGTGTGGTATTTTCTGCTGATCAAGGTAAAAAGCGAGGCCGTGGTGAACATGATCGCGGTGAAGACACGGCCGAAGAGCCAGAGAAGACGGTTGCTCCGGACCTTGAGAGTTCTGATGACGAGGCGCCTAATGACGATGATGATCAAACTGAGGTATGTTACAGTTTTGATTACTCATTTTCTTTTTATTTTCTTCTTTACCTGTCACGTACGGAATACTAACTAGTGTGCAAAATGTGGGCATGTACCAAATGTCATGTTTGGACGTGCCTCTGACTACCCTCTTTAGATATCCTCAAATATATAAGTAACTAAACATCTGAGGAGATATCTACCGAGCCTGGGGATTACAGTCGTGATCATATATATTTATTTATTTATATATTATATTTTTATTTTCTTAAATTTATATTCACTTTTTTTCACCTTGACAGTAAACTTTTAACTAGGCCGATAGGTAAGTACTTTACATTTTACTTATAATTGTACACTAATTATACTTGATTTCTGTTTTAAACAACCTATCTGCATTGTTCCAGACCAAAATAAGAAAGAAAAGAACCGAAGAACAAGAATACGAGGACCCGGAATCTGGAGAAGAAGAGAAATCAGACGACGAAGTCGAGCTTAACGATGAACCTGAAATCATTGACAAAGACGACGACAACCCTAAAGACGAAAAAAGTAGTAAAGTCATGCAAAGTGTTGTCGGAAAACTGAGAGACGCTACAAATTACTCCTACGATACGAAAAACCATGAATGGTGTGAACTTACAGTTCTCTTCCCTATTTCGTTCCTGAGGATCGACTTGTCCCAAGCACTTAAGGAAGCTGCGAAAAAATCTGTAATATACGAAGTCAAGCACATCAAACGCGCCATCACTAACAAAGAAAAAGGTGTACTATACATCAAGACTGATGGAATCAATATCCTCCAAATGTCCAAATACAGCGATCTACTCGATTTGAACAAGTTATACAGCAACGATATCCACGCTATGGCAAACACCTATGGTATCGAAGCCGCTAACAAAGTCATCATCAAGGAAATACAAAATGTGTTCAATGTGTACGGCATCACAGTCGATCCTAGGCATTTGAGTCTTATAGCTGACTACATGACATACAATGGTGTGTTTGAGCCGATGAGTCGTAGAGGCATGGAAGCTTCCGCGTCGCCATTACAGCAAATGTCTTTTGAATCGTCGCTGTTGTTCTTGAAAGATGCAGTTCTCAATGCCAAAAAGGATACCCTCCGTTCTGCGTCAAGTTGTCTTATGCTGGGCCAACCCTGCCGCGGTGGAACTGGCATTTTCAGCTTGCAACATTACAATGAACTTATCAAGTAAGCATATTGATTTTACTAATAATTTATGACCATGTGATAACTGATAAGTAAAATAAATCTATTATTTTATCAAATTTTTGTTTGGTTCTAAAGAGTCGAGTCCATACTTACTTAACTTTCATGTTTGCTGTAGTCTTTAAAATATTAGAAATTTTTCATTAAAATCAGAGCCCTTGTTATTTAAAAAACATTAAGCTGTTGATTGTAGTTAGAACAGTGTTTAAATCATGTGGCTTTATTGAAGTCTGTTAGGTGACTCCGACACTAGTGTCGGATCCAATCCTAGGATTGGCCACTTGCTTAATCAATTCTTTTAATTTATCTTGATCATATTTTAAGGCAGAAAGGAAACTGCAAAAAAAAATTCAAAATCATTTTTGTATTTCTCCATAACTTAAAGTATCCTGAGCATAAACAAAAATAGTTTTTGGACAAATGTGTTTAACACATCGCTGTTTCATTATGTTGTTTGTACTACTCATAAATATTACAAGGCACGGATTAGCATCATTGTCACAGATAACTTTATTATTATAATATATAAAATGGTAAAATATTTATGTTACGCATGAAAGCTGAAGCTATGCCTAAAACGGTAACGGAAGTTTTTATCTAAGTACCCTCAGACATGCGCTCAAGAAAAGTAGTTAACAAATAATTAGTCACATAATCACGCATCCAGAGGGTCTACCATGAGTTTTCACAATCTACACTCGCTAGCGACTGAAGTTACAAAAATGTATGAAAATATTGTACAGCGCCTCTAGCGGATAGTTGGGTACTAAAACCTCACGTAGCTAACTATCCTACGTCACAGCGTACTACAGCGACTGTAGTTTGCGCTCATTAATTTGCTTAGAATTTGGTACCATGAGTAACAATTTAGACAGATGTCATAGTTACGAACTATTACTACTGTAGTAACGTCAGCTGATCTAAATGTGACAACTCATGGTAGACCTACAGAACTGATACTATGTGGCATTTGAAACAGTTAAAGCTAAATAAACTTAAAAATGATCACAATAAGCTCCAACATCCAGCGACATACAATTAATAAACTATAACATACAATCTTATTTTAAAATCATCAGTCGCTACCATTCGCTTAGCGACCAATGAATTAATAGGTAAGTTGGTAAATCAAAAATTCACAACGCAAAATGCACTGTTTGGCACAAGTGAATTGGATGGTTACTTATTTATTGATACAAAGATTAATAATTTTATCTTTGCGTTACTACTTTCGAGTTAGGTAGGTTTATTCGAGTTTCTGCATTATAAAAATGAAAAAGATATCTAGAAATTCGTTCGTATATAAAAATATTGCGAGGACTCGTAAGTATTCACTGGAGAATGGTAACATTTTCAAAAATTTTGGACCCGAAATTTCGTAATTGTCTTACCCTTCACGCGTCTTTATTAATAAAACTTTTAAATATTAACAATACTCGTATGGTAATTTCAAACTAAAATTAATTAATAAATAGTATGTAATTATTTCTAAACGCTCAAAAAGTTGACTAAATGCAAGTTCCTCATTGTGTAGAGCGTACACAAGCAAGTTGCTTATCACAGCCGTAATTGATGTGCGTATCATACGTATATTTTCAAACAAAAACATAGTAAAAAAGAAAAGACTGTTTGTAAACCAAAAGTAGAAATTTACAGGTATCCACTAACGCACCTTACATTTTCTCCATGTAGGTAGATACATTGTTTATGACAAGATCCTTGAACGTTTAAACATTTTTTCAGATATAAAACATTAATATTTACAAATCACAGTATGTAATCATAATTATCCCTAAACAGAACTTGCATCCAGTCGAACGCGCAAACAAATAAGTCAAAGAAAATGATATCATATAGAAACTTTGCGGCATCTTTTCGGCACACAAACTTTCTATTGTTTGTAAAAAATTTCGTTATTTGATGTGCATTCTCAACTTTCTAAGCGTTATTGCGCCGTCTCCGCTTGGTCTTGATTCTTTACTGCTCTCCTTTCCTTCTTAATGGCTTTCTTATCCGCAGCCTTCTTTGCATTAGCCTCATCATTAGCTGGGTTGTCCCATTCCTGTCTTCTGCCGGAGCCGAATACATTGTAGAACGTTCCGCAGAATATGTAGATTCCACCGGCGATGTAGAATACTTTCCTCCATTGTGCTTGTGTGGGCTGGAAAAAAGAAATGCAAAATTATTGAATACATTTTGTTTTAGTTCTTCTAAGGTTCAAAATCCTAGTCAAGAGCTTCCTCTATCCTAATACCTAGATGTGCTATCAAAGTATTAGAAGATCATCCAAAAGATTTCGAGCGAAAAACTATAGACTTACCCTGCCCTCAATAATATAACCAGCGACAATGGGAGCCAGTAGTCCAGTCAAATTAGCCAAGCAGTTCGTAAACGCCATGAGGATGCCAGCGAAACGCGGAGAGAGGTCCAAATGGTTCACCTAGTGAAGAAAAATATTGGTTAATCATTTGACTGGCAGTATACTTTAGTAAACTTATAAAATCGTTCTCTTTTCATAATCTCTTAGATAAACGATGAAAGATCAGAGGATCTTACCTTAAAGCCAGAGTAGATACCACCGTTGAGACCAACACCGACGGCCAGAATAGCAACTGTAGCCGCGGGATTGCAGCCTGTGTTGGCTGCTATGAATAGACCCACTGCCGGACCATATTGACCTAGAAAAAACCATTAAACACCATTTAAGAAAATCGCCGTATCGTCAACATAGGTGAAAATTAATGTCAGTCATTAAGACTAAGTAGAAATAATGGTGGGTGTACGATACGAGTATACGGACAACTGACAGGAACCGCGATAATATTGTAGAAATGGACTAGCATTACGCCAGAACGAAAGAAAATAGAAAAGAAGTGAACCGAGAAAAGATCCTTGCCTCGTTAGGCAGAACAGCACTATTTGGCTTATAAATTATTTGGAGAAGATGATGAAAGTGTGTGCATGTTTGGTCTCAGAAGTTCATATTTTGGTGTAAACATTAGTGATAAAGATTGAAAGCTTACCGATACTGTTGATAACCTTCCTGACTTGCGTGTGGTTGAATCTGCCGCTGGACAACATCCAATCGGCGACCACTGAGATGAACATTGAAAACAGCCACATGCACAGATATGGTAACGCTGATACGAAGCCATTCTGAAAATAAAACGAAAGGGTATCAATGGAATAATTTACTTTGCCACAACACAATGCCTAGGTACCTTACCTACACCTTAAATATACGAGTAGGTATCAATTAAGGTACGAATTTATAGGAAGAAAACAGCAATATAGCTAAAGTAAGTTCGTATGAGGTTAGCTAGGTAGGTCTAGTATTAGCGGCTATCTAGCCGAAATCGACAGCGTAATTTTCCCTACAACGTACAAAAGCGTGGACTTTGATACCAATAATTGTAAATATTAAATTAAATCAATAAGTAAAAGACGTTAAATTGCCTAGCATCAAAGTCTTCAATCACATCTAATAACATCCTTAGGAAAAAATACTCATCAAAACGAAATCACGAACGCCCATAAAATGCGAAACATTCTCATCACGCCATCACAAAGAGAATTAATGATATTAGCTCCAATGAAGCGCGACGTGATTCAATGTAGTCGCAATTGACCGGGCTGATCTCGGAGACTCGGTGACAATTCTCTGTGATTAATGTACGTCGACGTATACTGGGCTCCAAGTGAAATAACAATCTTTCAGCACCTACATCTTCCTGTTCTTTTTCTTATCGTGTCAGTAGTTCTTTCGAACTGGTGTGGTGAAAGGATTGTAGTGCGTCCCAGAGATCCTTTCGTGCACTTGACACCATGTCATCGAACTTTTATAGGTTCTACTAAGACACGCTGGTCTCCTCATGACCTTAGCATCGAAAGGCAGAAGCTACTGGCACTAGACCACCAGTGTTTCATCTTTTGTATTTAGGTAGACAAAAATAGAAAAAAATCGAAAAGAAAGCATTTTTCCTACTGAATTATCAACCCGTTCAACTTTCCTATCTCGGGCTATTTTATTCCTATTTATATATTATTATATTCTTATTCTTTATTCCTATCATTGACTCACATCTTTGATAGAGAAGTGCAGCACTTGTCTCATGAATGTAGGCAGTTCTGTCATCAGGGTCTCATAGCCGTAGTTTTGACCCATATGCGCCAACATGATGGCCCAGAACGGCGTGGATAGAAGGATCTTGGTCCAGGGGATAGGTGGTGACTGAAAACGAAACAAGAAACCATAGAAAACAATCACAAAAACCTATTTACAAATTCACTAGTACAATTTCTTCATGCTTGTTAAAATACTCACGCTTGAACCAGCAGCACCCCACAGGGAGCTCAGAATATACTTCTTCTCCTGTTCTTTGATCCCGGGGCATTGCTCCGGGTCCTCAGATACGAACATGAGGAAAGCGATGCACCAGACAGTCCCAACCATTCCGAACACGTAGAAGATAGACGGCCAGCCGCCAGAGAAACCATACGCGGAGAGCAATCCAGATAGTGGCATTGAGATCACCGTGCCGAATTGGGCTCCTAACAAAAAGAATATTCAGATTAGAATACCAATGAAATAACCTAGGAAAGGTCTTTAAAAACGTACTTAATTTTGCACGAAAATGAAGATTTGTCTTAGCTGAAAACCCTAATTATTTCTCAAAGCCTTATCGATATAAAGAACTCGCATGAGCATGATATTATTGACAGAATAAATGACTCAAAAGAACGTCAAACAGACAAAATAGTCATCTATACAACCTGATGATTCATTTACAGTCTAATCATTCTTCTCTTGTTTGTTTTTCGTATGTGAGTCACTCACTATCAAGTCAAGGCTGCTGTCTTATTGACTATCAAAGAGAAACCAAACAATAAGGCCCATTTACGTCATTCTCTTTCAAAAGCCTTCAATCCTTTTACCTGCATAAACAGCTGCTCCCATTCTACTCCTCTCGTTGGGTGGAATCCATTTAGCCAACATAGCGTGTGTGCACGGTACGATTGGACCCTGGAAATGACAATACAAAGTTACTGATTAAATAATAACAAATTGAGGTTGAAAGGACAACCACCACATTAATAAGAACAGAGAAAACCCCAAGAGGTCAGGTTCAACCCTAAACCGACGCACATGTTTGAAAAATGTAATGAGAGTGATTGAAACAAAAGAGGTATGTATATCAGGATCGTAGCCAGTGGAGATCCGTGGTCTCTACCCAACCCGTCGGGAAACAGGCGTGATTTTATGTACCTATGTATGCAATAAGACCTTACCTCTCCCAAGCCTTGGATGAACCGCACAAGAATAAGCCACTCGAAGCCAGCTTCAGCCGCGACTGGAACCAACAGTCCGAACACGGAGTTGATCAGCATACCCACTCCGAGAAACAGCCGAGCGCCAAATCTGGTGTGGAAATGGCCTTGTTAAATCATTTTCATGTTGTCAATCATAATTGCTGATTTGCTGATAATTCTAACAGATTTCTTAATACCTACGTAGCAACTGGAATCAGATGTAGGTAAATGACGGACAGATTACCTACCTAATAGGTGCCTATATCGCGGAAGTCAGTCCTCACTATTTTGTAGGTACTTCGGTGGATTTGGCACAGATCAAGCGTCAATGACTATCTATTGTCCATCAATTCACATCCCTACGTCATTTACTTATTAGTTACCTACCAATAACTGAATTGGATTAGCAAGCAATCTTTTACTACTTAGAACATGTCATCATCACTCTAGATATTATGCTCTATCAAAGTGCTATTAACCATGTAATCGTCGGTTAAACATTATGTGGTTTATTTTGTGGTATCATATTTCAAAACATAACAAATTACCTAGTTTACTTCATGGCAGTTCTGTGACCACATACTTAATTGCAGAGTTATATACTAATACTGTGGTTCATTTATGTGCCTATTCACCAATCTTTTTAGTTCCTGGGTTATTTTAATCAGGTGTGACTGCCAGAACTTGTAACCAGTGAAGAAACCGACTTAAAGATCCAGAATTTTCAGAGAGAATTCAGAGAAGCATCCAAATAAGTGGTTACCTCTTAGAGAGAATTCCAAATGGGATTTGTGTGATGACGTAGCCGTAGAAGAAGGAAGATAGAATGTAGCCCTGTAGCGTTGAGCTCCAGACGAACGAACCGTCTTGTGAGACCACCTGTGAACAAACGTGAACATCTTAACTCTGGGATTGTCAATTATTGAGCGGGACCTAAAAAATAACAAAAACGATCATGATCACGACTGAAGTCTCCAACTATTGTCGTAGATATCACTTCGGTCCATCGAAAGAAATCCCGAGAATTTTAAACAAAACAGCCACTTTTTTTTCAAATTGACTTGACAATTTAACTGAGTTTGTGACTAACACTTGACACTCGCAAAATGATCGACGCCATTAAAAAAAGAACTACCTTATTGTAATTCGGGGACAATAGTCATTCAGATCGTGTATTCCCGTTGTCCCCTAATTCCGTGTCCCCGACTATCGGGGACAGCGGTACTTTAATTAAATATTTAAAATGACTTCCCGTTGTCCCCGAGCCCTGTCCCCTATAAAATAGTTGAATAAAATATGCAAAAATTATGCCCGCTGTCCCCGATTTTTCATTTTTCATTAGTATTATGAGACTGCATCTTCTTTTTTACCCAACAAAGTGGATTAGTCTTGGTACCCGGTAGATTAATAAAAAAGAATTTTGACTTTGTTATTAAGTTCTTAATTGGATTTTTATATACTACTGTATTTGATCGAAATAGTAAATTATTGAAATTACTTTTCAATTTCAATTTTTTTTTTATGTATTATAGTTAGTTTATAATTAAAGTTAAGTTTTCTAGTAATTATGATAAACGGAGCGACCTTGAAAAGGATGCGCTAGGGCGTTTGTTTTTGCAGTGCTTTCATTGGCTCATGCAAAGTCCCACTCCAAAATTTGACAAAAGGATCTACTTAGTCATTGCTACTAGTGAACTTTACATTGACAACTGGTGATGTTGGTCAAAGTGTAAAGGGAAACTCATGTAAGTTGATTTTTTTAAGTTATGTTTATTATTTTTAATATTTGAAAATGAGTTTTACCTTACTAAAACTATAATATTTCCCGTACAGTACTTATAAAAAAGTAATAAACTTTCTACTTGCACAGAAAAACTACTTAGAACTTAACAATAAAAATGTTTGGGAAGTCGTTAATTTAAAATCAAAATAATGTTTCGTTTTCTCCACTAGTTATCAACAATGTCAGAAGAGTCTTAGCCAGATCAATACATACACAGAAAGGGAGGCACACTACCAACTTTTACATTTTTTTTGACTGGCCTCGCATCTCAGTTGGTAGTAGCTCTGCCTTCTGCGCTGTAGGTTGTGGGTTCGATCCCCACCCAGGACTAACATTTGTGTGATGAACACTGATGTTTGTGCTGTGTCTGGGTATTACTATGTATTCTATGTATGTATGTACAAGCTTTGATTAGTTCGAGGCTAGATGGCGTTGTGTAAAATGTCCACCAATATTTATTTACATGCTGGATACCAATTTACTAAAAAGTCTACTTGTTAAAGTGGAGCAGCAGTGTGGGAATGTCACTTGTGAAAAAAAACAAGTGTCCTGGTACAATAAAGATTGAAGTACTTAAGTAATTTCGAAAGGAGATCAGAATATCATGATGATAAGTTGTGGTTTATGTACCTAAGTTTAATAATAATTACAATTAATTTTATGAAACTTGCAGAAACATATATACAGGGTGTCCCAAAAAGTAGTGTCAAGCGAAAGTCCAGAGATAGAACACCCCTTGGGGTACCCGAATCACCCCCATGTATGTTCCGCGATTTTCTGTAGTTTTCGAGTTATTATTTTTTTTCCCAATTTTGGAAAAAAATACGACTTGAACAACTTAAAACATTTTTACAAAAAAAGTAGAAAACTTTCTTGAGATATTTTTCTTGCTTCTGAATTTTAATGAGTTGTTCTTTTATGCATCAAATAATCAGCTACGTGACTTTGATGAAAACTATGAAAATGTTGGTGTAAAGTCAAATAATTACATTCGGTGAATTACGACTTAAATTTTCAACTTTAAATTAAAAATCTTAACAAGTGATTTCATGGTTCCTAAATAAATCCAAAGAATTCTCCAGATTCTCAGCTTTCATAATCATTAAAAAAAAGTAGTACTTAATAGGCTACTTTGGCTAAAACCGGCTTTCAAAGACGGTAAGGTGGAAAATTCTTAAAATAAGCTACCTGATTAAAAAAAAAATTTTGGCCATTTTATCATTCCTAAGCTTAATTTCTTTGTTAACTAACCAAAAATGACTACAAAGAATTAGTTTATGCCGAAAAAATCAGCAATATGGCCGAATTAGGAACAAAATTAAGCGGGCCGAAAAAAAAAATTAAGGCACTTAAAATAGCTTTCATACGAATAAAGGAAACCTTTTTAAGACGATGTAGGATTTGTATTGACTAAGAAGGTTGACATTTTGAAGACTTTTGGTAAAAAATTAATAAATTTTACTAGTTGTTTTATTTCACAAATTTAGCTAAACTAAATAAATAAAACCTTCAAATATTAATGAAATCTTACTTTCCTGCAGTCATTTTTGGTTAGTTATCAAACGAAGTAAGCTAAGGAATGATAAAATGGCCAAAATCTATTTTTTTTATCAAGTAGCTAATTTTAAGAATTTTGTACCTCACCGTCTTTGAAGGCCGATTTTAGCCAAAGTAGCCAATTAAGTACTATTTTTTTTTAATGATTATGAATGCTGAGAGTCTGGAAAATTCTTTGGATTTATTTAGGAACCATGAAATCACTTGTTAAGATTTTCAATTTAAAGTTGAAAATTTAAGTCGTAATTCACCGAATGTAATTATTTGACTTTACACCAACATTTTCATAGTTTTCATCAAAGTCACGTAGCTGATTATTTGATGCATAAAAGAACAACTCATTAAAATTCAGTAGCAAAAAAAAAACCTCAAGAAAGTTTTCTACTTTTTTTGTAAGAATGTTTTAAATTGTTCAAGTCGTAATTTTTTCAAAAATTGGGAAAAAAATTAATAACTCGAAAACTATAGAAAATCGCGGAACATACATGGGGGTGATTCGGGTACCCCAAGGGGTGTTCTATCTCTGGACTTTCGCTTGACACTACTTTTTGGGACACCCTGTATAACAATTATTAGCTCGCCTATGTACATGCCACTAGTTTTAAGTTTTAAAATGTATTAATCTGTGTACAAAGTATAAATAAATAAATCAATAATTATTTTTTTACCTTAATTAAAATTGTAATCATCATCATCATCATCATCATCAGCCTATAGCAGTCCACTGCTGGATATAGGCCTCCCCTAATGAGCGCCATTGCGCCCTGTCTTCTGTTCGACGCATTCAGCCTCCACCAGCAACTTTTCGCAGACCGTCACTCTACCTTGCCGGAGGCCGTCCTACATTACGTTTGCCGAACCGCGGTCTCCACTCAAGAACTCGTAATAATTTGTAATAACTCGTGAAAATTTTTAAATAATTATAAATAAATTTTGTTTTATCTCACTTTTCTTTTTCCCACGCTAAAAACTAAGCTTTTAACAGGAAAACAGATTGAAGGGGACAACGGCACGTGAAATTTTGACTTCCCGTTGTCCCCGACCCCAAATCCACGTTTCGGGGACAACGGGAAAGATTTTTTTTCACGTCCCGCTGTCCCCGAATAGGGGACAGGGCTTCGGGGACAACGGGAATACACGATTCAGATAACTCACAGTTTCGTTAGAGGTGACATCTCCACACTCGGTGTCCATATGCTCTGATATGACAGGCAGAGCTGTGTGGTTGACCATGGCCACGATCGCCACGGACATATTGGTCCGCATGATGTACGCGTTGGCCATCCCCAGGAACAGCATGAACGTCACAAAGTGACGCATTCCCAGTCCACCTGCAATGGGAATTTCAGTTAGATACTATGGAGTATAGAAGGAAGAACTTTACATAGCTGTATGAGTTCCTCTACATCCTTCAAACTGGAATAATCTATAAGTACCTACCTACTAATATTATAAAGAGGGAAGTTTTGTATTTTTGTTTGTAATGAATAAACTCAAAAAGTACTGATCCGATTTCAAAATTAATTTACCATTAGAATGCTACATTATCCCTGAGTAACCTATCCTATATTTTTTGTAGGTACCTCGCGAGCAAAGCCGTGAGCGGAAGCTAGTAGATTATATGGAACTGGATGCAACAGGCGAAGTTGATGACACGATAGAATGACGCTCATTGGAGGCCTATATGTCCAGCGGTGGACTGTTTGTTATAGGCTTATGATGATATCTTTCTTCCACGTAAATTTTACAAGTTTTTGAAGATATTGTAACTGTAGGTAATTAGGTAGGTATGTGATACCAAACTTGAACTAACTTACACTTAAATAATCTCCTTAATGCAGCATTTTTAAAAATAATAACTTGGTTAGATGAACATAATCTCCAATTAAACTTAAAAAAAACAAAACTTATGCAGTTCTACCCCTATCAAAAAGCACCATTAGCAATTAATTATCAACTCAATAATACCCCACTTGAATGTTTAAGCACTTATCCACTTCTAGGAATACATATAGACTCAAATATTAACTGGAAAACACATATCAATAAAATTGCATCCAAAATAGCAAGATTCACTTATGCCCTATATCAACTTAAAATATCAACAGACATTAAAACAGCAACCTGTGCATACTACGCTTATGCACATGCCTGGCTTCAATATGGCATTGTACTCTGGGGAAATAGTACAGATTCCATAAAGTTATTTACCCTCCAAAAAAGATGCCTCCGTATAATCCATAATTTAGATTCAATAGTTAGCTGTAAACCTTACTTCATAAAAGAAAATATACTCACATTAACCTCTATTTATATATTAGAAGTAGGTGTATTTGTTAAAAAGAATATACATCTGTTCCAAATATATTCCCGCCCAATAAACCTCCGGCCACAAAATAAACTAGCTTTTCCATTCTCAAGACTACAAATGTTACACTCTGGCCCATATGCAATGTCTATCAAAATCTACAATAATATACCTCAATACATTCAAAATGAAAATAAATTACATAGGTTTAAACTGCTTTTAAAAAAATATTTAATTCAAAATAGTTTTTATACAGTAAAAGAATTTTTTGACGAAAATGTAAATAAAATAGTATGCAGATAAATATAATACTTAGGTAAGTACTTGCTATTTTAAGCACCTAATATAATATAGGAATAAGTAAACATAAATTCTACCCTAACTACACTAACACAAAAGAGAACACCTATTTAACTTAAAACTAATACTACCATAATTATTACCTAGATAGACCTACCTAATAGGTACTTTATTTACCTACATAGCATTATAATGTACTTACAACTGCTAATACTTATTTATCTACCTACCTACATAAAAGTTCCTACATACTACCTTAGAATACTTAATATAATACTATATACTTTATAATAACTACCTAAACCTACCCTAAACTTTATTCACATAGCAATTAAAATGTACTTACTGCTAAGACTTAATTAACCACCTACCTATAAGTTCCCATTCCTACAATACTACCTTATAGTTACTTTTTTGTTATTTTGTAAAGGCATTAAATGCCACAATTATTTTTATATTACTAAGAGGAAACTGTTTATGTTAAAATTCTATATTCTATTGTCTAAGTTTTTCTGTGAATATTGTCTCTATTATTTTATTTTAGTTGCCGTGCCCCACCCGGGCCCATGTTAGATGTATACAATACATGTGTATTGTATATGGCTCATGAATGCAATAAATACTTTGAATTTGAATTTGAATTTGAATTTGAATTTCAAATAACTTTTTATTGGGGTTTCGTAGAAGCGTGAAATAAAAGTACTCGTATGTTTAGGTAGTAAATCCTCATATCAAAGAAACAACTGAAATTACGCTGGAAATATGAGAAAGAAAAGTGGTCAGCTAATGACGTCAGCTTGGCTGACCACTTTGTTTCGTAATTATTTCTGTTTGTGTCGAGGCAGCAACTTTAATGATTAGGTAAAGGTAGTAAATAAGAAGCATGTTTTGAATCAAATACCTAATATCTAATGAGGTTCAGCCATCCTGACGCTCATCAGTTTCGATGCAAACTTTTCATGAAGATAAAGTACGAGACGGAAACAAATTTTCCCATGTTATAATACCATTTTAAATATTGTGATGAGTAGGTAGATTATATATCAAAATCACACTCGCTCGCTGACGTCAACTAAAATTACTCGTTTCTATAAAAATAAACAAAATCGCTTTTATAAATTATTACGCGTTAATAATTCCTTCGGAAAAGAAGTAGGTTAGACAACGTACCTACTTAGGTACCAACCATAAAAATACTTACCTACTTAGCCCCTAATATTTAACTGTAATTAGGTACTTACCACCATAGTTAGGTACCTACTTGTAGATAAAAAACTAGTAGATAGGTACTGAGTATCTAACCTAGTATTGATGTTTGTAAGATGATTAACAAGTAGATAAGTACCTATTTACCTACCTGTGACTATAGGTAAGTACCTACATTGATAAAGCTCTTTCTAAATATCTTATTTCTTCTTTTTTTGCTTTTATAGCCAGCCCTTACGAAAATTTTTAATCCTAGAGTAGGTAATATTTATCGGATTTTCCCTTGATTTTTCCCGATAGTAGGTTAAACACCATGGTACACTCCATACCTTTATGGCTTGCCACATGCATGATAGCTACCTACACTAAGTAGGTATATAATATCTACCTAACCTAGTCAAGGCTAAAAGCACTAGACATTTTTATTTTATGCATTCGTGTGTAAAATATCGGCAAGTCTAAAAGTTCTATAACTGTTCTGTGAACAAATCCAAACCCGCTCGTTTCGACGACGTCTTGCATTTTGGCAATAAAACACCATGGGCGAGCCAAAACGACAAAAGCCATGTTTCAGTAAATAGTTTATTAATTAAACTTGTGTGTTAATACATGTTAACGTTAAATTATGGCATTGGCCGTTCACAACCTGACAGATTGGGGATAATAAATTATGTGAATTGTGGATCGTCCAAATACAGTATTTTTATGGTCTAGCTGTCAAAGAGTCTGTGGACGATTGTAATGAGCCTGGGCCGCCCAAAGGCCTCCGTCTTGGTCCTATGTAACCGCTCTGATGAAAAGGCTTTTTAGGGATCCGTACCCGAAGGGTAAAACGGGACCCTATTACTAAGACTCTGCTGTCTGTCCGTCCGTCTATCTGTCCGCAGGCTGTATCTCATGAACCGTGATAGTTAGACAGTTGACATTTTGTATTTCTGTTGTCGCTAATAACAACAAATACTAAAAAAAGAATAAAATAAATATTTAAAGGGGCTCCCGTACAACTTACGTAATTTTTTTTGGCCGTTTTTATAGATATTGGTAAGGAACCCTTCGTGCGCGAGTCTGACTCGCACTTGGCCGGTTTTTTCAGTTATCTTACGATAAACGCTCCGTTGTACCTACAGCGACTTTGATCTGGTCTTTGAAGCTGTAAAACTATTTGAAATAAAATCATTCGTCTAGACTAGATAGACATCGAGATTCAAGACGATTTACCTACAAGTCACTATAAATAACATAGAAAATAGATGGACACGTGTTGACTGACTGCTAACGACGGTTTATGGCTTCGTTTCGACATTTGGATTGCCGCACTTAGGTACAACACAGAGTGGCTTTCTACCTTTATATCTAGGCTTTATACCTAGTACATATCTATACCTATATAAGAGCTTAACCTGACTGACTGACTGACTGATTTATCATCATCGCCCAGCCGAAACCGCTGAAGCTAGAAAGCTGAAATTTGGAAGGTGGTTTCCTTTTATAACAAAACCACCCACTAAGACGGGATTTTTGGAAATTCCACCTCTAAGGGGGTGAAAAAGGGTGTAAACGTTAGTATGAAACTTTTTAACGCGTGGAGTGATTTTCATGAAACTTTGTTTGTGCACTGTAAATGCAAAATGAATGGATACGTGTTTCAGGATTTTTCAATATAACCATCAAAAAGGGGTCAAATGTGGGGTCAATTTTTGTATGGGAACTTTTTAACGGGTGGTGCGATTGGCCTGAAACTTTGTTTGTGTACTGTAAATGTAAAATAAATGAACACGTGTTTCAGGATTTTTCAATATAACCTTCTAAAAGGGGTCAAAGGGGGGTCAATGTTAGTATGGAATTTTTCTAACGGGTGGTGCGATTGGTCTGAAACTTTGCTTGTAGGTACATATACTAGTAGAGATGATTCAGTCTAAAAATGCACGCCGCTCCAATGTATTTGCTACTCTATTTCCTCTATATACGGTACAAGTACAAGTGGAGGGGCGTGCAATTTTAGATTGAAACCTCTCTACCTAGGTACCTACCTACCTAGGTAGGTAGGTAGGTACCTAGGTACATCATGATGCTTTGTAACCTATGCAACAAATGGATATGCTGATCTTACTACTTTTTTGACATTGTGGAATCTACAACCAGATTTCCACTACATTGAGGGTGCAAGCGGAATATGTGACGTAATATTTATATGAGACTAAAAGGACCATCCTACTCAAAGGTTTCGTCATTATTCGCAACAAAGTATTTTGCTTTTCACGTAAAATATTAGGTAGTTAATTTAAAATGTAGGTGATACCCTTCGTGAAATTTTTTATTGCTCCATATTCATGCTATTAGCTTGAAAGACGAGCTCTGAAATC
This sequence comes from Cosmorhoe ocellata, assembly GCA_963675405.1. Lineage (NCBI taxonomy): Eukaryota > Metazoa > Arthropoda > Insecta > Lepidoptera > Geometridae > Cosmorhoe > Cosmorhoe ocellata. The sequence goes on along the minus strand of OY776256.1, from coordinate 8,871,644 downwards.
ATGGTTCCTAATTATAAGGTTTTGATAGAAAATCGTTTTTGTTTCTACCGACCGTGCAGAGACAGTAATAACAAAGTAGCAATGGTAGATAGGTATTGTGTTTTCGTGGAGCTTAAATAATCTGAAAAATAGGCTGAATTTATCAGACATAGCTAATTTCACGGATCGCGTGTCAATCTGAAAAAAACGCTATAAAAACAGGATATTGTATACAGAATACAATGCACGCTAGATGTCACTTTGCGCTATTACCTTTATAAAAAGACCTTGGCAATTCATCATTCTTACAAACTTTATTCATGATCCTAATTTACTTATCACACACGTTGGTACTTCTTACACGTTACCTAGTAAGTCAGATCTACGCTGAAGGCTAGGATCATTTGCGTCTGCAGGAAAAATTCGCTGCACAGGAAATGGATGGTAACTGGTTTTACCAATTTTGTAAACTTACATTATTTGCTTGTCGCGTCGACAAAATTTAAGTAACTTTACCTATTTTTTCTGGTAATTATAACTTAAATATGATGGAGTAAAATGGGCTGGTTCGCAATAAGTTACATCCAAACGATTCCAAAAAATGTGGTAGAATGCAGTGGAGTATAATTATCCTATTATTTTCTCATTATTTCTGCGTCTCTCCGTCTCGTCTCCGAAGGTAGTGCCATAGATAAAACCTAAGTAACCTAACCTATAAGTAGAGGTGAAATAGGGAAAAAAATACCTTTATAGGTGTAGGTACTAGAAAATTCACAGCTAGTAGGTACCTTTTTTCTTTTTTTTTTCTCAACTGAATCTCGGAAATCATCGGAAATCTGCAACCAGATTTCCGCTCGCATTGAGGGTGCAAGCGGAATATGTGAGGTTGTCCGTCTAAAAAACGACGGAGCACTCACTAAACCTCCCCGGTGACCATACGGAACGCACCGGTTCCCTTGTCGAAAAGTGCTGCAGGCCGCAGCCCTTCCACGGAGCGGCAAGCCACTCCAGAGTACATAGGTACCTAATAACCCATTAGGGATAGATAAGCCTTTATCATTCACGGTCGGTAACTCGTGTAAACAATTTCGACAGGTGATTTATTGGAACCTATTTAGGTGATTTCATGATCGAAAATTCGTAATGGGGGGAACAAGTACTTTACATTGTGTTTCAAGGTCGACTCGTTTTGAGATGATTGATAAACGAATTATTATTTGACGTAAAATTTAGCCATTGTAGTCTTCTATCGGTAAAAAGTTAAAATCTTATTGAATGGGCTGTTATGCAAATTTTTGACAAGATAAAATTACTATGCAGTTTAGACTTGCGTCGAAACTTGCCTTTATAGGTATCAGGAATAAACATCGTAATAGTCGGAACGTTTTTGATGTCCATGACCTTGATAAGATAATATTAATTTAGTTATATTATAGCAACAAGGTTCCTGATACCCGGCGTCCTCGATGACGTCACCTCATGTTGCGAACTGGGATTTCTCCAACACGTGCCGCACGCGACTCAAAATGACTTTAGCTACCAAAATAAACCTACAATACTTTTCTATTGATAATAATTAGGTAGTTTACAGAAAAAAAAACGCTAAAGACCTTTTTTATTGATGATCAATACAACAATAAAAAACCATAATTTTTTTTGAACTGATCACTCTTTTGACAACCTTTCTCTAGCCTCAAAGGTTTGCTGGAGGAAAACTCTTTTTAGGGTTAAAAGCTCGCTTTCACATGCCATCTCTTTTTAATAAGCCCGAACTATTATGTCTATTAAGTATTGTGTTTTTGCATTAGGTAAACTAAACAAGACTAAACTGTCTGCGGATAAAAATCAAACACCGGGTGTGTTTGATTTTTATCCGAAGACACCCCTATAAACATGGGAGATAGTCAAACTTACCAGAATCTGGTACCTGGTCTTCCAATCCTGGCTGCTCCCATACCAGCACGTGGCCACTACGCGTACGAGACACCATAGCGAAGGTAGAAAATAAACAAAGCCGTAAATGAAATAAACAAAATCTAACTCATAAAAGGGGGTGATACGACTATGTCACGATTCTAGACTCCATATTGAATTATGAAGAGAAAGGAGGGAAGATAATCAAGCACCAGTTGATAGAGGCAATTAAAAGTTGAAAGAACTGAAAACTACGTCACGTAGAAACCATAATTTAATTAAAAAGATCAAAGATAGGAAGAAAAGGGGTGAACAATGTCTACCGTTAGGTAGAGGAGGAGACGCGGCAGTATTATGTGACGTTGGTGAGTGAACCAAGAGGGGAGGTTCGTCTGAGGGGAGACATGGCGAATGTGAGGACGAGGTTTTTACGTGAAATGAACCGACCAGCGTCTGCCGGCCGTCGCGACTGACTGTAAATATACGAGGGCACAGATGAAGTTGAAGTAGTCAACGTTACCTATACTGAAGTTTCACTGCGAGAGTGACTCATTTAACTGTAACAGGCTCATATTTTAATACATAGGTATTTTATGCGACGCCTGTGATTCATGCAATGCTAGAAAAAGGAGAATGAGTTTTACGTGCTTTTATATTTTTTTAGATCATCCAATGTAACATTTTGAATCTTAAATCTCAATGCTCAATGGTCTATGCATGACCTACTGTCACTTGGTTTAGGCGCAATTTACAATTTACACACTAATACCTAAGCTAATAATAAGCTAGGGAGCTTTAGAGATGGAAGTTGACAATAAATACTTTTTGCTGCTTGAGCCAGTGACTTTAGAATTGGGGGGACATTCCATAGCTGTTGAAGTAATCACATAATAAACTCTGGAGATGTTTACTTTGGGAAGTAGGTACGTAGATTGTAGTACCTAAGTAGGTTGTAAGTATTACATATTGTAAGTTGTTGTTTCATGTGGTAGATGCTCCATCCATCTTTTCAAATCACTCGTTTCAGCAGTTTGAGCAATTTCCAAGAGATAGTCTTGAAAGATAAAAAGACTACATGATCCCGTACCTACGGAGCTCAAAAAAGTCGCATATCTTTCTGAGGATCAAAAAATAAAATTTGACAACAACCGACGTGCGCTGGCTCGAAAGGACTTCCACATTTCAGCCTGGATTGCGCCCCACGCAATATTAAATCTAAAACTGTCGACGCAGAGCTCATTTTAGATTAAAGCAGCTTCGGACTGCCACTTTACCTGGAGGGAGGCAGGGCTGCGGGGGAACTGAACACGCGTTCAGAGCATGCGATGACGTCAGAACCTCATTTTTTCCTACGAATGCTGAATGCTGAAGTATTCTATGGCGCACAAAAAAATTAGCAGCATGAATCAACTATGTAGAAACGAAACTCCGTAGGTACTAGTAGGCGGAAACTATTCACGTGACTTTGCCCACCGTACTATAAGATACGTCACGCATTACGCAGACAGCGAAAGACGAGCAATAGTGTAGCGGGTACAACTTTACCGTGAGAGGATTAAAATCCTATTCGCCATCTAGCGCCGTTTTTGTGCCCTCTAAATAGGTATAAAATATTGGTGGACGGTTGACACAGCCCTAAACTAAGCAAAGCTAGTAAAGAAACCAAGATAACCATTTTTTTTTGTAAACACGTACTACACATAATCCTACTAATTATTGTAAACGCGAAAGTTTGTAGGTAAGAATGTATGGATGTATGTTTGTTACTCTTCACGCTGAAACGGCTGAAAGGATCTGGATGAAATTTGACACAGATATAAATGTACGGTTCTCGCGGGATAGATTTGTTTTTGATTTTCAAGGTACCACGCGGGCGAAGCCGCGAGCAGAAGCTAGTATTTTATATCCGGGCACAGGTTGAAGAACCTAATAGTAATAAACATCTTAAATTTGAACTTTAGCAGTTACACATCTATTGGCAGGTATACTTAATTGGTTGTTTATACCGCCTATGGTCAATGCTCACCCATTATGTATTACTTAATCTGTATAGCGAAGATGACCGGTATGAAGTTTGGAGATAAGATTTTTTGTCTGTCTGAGTCTCAGAATTTTTATCGAGAAAACTATCTAAGCATAGGTACTTAGGTATACGAGTATACCTAGGTAGGTACCTACTTATGTTTTTTTCAAAAAGTTATTGGCATGGTAGGTATAATGAATTCTACTCGCGATTATTCTAAGTTTAGGAGTAGGTACAATTCTAATAAAGACTTTCGTAAATACCTACATAAGTACCTGCCTACCTACAAGATTATATTTACCTACATACGTACGATTATCTTATGATTACTTATCGTTTTAATTGTTCTCTTTACGTCTCTTTTCGCTCTCTGTAGCGCCTTATTCAGTTGGCATTATGTAAATTTCAGCAGTCTTATAATTTTTATAATATTTATACCTAGGTAGCTACCTAGGTAGGTACTTAATATTATCAATTTTATGTAATAGGTGCATGTAGATTGTAGGAGCCTCTAAAGCGTAAAAATAGTAAAAATAGTGAAAAGATAAGAAGAAGTTGTGATAATATAAGAATGAGAATGATAATGATGACACTGTGTGATTTTTAAATGGTTTTTATGAATTTGTAACGTGATATTGTGGTCTAATTATTCACTCTATCGTGGCTTCGTGAGTCTCTGTGGAAAACCCATGTGCATGGTGACGAGTCAATTGACACGCTATGCAACCAATAAATGCAAGTATCTACCCACCCTATACCTATAGGTGGGTACCTATATTCACCCCTACCCTTATTTTTGAGGTTAAACTAAGCGAGAACCAAAAACGGTTGACTAATACAAATCTGTGCTAATACCTGAGGTTACCATATAATAAATAAATAAATAAATAATGCTGGACAATCCACACAGCATCATCTAGCCCCAAAGTAAGCTACTCAAAGCTTGTGTTACGGGTACTAGATAACTGATATATTTTAATACATTATAAATACATAGATAGATATTTTTTATTATACATATAAAACACCCAGACCAACGGAACAAATTTCTGCAGATCGTACACAAATTTGTTCCGCGCCGGGAATCGAACCCGCAACCTCTTGCGTCGCAGGCGGACTCTCGCCCGCTGCGCCACTGAGGTCGTCAATATAGTCATCGTTATGTTTATTTCAGGACCTACATCGATTTTCAGGACTGAAAAATTGAAAGCTAGAGAGCAAAACTCAAAGACTAGGTACATAAAGACAAATAAATACTTATAAAAGCGGAAAGAGATACGAGTACCTACCTATTATAATTGATTATCAACAATCTTTTGGTCTTGACCCTACAAAACAAATTCAAAGTGATACTAGTAACGCCATCTAACGTCATACCTTAGATTCTAAGGCTTAGAAGATAAAGCTACGGCGTAGAGACATACGGATCTTTCGTAATACCTACTTTGTTAGCATCAATGCCATTTAAATAGTACTGAAAGGTCAAAGTAGATGGCGCTAGTATACTGCCAGCTGAAAATACAGGTTTCATTATCACCCTCATTAGCTAGTTTCAATGTTATCACACGCTGACAGTGCTGTTATTAGGTACTCGTATTAGCTAAGACCTTGTCAAGGAAATTTCACAATTTAATCCTAGTAGGGTGAGCTAGTATGCCGAACGGTATTAACCAACCGAAATCCAATTTATCCTTATCCTTACTTAATTTCTAAATGCGAAAGTAGTTCGTGTGCGTTACCCAATCACGCATAAACTACCTGAACCTTGAATTTGGTACAAAGAGACTACAGCTTGAGAAAGGGCATAGGTTACCTTTACTCCCTAAAAAATTTACCTGCGGTTCCCATGGGATAGATACGTTTTTGTTTTTCAAGGTACCTAACATGCAGGCGAAATCGTTGGCGGAGGCTAGTTCTTTATCTGTATTCTAATATCACGAAACTTTGAATATAAATTGGTTAATTCAAAAGCTGTTCTATTTCAAAGTAGGTATTTAGGACGAACAACAATATTAGGTACTTATCTACCTATCTACAGGTAGGTAGGTAGGTACTTATATGGATGTGTCATACAAAGGCGGTCAGATTGAATAACGAGCCACAATGAGGTCTACATTCATTCTTATTGTGATGCCCGGATGTACTTAGATAATGATTGGGTAGGTACTCGGTACGGTACAGCTGAGATCACCCTCCCACATCATGTGCCGGTTATATGAAAAAGGGGATTTATGGAACTTTTGTTCAGTAATCCCCTTTGCTTTCCCTTTAAGAACTGGAAGGGCATTTCTGGACATAAAGTCCATTAATGCCCTTCACAGGGGAATTTTGAAATACGCCTATTAGAATAAGTAAGAACTAAAGACTTCTTTTGATTTTTTTTCGGTCTCCCACGTTCTTTTGGTTTTTTCAGATGAAAATTAAAAAATATCAAAATATCACTATTTTAATTTCTTAAAAAAACTCTTTGGATGAGGTATTATTTGGTGGCACGGGGTCTATAAGTGATCCGTGGTTTGAGGTCTTTGTCCTGAGTAGAAAAACAATTAGCGAACACTATAACAAACATTTAAAAAAATCAAAATAACATTAGGTTAATACAAAATCTATTAAATTACTATTTGGATTAATTGGTACCAAATCAACACACCTACCTAAATTAAAAAAAAAAAACAAAACGTTCGAATCGAAGTTGTGTGAAAAATTTTGGGTTGAACCTCGAAACAGAAATACTCCGTGCTTCTCATTTCAACCCAAAATCTTTCAAGCCCATCATTATTTTTCTTCATTCAACCATAATGTCTGATGGAACCCATGCCCCGGATTTGATAACCAGCACTAAAATGGTACTCGTATAAAGCCACTTTAGATTTTTTCGGGAATCGAATCCTCACGTTTACATCTCAGGCAATCCGCTACGCCACGCATGTCAATCTCCTCGTCAACTGCGGTAGGTATACGGTACAAAGGAACAATAGACACGATCAGACGACACATTCTAGGGCATAAGTCCCGTTTCGCATGGTGATTCGACGACAGTGGGCGCGACAGTTCAATAATGAAAGCATATTGGCCATTATTATGCTATGACGGACGACGCGATGCTACGAGTAGAACGCGATAATTAAAAGGTACCGCTAACACTTAATGTTATAGAGCATAGGGATTGGCTCCATGCATTCCAATATTTTTGAATGGTTTCTCCTGCGTAGACTGATGTAGCATTTGCGAGCGATTCGTCCGAATCTGAGATGAAATATAAATAACAGCGAGCGACTTTTAATCGTAAACGTGTGGTAGGGCTAGTGTCTGCATTGCGTCTGCGACTGCCGCAAACATTACCTATCTACTTTGAGCAAGCCCTTACTGTCTCACCTTGACATTGAGTTTGCGACTGAGCAACAGATGACTATCAGATATTTAAATCCTGAGCGGAGGTCGATGATATTTACATGTAATAACGTTACAGCAATCATAATTTGTGATATAATCGCAATTTAAATACCGATCGCAGGACTTCACCAAGTCTTGATGAGTGGGTACCACAACTAGATCAACGTATCTTACGCAACAAGCGTAATTGTAATCTTTTACCATTGCATTTTTGGAATCTTATTCAAAAAAGTAATTTAATCAGTAAGTTAGGTTTAAGGTTTTAAAATTGTTGCGTTTTACCGACAAAAAATGTGCAAAATGCCATTGTAGGAATAGAAAACCGTAGAGTGACTATTCTTAGGATACGGCGAGATATTAGCCTAGGCTCCAAGGTATAAGATTGGAAGGGCAATGAAGCAAATTAAATTACGCTTGTTTGATGGATGTATAAAAACAAATACAATTAACTATCGCGGCCATTTATTGAATGGCATTGACTCAAATCGCACAGAATGAACAAAATAAGTAGAAAAATCTAGTGCAGTTAGTTTTGGAGGCATCTTCAAAATCTGGCAAAGAAGATTTGCACAAGTATGTAATGAGTGCGGCAACATTCCTAGATGATTTATAAAGCGTAAGGCGAAACATTTTTGATCGTTTACTTTAGTACCCAAATTACCTATACGCTGTAGTAGTGCCTTTGATTCCCCATTGAGAATCGGAAGGGGATTTCTGGACAAAAAGTCCAAAAATCCTTTGCAGGGGATTTCTGGTATAGCCAATATACAAGTCTCGTGCGATGAATGAATATCTCAGTTCACATCCATAAACCTACAAACAAGCAGGTAAGTATTTTGTATTTTATTTATTTAGCTGCTGGCTTGCTGATTTATCGAACTATTGTTTACTTAAACCTATTTGTTTTTGTATATTCAGTCGGCTATCACGAGAAGCACAAACCATAAAAAAATTGCTAATTAATAAATCTACCTTGAACGATCTCATTAGCAATTCATTTGAATTTATCGTATTGTACGGATTTATGCTAATAATCGATTGCTTGAAGATAGGTAGGTGTTTTAACTTCGTACCTACATAAAGATTTTTGATAGTTTTTCCCAAATCTAAGTTTCCGGGTATTTTCAGAGGACTTATCTCATGTTTGATATGTTTTCTGGTGATAAAAACCTGTCCAAATTGGCAGTTAGAGTAGGTATTGGACCGCGCCATTTCAAACAATGACGCTTTTATTTTTCTTTCTAGTTAGTTCGGATCACAGACAGAACTTTGAATAAGGCACTAGAAATGTTATACCTAAGTCGCTCCATATAATTACAAGTTATCAATATAAATTTATTACTATCGATTTTTTATAACATATCGCAAAACAGTTAATAAAATTGTCTTCGTCAATATGCACCAGAACTAGAGGGTTAAGTTTCCAAACATAGGTACTTACCTACCCTTTTTATTTTAAGTGTTTTTTCTCATCCTACAACAGCTAATAAGTACCTACTTAGTACAATATTTATCTTTGGCAATATGCACTAGAATTAGGGGTAAAGTTTGTGTGTAGGCTAACCTAAAAAACATCTTAAATACTTTCTAAGTAGGTCTTTAAGAACTATCTTTAAACTATACCCCTTTTTCATTTGAATGCTGCGCTTCAAATAAAATAAATGCGGTATATTTGCACAGATTTAATCAAAATCCACGTAAGTAGGTAGGTAAATACCACATGAAATCAGCATACAACCACGCGGGACATCTATAAAGTATTCTGATGTGTACCTACCTTTAGCACGAACTTGGTAGTGTTTTCGAATAAACTACGAGAGCGTTATTTGTTTATGCTAATTTAATTTTAAAGTTGTGAAATAAAAACTAAAGTCAATTTAACAATGATAACGGTTAATTGCTCTTGGTTACCAAAAATATCAGGCTAAGGATAGTAGTAAAGTAAAGTGCCTAGAATTTATAGCAAGAAATACATGTTACAAAGACGTTATTTTTCATAGTACCTACCTACCTATGTCCATTGTATTCTGCCATGTTATGGCGTGCAATATTTAGTTTATTGGATTACATAAAGGATAATTTACATGGATTGATTGATAGGTAGGTAGGTACCTACTTACCTACCTACTCATACATAAAAGTTATACCTACATAAAAGTATTGCCAGAGCTATTCTGTAACCTATCGTATCACTCTCAAAAGTCAGAAAACAAGTCACTCGCAACGAAAGAAAAGGTATCGAAATCCACATTCCCCTAATTTAGCTTTGGACTTAGGTATAATGTCATTAAAACATCTATCAGTGGTAAGTAGGTACCTACATTTTCTCTTTCCTGAACACAAACAATCGTCTCTTTGAAACACACCAAGATCTTTAAAAACTCGTGCTGAAATCTCTTGCTAAACCAATAATCTTACCAAGTGACAGATGAACGATAAAAGAGATTTATATCAGTACTTGTATTATCAGTCAACAATAGGTAGACACTTACATAGGAAGTTAACTTTCTGTCATGTTGATATTAACGAATAATACCTAGACCAATTTTAGGGATTTATATAAATAAAACTAGCTGACCCGCGCGTGACTTCGTCTGCGCGTTTTAAGTAAGTAATATACGTTTTCTTACCTTTTAAACCTTCCCTAGACCTCCACGAACATTTCAAGACCAAGATAAGATAAATCCGTGTAGCCGTTCTCGAGTTTTAGCGAGACTAACGAACAGCAATTCATTTTTATATATATAGATTTCCTTCATTATTATCTTAAAATACCACCACATTAATTTTACCAGACGATTTTTATGGACAAATATTTTTATCAGTTCACGCTAAGATACGAGTAATTATATAAACTACTAACTGACCCGGCACTGCCCGGCAGACTTCGTACTTATTTAGAAAACGTTTGTATGGGAAATAGAAAAGGGCTATTTTTAGGGTTTTCCCGGCAGTTATTCGATTTTTTCTTACCTTTTAAACCTTCCCTAGACCTCCACGAACATTTCAAGACCAAGATAAGATAAATCCGTTTAGCCGTTCTCGAGTTCTAGCGAGACTAAAGAACAGCAATTCATTTTTATATATATAGATAATTATATACTATATAGGTAATAGCTTGTATAGGTACTTACTCGTGCAAAATTAACATAACATTTGCCGTAGATTATATTGCGCAACTTATTACACCAACGTTCAATTCAATATTGTATTTTACAACTTAGGTATATTTTACCCGCAACTTGGTCTGTGTATAAACACATTGTATGCTTTTTAAATGTATGCTACTGGACCTTAACTAAATTATAAAAGACACCCGGATAATATTTAAACTTAGACTTGTTGAGAACAGTTTAGAATAAATTATACCAAATTACCAAAGTATTCAGAATATTCAGTCCCCTTTTAAGGGCAAACAGAGAAAATAATTTTGGAAATTCACCCTACTTTCAACCGAATAGGTCGCTCGAAAATAAAATTCACCCCTAATTTACTTAGTTATTTGATTATCATAATTCTCATCATTTCCCTGCCCTTATCCCACGCGTGAGGTCGGCACAACATGTTTTCTTCTTCCGCTCACTCTTATCATTCGTCAACTCTGAGTCTACACGTACATTCATATCATCTTCTTTTGATAAAATATTTGAATTCCTAGAAAATATAATCTACCTACGATTCACTCACCGCTTGGTAACAGACAATAATAACCTTGGTTTTAGCAAAGTAATTACTATGCTTACTTCTATGGTTGTTAGCTCAGAAATTCGATTTTCGTTGTAGTAAGCACGAATCTAGAAATGATAGCTTACACTCTAGGTAATGTAGGCACAAGACGGTTTTACCGGTCGGTAACCATAGACCTTACTACACCATAAATACCTTCACATATGGATGTTCTAATTTTAATGTGCACTGTATTTTAAAAAAAAGTTTACATAAATATTATAGCACAGCAACTGCTTTAAAATGTTGCTTCATAGATAACCAAATCCATTGTTATTACAAAGCGTTATGATTAGTCCTACCATATAAAAATAGGTACGGTAACCGGTTTTTTACAAATAACTGTTGTATAAGCCGGTTTTCTAGTTTAATTATGGAACATTTTGAGCTCATCGCAGAAAAATCATAAGTACCTACCTACTAAACTAAGTTATACAAATACTTTTCTTCAACTTCATTCTGGTATCAGATACTCCTACCTTGTATAGAATTTAAACACAGCAATATTTTCGTAACAAATAGCTATGCCCCTAAAATGGATATCATTATTTTATGCGAAAGAAGTCGCGGGAGAGAGCTCTAGTTAGCAATCAAACTTACCATTAGGCCGCTATTTCATCTTGATTAAAAAGGACAACTTACCTGAAAAAAGATAAGTGCATTTTATTAGATAAATATTTGGATATATAATATGTGTTTTGTTTATGTTAATTAAATAGGTTTTTTTTACTTTTTCAAATAGTAAGTACTTACTTACTTCTTTTTTATTAATTAAACTAGCTTCCACCCACGGCTTCGCCCGCGTGGTAGCTTGAAAAATAAAAACAAATCTTTCCCGCGGGAACCGTACATTTTTTCGGGATAAAATGTAGCCTATGTGTTATTCCAGACCATAATCTATATCTGTGCCAAATTTCATTCAGATCCGTTCAGCCGTTTTAGCGTGAAAGAGTAACAAACATACATCCATCCGTACATTCTTACAAACTTTCGCGTTTATAATATTAGTAGGATATTTATTAATACTACATTGCAAATAATATTTATTTATTTTATTTTAAACAACTATAATTGTGCCAAAAAAACGGGGTATTAAACAAAAGGATAACCCCCTTTGCCTTATTTCTTGTTATGTAGTGTAGTTAGGTACTTACTGTCGTAACACTTTGAACAAAAAAATTACCATTTATTTTACTGTGTGCTTCAATTGAATCAACAAGTGACAAGTGTGTTGAAATGACCTTGAGTGCATGCTTAGTGCAGCAATAACTGCGTTACAAGTACTTACAAGTAGGTACATTTAAAAATTATATTCTAGTACACAAAAGACGTAATATTTGAATTACAAGAACAATTAAAAACAAAAAGAACGAGAATAAAAACTCATAAAGACCCAGGGTAAATTATGTTGTTCTGCTCATTTTTAAAATAACGCTTTAGACGTACATAAAAATAACATTACTTAATATAACAGTCCGGCAGCTATTTATAATGAACACAGTGCTAAGACAGCACGCAGCCCTTCCCTACAGCACTAAGTTAACTAATAAGAGACGGAATGATAATGTTTGCCCTCAACCAACAACCCTAAAATTTGCCTTTGCGAACAAATTTTATCTTTTTCTTGGTCCGTTCCTATACAACAGACTAAATTAAATGTCTAATTTGTACGTACTTAACTATAATAATTGTAAAACTGCTATTAAACTCACACTACAAAGTCTATCCTACGATGATACAGAGAAGCTATTAGATATTATCAAGTAAAATATATTTTATAAGTTCATAAATAACAGTAACCTAGTTAGTATCCTTAGTATAGTGATTTTCCTAGATATTATACTCAATGTAAGTTAATACCATGCACAAATTATTTCTAACTTAAACAAAATGTATAATATGCCTTAATAGTAAGAGTAAGTGATTATTTTATAATATAGCACTGTTATCGCCTGAAACACAGGATTACCTAGTTCAGGCTCAATTAGTTTACTTAGCTATGTTTAGTCGTTTAGTGCACCTTATGTACCCTTTGTCTTATTATGTTTTTTGAATAAATTTTATTATTATTATTTTATTATTACTAGTGGTCGCCCGCGACTTCGTCCACGTTTCATTCGTAAATATTTTGTTTAATACAAATACAACAAATCAAAAACCATGAAATAAATACCCGTCTAATACTAATAATAATGTGTTCAGATCGCGTAAGTTTAAAAGTACATAAATCAAAAACCATGAAAATCGGTCCAGCAGTTCTGGAGTTATAAGTGCTCGAACAAACTCGTCTTTTTGTATGTGTTTCGTATGTAGTGTATTTAAACCAATAAGTGTCCATTTATTTTGCAATTCATGTATCTAAATTGTGTTTCAAACTAATCACTCTTCTCGTCAAAAAGTCTATACAAACTATGACACCCCTTTTTTCCCTTTGTGAGGGTTATATTCGAAAACCCTTAAATGTGTGTCCATTTATTTTGCCTATTAAGTATTTAAACCGAGTTTCAAACAAATCGCACCACTCGTCGAAAGAACTTTGACACCCCATTTAACCCTTTATAGAGGGTTGTTTTGATAAAATCTATATAATAATATACATTTTAAATTATTTTGCATTCAAAGTATCCAAACCAAGATTCAGACTCATCGTACCTGTTCAATACAGAACATAAAAAGCTACTAAATATCTTTTACCAAATAGTAACTATTTAATTTTAAGTTAGCAATACTGATTTATTGTTGGCAACACTCTCTTCAACATTGATCGTGCTATTGAGCGGTCTGAGCACTTTATAGTTTCAATAAAACTAATTAATTTTAAAGTCTATTAGCCTTTTATTTAACAGGCTAAAGTGGTCCTTCAAGTCTAAGTAATCAGTGAAAGTGTTTTCTTCGTTGTGCGCACGTCTGAACAGTGGTTTTCGGGACTTGCAATATCGAGTCGTTGCAACCACGCCATATTGGTCGGCGCCGGGAGGAGATTTACCTAGCTGTTTCTCGCTGATTCGCCCTGGAGCGAGTCGCGGAAAGCTTATTTCGACGCTATATCGTCGATACAGATGGTGAAATAAGTCGGATTTCTATAAATTCGTGAAAAAAAACCATCGGCATACAACATTTTGGCGCTTCGAAAATTTTCCAGCCATAGACAAGCGAAGCGGGCAGACGTCGAGGAAGAGGCCATAAATTTGCTTCCACAGTTGGCAAAATTGCTTCGAGTCTTCTTCACATCGAAACGTCAAACGTCAAAAGTTTGGTTGTCACTGGATTGTCAGTGCCATTGTCGTACGGAATCAAAACAAACATTTCGTCAAACGTATATTTGAAACTTTCAATTGGTGTTTGCGGCAAAATTTAAGCATTTAAGATGGTATTATAGTGCGGAATCTCGAATAAAGTGCGGTTGTGCGTTATTATATTACGTAAATAAGAAGTGCGAAAGTGTACGGAGTGCGTAACTACAATGTCGGAACTGGAACTGAAGCGGCTGCGCGCTCAGCGCGGCCAATGTAAGTCTACTATTACCCGCATTGAGAACTTTATGAGCGACCCTATCAACGAAGCATCTTTCACATCAGACACTTTAGAGGCTAGAAAAGAAAAACTCATAAGTACATTAAAGAGCTATGAGAGTGTTAACTTAGAAATATTAAACTTAGATGATAAAGATACAGAATTAGTAGGCGATATTGAAGATAAATACTATTCTGTTTTGGGGAAGATTAATGCAGCATTAAGGCAATTAAAAACAAAAGTAGACAATGAAAGGCATTCCATATCCACATGCAAACTGCCTAGTATAGAACTTTCCACTTTTGATGGGAACGATTTTGCACAGTTCAAACCTTTTATGGACTTATTTAATGCTGTCATTGATAAGAACCAGTCTTTATCAAATGTACAAAAATTATTTTACCTCCGCAAATATCTAATAGCAGATGCTTTGACTGTTATTATAAACTTGCCACTTGTCAATGAATCTTACCCTGAGGCCATAAATTTGCTTGAAAAACGGTATGACAATGAATCTAGAATCATTTCAAATCACATTAACCATCTTTTGGACATACCCCAAATGCAAAAGGGTACTGCGGCAAGTATCAGATCCTTTATATCTGAAGTGCAACAACAAATTTATGCTTTAAAAAATCTCAAGCAACCTGTTGAGACTTGGGACATGCTACTGATATCTATATTATCACGTAAACTCGATAGCTATACTAATCGAGCATACCATCTCGACAGGTTGTCTCCAGAAAATTTACCCACATTGGGAGAATTTTTGTCCTTTTTAGAACGAAGAGCTATAGCTTTAGAGGACAGTTCTCCCTTGAAGAGTACCTGCTATGAAGGTAAGTCAAAATCAAACAACAATAATAAGGTTTCCAATATTGCAACCAAATCAAATTCAAAGAGAACATGTCCATTTTGTAGTAATGATCATCCTATATACTCTTGCCCAAAGTTCAAACTGGCTACAGCATCACAGCGTATAAAATTTGCTACGGACAATAAATTGTGTTCAACATGTCTAAGAAGTCATACAGACAAATGCAAATATTCTTTCAAATGTCAGGTTTGTAAAGATAGCCACAACACACTGTTGCATCAGGATAAGCCAAAAGATGAAGTTATCACTTTACATTCAAATGCAGCAACAAATAAAAATAAATATGGTTTGTTACCCACTATGAAGGTGACACTCATTGACAAATTAGGTCAGGAACATAAAGTGAAAGCACTGCTAGATTGCGGTAGTCAAGTTTGTATTGTAAAGCGTTCACTTGTCAATAAATTAAAATTAACCCCCACGGCTCAAGATTCTAGTATCATTGGTTTAGGTAATATGCCAAACAAAGTAAATGAATGTACAAACATTATGTTACAATCCTCTATTCACAATGTTAAATTGGCAGTTAAATGTCACATAGTAGATTCAATAACAGCAAACTTGCCACAAACATACATTGACATAAGCCACTGTAAACTTCCAGCAAATGTAAAGCTTGCTGATGACGAGTTCAATAAACCGTCAGAAGTAGCCCTGCTATTAGGGGTAGAATTTTATTCTAAAGTCATAATAAATGGTATTATAAAATTAGACAATGGTCTTGTACTACAGAATACGTTATTCGGCCATGTTGTAACAGGCGCTTTTGAAAAAGAATGTGGACGTATGAGTTGCACATCCAATGTGAATTTGGTTTCAAATTTTGCCATTCAAGATAAGGTTGATGATGACTTAGAAAACATTATGAAAAATTTCTGGCTATCAGAAAAAATGCCTGAAGAATCAAACTTGCAAAATGTAGAGTTTGACAAAGCGGAACAATGTTTTCAAAATTCTATTAAATTAGAAAATGACCGCTTTAAGTTAACTAATAAGAGACGGAATGATAATGTTTGCCCTCAACCAACAACCCTAAAATTTGCCTTTGCGAACAAATTTTATCTTTTTCTTGGTCCGTTCCTATACAACAGACTAAATTAAATGTCTAATTTGTACGTACTTAACTATAATAATTGTAAAACTGCTATTAAACTCACACTACAAAGTCTATCCTACGATGATACAGAGAAGCTATTAGATATTATCAAGTAAAATATATTTTATAAGTTCATAAATAACAGTAACCTAGTTAGTATCCTTAGTATAGTGATTTTCCTAGATATTATACTCAATGTAAGTTAATACCATGCACAAATTATTTCTAACTTAAACAAAATGTATAATATGCCTTAATAGTAAGAGTAAGTGATTATTTTATAATATAGCACTGTTATCGCCTGAAACACAGGATTACCTAGTTCAGGCTCAATTAGTTTACTTAGCTATGTTTAGTCGTTTAGTGCACCTTATGTACCCTTTGTCTTATTATGTTTTTTGAATAAATTTTATTATTATTATTTTATTATTACTAGTGGTCGCCCGCGACTTCGTCCACGTTTCATTCGTAAATATTTTGTTTAATACAAATACAACAAATCAAAAACCATGAAATAAATACCCGTCTAATACTAATAATAATGTGTTCAGATCGCGTAAGTTTAAAAGTACATAAATCAAAAACCATGAAAATCGGTCCAGCAGTTCTGGAGTTATAAGTGCTCGAACAAACTCGTCTTTTTGTATGTGTTTCGTATGTAGTGTATTTAAACCAATAAGTGTCCATTTATTTTGCAATTCATGTATCTAAATTGTGTTTCAAACTAATCACTCTTCTCGTCAAAAAGTCTATACAAACTATGACACCCCTTTTTTCCCTTTGTGAGGGTTATATTCGAAAACCCTTAAATGTGTGTCCATTTATTTTGCCTATTAAGTATTTAAACCGAGTTTCAAACAAATCGCACCACTCGTCGAAAGAACTTTGACACCCCATTTAACCCTTTATAGAGGGTTGTTTTGATAAAATCTATATAATAATATACATTTTAAATTATTTTGCATTCAAAGTATCCAAACCAAGATTCAGACTCATCGTACCTGTTCAATACAGAACATAAAAAGCTACTAAATATCTTTTACCAAATAGTAACTATTTAATTTTAAGTTAGCAATACTGATTTATTGTTGGCAACACTCTCTTCAACATTGATCGTGCTATTGAGCGGTCTGAGCACTTTATAGTTTCAATAAAACTAATTAATTTTAAAGTCTATTAGCCTTTTATTTAACAGGCTAAAGTGGTCCTTCAAGTCTAAGTAATCAGTGAAAGTGTTTTCTTCGTTGTGCGCACGTCTGAACAGTGGTTTTCGGGACTTGCAATATCGAGTCGTTGCAACCACGCCATATTGGTCGGCGCCGGGAGGAGATTTACCTAGCTGTTTCTCGCTGATTCGCCCTGGAGCGAGTCGCGGAAAGCTTATTTCGACGCTATATCGTCGATACAGATGGTGAAATAAGTCGGATTTCTATAAATTCGTGAAAAAAAACCATCGGCATACAACATTTTGGCGCTTCGAAAATTTTCCAGCCATAGACAAGCGAAGCGGGCAGACGTCGAGGAAGAGGCCATAAATTTGCTTCCACAGTTGGCAAAATTGCTTCGAGTCTTCTTCACATCGAAACGTCAAACGTCAAAAGTTTGGTTGTCACTGGATTGTCAGTGCCATTGTCGTACGGAATCAAAACAAACATTTCGTCAAACGTATATTTGAAACTTTCAATTGGTGTTTGCGGCAAAATTTAAGCATTTAAGATGGTATTATAGTGCGGAATCTCGAATAAAGTGCGGTTGTGCGTTATTATATTACGTAAATAAGAAGTGCGAAAGTGTACGGAGTGCGTAACTACAATGTCGGAACTGGAACTGAAGCGGCTGCGCGCTCAGCGCGGCCAATGTAAGTCTACTATTACCCGCATTGAGAACTTTATGAGCGACCCTATCAACGAAGCATCTTTCACATCAGACACTTTAGAGGCTAGAAAAGAAAAACTCATAAGTACATTAAAGAGCTATGAGAGTGTTAACTTAGAAATATTAAACTTAGATGATAAAGATACAGAATTAGTAGGCGATATTGAAGATAAATACTATTCTGTTTTGGGGAAGATTAATGCAGCATTAAGGCAATTAAAAACAAAAGTAGACAATGAAAGGCATTCCATATCCACATGCAAACTGCCTAGTATAGAACTTTCCACTTTTGATGGGAACGATTTTGCACAGTTCAAACCTTTTATGGACTTATTTAATGCTGTCATTGATAAGAACCAGTCTTTATCAAATGTACAAAAATTATTTTACCTCCGCAAATATCTAATAGCAGATGCTTTGACTGTTATTATAAACTTGCCACTTGTCAATGAATCTTACCCTGAGGCCATAAATTTGCTTGAAAAACGGTATGACAATGAATCTAGAATCATTTCAAATCACATTAACCATCTTTTGGACATACCCCAAATGCAAAAGGGTACTGCGGCAAGTATCAGATCCTTTATATCTGAAGTGCAACAACAAATTTATGCTTTAAAAAATCTCAAGCAACCTGTTGAGACTTGGGACATGCTACTGATATCTATATTATCACGTAAACTCGATAGCTATACTAATCGAGCATACCATCTCGACAGGTTGTCTCCAGAAAATTTACCCACATTGGGAGAATTTTTGTCCTTTTTAGAACGAAGAGCTATAGCTTTAGAGGACAGTTCTCCCTTGAAGAGTACCTGCTATGAAGGTAAGTCAAAATCAAACAACAATAATAAGGTTTCCAATATTGCAACCAAATCAAATTCAAAGAGAACATGTCCATTTTGTAGTAATGATCATCCTATATACTCTTGCCCAAAGTTCAAACTGGCTACAGCATCACAGCGTATAAAATTTGCTACGGACAATAAATTGTGTTCAACATGTCTAAGAAGTCATACAGACAAATGCAAATATTCTTTCAAATGTCAGGTTTGTAAAGATAGCCACAACACACTGTTGCATCAGGATAAGCCAAAAGATGAAGTTATCACTTTACATTCAAATGCAGCAACAAATAAAAATAAATATGGTTTGTTACCCACTATGAAGGTGACACTCATTGACAAATTAGGTCAGGAACATAAAGTGAAAGCACTGCTAGATTGCGGTAGTCAAGTTTGTATTGTAAAGCGTTCACTTGTCAATAAATTAAAATTAACCCCCACGGCTCAAGATTCTAGTATCATTGGTTTAGGTAATATGCCAAACAAAGTAAATGAATGTACAAACATTATGTTACAATCCTCTATTCACAATGTTAAATTGGCAGTTAAATGTCACATAGTAGATTCAATAACAGCAAACTTGCCACAAACATACATTGACATAAGCCACTGTAAACTTCCAGCAAATGTAAAGCTTGCTGATGACGAGTTCAATAAACCGTCAGAAGTAGCCCTGCTATTAGGGGTAGAATTTTATTCTAAAGTCATAATAAATGGTATTATAAAATTAGACAATGGTCTTGTACTACAGAATACGTTATTCGGCCATGTTGTAACAGGCGCTTTTGAAAAAGAATGTGGACGTATGAGTTGCACATCCAATGTGAATTTGGTTTCAAATTTTGCCATTCAAGATAAGGTTGATGATGACTTAGAAAACATTATGAAAAATTTCTGGCTATCAGAAAAAATGCCTGAAGAATCAAACTTGCAAAATGTAGAGTTTGACAAAGCGGAACAATGTTTTCAAAATTCTATTAAATTAGAAAATGACCGCTTTTCAGTAGATATTCCATTAAAAGTTCCATTAGAAGAATTACACATTGGTGATTCTTTCTCACTTGCTTTGCAAAGATTTCACACACTTGAAAAGAAATTTGAAACAAATCCAGATTATTTTCAAAAATATAAATTTTTCATAGATGAGTATGTGAAACTAGGGCATGCCAGGGAAGTAGACATTAGTCAGTATGACGTTTCTAATGACCCTGTGTACTTTCTTGCACACCATGCGGTTTTCAATGAGAGTAGCAAAACAACAAAATTAAGAGTTGTATTTGGAGGTAATATGAAGTCAAAGAATGGTCTGTCCATCAATGATGTAATGTTAAATGGACCTATAGTTCAAAATGATTTATTCAGCATCCTAACACTTTTTCGCACCTACCAGTATACAATTATGTGTGACGTAGAGAAGATGTTTAGGATGTGCTCTGTAAACGAGAAATTCAGACCATTGCAAAACATACTCTGGAGAGATCATCCGAGCAAACCCATCATTTGCTTACAGTTACAAACAATAACTTATGGTCTTAAGGCATCCACTTTTTTGAGCACAAGATGTCTCATAGAACTGGCTCATCGCTATCAGGATAGGTACCCTTTAGCTGCGGAGGCTTTAAAGCTAAATACTTACATTGATGACATTATAGTAGGTGCAGACAGTGTAGAGCTTCTTCAGGAATTGAGAGGCCAACTAATAGAGTTGATGAAATTAGGCAGTTTTAATTTACATAAATGGTGTTCTAACACTCCAGATACTCTCAAAGACTTACCTGATAAAATTAAATATTTTGATGAAATTGACCTCAATAAGGACAATATTATAAAAACATTAGGCTTAAAATATGATATACTTAATGATACATTATTGTTTTCGTGTCCGATGATTGATGATTTTGATCATCTTAAAACTAAAAGAGAAGTTCTAAGTTTTATTGGCAAAATCTTTGACCCTCTTGGTCTAATAGGACCCATTGTAGTTAAAGCCAAGCTGTTAATGCAAGAGATATGGAAGTCAAAGGTTGACTGGGACTCAAGTTTACCCGCTAGTTTACATAAAGGCTGGAAAGAGTTTTTGAAAAATTTAAAGGAAATGGGTACTCTTAAAATACCTAGAGCAGTAGTTAATATTCCTTTTGCGAATGTAGAGATGGTAGAACTTGTAGGATACTCAGATGCATCCTTTAGTTCTATTGGTGGTTGTCTCTACCTTAGAGTCATATCTAATAAAGGAGAAGTAGGTGTTAATTTATTGTGCTCTAGGTCCCGCGTTGCTCCCCTTAACAGAAAGCAAACTATTCCAAATCTTGAGCTCAATGGTGCACTTCTTCTTTCAGAACTTGCTTCTAGAGTCTACAAAACTCTACAATACAGATATCCAAAAATAAAAGTATATTTATATACAGACTCTCAAGTGGTCTTAGCCTGGTTAAATTCTAATGCATTAAAAGGAGTCTATGTCTCTAATAGAGTTAGGGATATAAAAGCTCTTACAAAAGGCTTTATATGGTCACATGTCAAAGGGGTTGAAAACCCTGCTGATCTTCTATCAAGAGGTATTGCTCCACAAAGTTTACGGGATAACCAGCTATGGTGGTTTGGTCCATGCTCTATATCAGATATAAAATTTCAGCACAATATGGCTGCATCAGTTTTAAATTTGGAGCCCCCTATAACAAATGATAATGTATGTAATTTGCAACAAGATCAAATTCATATATTCAATGACAATATATTTGAAAGGTACTCAGATTATAATAAACTCTACCGAATTATTGCTCTACTCCTACGGTTCAAACATAACTGTTTAAATTTTAATAACAAATTAATTGGTTCAATAACACCACAAGAGCTAGAGTCTTCTAATTTAATTATTATGAGACATGTTCAGCATAAGGCATTCAAAAAGGAGATAGAGTTGTTAGAAAAAGGAAGTGAAATAAAAGATCACATAGCTAGTCTGCACCCCTTCTTAGACAGTCACAAGATACTAAGAGTAGGTGGTCGCCTGCAAAATGCAACCAATTTGTCCTATGACAAAAGGCACCCTATTATCCTTCCTAAGTCTAACCACATTACTGATTTGATTATAAAAAAAGAACATTCGAGACTTTTGCATGCTGGGGCAAAATTAGTACTGAGCTCTCTTTCTCAAAAATTCTGGCTTATAAATGGCATAAGAGAAGTTAAAAAACTAGTTCACAAATGTATCAAATGTTTCCGTCTCAAAGCAGTAGCTGCTAAGCAACTGATGGGTTCTCTACCTTCACACAGAATAACAATAAGTAGACCCTTTGAAATAACGGGAATAGATTTTTGTGGTCCATTTGACATTAAAGTTGCACGCATCAGAAAGCCAATTATAAAAAAGAGTTATGTAGCGCTCTTTGTTTGTTTTGCTACAAAGGCAATCCACCTAGAACTTGTAAGCGACATGACCACTGCTACTTTCTTGGCATGCCTTCAGAGGTTTATAGGTAGGAGAGGATTGCCATCCTTTATTTATTGTGACAATGCACAAACATTTAAGGGAGCTGATAATAAGCTAAAAGAATTGCATAATTTGCATTCATCTAAATCTAATCTAGATAACGTAGAACACTTCTGCTCTACAAATCTTATTAAGTTTAAGTATATTCCCAGTTACTCTCCTGAGTTTGGTGGGCTCTGGGAAGCCGGAGTAAAGAGTGTTAAATATCACATCCGGAGAGTTATTGGTAATGTATCTTTGACATTTGAAGAATTCAACACAATACTTGTTCAAATAGAGGCAATTTTAAATTCAAGACCGCTTCTACCTATGAGTAGTGAAATTTCTGACTTAAATTATCTGACACCAGGTCACTTTCTTATAGGCACCTCATTAACAAGTTTTCCAGAGACAAATCTCACCGATAAAAGTATTAATAGACTTAAGTTTTGGGATTTATGTACTAAACTAAAGCAAGATTTTTGGAACCTTTGGTCCAATGATTATCTCACCTCTCTACAAAATAGACCTAAATGGAAAAATAGTAGCAATAACCTTAAGGAGGGAGATTTAGTTATTGTCAAACAGAAGGATATTTCTCCATTAAACTGGCCCATGGGGCGCATTGTAAAAACTAAACCAGGACCGGATGGTAGAGTCCGAGTCGCTGAAATAAGAATGGGGTCTAACAACAAAGTTTATGTAAGATCATATACAAAATTATGCCCATTACCTTTAGATGATAATAATTAAGAATAGTTTAGTTTAAATAATAAAGTAAAAATAGTAAAAGTAAGTTTTAGGTTAAGATATTTAGATTTTAAATTTGGTACTGACTTAATTAGTGGACTAACAACTCTATTACCTCTACCTTTTATGTAAAGTATTTAAAACGCATTTAATTTCATTCTAATTTAAAATTAATAAAATAAAATAAAGTTATTAGTTCATTGATGAATCTGCTACTAGAATATAATTTGCATCACACCTTATGTGTTGATTAAAACTAAAACCAAATATAAATGTTAAATCTCTATTATTTAGATAAATGTTCCTTAAATAAATATGTAATTTTTCTAAAGTTGGAGTTGCATTGCCCGCCCCAACTTATGTTCAATACAGAACATAAAAAGCTACTAAATATCTTTTACCAAATAGTAACTATTTAATTTTAAGTTAGCAATACTGATTTATTGTTGGCAACACTCTCTTCAACATTGATCGTGCTATTGAGCGGTCTGAGCACTTTATAGTTTCAATAAAACTAATTAATTTTAAAGTCTATTAGCCTTTTATTTAACAGTACCACCCGTTAAAAAGTTTCCATTTTTATTAAAATATATTATTATTAAACATTGAGGCCCCATTTTACCCCTTTTTAAAGGTTTTATTGAAAAATCTTGAAACACGTGTACATTTGTTTTGTATTTACATTACACAAACAGAGTTTCATGAAAATCATACAACGCGTTAAAAAGTTTCATACAAACGTTTTTAGCTCTTTTCACCTCCATAAAAGTGGAATTTCCGAAAATCCCGTCTTAGTGGGCGCCTACGTACCAAGACAGATAGTATTTCAACCGAGTTACACCACTCGTCGAAAAAACTTTGACACCCCATTTAACCCTTTTGGGAGGGTTATTTTGTAAAATCAAGATATACGTTTTACATCATTTTGCATTTAAAGTAGCCAAACCAAGATTCAGACCGATCGTACCACCCCTTAAAAAGTTCCCATATAAACATTGAGCCCCCATTTTAACCCTTTTTAAAGGTTATATTGAAAAATCTCGAAACACATAGGTATACATTTGTTTTGTATTTACATTACACACACAAAGTGTCATGAAAATCGTACAGCGCGTTAAAAAGTTTCATACAACCGTTTTTAGCCCTTTTCACCCTCTTAAAAGTGGAATTTCCTAAAATCCCGTCTTATTGCTCGCCTACATACCACGACAAACATACCCTCCAAATTTCAACTCTGTACGACCAGCGGTATAGGCTGTGCGTTGTATCTATTCAAGTTAGTCAGGACTTATCCTTTTATATAGTAGATTAAAAAAAATACTCACAGTCAATTTAGTTAAATGATAATGAACTAACATTTCCAGGATTCGTCTACATCTAATCTATCTATATCTATTTTTTTAGCCCGGTACGTAGAGGTATATGACTGGCCTCACAGCTCAGTTGGTAGTAGCCCTGCCTTCTGCGCTGTAGGACGTGGGTTCGATCCACGCCCAGGATTTTCTTCTCTTTAGATTCTGTGTCTGGGTATTAAAATGTATAGAATATTTACTAAAAAACAAGTATATAATTGTCTATCAGTTATCTGGTTCCCATAGTACAAGCTTATTTTGGGGCTAGATGGCGTTGTGTGAATTGTCCACCAATATTTATTTATCTTATACCTTTAAACGAGCAATTCTTGTATATATATATATATATAATCTAAATCTCGGAAACGGCTCCAACGATTTTCATGAAATTTAGTATGCAGGGGGTTTTGGGGGCGATAAATCGATCTAGCTAGGTTTCATTTTCAAAAAACACAATTTACCAAACAAAAAACCGAGCAAAGCTCGGTCACCCAGGTACTTTTATCTAATCTGAGCAATTCTTGTATATAGGTTTCTGATTATATATATAATCTGAATCTCGGAAACGGCTCCAACGATTTTAATGAAATTTAGTATGCAAGGGGGTTTCGGGGGCGATAAATCAATCTAAAACCGAGCAATGCTCGGTTAACCAGGTATTTATTATTTATGTATGGTTCAAACGAAACCAAAAACCAGAACATGTGTAAATTTACGCTTGTTCGCGATCGATTTCCTCGGTGATAGTGAATCATAGCTGTCTGGATCTTCATTAAATTCAGAGAGTGTCCATGTCGCTATTGTTTGCAACCATTTCCTGATAGTCATTCTCACGGTCACTCGGTGAAACTGTCTTCCGAGAATATTGTTCACTTGTATTTTAAATTATTTTGATTCAACCATAAACTACTACTTTAGTAACCTAGTGCCCAGATAAAATCTTTGACAAACCAAGACATGGTAGACTCATGACTGTGTTTAGTCAATACGTCCCCAAATACGACAATTAGTACGTTTTTTGTATTACGTCCACAAAAAACGCACTAATTGTCGTATTTATATGACTTAGTCTTTTAACCTTTGGCTACCAAGACATGGTATTAAGAAGGTACCAACTCATGGCCCTGTTTATGGTACGTGAGTACCCAAATAAGATGAAATACAAAAAACGCACTAATTGTCGTATATATGACATAGGTTTTTTAACTGATCTACCTTTAGAACCTGTCAGAAAATAATATAATTTTAATTCAAGCACAAATAAAGTTCTGAAATATGTCTCACCATTTGATACCAGTCATGCACACGAAGACAGAAAGAATTTGACGTTCTCCTGCTACGGACAAAGACCTCAAGAATAAAACCTCTGTTAACAGGCTCGCCGAACGCGTAGCGAGTCAATCATTGTACCCATTTAGCACTTTCGTATCGCCTTCACTTATCGGACATGTGTGCAACCGTGAATCACAGCTATTGTCTGTTACAAAGATGTTTGCTCGTAGGTATCACAATATGTAAATAGTTGAAGATTTCTATGTACACTAGCGGCAAAGACGCGAGAGGAAGTTTGGTCTTCGCACTCTCCCCTGTGGGACTTCTGTGGCCTTGTTCCGTGTTTCGGTTTCTTGGTTATGGCATTCAAATTCTGATACTCTTAACACAGGTGATATCAGTGGAGGTCAGAGGCTTTACCGTAAGTTCTGGGGCCTCACCACGAATTTTTAGTACATTACCGAATTAATATTACATTGTTATTTCGTAACATGACCTATGCAAATTGTATTGAAGTAGTGTTACTTCGCTTGAAACATGACGTTTCTGAATCTTGATGGCTTGTCAGGGGCCTTACCACGAAGTCTTCCAGAACGATTCCGTAACGATTCCGTTTTAAAGTTAAGTTATTGTAGCAGACAATGCATTTATACTTATGCACTAGCTAGATGATGATGTGATGAATATCCGAGTGATGTTGTAGGTACTGTTGTACTGGCATGTGTTATTAGATGTTGGCTCATCCAGTGTTATTGTCCGTTTGTTTGTAGAACCTTTGTCGCAGATGTTAGCGTCGGCCGACAGCGTTCGGGGAAAGTGGTGTTTGCAATACGACAGTTGCGATGTGAGCTTGCGGGAAATGCTTGTACCTTTGAAATGATTATTGTTTTCAGGTATATTTTATTAACCATGTGTAACAATGTGTAAAAAAGTGACATGTATATGTAGTATATATACGCTTTTCGTATTTTCTAATGGGGTTGTCTCTGAATCTAGTGACTCAGTCTCGTTTTTTCCTTCTACTTATCGTGTCACTAATTCTTTCTTAACCAGTGTGGAGAAAGAATTGGAAAGACAAAAGGAAAAACTGAGACCGACTTTTGAGTCACCAGACACTAACGTCAGCATACGCTTTTTATTTCTGTAGAGAAACGATAGGCGTTACTTTTTACTTCTGCGATACGATAACGCCTATCGTATCTGTAAAGAAATTACTTTAGTCCAATAACCGAACTAATATTACTACCAATATTAAGTAACCTATACATGCGGAAAATTTAAAATGTTTAGATAAGTATTTGTTTGTTTGTGACTCAATAACCCCTAGACGGATTTGGATGATACAAAAAAAATATAGTGAGGTGATATATCTTCATCTTCTATACGAGTATATAAAATTTAATTGCTGTTCGTTAGTCTCGCTAAAACTCGAGAACGGCTAAACGGATTTATCTTATCTTGGTCTTGAAATGTTCGTGGAGGTCTAGGGAAGGTTTAAAAGGTAAGAAAAATTCGAATAACTGCCGGGAAAACCCTAAAAATAGCCCTTTTCTATTTCCCATACAAACGTTTTCTAAATAAGTACGAAGTCTGCCGGGTCAGCTAGTTTACAATAAATAATACTAATAAGTCTAATAAATAACCTATGATCCGTCTCGTACGGAGTGCAACTACTGTGCAAAACGTGGATTTAGTGGAATATCCTCAAAGATCTAAATAACAAGAATAGTCAATAGTCAATAATAAATATTTATTCAGTAAAATCACAGGGATCAATCGTCTTACATACCAGGTGAGTCTAGGTGCCAATTCCAGTTCTACCCCCAGTCCGAGAAGAACTGAAAAGCAACTCGCTGGTCACTAGCGCTTTTTTTGTATTAATATCCTTGTTAATTTTGTTAGGGACACCTAGCAGAGTTGGAGCTGATTCGTCCCAAGCTTTTTTGAGAGAGATCCAGAGATCTGAGGGGATGTCTATCAAATTTGGGGATTACAGTCGTGATCATGAAATAATTTAAAAATACAGACAGTAATTTTGAACGCTAGGTATGTAAGTACCTGGTCACATATTGTTATGTAAATAGAGTTGCACCTGATGTCGAAACAACAGCAGCTAGGTACATTCAAACGTGAGCTATAACACGTTTTAACACGTGTCTTTATCTATCACTGCACACCTCTTTATTGTATTTTTTAACCGAATGCGAAGCAAAGGAGGAGGGTAATACTCGTATATGTTTGGTATGTATGCGAGTTACTTTTGCCACTGTAGCCCAAACAGTTGGGTGGATTTTGATAAATGAGTGTCGTTGAATTCGTCTGAATCACAAGAGTGACATAGGTTATACTCGTTCTTACAAAATGTAAAAAAATCCAATATGGCCGCCGTTAAAATATATTTTCAGCTACTTTGAGTCGGGTTTTTTTTATTTATACAATAAAAACTAGTTTAATTCTTACTTAAAACCATTTGCTATGAGCTAGACGGATATTGTTATCAGTTTGACATTCGAGAACTTTTAAGTAGGTACCTACATTGAAAATATTTTAGTAAAATTCGCTGTAAACTGTTTACAGGTATAACAGAAATACTACAGGCATGACAGAAACGCCACATTTCAAGCTTGAAGTAACAATACTTCAATACAATTTTTATAGGTCATAGTACGAAATATCGAATTTATATTGACTTTGATATTGCCTGGTAGAGATAGTATAGAGCGCTGGTGGTGTAATGGTAGGACCGCTGCCTCATGATCCGAAGGTCGTGGGTTCAAACCTGGTCGTGTACCAATGAGTTTTTCCATTCGAAAAATTATGTGCACAATGCCAGTGCTCTTAAACGGTGAAGGAAATCATCGTGAGGAAATCGGCATACCCTAGAACCAAAAATTTGAAAGTGTGTCATAGGTTAGTGTTCTTCTAAGGTGCGAACCTGCCACGTACGAAATACTAACTACTGTGCAAAATGTGGGCATGTACCAAATGTCATGTTTGGACGTGCCTCTGCTCTGACTACCCTCTTTAGATATCCTCAAAAGGTCTAAGTAACTAAAGATCTGAGGAGATATTATCTACCGACCCCGGGGATTACAGTCGTGATCATATTTATTTTATTCTTATTTATTTTTACGAAATGTCAAATTTATACTTTGATATTTCCTGAAGAGCTTATGATAAGGCCTCTGAGGAATAATCAAAATCATGTTTGTTTGTTTTTCTTTTAAATAAAGTGCACCATGCACATTTTTACTTGCTGTCTCACCTAGTTATATATAGATAGCTATTAACATGACTCATACATTTCGTGTCCTCATTTGTAATTATACCTAGGTACAGCCTATAGCTAGTTTCAGTCAAGGACGTACACGTAATAACTGGTGGTTTGCTTTACCTGAATTCACAAATAGTACTTTCAGAAAATTTGTTATTTTTAGCAACTACATTGCTAAAACGTTTAAATGTGCCGGACCGAGCAATTACAATTCAATTCCTTATTATCTACTAGCTATTGCCAGCGATTTCGTTCGCCTGACGATAACTTTTAACATGAATATCCTATTTTTATAAAACAAAACCTACATTCTGCTCCCAATTATGCTCCATCCATCTGTGAAGGTTAAATCAAAATCCGTTTGGTAGCTCAGAAGATGTACGCGAATAAATAAATAGACATACCTTCAGAAAGACGAATAAACAAACAGAAAAAAATCGCTGGTTTGTTTTTTGCTGGATTGTGACCGTAAAGATAAGTATATACAATTTTAAAAAAGTAATGTTAACTCTACAAGATTTTATAGAACCTACGGCAGTGACCTAAATTTAGGTTTTACCGCAAATTTTTTATTATTGTTTACGATGTTTTTGTTAAATGTATCCTTCAATTTATCTAAGGCTTACATTTAACAATGCGTTGTAAAACCTCAAATCTTTCCGTTGGCCTACAACTTTATCATGGCCACATTTCCTATTTATCATTTTAGCAATCTAGGTTCTAAAAAGGCCTTTAAACCTGGACCAACACATTTTGAAGTGTCTTCCCTCTAAAAAAATAAAAAAACATTGTGAGTAGCTAGCATAATATGAAGGGGTATAATTATAGTATGTACCTAGGTAGGATAATCAAATATTTGTTTTTAATATGACCATCTTACGTAGGCATAGGCACTTACCTATGTATGTACATGTGTGTCAAAAAACTTCAGGGCGTGAATAAAAATGAGGATTTTGGAGATCGCGCGCGAAATCTCAGTTCAGGGCGAACTACTAGTTTATACTCGTAAATATGACGGTGGTGTCTGTACCGTTTCAGAGTATACTGTGGCTCAGATTTATGGATTGGTTGGAACGGGACATATATTTTGGGTCGAACACGGATAAACTGTGTTGGAAAATCGTGGATCGAACGGGAAAGCACTTTAAAAATAATGTGTATATCAGCCCTCGTCTAGGGAAATGTTCGTAATAAAGTATTTTACACTAGCAACAGCGCGCGACTCCGCTCGCGTGGTACATACCCGGATAAACAGTAGCCTATAATATAATTCATAGTCAAAAACTACGTTATACCAACGCGTGCATCTGATTCTGTTCAGCTGTTTTACCGTGAAAGAGTAACAAACATCCATACATCCTCACAAACTTTCACGTTATCCTACTAATGTTATAAACGCGAAAGTTTGTAAGAATGTCTGGACGTTTGGATGTCTGGATGTATGTTTGTTACTCTTTTACGCTGAAACGGAAAACGGCACAGATTAGATTATAATCTGGAAGAACACATAGGCTACATTTTATCCCGGAAAAATGTACGGTTTCCGTGGGATAGATTTGTTTTTGTTTTTCAAGGTACCACGCGGGCGAAGCCGTGGGCGGAAGTAGTAAGTGATATTAGTAAGATTAAGAAAGTGCGTGCGACATAAACACGACGTTTTGACGTCAGATGGTTTGTTTTATTTGACAGATTTCATCTTAACCAACTCTACATTTAATAAAGTGAATTGTTTACTTCCTCGAAGGAAAACCTTTGATTTCCTTGTTTTTATTGTATCAAAAAAGTTAACTAGTTTAGTTGGTAAAGTATTGCAGGTCGTGTTTAGCTGGGCAGTGGCGAGCAACAGTTTTGTATTCTATGACATATGCTGACTACCTTTTAATGTTTTACTTCACTGTTTGAGAGTTCTGGGGCTTTAGCACAAGCTCTTAGGGCCAAAGTAATATAGGTACTTTGATATTTCGTACCCATGACAAATAAAAATTGTATTGAAGTGTCACCTAACTAAAGAGGGCATGCTACTTAGTCTAACCAAAGAATCGTTTTTGAAATATAAGCAATAAAATCGTTGAAAAGACGTGTCTGTCTTAAAATATTTTCAAATAAAAATTAGTGCTACTAAAGAGAACTACTTAGCCTAATAAACAACAGTTTTAAAAATAAAAATATTTTGTGTTTATCTGTTTGTCTGTGCGTTCGATCGTGCTAATCTCTACAACGGCTAAACCAAATCGAATGCAGTTTTAACTAATTTATTGAGATAAGCTTGGATTAAACTTAGGTTTTGTGTCATCGAAATCGGTTGACGAATAAAAAATAGATGCTCATTTTACTTATTTTTTGCACGCGCTGGACGCTACTAAAAGTAATCTAACGCGTGCAAAGTCGCGGGTAACAGCTAGCTATTAATAAACCCGTAGAAAATCGTCAACCTTGCTCGTCACACCAAGAGTTCGCAAAAAATAAGACAAAAACAACTTTATAGCAGACACTCATTGATTCGCCTTGCAATGTAGACCTACCTACCTAACTACTCTATTTAAAATTTCATACCAAAAACTTTTCGTATTCAACCGATAACTTCACATGCCTATTTATACTATTTTATACACAGTGCCCAGAATTAAAAAGAAAAACAGATATCTATTTATGACTATTCCGCTAATAATAAGCAATGCAGACACGTGCAGACAAAAAGCGATGCAAAGCGCCAAAGATAGCACACACACAAGCACAACGACCATTGACTCGATCTGCACTAATGTTGCTTTACCGAGCGCTGAAATATAAGCCCTGAAATGTCAGAGTCCCTCCTTCTAAACTTGGGGGCAGAATACATGCCGAAGAAACCTGGTATTAACTTCCCCATGACAGTACCGATAAACAAATATGACAACCGATAAACTTCTATGTTTATATGCGTTCACTGGTTGAGACGATTCTTTAGGTTTTTGAACTTGACTCACTGACACACACACCGCAAAAATATGTCCATAAATACATGGGAATGTATAATTACACGCATTTAAATTAGATATTTGACCCACTGGCGAGCCCTTGGCATCGATACGCTTCGTAAGGCAAAATGCATAACAACTTAATGCAATTCTTATACCTGTGCTGGCTATGCATATTGAAGAATCAAATAAATGGAAAAAATAATCACTATGCAATCACTATTTATTACATAAAATAATTTATCGTGACTGACCTCTTGCGAAAGACAACGCAGAGCCTTAATGCATAATGCTTGCACAATTGACTTGAAATTTGGAGGGTGCAGTCCTTGGAGCTTACCACAAGCTAGGGCTATATAAAAGTTATATTATTTTGATATTGCCCGAAAAGCTTGTGGTGAAGCCCCTGATCACCGCAGCGATGTCATGTTACATGATTTTTTTTTGTATTAAGTTGCAACCGCAACTTATTAGAATACGTTGCAATTATTGCATTAGACATGAATGTTTTCGAGTTGAAATTGTTGCCTAATAAAATTACTAGCTACTGGTATGTATGTATACTATTGAGTTATGAAATATAAATTTTGTAGTATGATATGAACTACCGTTTAACAATTACATGGGAGAGTAATATGACAACATGATCGAGATGTGATCAGATTTTGTAACTTACGACTTAGGCAATCCAACTATGTGGAGAGGTACCTACTTGAACAAATTAAGTGGAAACATTTTGAAAAAAAATGCCGTAGGCTACGTAGGTAGCCTAAATAGTTATTATTTTACTTTATTACTTAACCGGCCGTTTATAACCACTTAAAAATATTGGGACAATCGTCAAAGTCAGCGTATTTGGTTGACCTCATTTGTGCTCTTTAAATATTAATATTATAGCTGTTTCTGTATTTATTTAGCTATTTTATATCGAAAATGAGGACTAGTTTTCTCAACCAGTGTTCCAAATATTTGGGTGTGTAAATTTTGAGACCAGAGCAATCAATATTGCTGTCAGAGCAATCAAACAAAAGAAGGATTTGTATTAATCAGTTAAATTGTTTATTTTAATCAGACCCTATTATAAAGAATTGAGGGTTGCCCGCGATTTCATCCGTATTTAATTTTTTGGAGACAAAACACCTAGTACTATGTCCTACCCCAGAATACCTACAGCCTGTCTTCTAGTTAAATTTCAATTAATAAAATCCGATTTCATCGTGAAAAGGCAACAAGCAAACGTTTATTTTCACATCTTATACCCTTAAACGAGCAATTCTTGTGTATATATATATATATATATAATTGGAATCTCGGAAACGGCTCCAGCGATTTTCATGAAATTTATGCAGAGGGTTTCGGGGGTGATAAATCGATCTAGCTAGGTTTCATTTTTAGAAAATGTCGTTAACCCCAAAAAACGAGCAAAGCTAGGTCACCCAGGTACTTATACTTATATTAGTATGGATGATGAATAGATAGGTAAAATGTTGAGTTCTATTATCCGATGACCTAAACATGACGCGTGCGCATAATTTCAATATTTTGTAATGGACTTCCGTCACGCCTGCATCACATAAGTAACTCATATTTATCTCTTTCAGTATAATTTTGCAAAATAACTGATGCGTTTTTATACTGAGTAGCCATTTTACTAAGAAGACTTAACTGGTCTCATAGCTCAGTTGGTAGTAGTTCTGCCTTCTGCGCTGTAGGTTGTGGGTTCGATCCCCACCCAGGATAAATTTGTGTGATGAACTTCGATATTTGTTGTCTTGGATCGAACGGGGAACTAACTAAAGGTAGGCAGGTACCTAGTATTCGGCTGATTGCACAATGTTTCTGACGTCAATAGTATGAGTTTTCGCGATCTGATTCATAAGTCAAAATGCCAGTCCAAAAAATGTCAGGAAACAGAAAAATGACACCGTTATCTGACATGTGAAGGCCTCACCTCTTTGGCTCTTTTATATCATCATTGTTATATCAGGTTTGCCTGCAAAGACTCATCGATAAGGCATTGTTTGGAACCACGCCTAGCCACGTTGTACTTTTTATCTTGTGTTTAGATTTTTTGAACCAGTGTGGTGAAAGGGAGTGTGCCTTATGCTACGGCTACATTATCACGCGAAGACTCGTGTTGCGTTGTCGCAATAAAAACTTCGTGTTCGATATACATACGACGAAGTGCTTGGCCACATCATAAAAAATTCGCCACGTCGCGATAATCAAAAACGTTGCAACAATTCCCCGATTAAGTATATTATTTATCCCGTCGCCGAGTACCTACTGCGTGAAATCACTTTAGACTACATCCCACTAATATTATAAACTAGCTTCCGCCCACGGCTTCGCCCGCGTGGTACCTTGAAAAACGAAAACAAATCTATATCACGGATACCGTACATTCTAGTAATGATTTTGTCCATCCTGTTTGTTATTTTATTACATTGTATTTATTGTATTACATTGAGCCTTTTTGATGAATAAAAAATGAAAGCAAAGGCGTCGAGTGCTCCCAATATAAAGAAAAGTACCTGGATGACCGAGCTTTGCTCGTTTTTTTGGGGTAAACGAGGTTTTTTAAAAATGAAACCTAGCTAGATCGATTTATCGCCCCCGAAACACGCTGAATTCTAAATTTCACGAAAATCGTTGGAGCCGTTTCCGAGATTCCGATTATATAATATAGATACATATATACAAGAATTGCTCGTTTAATGGTATAAGATAAGCGGGTTATAGTGTTTAGAAAATAACCTAATAAGTAGGTACCTACCTACCTAAATATTTTATTGACATTAAAAATGTAGGTACTGATATTGTATTTCCCTAATGCATTTTATTTAATGGAGGAAAAACAAGATTCCCTTGAAAAGTTCATTTACATTATGGATATAAAGCCTTTGTAGTTTTAAAATATAAGGTAATACTTCATTCTTTTTAGTACCTATATTATTTTGTATTTACTTCCGGTCTGTCTTAATGTAAAAGATTATGGCAAAATACCTACGTACTGCTTATTATTATGCTATTTTACCATGCAAAGGAGTTAAATAAATTAGGTAAGGAAATAAAGGATGTATCTACATACTTATGTATTTACCAAGAAATACATAGCTGTCAGTAGGTAAATATACAAAGGTAAGATATCTTAGTAATTGTGAAAGACGAAGGTTTTATCTTCTTCATTATTATTAACTTATTGTTAGTCACCATAGCCGTTTCCTTGTTAGAAGTTGTTATTGTTCTTTACTGATATAAATCTGTCAAATTAAGACCAACGCCATAGGTATACTATAGCAGAGCATTACACGCTTCTTTTTACTTGACTGCCCTCATAGCTCAGTTGGTAGTAGCTCTGCCTTCTGCGCTGTAGGTTTTTGGTTCGATCCCCACCCAGGACCAACATTTGTGTGGTGAACACAGGTGTTTGTTCTGTGTTTGAGTGTTATTATGTACTTATTCTATGTATGAATTTAACAAAAAAAAAGGATAATATAATCAGTCTATCAGTTATCTGGTGCCCATAGTACAAGCTTTGCTTAGTTTGGGGTTAGATGGCGTTGTGTGAAATGTCCAACAATATTATTTAAGTTCACATGGATCACGACTGTCATCCCCAAGCTCGGTAGATATCTCTTTATATCTCTAGTTACTTATATATTTGAAGATATAAGTAACTAGGCACTAAAGGCACGTCCAATCATGATATTTGTAAACATACAAAAACAGTAATTTTCGTTGTGTGTCTGCTTTGAATTATAAATATACAAACACGACTTGCATTGTTACAAACATTTGTAATCGCAAGATTTAAACGTCTGGTTGATTGTCTGTGCGAAAAATTATATTCAAGGTTTTCTCCCTGTAGGTAAAGTCACGGGCAAGAGACAGTGTCTAGTATTACGCTCAATAGAACAAGAAACACGTGCGGACATGGGTATAATTATGAGGTATTGTTCTATGATTCGTCACGAAAGCCGTTAAACACACACAAAACTGTTTAAACACTTTCTTATCGATGTCGCAATACGACTTACGTGATACGAGATTTCATTTTTAAATCCGTGCTATGACTGAATGACATGTTCAAGTATTAACTTAAATGTATCGAGCTGATAGCTACTAATCTACACATGTATATAAAATATATACACCGTGAAATTTGAATGGTTGTTTTCCCGCGGCAGAACAACTTGCCATAAGGAGTAGGTAACTTTCGAAAAAATAGAGTAAAAGATTATTTTTTTTTAGTTTCTAATATTTAATCTATACTAATATTATAAAGAGGAAAACTTTGATTGTTTGTTTGTTTGTTTGTTTGTTTGTTTGAAATGAATAGGCTCCGAAACTACTGAACCGATTTGAAAAATTCTTTCACCAATGTGAAGAATGAACTTTCAGGATGAACATAGGCTATATTTTATGTAGATACTTCGCGGGCGACGCCGCGTGCAGAAGCTAGTTTGTTTATAAAACGATTGTATTACCAAGACCACACCATTTGGCTGCGGGAAAACAACCATTAAAATTTCACGGTGTATATTGGTGGACAATTCACTTCACACGTCATCTAGCCCCAAAATAAGCAAAGCTTGTATTATGGGAACTAGATAGATAACTAAATGAATCCCTATCACGGCATATCCCTATGGTCACGGCATCACGCTTGAACTGCTGGACCAATTTCGCTAATTGTTATTTTTTGTGTTTGATAGTGTAAGGAGAAGTTTTTTTATGAGAGAAAAGTTTTTTACCAAGTAAGTTTAAGTTTTTTTACGCGCAACATTAGAAAATTATAAAAAAAACTTGTGACAGGACAACGTACATTATGATTATGAATGTCAGTCTTTATACGAGAACTATCTGTTTCCAGCGTCTTCGTCTGCATTTAATATCGACATTTACAAATGTTTTACCTAATAGTTATTCTACTATTCAGGGCGGAGAAAAATCCAACAAATAGGAAGTTCTTGTTGAAGAAAGCTGGTTTTGAGATGATATGAAACGTCATCCAGCGATTGACTAGCGGACGTCTGGGAACACATTTGAGAGCATAATAATAATATAACTGATCAATTGAAGAATATAAATAAATAAATAATGCTGGACAATCTACTCAGCATCATCTAGCCCCAAAGTAAGCTACTCAAAGCTTGTGTTATGGGTACTAGATAACTGATATATTTAATACATGATATAGGTACATAGATAGATATTTTTTTATTATACGATTATTATGAATGACCCGATAGTAAGGATAAATGAATAGACTTAAATTACAATGTGATTGTGCAACTTGTATAGGTAATTGCACGGAGCGTATAAAGGAAGAGGATCGTTTGGAATACGACACCGGGAGAATGTTGTAACAAGCGACAAAACCGAGTCCACTGTGACAGCGGAACACTATGACAGTGATGAGAAAATCGCTGCTTTTGTAGCAATCAATAACAGTGACAATCAAAATTACACGTTTGTCTTCTTTTGTCGGGAAAAAAATGGCCATGTTTTGTTTAAAATTATTGAATGTCACTTTTTGAGGTTGACAATAGTGATAATGAAGTGACATAAGTCTTAATATTCAATTAGAAATAATTGACACTGGCAAAATCGGATCCCTATCACACAGATAATAATAGATATCTCCTCAGATCTTTAGTTACTTAGATCTTTGAGGATATCTAAAGGCAAGTCCAAACATGACATTTGGTACATGCCCACATTTTGCACAGTAGTTAGTATTCCGTACGTGACAGGTTGCAAGCCCATCGCCGCTTATAAGAATACTAACCTATGACACATACCTTCGAATTTTTGGTTCTAGGGTATGCCGGTTTCCTCACGATGTTTGCCTTCACCGTTTAAGAGCACTGACATTGCGCACATAAATTTTTCGAATGGAAAAACTCATTGGTGCACGACCAGGTTTGAACCCACAACCTTCGGATCGTGAGGCAGGGGTGCTACCACTACACCACCAGCGCTTTTAAGCCACAGATAATAATACCTAATAAAAAATACTGTGTTTACTACTTTTTTAGGCAAAATAAAGTTAAAAACCATAGACTAATAGACCATAGACTAAGATAATAGTAATGTAAAAGATAAAAGGTATTGTACGGATGCAACGGTTCTTATTAAATAAAAACATTGAAAAAATAAATCCTAATTCGAAATACATGTGACTAACACCTTGACATGCCACGATATTGATATTTAAAAAATCTAATAAGTGTACATAGGAGATATTTCGTAAGAGATATTTAAAGAATTGATTATAAAAGTTGAGGTACCTGCCGATAACAATAACGGTACGGCCGTAGGTAATTACGTTTCGTAATTGGGTCGCACGTGGATGAAAAACGTTGAAACTTTACAAAGAGCAACGTGACAACGTGACCCAGTACATTTGGAAATTGTCACAATATCATCATCATCATCCTGCCCTTTTTCTCACGTGGGGTCACGTAACATGTTTTTTTTTTCATTTCTCTGTAGGTATCCATTCCATACTAATTCATACTATAATATAAATATATATAAATGCGAAAGTAACTCTGTCCGTCTGTTACGCTTTCACGAACCGCTAAAACCGATTTTCATGAAATTCAGTACAAAGATAGACTAAGGCTTGTGAAAGGACATACCTAGGCTACATTTGGTGTAGGTACCCTGGATTAAAAAAAGCTATAGTTTGTTGCTATTAGAGAGATAAATCAAGGTTTTGATACCATATACTTAATTGAAAAATAAAAATAAACATGACTGAAAGTAATGTACCGTACGTAACTATAATACACATAGCTTTTTAAGTGTATTTTTGTGATCTAGCTAGACGAAACCAACGACACCTTATTGTCAAAATCCGTACAGCTGTGTGATTCTGTAAGACCTCATTCTAAACTTCGAATCTGAATCCGCTGTGAGTTTCTTGATTGGCATTCTAAAAACTCGGTTGATAATTCGAATTTACACTAGCGCCACTCTTGCGAGCGTGTCAGCGAGTTGAACTAAATTGACGGAGAAATTTTGACAGATAAAGTATGAGATGACGTAAGAAGTGGCATTCTATACGGTAATTCCCAAGTCACTTCGACGTTCGCTTCGTCGCACTCGAACCCGATTCAAAGTGTCAAATAAAAAGCGTCTTATGCGAAGTGAGAGTGCATAGCGATGTGAGATGCGAGTTGATGTTTGAATTTTACAGAATCGACATACAGCCATTTGAGATACAGCAACAACGAAAGAAATTCGCATACATACATAGATACACAGACATACACCCGTAGCATATAACTTCCTTCTTCTAACCAAAGACTTATAAAGACTTACAAAGCAAAATAAAGAAAATTTGCATGCAATCAAAATGCACGTAGCACATGCTACGCATGCGTAGAGTATATCTACGACAACATGGCTCACTCTTTATCAGTCTTCTTCAAACCGTGAGATACTAAATTTAATATAACGTCACTAGCTGCCTACCCCGCGGTTTCACTCGTGTAGAATCTTATACCTTTAAACGAGCATTTCTTGTATATATGTATATATATAATGTATATAATCGGAATCTCGGAAACGGCATGAAATTTAGTATGCAGGAGGTTTCGGGGGCGATAAATCGATCTAGCTAGGTTTCATTTTTAGAAAACGTCGTTTACCTCATAAAAACGAGCAAAGCTCGGTCACCCAGGTACTAATCACTTAAACAGTCTATGACACTCAGGGATAATCTAGCTATATACCTAACTAGCTGATGCCCGCGGCTTCGCTCGCGTGGAATATCGGTTATCGCGACTTAAAACTTGGTAAATTATATACTAAAACCTTCCTCGAGAACCACTCTATCCATCGGTGAAAGCAACATGAAAATCGGTGCACTAATTTTTGAGTTAATCGCGAACAGACAGACAGACGCGGCGGAGGACTTAGTTTTATAAATGTAGTGATGCACAATGTATTTAAAGTACTTAATTGGGTAAGGATTAATTCTGTATTCGTAAATAAGCCATTACATATCATACATAGGGACAGACAGACAGCGGGAAGCTACTTTGTTTTATATTATGTAGTGATGATAAAAAGGGTGTTTATCATCAGTTCAGTAGTTCTAGAGATTCCCCCTCGAACTAATTTATACAAACTATACCATTTTGTAAAATTACCCTAAGATGTAGTGCTTTGGTCGAAACCGCCCTTAGCGTCGCATATTATAATCACTAGGATTGTCTTTTATTATGTCAACCCACGCTTTGCTTGATCTAGCTAATACTAGAATTAATTGAGTTGCCTAGCTCAGTAACAAGAACAATCAACATTATAATATAAAATCAAACTCCTGGCCGTCTGTCAAATATAGAGACAGGATACTCCAAATTTAGTATTTTTACACGCTTTATATTAGCTTCACCTGTATGTTTGTATGTTTGTTTGTAACCGACTTCTTTGGGCGCGATTTTGACCCACTTTAAACGGCCAGATTTCGTTCAAACTTTGTAGATTTATCGAGGACCGATGACAATACACTATTTTGATAAAAAAATTCCATTTTATCAATTTGAAAAAAAAATTCTTGATCGTAAAGCACTCTCTGATGCTTCGCATCATGAGTCGTGCAATAGTTTAAAATAAAAAAAACACGCTATTATAAATAAACCAAACTAAAAAATATAAAATAAATAATAGTTTAAAAAAACTAAAAAACACGCTTTTTATAGAAACCGAACTAAAAAATAGAAAATAAATTTAAAAAAAAATATTTTAAAAAAAGCGTGGGCTGCTTTTTAAGATATTATCGAAATGATAATCACTCTACTCATATCTGACAATAAAATATTTATAACTATTGACACCATGCACCCCACACTTTTTTTAAAATATTTTTTTTTAAATTTATTTTCTATTTTTTAGTTCGGTTTCTATAAAAAGCGTGTTATTTAGTTTTTTTAAACTATTATTTATTTGAAGTGAAAACTTCTTTAGCATAGTTGTGATTTGAAAGTCGATGAAACGAAAAAGTGACCGTAAAAAGAGACGGACACATAAATTCATAAGATTAAACATGGGTGGAAATGAGATAGGAAACATTATGCAGTATTTCGTTCGTGGTTCTCTTTGTGCTATGCAGTGGGAATGAGAGAATTATCTTGACGCCCAAGTTTTTCCATCACGTGTGAATTGCACACATGATTTTTAAAGTGTTTGCATAAATGATTTCCCGAAATTCGACCCCAAAAGAGAAATAGTTTGTAAATAAATAACACCTAAGTAGTTTCACAGGTACCAAATAGTAGTTAATAATGTAGGTAGGTACTACCACTATAGTTGTTGTCACTGAAAAACCGATAAGTGTCTAACTGTATTGAATAAAAGTAGGTTTATTATACAATAAATTGAACTTGTACAAATAAATTAAAACAAAAAAAAACGTTTTCTAACTTTCTTTTTGAATAATAACGCCTCGGTTCACCTTAACATTGTTTACTAGCTTCGGCCCGCTGCACCGCCCGCGTGGGCGACCTTGAAAAATAAAAATTAATCTATCCCACATTTTAAGGTTATGTGTTTTTCCAGACTATAATTTATTACTGTGCCAAATTTCATCCAGATCCCTTCAGCCGTTTCAGCGTGAAAGAATAACAAACGTCCATATACGTTACGCGTAAACTTTCACGTTAATAATATTAGTAGGATATACTTATGGCTTATTTTTCCCAATAGTGGGACACGAAATAACAAGGATGATGACAAGGATGGATAAAATAAGGAATGAGTATATCAGAGGAAGTCTGAAAGTAGCACCGGTGACAGAAAAGATGAGGAGTAATAGGTGTCGGTGATTTATAGGGCTTACCTGTGGCGGCTGGGCAAGGAGTCTAGGACACTGATTTTACTAGATTTATTTTGTTTTGTGAAAATGTCGATGATTTTGCATGCGCACGATCGTAATTAGTTTTTCGAAGAGAGTGAGTGAGTGAAAGTAGGGAGGGGACAAGGAATGGAAAAAATAGGGATGGGAAACAGATCGGCCCCGACAACCACAGACAATAATTTGGTCGTGTCGAAATATGCACAGGATACGCAACATGGCCCCCCACAAAAAGGCTTTGCCTTTTTCAAAATTGAAAACATTTAACTACCTATACTGATCGGAAAGGTATTAGGTTGTACAATACTGATACTAGATACTAGATAATAAAGAAATGGACTGTATACATTTTGCAAACTACTTACAAGCTAAAGATAATACTAAGAAGTTAGTCTTGATTACAAGGTAAAAGAACGAAACTTAAAAACTAACGACAATGCTATGAATTTAGTCCTGATTACAAGGCAAAGGAACCAACCTCGCCACCGATCGAGTAAATTGTCCCTTAGCAGTCTTAAGTTCTACCAC
The DNA here is from genome assembly GCA_963675405.1 of Cosmorhoe ocellata. Taxonomy (NCBI): domain Eukaryota; kingdom Metazoa; phylum Arthropoda; class Insecta; order Lepidoptera; family Geometridae; genus Cosmorhoe; species Cosmorhoe ocellata. Next base: position 8,828,927 of record OY776256.1, on the reverse strand, counting down.
ACGAACGACTAAATCTCGACCTGGAAAGAGTTTGGTCACCCTACCGCGAGGCCAGTGAAGCGACGGAAGTCCGTCTTCTTTGATTAAGACTAAATCTCCTATTTTAATGTTATATTGAGTTTTATGCCATTTAACACGCTGTTGTAAAGTGTGGAGATAATCGTGACTCCACCGTTTCCAAACACTTGAAGTCATTTGTCTAATAAGCTGCCACCGAGCAAGCTGATTTGTGTGTTTGGTTTCCAATACAGGTGTTTCTGGGAAGGATATTAGAGGAGAACCAACTATGAAGTGACTCGGAGTTAGAACAGCTAGATCGTTGGGGTCATTGGATAGAGGGCACAACGGTCGCGAATTCAAAATAGCTTCGATTTGAGTAAAAAGCGTCGTGAGTTCCTCGAAAGTTAAAGGTCGGTCTCCTACAACTCGCTTCAGATGAGATTTGCTAGATTTAACAGCTGCTTCCGCTAACCCGTTGAAAGCGGGACTTAAAGGAGGCGAGAAGCGCCATCGAATGAAATGTTCTGCGTAAAAATGATTTAAATCAGGATCCTTGCCGATATCTCGTTTGAACTTTTCTAAAATGTTACAAGCTCCTTTGAAATTAGAGCCGGAATCTGACCAGATTTCTTTAGGTAGGCCGCGTCTTGCAATAAATCTTTTGAAGGCAGCTAAGAATGCATCAGTGGTCAAGTCGCTGACAACCTCTAAATGGACAGATTTTGTCGTGAAACAAACAAATACGCATAAATACGACTTGATTATTTTAGAATTCCGCAATAAACTAGATTTTGTCTGAAATGGACCCGCGTAGTCTAAAGCTACAGATATGAACGGTCTCTGAGATTCCGTGACACGACTGGCTGGTAAGTCTCCCATTTTGATCTGAGGTGGTTGACACCTCAATCGAAAACAGCTGATACATTTATGTATTCTACTGCGTATAACGCGTCGTGCCGATAATATCCAAAATTGTTCGCGGAGAATAGACATTAACGCATTGGGACCCACGTGCAAGTACTTGATATGATAATAATCTACTACGAGATTTGTGAAATGATGCACTGAAGGCAACACTAGAGGATGCTTAGACGAGTAGCTTAGCGAAGAGTTCACTAGCCTTCCTCCTACCCTAAGTAGACCGTTCTCGTCTAAGAATGGTTGCAAGCGTATTATCCCGGTACTACATGCTTTTTTAGACAGAAGGTTGTTTATGTCATTACAAAATGAGTGGGATTGTACGCATTTAACGAGCGCATGAATGCCTCGTTGAAGCTCCTTACTAGTTAAAGGTCCGGAAAGTGGCTCAGTTTTCGACAACCTTTGTTTTGATTTTAAAGCGTTATTAACGAATCGAAAGCACCAAGATGTGATTCGTACAAGTTTACTGAATGAACTACACTTTTGAATAAAATGAGACGTTTCATCTTCATGAGTGACGGCAGCTACAACGGAAGTAGATTTCTTAAGACCGGGTAACTCGTTACGTTCGAGCTGCTTGCATGGCGGTGGCCATAATTTCGGATCACAAGTGAGCCAAGCTGGACCCCACCACAGTTCATGGATTACTAACTCTTGTGGTGTGATACCTCTCGATGCAGGGTCAGCTGGGTTCAGATGGGTCGGTACGTAACGCCAATACTCGGGTGCAATCAAATTTTGAATTTGACTGACACGATTCGATTCAAATACCTTGAGGAGGTGCGGGGGAGTTCGTAACCAACACAATACAATGGATGAGTCACTCCAAGCGTAGGTGTTTCGATGCAGGTTTGTTCTTAATTTTAGGCAATCAGAAACACGACCTAAAAGCTGAGCTAGAATGAAAGCGCCTGAAAGTTCCAGTTTTGGAACTGTAAGTTTCTGCTTGATCGGAGCGACGCGTGTCTTGGAGATGAGCAAGTGTATAGTTACGCTATTATCTATGTGGACGCACCGAATATACACACATGCCGAATAGGCGGACTCAGAGGCATCGCTAAAACCGTGTAAATCGAAATGTTGAACCGTGTTAGACAAAACCTTGCGTTCTATAGATATGCTTTGCAAATGATGTAAATCATTGCAGAAGCGCTGCCATTCTTCTATAATTTCTCGAGGGGGTGTCTCGTCCCAGTCTAAACCTAACGTCCACAGACGTTGCATCAGTATCTTCGCAAAGATAACGCAGGGTGCTAGCCACCCATTGGGATCATAAATGGAACTAACCCTCGACAAAATGATTCGTTTTGTGCACTCATTACTATCTAATGACACTTGATATGAAAAAGTATCTGTTATCGGACTATACTTGAAACCTAGTATCTTAAGCGACATGTCCGCGTCTTCACTGAATTTTAACTCACAATGCTCAGTTGGCAGGTCAGTAAGCAACTGAGGCTCATTGCTCATCCATTTACGAAGCTCGAATTCTCCTTTACCTAACAGATCGATTAACTCGTACTTTATGTTGTGAGCTTCGGTCAATGAACTTGCGCCAGTTACGATATCATCTACGAATATATCGTGAAGAAGGATTTGCGAAGCGCGCGGATGTGTCTTTTTGCCTAGATAGGCCAGTTCGTGTAAACAACGCATCGCTAGAAACGCTGCTGTTGTGACGCCATAACTTAAAGTGTTCAGCTGAAATTTTTGAATTTCCGGCTGAACCCGATCGTCACCCTGATTTATGTGATCGCGCCATACGATCAGCTGATATTGGCGGTCTAAGGGATGTAATATCACTTGGCGATACATCATTCGAATATCTGCGGAGAATACTATCTCATGTAACCTAAAATGGAGTATAATGTCTACTATATCCTGTTGCAATTTGGGACCAGCTAATAACTCATCATTTAACGACTTCCCACCCGGGCCTTTGGAAGAAGCGTTAAAAACGCACCTAATTTTTTCCGTACCCTTTTTGTATACCCCGTGGTGAGGTATGAAATATTGTGGAAAACGTTGTGCAATCGAAGTATCGATTGGCTGCATGTGGCCCAGGTCAATGTACTCTCGCATGAAATCCCTATACCGCGCTTCTAAAACCTTATCGCGTTTGAATTTGTTTTCTAATGATAAAAGCCGACGGATGGCTATGTGTAAGGTATCCCCAAAATTTTGTCCTACTTCATGGTCACCCTGGCGAAAAGGCAAACGAACGATGAAACGCCCCGTAGGAGTACGTGAATGCGTTTGCTTGAAATGATCCTCACACATAACATCGCTAGGATCGGGCTGCCTGACTTTGTTCACTTCCTCTATTTCCCAAAATTTTTTCAATGTCTCATCTATTGATGTCACGCAATGCAATGATTGGATTTCCGATTTACGTCCGTTGATGTCGCCCATTAAAACCCAACCGAAAATTGTTTCAAACGCTGTTGGCAATCCTGCCCCTAATTCGATTTTAGGCCCGTTGAAAATGTTCGCGCATACACCCGCACCTAGCAGCATATCAATACTATTCCTTTCGTGAAAGCGCGGGTCGGCCAATCGAAGATGATCGTATTTGGCTAAAATCGAGATATCAATGTTCGAAGTAGGTAGTGGAGCTGTAATCTTCGGAAGAACTAACATATCTACGCATAACGGATCTCCTGTTCTATTATTTAGGTACATGTATAGTTCACCTTTAGGATGTACCCGATTCGATTCACCGACACCCGAGATCGTTATGTTTGTTTTGTTGTAGCACATCCCTAGTCGATGCATACAAGATGATGTTACGAAATTCGCCATACTACCCGGATCTAAAAGCGCGCGAACCGAATGATATTCGCCGTCTTTTGAACATGAAATTTCGACTATGGCCGTAGCAAGCAATGTGTGACGCGTTGCGGCGTCGTTGATACGCGGAACATGCGAGTGCGAAAGAGACAGAAGAGGTGCGCTCGGCGCGGACTCTATCGCGGGTGCTGACGACACTTCGGATGTACTCGTGCAATGAGCGATTTGTTTGTCGTCAGGCGATGATTGCGTTTCGTTACTGCTAGTTGTACCTACGTTTGCTTGCGGCTGATTGTTTGAACATAGCAATGTATTATGTTTGCGTGAGCAATTTTGACATCTGAATCGTGAATGACAATTTATCACTCTGTGCGGGCGCAGACAATTGAAGCACAGGTTTTGTTTTTTGACTAAATCCTGTCGGGATGCTACGTCCATGGCTATGAACTTCTCACACTTCCCCATTAAGTGGGAGCCCTTACAGATTGTACATGAAACTGTTTTTTGCTCTTCGGAACTCTGCTTGATCGGCTCGGCGGATATCACACTAGACGCATAGGACTGTTTACTACTTTTTATGGGCTGAGTACTGTTTGACTTGCCGCTACTTGATTGACCTACTACGCCAGTGGTTTCTAATGTTTTACAATAACTGCCTAGGAATACTATCAGGTTATCAAAAGTAGGTATTTTGACTTGTTGGTGCGCTAATTCAAATCGGGATCGTAACTCACTATCGAGTTTTCTGGTGAAGATATGCAGAAGTAAGAATGACCACTCTGTTACCGGAAACCCTAGACTAGTTAGGCCACATGTGTTTTCTTGAAGTGTGTTTACAAAATTGCGCAGCTGTACCGGGTTTTTGTGTGAGATTGCAGGTAACGCGAATATAGAACTGAGATGCGCATCTGCAATTAATCTTTTGTCATCGTACCTATCTAGAAGTAACTTCCGAGCGACTTCATAGTTATCTGGGTTGCTTGAAAGATGCTTTATGAGATTAGCAGGTTCGCCCGATAGACAGCTCATTAGATAATGCTTTTTCTGGACTAGACTCAGTCGCTCGTTGTTGTGCACTAGTGCGTCAAACATATTTTGGAAACATGGAAAATCTGGGTAACTACCTGAGAATCTAGGTAAACCTATGTCCGGTAACTTGTACTGGATATCACTTCGTTTGTTCGAGGAGCAGTATTCTGGCAGGTCTTTGTGAATGGTTTCTTTGAAATTAACATTTTGATGTGTTGAAAACTTGCTGCAGATGTACTTAACCTCGAGGCACTGCTCTTCGAACAAGTCGAACTTTTTCTTATAAGAAATTAATACGTCTTCATCCTTCAACGTGGATTGAAGCGTCAGGAAGGCTTCCTCAAACTCTGCACGAAAAGCGTCAATTTCACCACATCGAATTTTGAATTTACCTACTTCACTTTCCTTACTTACATCTAATGCAGTAGCAGTATTGTACAACGAATTAACCTTTTCACATAAAAACTCAAACTTTAACGTGTTCATTTGACTTCTAGACATTCTTGCTTAACTTTGATAACTTGTATTTTAGAAAATTTTACACACAAAACATGTCCGCCGCCCGGCAGCGTTGGTTACGAATTTGGAAAAAATCACAAAATACCCAAAATATTCGACTCGGAGGACCACAATTATGTCGGTGATTTATAGGGCTTACCTGTGGCGGCTGGGCAAGGAGTCTAGGACACTGATTTTACTAGATTTATTTTGTTTTGTGAAAATGTCGATGATTTTGCATGCGCACGATCGTAATTAGTTTTTCGAAGAGAGTGAGTGAGTGAAAGTAGGGAGGGGACAAGGAATGGAAAAAATAGGGATGGGAAACAGATCGGCCCCGACAACCACAGACAATAATTTGGTCGTGTCGAAATATGCACAGGATACGCAACAATAGGTTAGCGTGGTATGGGCATGTTATGAGAAGAGATGAATGTCATGTGACAAGGAGAGTGTTAGGTATGAATGTGGATGGATACAGGGGTAGAGGTAGGCCAAAGAAAAGATGGATGGACTGTGTGAAAGAAGACATGGGTAAGAAAGGAGTGAGTAATGAGATGACGAGTGGCAGAGGGAAATGGAAGAAAGTCACATGTTGTGCCGACCCCACATAGCGTGGGATAAGGGCAGGAAGATGAGATGATGATGAGTGGGACACGAAACAAGAATCGGTGACTCATATAAGTAGGTACCTACATAATTTCTCTCACGTCAGATGTCATTATGACAAACTATGCGCATGAGTTATGTTTACCTACCTGCATAGTTCTTTTGTTTTCACAAAGTCATACCAATGATTCAAAACCAACATACATAATTATGTAAGTAGATACTTAACTTGTTCCTGAATAATTACTGATAGGTGCTGAGGTAGTATCTAACTATACTCATGTTAGTGTTTTCAGTCATTGAAACTCTTGCAAATGCTTAAATGCTGCAAGCTTATACATTTTAGTTAGGGCTTCAGTGTAACAACAAAAAAAACCGGCCAAGTGCGAGTCGGACTCGCGCACTAAGGGTTCCGTACCATTATCTATAAAAAAACAAGTTTTTTGTAAGGAAGCGCCCTTAAATATTTATTTTATTTTGATTTTTAGTTTTTTTATAGCGGCAACTGAAATACATCATTTGTGAAAATTTAAACTGTCTAACTATCACGGTTCAAGAGATACAGACTGATGCCAGACGGACAGACAGACGGACGGACGGACCGCAGTGGAGTCTTAGTAATAGAGTCCAGTTTTACCCTTTGGGTACAGAACCCTAAAAACATGCTCGCGACTGTAATCCTCAGGCTCGGAAGATATCTCCTCAGATCTCTAGTTACTTAGATATTTGAGGCCAAATTAGGATAATGAAAAAATCAGTGTGTTGAAAAAATTAAATACCGTTCAAGCACTTAAAAAGACGTAAAACAAACAATCAAGACAAAGAATAAACATAGGTACTAAACAGAAGTAATATAATACAAATAATGCTAAGCCGTTTTTGTCATAAAGGAATCCGACACTGCCAGTAGGTAGGTACTATTGATAATGCGGAAAAAATTCACTGATAAGAATTTCAACATCATGGTATTTTTTCCACGTCTCACGTAAAGCTGTAGCAAACCGTATGTATTCGTTATTGAGTAACGGGTACGCTATTTCAAGTATCGAGTCGTTACACCAGAATGCATCTCGTTACTCGCATCTTTTTGTTGTATCGGAATCTAGTGTCACAGGTTGTCAGACAAAGGATTTGTCCAGTCCGAAAAAAGAAGGTTTAAAAATACGGAAAAGTGAAAAAATGCACCTTACGCAGTTTGGTATGTTTTCTACAAATTACGAATGTACGCAATACGATTGTATGAAGTATGAGAAGTAACGAGTAACGTGTTCGATGCGATAGTAACGAGTACCTACTCATTGTTATAGTAACGGGTACATATGGGTACGCTTTTTGTCGTTACTTTAACACCTCTAGTAATACGTAATCATAACAGTACCGAGTTAATTATACCATACCTAAACACTTTTTATACAGTCTAAAGTTAGTAAACTAGATTTTGTTTATTATGGTTCGTTCTGTATGTTTAGACGTGCCTCTGACTAACCTTTAAATAACCACAAAGATCTGTGGGGCGATTATGTATCTTTGCTTACAATCAATGTCAATACATTTTCATTGTAATCAAGTGATTTGGTATGACATAAGAGTGTTTATTCAATCAATTTGAGCCAGTTTTGACAAGTGTTGGTTGTATCCGAGTTCCGTAATGGTACCTCTGATCTTTCGCGCTAACAGTGTTGGTTTTTTAGAAAAAGTTGTTTATATTGATGGGTACTTTAAACCCCTGAAGTTTTCGGAAGTAGTCTGGTAACACCCTGTACTTATATTAATTTTTAGAAGAATATTTTCTTTGCTACTACCACATTCGGGTAAAAACCAGTGTTAAACCAATTTATTCACAATAATTCAAAAATTAGTGCGTTTACCCGGTTTTGTCAAAGTGTCGAGTGCTATACAAATAAGCTCTCACGATACCGACTATTTCCTTGATTCATCACGTACCTGCCAAAGTTCACAAACAAACAGACGGTTATAATAACCCTTGGTTTTGTAAAACTAAATTACCTAGATATCTAAGTTCGTAAGAGTGAATGATCAACCCAAACGATTGATATAACTATACATCATCATCATCATCTTCCTGCCCTTTTCCCACGTTATGTGGGGTCGGCACAACATATAACTATACAGACAGTATAAAATTAATCAGTGTGAAATTCACGAAATGTCACCCATCCAAAGGATAGCCATGCTGAACGATTTGTTAGAAAGAACTATATTAGCAATTATCGTATGGCCTGAATTGATAAAACTTTTGAGCTTGCAGCCTGAAATGACGTCAAAATGTCGCCTATTGTGCATACACCAGATATATTTGGACGTGCCTCTGATTACTGCCATTTAATTATCCCCAAAAATCTGAGGATAGTCTCAACCTGGGGATTAAAGTCGTGGTTAGTTTTTTTTGATTTTTTTTACCAAACAGGTTAAGATACTTATATACGAGTATAGCACTTGTAGTAGACGGCACGGTTGAAGAATTATATCAAACGGCCGGTTATAGTGTTGGTGAATTTTAAACCTACAATTATGTATTATGTAGGTACTACACGCAATTCCGCAATGATCAGACCAGACTGTGGTTTAATATAATTTAGGGTTGTCAAAAACCATTTCAAATCGAGATAAATGCCTTTGAAAATACTTACCTACTATTACATATTTTCATAACACTTACTTACTTAGGTACTTATGCAAGTACCTACAATAATGTATTTGTATAAGTACGTCTAATTTACCTATAATTAATTGAATCCTACTAATATTATAAACGTGACAGTTTGTGATGTATGAATGTCTGGATGTTTGTTACTCTTTCACGCTGAAACGGCTGATCGGATCTAGATGAAACTTGATACAGAGATAGGTTATAATCTGGAATAGCACATAGGCTACTTTTTAACCCGGATTTGTCAAAATCAGTACAGCCGTTTGGGCTACAGCGACAGCCAAATGAACTCGCATACATACATACACCCCAAACACATAACCCTCCTTCTTCGCCTCACGGTCGGGTAAAAAGTCTTGACGTCATTTTCAAACGACCTTAATCACCTAGTTAGACATTGACCCCTATATATTCCGTGTTAATATTTTTCGTTTATCATTCGATGGCTAATAAGGGTGCAGTCAACTCCAAAAAGACCTGGGGCCTTACCACGAAGTCTTCCAGAACGATTCCGTTTTAGAAACGTCACATTTGAAGCTTGAAGTCAATGTAATATTTATTCGGTAATGTATTATGAATTCGTGGTGAGGCCCCTGGTGCCTTACCACAAGCCCTTCGGGCAATATCAAAGTAATATAACTTTGATATATCGTACCATGGCCTATAAAAACTGTGTTGATTGAACATAGAACCTGACTGAACTGTCAATTGCTATCTAAATTAAAAATACCTTCAGTTTTTCATATATTTTTTCTCACACATCTATGCAATTTATTTTTGCTACCACTGTTTTTGTTTAAATAAGAATATTACTTTTGCTGGAGTTTTATTACTTCCACAGATATAATATCATCGTTCAGTAGGTACTGTACTGTGTAATATTTGTTATTATTGCCAAATAAAGATTTAAGTATCACTTATTATTAATTTGCCACTCCCGTATTTTCATTTAAATCGATGCAGCCTTTCTCAAGTTCTGCTAACAAATTAACAACATGTAATTTTTATTTTTACAGAAGTTAGGAGGATGATAAGTCATTAACTTTTAACGCTGACTGTACATCTTTTTTAAGAAAATGGTCGCGTGAGGACTAACCTCAGTCTAGCTAATATTCATGCCTCTTCGACATGCAACGTTCTTAATATTATATAAATTGAACAAAAAATGGCTGTCTGTCGGTGTTAATCATTTTTAGTGTTATAAAATTTGCTACTATCATCTTTTTTATTTAACAAATTATCATTATAATGACGAAATAACGTATTCCTGTTATTTTAACCGACTTCAAAAAGGAAGAGGTTCTCAATTCGACTAAGTACTTATATTTATGTTTTTTTTTGTATGATTGTTACGCGATTATTTCGCCAATTATGAATGGATTTTTTATGAGATTATTGATCTCATAATGAGGTGAGGTGGTAACAGTGCCTCTACAGTAGGTACCTACGTAAAGTGAACTACAAAATTTCGTAAGAAAATGTACCTATAGTTACAAAATATTTAGGTAAGTACTAGGAACACGCCCCGGCTTCACACGGGTATCAAAAGTATCTTTATTTTTTATATAAAATATAGCCTATACTTGTATTACTCAGAGATAATGTAGCATTCTAATGGTGAAATATTTTTTTGAAATCGGTCCAGTAGTTTTTGAGTTTATTTGTTACAAACAAAAAAACAAAACGTTCCTCTTTATAATATTGGTATCTAGATAAAATTTTTTTTAGTGTTATTGCAATAATATAAAATTTAATTTTATATGATGATTTGTACGAAAAAGAGTTTTTTTTAAATAGTAAGACGAATATGTTGTCTGTGTAACTTAGTGGGACTATAACAATAAAATGTTTTAGAAAAACTGGTTTCCATAGAGATTACAAACAATTTAACAAGTTTATCAGTGAACGCGTTCGAAACAAACTGCGAGAGAAAGTATTTTTCAATGGAAAATGCCTTTTCTAGATAAGTAAATACGTTTAACTGTTTTTAATACAAGCCGAGGGAATATTTTATTTTTTTCAAAGATTCGATTTTTTTACGTAATTTTTCCCATTGCTAAATTAGACGTCGAATGATTGGGATGGTTGGCGTGATTTGGGGAAGACCTTTTATTTGCCCAGCAGTGAGAGAAAATCAATATAAAAAAAATAACAGCCTAACCCAGCGAAGAAAAATGTCTGGTGATGTGCTCGACTTGTATGTATGTAGATTTTGTTTAAAAAATCTTAAAATTAATAAGAGTTTTTACTTAGAAAAAATCTGATAAACCCTAACTTCTTTTTTTTTCTGATCCATAAAAACCCCTTAAAAAAAACCGACCTAGTTCTAAACTAGGCATTGAGCTCTTCTTTTGTCACACATTTTTATAATCTGTGTACTTACAATAAAGTAAGTATACTTAAATAAATAAATTATCAAAATGCCGCATAAATAATGCGACGCCAAAAAAAATGCCACGTAGGTAATGTACCTATTTATTTTATAAAATTGTTTCCCTTATAATTTTCTAAAAAAAACTGAAATTAATGGTTCAGTACCCACTGAACCTTCATAGTTGGACCTTACCTACACTATTGGACCTATTCGACCTCCTTGCCATATTTTTTATACTTAGACATGACAGTACAAAGCCTAAAAAAACAGAATAACCTTAACCAAACGCACACGAAAACCCACAGAATCAAAACCACAGTATATTAAAACTCTTTTTGGCAAACTAATAATAAAAATTAGTTAAATATCTACTACGTAGGTACTGAGATTTTTTGTAGGCTGTTATTTCATTCACAAAGAGTTCACGACCTGAGTAACGTGCAATTATTTATAATTTGTAACAAGTGCTTAGGTAGATAATTACATAGATCGCGGTCTATTTTTAAAAAAATATCTATGAAAACATATTATTTAATACCTACTCTATTACGAGTACTTTATATTAGTAGTTTTGTTGGTACTTTTATAGTTAGGTATTGGTTGCGAATGGAATATTACGTTTGAAATAAATATACCTACCTTCTTGTCATTTTTGATCATGTTTGGATATTACGCGAGCGCTTACACCTGTGTTTACTAACAAATAATGTAGCTATACTTTTTCTTTACAATTTTGCTCAAGCCAAGCATACCTACCTTCAATTAAATGTAAACAATATGTAGATAAATATACTTACGTGGGACATCCGAATTATCATCCTCCATGATAGCCAGCTTGCTCGGCCTTTTATGGTCTTCCGATTTCAACCCCATTGTTTCGTTAATCTACTACGTCCGAAAAAAAAAACGTCAAACCGAACGCGATTTTCAAATATGGAATAAGTTTTAAATAAGTTTCAATAAAAGAAGTTTCAATCACTGGATATTATCAACACAGGGTGCTTTATTATTTTTGTGAATATTTTTTTTTTCAAATTCTTATTTTGAAATTATTTTGTGCGATACGCGTGCGTCAGAACGCCATTTTCGCGGCAGATTGCACGTGCTACGACCGCGGTAAGGTTGATATCGACTGTCACGGCACAATGAAGTAGCCTTGTTTTAAGGCACGCGACTTACTTATAACACGCGGGTATCTCAAGCGCTCGATACAATACTTATGTAGTAACTGTAATCCTAATAATACATACCAAGCTCGGATTTTGAACAATAAAAAATGCGAAATATTTCAATACATACTAGCGTGCATTAGTTATCCTTACTAGGATAAAGAGTACCAAATTATCTTCAAGAGCGGATCGAGCTTTGGTTGCAGAGGTGGTCACATAGTCGTGGTCAAGCCACAAAAAGGTATAATCCTTATTATAATTATATAATTTTAATTAGTGGTCCACCTAGGTCCTGGACCCGGCCCAGGGGGGGGTCATGACCCCCATGACCCCCCCCTGGATCCGCCCTTGATCATCTTATCCTAAAATGATCACGGATGTAAATTCCAAATTTGATCCCAGTTGATAATACTTTTATGCGTAATTATGAATGCTTAGGTTTTTTTTTTTGACCTTATCTTTTTTGACGTAACTAAACCATTAAAAAATTACCCCATACCAAGGTTCTTACTTCAATCATTCAATCAACTATCTCCTTCTTCGTCTTATCGTGTGACTAGTTCTTTCAAACCAAGTGTGGTGAAAGGATTTAAGTGCGCCTCAGAGGCTTCTTTCGTGCACGTTAATTTATATAAAGTGTAAAATAGATTCATGACATCAAATTTTTTTTTTAATCTCAGTATTTATACCTAAAATTTACTAAGTACCTAACTCAAAGTTTAGAATGACCACTCAATAGCTATTAAGAATTCCCTGAGCCATGTGAAATATCCAGAATCCGGAACCTAACCCGCACCCATTTCCCAGAGAGTGCTTCTTTTTTCAACCCACAATCTTTTAACCCAATCATTATTTTTCTTTATTCCACCCGAGATCATCGATCTAGGTACCTACTCTACAGATTAAGATCAGACAGAAATCACTTCCACAGATTAAATACTATGTCGCGGTGCCTTATCGTTTTTTATCACTCTGTAGATACTTATAATATCGCTTCTCCGATAGATACAGTCACAGAACGTAATATTCTGAGAAAAATATCTGCAATGACATCAGATTTTCAAGCCATTTTATCTACCACTGTCAATGTAATAGTTAGATATTTGGGGTTAAATACATTAATTCCTATAGTTTGTATCTACACATATTGCTTTAGAAATACTTATGTAGTAGACAGGTACTGTGTAGCGCGTTGAAGTCTTTGCTATGGAATTTTGAGAAAGAACATTCGTTCATTCATTCATTCATACGTTGGTCAACTTTTGAAAATCTAGGCATGAAAATACCACTGCGGTCTCACATTCAAGAACTGACCCGGCCGAACATTGCTTAACCTAGTTAGAAACGACTAAGCTAGCTATGCTAAGCGCATTTTAAGCTAAGCACTAAGAACACATACGCAAATAGAGTAATAAAAACACTTTATATCAAATTATATCATCAAATATTTAGAATATTGTATAAGTAGGTCTAGGTATAATTATTTAATTAGGTACCTACACATTTCTTATCCGAGGTAAGTCAGAAAATCCGCCCGAATACTGAAACTTTCAGTTAATATTCAGCTGAAACCTAAATAAGACGTTTCAGTTTGCGATTTAGAAGGATAAATTCGATCTCAATTATACCTACATAATTCATTGTTTTTGTGGCTGGTAGAATGAACATATTAATTATAGCCTGTGATACTTCAATCGTTCACCCTCTTTAAATAAAAATAAAAAATAAAATGTTCATTTGATTAAGTAGGTAGGTAGGGTGGTGTGGTAGCCAGTGAACCAAGTGTACTCAATGAACCACAGGGCCTACAGCCTAAACGCGACGTTGCCAGTTAGTGCCTATTACACGTTTGAACCGCTCTCCCGCACCAACCTGTTACCGCCAGTCGTCGGCGAATTCCCACCAGGAACGTACGAGTTAGGAGGAGATTTATCTTTTCGCGCGCAAAAAGTAAGGAAAAAGTTTGATTTTATTTGTTTCTTTACTCAATTTTTTATTATCCTAGGAACTGTTAAGTGATTTTGATCTAAAAAATAGTTTAATAAGCATGGTTTAAATTCATTTTTGTAACCAAATCGTGTTCCTGTTAGCTGTGGAAAACTTTTAAATATTTCAATAGGGGTATGGTACTCTGTGAATCATTTTTTTTGGGTACTCAATGAACCATGGTTCATTGTAAAAAAGTAAAGTAAAAAGTAAAAAAAATACCATGATAGTTCCAAAAGTTCTAATTCACGTTATTTTGATTTAAATCTAATTATTAGGACTGAGATTAAAGTGAGAAATTTATAATTATAGGTAACATATCTTAGGATATTGCAATGTTCCTACCTAAATATCCTACTGTCATGTTGAACTCTAACTCACGTTATTTTAAATTAAAGCTAATTATTACGACTGAAGATAATAAAGTGATAACTTTACAATTATAGGTAACATAATATGTTAAATAGTTCCTAATATAGGTAATAATTACCTAACGTTACCTACTTAATTACTATGATTGTGTTCTATTATTGTACTAAGGTACCTACTAGAATTTAGGCGCAATGCATGTAGACTTGTCATTTTTATACCTCACTCATTATTATTAAGACTGATAACCATATAATTTGAAACCTTTGATTAACAAACCCAATTGCCGTTTTATGTAACATCCTTCTAGGCTTAAATCATGATATGGTAAGACAATGGTTCATTGTGTACCTCACGATTCACTGAATACCCACCCCCCGGTTCATTGTGTACTCCTAGGGGTACTCATTGAGCCATTTCCAATTATTTTTTTTAAGTCTCGTTGTCTATTATCTATATGGTAAAAGCTGAAAACACAACAGCAATTTGAAAGTCATTGAAATTTTCTAGGGCTTGAGCTAAAATAATACTTAAAATGTCTAAAAGAAAAAAAGTTACAGCTCTCTAAACTTTTGGTGGTTCATTGGCTACCACACCACCCTACATATGGAGTATTAGGGGTGATGAAACTAGACAGGTGTAGTTTTAGCCGTGAAGCCGCAGGTGGGAAGAGGTAACCCTAAGGCCAACAAAGTCTAGGGTTTAGACTTTAGATGGAACAGCGAGCCAACTGACGCGTAAACACTTGGCAATTTTTACCATAACTGCATTTAGTTTGGTTAATTACCAATTTCTAATGCCTTTACACCTGACGTCACGGTGCGATTGCTCGATCGGCATTAGATAACATTGGTTGGCAATACGTTATGCTTGGCTTTGGAGAATGCGTTAAATTTGTGATTACTGATGAGGTGAATCTGTGGCTTTGGTTTTTTTTTTGGCATCTCACTATTTAATTTTTAACATTTGTCATATTTTTAGCGTCAACTACAAAAAAATACGTGTGAATTATGTATGGCAAACCCAGTTCAAAGATCACTGTCAATCTCTCATTCTTGAACAAACTGGCAACTTCGGGCAAAGTAGATACTCAGAGTAAAGATAGAAGTAGATACGATCGTCCACAGAATAGATAAAAAAAAGTGATGAGAAGGCCAAAAAGACGCAGAAGGTAGGCCTGTTAAGGCCCAGAATACTCGTCACACTATACCTTACGTAAAAGTTACAAAAAAAAGTGACATAGGTCTATATAGCAACGCGGATCTCCGCGGAATCAGACACAGCACGAAGCGAAATACCCAAATGACAAGTAAGTAGAGTGCGGCATGTAAATATGGCTGCTCTGAATTATATAACGAAAGCGACAATTTATAAAAAACATAAATATGTTCAAGTAAATAGCTTATTTAAAAAAAAGGGCTGGGTTGATTTGTTTCAAATTAACTGATTTACATTCATGTGAAATAGAAATTCAAAATACCTTACTGTTCTGGATAAATTAGGGAATTTCTGAATTTTCAGAGGTGTTTTTGACGTGATTTTTAACCAAGGTTTTCTAACTTATTCGTGTTTTAGCTCCGGTTGATTTATCACTACTATCCTTGAGTATCGTGTAGTTCAATGTCAATGTAATCTATTAAGCGGTAATAGAATTATTAGGGTTGCAATACAAGCAATTTTCAAAGTTCTGGGCCTTAAAAGAAAAGGATTCTATCCTTTAGTGAAGCAAACCTTCTATTTTAATAATATTTCTTAAGAAGGTAAGTAAGTATTTAGGTTTTATTGCGTAGGTAATCTCGATGTTAGTAACCGATAAAGTTTTAGTTCAGCCTATACATATCTGCACAAGTGTAAACAACTGGTACTAAATGTACCTATCTTTATGAACCGTTTACATATCTCAGCTACTTCAGATACCTACTACAGTTTACCTAGATCCTACCACTGCAATACCCTATTTTTAAATGAAATGGCAGGGCAAATCCTAGCGTAAATTCAAGACTGTATTTTGTTATAACTTGAAGTAGGCATGGATAGGTATTTTACATCATAGATTGGTATCACGAAATGTCAATATAATTCCACAGCTGGGTCTGTGATTTGATTATGAATTCATGAAGCGTACAAAGAAGTCAAAGAAATGTATTAAGTCTGTGCCAACCTCTTTGGGCTCGAACTTTTTTTTATGGAAGAAGGCATATCCACCCGCTGCCTTTTTGATTTTTTTATTTTAATGGTTTTCATTGTTTTAGGGCGATCTTTGCCAAATATTTCGGGAACGTGACACTTGAGGCTACCATATTACTTGACATTTCTTGTTTAAATAAGTGTCGTCTACCTATATACCCTTTATACAACTTAATTTATCGTTGAACTTTGAAAAATTCAAAATGGGCGGGTCGTTATGTCACAAAGGTTCTATATCCTTTGGAAAGCCACGCCTGTCCAACAAGAAGTTTCAACAATTTTAATAAATTTTAATAAAATTTTAATAAATAATTTGTCATTGGTTTGGTTGTTCAAACGAAAACTTTTTTCTAATGTCATTTCACAGTAGCTTACTTCAAGGGAATCCTTGAACTGTATGGTATGTTCGGTTCTTGCGCCGTAAGTACGCAACATAATAGTTCTTTGAACCGCCTTCAACCTGAACCTTTCCACCTTGAGATAAAGCACCATTTCTTCTAACATCTCGTCATAATGATCGACACGTGATAGGTGTTTTGTTTGATTGAACATAAGCCAGCCATTAACAGCACTGCTATAGGAACGCATTCCTCAGTACCTACCTACTACTTTTAGATGTCTAGAAGAATATAAACCCCGATTTATAGTAAAAGGATGTTGATAGGGGTTTCCATGGCAACTTCAAAGCATTGGTGTGACGTCATTGTATGGAGTACCTATCTTACTAATATGTATTATAAAGGCGAAAGTTTGTAAGGATGTCTGGATGTATGTTTGTTACTCTTTCACGCTGAAACGGCCGCGGCCGAACGGATATGGATAAAATTTGGCACAGATATAGATTATAGCCTGGGATAGCACATAGGCTACTTTTTATCCCGAAAAATGTACGGTTCCCGTGGGATAGATTTGTTTTAGTTTTTCAAGTAACCACGCGGGCAAAGCCGTGGGCGTAAGCTAGTATTATATAAAGAAATGGTTGAACTCAGTCAAGAAATATGAAGGATTTTGGAAAGCAACCTTTGCCTAGCAAAGAAAAAGATAACATTACAAGCTGGATTGAATCTGTATATAATTTGTAGATCACAATTAATTAACAAATCATCTTACCAAGCAAAATTAAAGCAGCTTTATTAAGCACAGACGAAACGGTGAATTGACAACCATTTGAACCTATCATCAATGGCTACCTTTAGATACTAGATAATCTGTATTGTTCTAGCTATCAAGATATCATTATAAGTGTATCATACCTAGGTAATCTAAATGTCTGTTGGCCTAAGATATTACACATTGTAAGATAAGCTATAGAGTTAGCGGTTATGGTGTAACTTTGCAATCCCAGTTATACTTATTACAAGTTCTATTCCAAATCACAGGTCACAATCAATTCCAAAATTCATCCATATTTATGTCTAGCCTGGTTCGGTGACAAACAAATATCCCAAACATGTAGGTACACTTACAACACACTTTATTATTACGAGTATTCATACTTCTATCGTGATAGATAGGTAATTAAACCTACCCCGTCGGGAAACAGGCGTGATTTTATGTAGGTATGTGTGTATATATTTATATAAATACTAGCAGTCCGCCCCGGCTTCGCACGGGTATTTATTACCTATACATGGTCACGACTGTAATACCCAGGCTCGGTAGATATCCTCAGATCTCTAGTTACTTAGATCTTTGAGGATATCTAAAGAGGGTACTCAGAGGCACGTCCAAACATGATATTTGACACATGCCCACATTTTGCACAGTACTTAGTATTCGTACGTGACAGGTTGCAAGCCCATCGCCGCTTATTAAGAATACTAACCTATGACACACACCTTCGAATTTTTGGTTCTAATGTATGCCGGTTTCTTCAAGATGTTTTCCTTCACCGTTTAAGAACACAGGCATTGCGCACATAATTTTCTCAAATGCAAAAATTCATTGGTGCACGACCAGGTTTGAACCCACGACCTTCAGATCGTGAGGCAGGGGTACTACCACTACACCACCAATGCTCTCAAATTTAACAAAAATTTCAAAATTCAAAATTATAATACACACACATAACCAACCCTTCTATTTGCGTCAGATTACTAAAAGAAGAAAATTATAAAGAAAGTTTGAATAGGTATTATTATATTTAACATTTTATTTTTATTTAAAAGATTTTTTTGTTATTATTTGAAATTTACTCTCCTCCCGTCCCGTACGTACGTACGTACACTATGGTGCTGTCTAGCTAGCCGAGCAGGGTGAGCGGCTGCCACGCAACTTTTTTCTAATACCTACATACATTCTTAATTTCGTGAGATCTTTCGAATGGAATGTCCAAATTGAGTAATTCAAAAAGTTATTTATAGGTATTGAAACAGTCTAGGATATGATGTGATTTATTTTGATAAGGATTAATACTAAGACACAAATTAAGAGCGTTGTCGCGACACTTTTTGGAAATAATGATGTGTTCTACAAAGTCGTAGTACATTATTTTATTCTATCTTCAATAGTTTTCGCAGCGCACGCGATGTAAAAAATATTTTAGGTAATTTTTTTACACCTTGGGTTACATTATTGAAGTTTTAGTAAGGATCCCTAATTTTTTTGAAAACATAATATAGCCTATGTCACCCGCTGATAGTGTAGCTTCCCAACAGTGAAAGAATTTTTTAAATCGGTTCAGTAGTTTCGGAGCCTATTCATTTCAAACAAACAAACAAACAATCAAAGTTTTCCTCTTTATAATATTAGTTTAGATAAATAATTATCTACATTGGTGGACATTTCACACACAACATCTAGCCCCAAACTTAGTAAAGCTAACTATGAGAACTAGATAGCTAATAGATTATTAGCTTATGTACTTCCTTACCTTTTTTTGTAAAATCATACTTAGATAGAATACCTACACAATAACACCCAGATAAATTCGTCTTGTGATTTTCATACCGTAATTTGGCTCTAATTTTTCCACGTCAAAGCTCGATTTTTTTTCAGCATGTTCCTTCCCTTGTAAACATACTATTAAAAATAACTATATATTTACATGTACACTGTGACTCTAAGTGCTTATTTATATTTATAGGACATAATTATACTAATTTCGACGTTTTTGTGATATGTTATGTTAGAGGTACACAAAACCCAAATCGATTAAAACTGATACGCAAGAAGAATCGAATAAATTTTCCTGTCGTACCTACAATTATATCGGTAAATAACCTAGTAAAGCAAATTAGGTTATATTCGGTTCATTAATAATCCAACTAATACTACTATAAACGTGAAAGTTTGTGAGGATGTATGAATGTTTTGTTAAACTTTCACGCTGAAACGGCTGAACGGATCTAGATGAAACATGGCAAAGAAATTTATTATAGTCTGGAATAGCAAATAGCTAGATAATTTAACAAGGGACGACCCTGGTGGCGTAGCCGCGGGCCGAACCTAGTGAGTTGTTAATGAAATGGCAGATATTTAATGATTTCAGAACCTATTACCACGTAGGTATAGGTAGGTACTTACTTTCATGAATTGTCAACAAATGCTCTGGGTAGGTATTCCGAAAAACTACTTTACACGGAACCCTAGAATAATAAAAATGTATGGTAAGTAGGTAGGTACTTATATAAAATTATCAGATGAACTGCTCAATTCCGCTACACCACTTTAGCCTCCAGGGTTCCAGTTTGTTTCTACCGCGGTTACCGAGTCGAAGTCGAATTGAAATTTCTATGGTAATATTAGGTACCTACCTACAATGGTTTGTAAATTTATTTGTAGAAATAAGCACCTTATCTTTGGACCTGCGCTGAGTAGAGTCCAAACACTCTTTCACTGATAAAAAGCTGAATTCTACAGGCTGTTTTACTGAGACACGCAAACTTTTGAGTGTCTGTCTGAGGTTTAATACTGTTGTGATAGTTCCCCCGTGGAAGTTTAATTTGTATTTTCATCATTGTAGGTACTTTATACTAAGTAAGGGTTTATCCACTTAATCAATTGTAGGTATAGGTGAGGAAAGTACGCATTCGTATTTTTGATTCTGATGATGGTCGCACTTGGCCTTCAAATACCTGTATCGCACAATGAAGTAAGTAGTACCGGTACTGGGTATTTCTTTTATAGTTCTACGTGCGTACGTACTTTTTTATAAAGTAAACTAGCTGTTGCCAGCGTTTTCGTCCGCAGACGATAACATTTTTCCGACATCCGATTTCAATGAAACGGAAACTATAGCTCCCAATTACGCTCTGTCCAACTGTGAAAACTAACATTTAAATCAACGGATTATAGGGGAAGGTGGTTTAAAATGATCCCCCTAAGGGAAAACTGCTGTAACTCGAATGTTTATTGCTTTTTATTTGACTTAAAGTGTTTAAAGGTTACCGATAATATCAAGCTACAAATTTTGTTTCGCATTTTACAGCATAAAGCTGATAGAAAATTATTTATTTAGGTTTTTGTGGAGGTCTACTAAAAAGTGACTTTGAAAAATATAGGGGCAAAATGATCCCGGGATCATTTTAGCCCAATGGGGTAATATGATCCCCGGATCTTTTTACCCCATTACTTAGGGTTTTAAATTAGAACGTTTAAACGTTCAATAATTATGGAGTTTTTTCAAGAGCCTCAACTAGAAAAAAAATCAGCAAAATAAAAAATGATGGGACACAAATAACGACTTTAAATTAATAAACGTGTTGAGCTAGTTATCAACAACAAAACAAAATTTTATTTAAGAATTCCAAGGAAATATTTGTTTGATTCTTTTACAAAATGTTTTATATTATTGCTGATAACTAGCTAATACGCGTCATAATTCAAAGTCACGATTCGTGCCCCACCCTGTACAAAGTTAATTGAAAACATCGAAGGATCATTTACCCATCCACACCAAAACCGGGGGTAAAATGATCCCGGGATCATTTTACCTACACCACCCAGGGATCATTTTACCCCCAATGCCTTATTTACGCAAAACAAAAAAATACAACCTATGAGTTTTAAATGCCGTAATAATAAACGGTTCATTCCATTGCTGAATGACAATAGAAACTGAGGAAAACACAACTACCACATAAAATGTACGTGTACTAAAACTATGTAAAGTCAAATAATGGCTTACTTTACATTGAGCACAGAAATTTTAAACAATTTGTCCTTAAAACTTTTCCACTGTCACTGCCGCCATGACACTAACTGAGAATGCATGGCTCAGCCTTGGGAACACGAGGTTCACTTAAAAAATACTAGAAGACGCCTCTAAGTCGGTAAATTAACCAGTGATCGCTTTACCCCCAGGGATCATTTTAGAACACCTTCCCCTATATTTCCATACTTATTTCTTTTACTTATAGAATTTCCGAAACTACTGAATGAGTTGCGGATATTACTTACCTACTTTAGTTGGCAGGCAGATATCATCTAGAGAAGTTAATATTTTGTACCTACTCATCTAATGTACCTATCAGCTTATCTTTTATATTGTCATACATTATAGAAGATTTTTGAGACTCCTCAGCATTATTATAAGCGGCGATAGAGGTGTAACCTGTCATATTAGGTACAGTACAGAATATTAACTAGATATTGTGCAAACGCATTAACCTTATGTATAAAATTTAGACGGAATATTTGACTACCTCTACACATTTTCAAGTGAATAAAATCCTAAGTTAGGTACTATAATTTAAAATGTGGAATATTGCCTCTGCGTCTCTTGAAGCTATTCCATTTTTCGACACAGATGTAAAGATTAGATTAGCAATTTGTTAATATCAATCTGAAATACATACATTGACGTAATTCCTACAATCGTATTCAGTATGATGCTATTGCATTGCATCCATGTACGTAAGTTCGAGAATCACATTCAAAGAGTTCGTAGCAGTGATCTGTTATAGTTACTATAATATTATCTCTATGGTTCGTAGTCGATTATTTTATTAAGTAGGGGGGACGTAGACGAGCAATTTTCAGGTCGGGTAGAGGACACAAGTCAGTGATCTGTTATTAATATTTTCTCTATGACACGAGTAGGTGCCTACCCCTAGTATGAGCTTTTGATAGTTTACGAAAACTTTTTTCGAATGGTATCTTTTACACATATAAGTACCTCCATCGGAAATGTTAAGGAACTAAAATAAGGTCGATAATATCAAAAATATAATAGGCAGTCCCCGCAATGATTTTCAAATGCTTTCAAAAGTTTTATTTGCAATGGTGGGGCTACATCTTTACTTTGTAGAGGTTTCGAGAATATAATCGCACCTAGGTGCTTAGTGTATATTTGATTGACGTCAATAATCTCACCTCTCGACATTTATTATCTTGCAGATTTTCATGTGATCGATAACAATGAATAGATACCTACTACTTTTGAGAAAACGAGTCGAGTGTTTATGAAAATCTTTTTGTATCTAATAGGTAAGTTAGGTACGTACCTACCTACTTATAGCGGACCGAGACGATTTTTTTGTTTGTTCTTTTCGGACTAGGGTTCTGGATTAGGTAGGTACTAGCACGTAAATTCTAAAAATCATCCTTGTGATTTCATAGGATAAAATGATTTTTACTTTGACTAACCTGATTTAGCCTACTACCTAGGTATAGGTAAACTGTTGTCCGAAGTCTAATAAGTACCTAAGTCTTTTTGTAAAAGCTCCGAACTACTATCTTATATTAAGTTTCGTATATATTGGCAAATAACTTACCTACAGGTCATCCAACGGATCTAGGCAAAAATTCATGAAATTAGCCACAGGTGCGAGTTTGCGCATGTTCAGTTCCTTCCCCCCCTCATAGTACCTCCAATTGCTCCCGAAAAACGATACTGCGCAGCTCTTGCGGCTAACTTCACGAATGCCTAGATTCGTTGAGCGAACTATACCTAAAGGTACGATCAATTTCTATACCTAGTCCACACACTCGCGAGCCTTTGCCAACGCTCGCGGCCAATTTTCTTTACTAGACCGACACAAGACGGGATCGACGGTCAACGAGTACAAGCTTCGACGAGCCTTCGCCAACCTAGGCGAACCACCTCTCCACACATTGGACGTTGGCTATGATAGCCCGGCCAACCATAGCCAACATGTGGAGCCGCTATAACAGTATCGTGGGTTCAAAGAAGAGTAGGTAGGTATCTACGTGGTATCTACACACACACGCGCGGAGAAAAAATAGAAAAAACTTACATATTGATTTAGGCGTGTCCACTTGGTCCGATGTACCAACTATAGAGTGCTCTCCACTTTCCATTAACTCACAAAGAATTCCAATTATAATTCACTTCACTAGGTAAATATAACCTACATAATATATACCAACCTAATGTACAATTTTTATAACTATTTTATTATAAACAAAACAATTTTTCTTCTTCTCTTAATTTATGGCATTTACGATGACAAATTAATCAATGTCAAGTTTTTTTTTAAGTAGGTAAACATCTTGCTACTTTGTTCGCGAAGGTAACTAGTTCATTTGAGAATATGTTAGCATAAAAATGTATTTAAAATTCCAAGCGAAATACCTAGAAGGAAATTTGTGTTACCTGTGCCAATAAAATATTTTAGAATATGTTGAATAGAATATAGGTACCTAGTACCTAATAACTTTTATCAGGCAACATTAGAAACAGTCGAAAACAGATCCTACAGCCCAATAAGCAAACACAAGAAAATACACAAAAACTTGAACCAAAAACTAACGCATTGTTAGGTACCACATTAGCATAGCTCGTGATATTGAATTCTACCGGACGCCTCTACTTTATCACGTCAGAGTTATCAAGTCTGTCTACTACCCCACTAACAACCACAACCACATCTTTATCTGTCTTTAGTTATTACCTCGAATCAACCTCCAACATGTATTTTCCTCAGAAAATGTCCATAAGCGAGTTTAGGTAACTAGAACTCTCAACATAAGGTAACCTTGTCGCAAAAAACTACGTTTGAGTGACATAATTATCGACTAGGATATGTTTATACCGAACTCAAGACAAGTGTATCTGCCTATCCGTTTTAGTTGTACGTAGGTATGCTCGGTGGAGTCAGATCATTCGCTCCAGATGCAACCCCGGAGCTGACCACGATCCTCAGATATGAGGGACCGACTAGAGAGAGAGAGGTATGCTCGAGGCACTCTTGGCCAATTCCAAGTTAAGGTCTAAAGACTGATTATGAGTGCAGAAAACAAAACTGCAAAATAACACCACATAATCTACACCTATTATTTGTTCTACAATTGCAATGGATCCCAAAACATACCAACTTGCTTACTTTTCCCAACTGCTTGTTTAAACGCAACATGCAAACAAGTCGTCATGTTTTATATATCCATCTGATACAATAAACAATCTTTAAAATAATTGTCAAAAATTCCTAAACAATTTTTTAATAGTCAAATTGCACGCCGCATCCATGTTTGAAACTCATATGTCTTGCCCCAACAAACACAAAAGATGCGTTTGCCGGACAAGGAATTCCATTGAAAAAATCTATTTGCAATGGATCGTTCCGTGGCTGTGACATTGGAGCGTGGCCGTGATAACTACACGCCTACATTTTTGTTATCAATGTCACGCGGTGTTGCAAAAAAAAGTCAGACATTTTGCCATGACACGTAGGTAACGGCAAAATGTCTGCATTTTCACGAGTCGGTCCATTGATGACCCTTACGATTGTCACGCGTGTTTATAACAGTACGAAGTCACGGTCAAGGCGTAATGTCACAAGTGGTGACATACCTTTGGAAGGCCTAAGATGACGACCGTAAAAAAAATCTAATAAATGTCCTCCCTCTTTCTCTTCTTCTCCCTCTTTCTATCTTTAAAGTAATAGGCGAAAGTAAATAGAATTTATTTATTTAAATTCTCTTTATTGCACACAAAGTTACAAAAATAATGTAAGTAGGTTAGGTACAGTTGGCGTGCATAATGTCGAAGGCATTTTCTACTTGCTGACCAAAGTAGGTAAAGTAAGAGAAGTACCTACCTACAGAAGGCGTGCTAACAACAAAAATAACTTTAATAATCTAAATGTGAATATAATATATTATTACCTACAACTATGCAAATAAATATTAAAATTTAGTAGGAGATTAATTAATGAATAAAGCGTCTGAAGGTAGAGGTAGGTATATAAACTGCAATAATTTATTCGTTAGAATAGCGGATACAGACTTTGTTATTTTCGTAATACCTACACTTGAAAACAAGATAAGTAAGTATTAGATAGATATGTTCTTAGTTTTGAAGTGATATGATGAGTTTTCAGTCCACCAATGAGAGGAGGGAACGGAAACATGCCTCCGTCTCATGGATCTCATGCCGATATCAGATGGATGAGTTTGTATATAATTTTGTGAGGTAAAGAGTATGTTTGTCAGTGAAATATATAAATATAAACTAAGTACCTACCTACAATATTAGTGTAAGTAGGTACCAACCTACCTACTAAAATATGAAATCCTTTTAGGTAGATCTAAGTGACTAGAGATCTGAGGAGATGTCTGCGAAGCCTCAAATACAGTCGTGATCACGTGTGTATGTTTTTTCTTAATTTACATAGCACAACGCCATCTAGCTTCAATCAAGTCAAACTTGTGCTAGAACCTGTAACTGTTAGAACAATTTGTAAGATAGAGGATATTTCGGGGTAGTCCAATGCATGTTAAAAAAATATAATTTGGCATAGGTAATTACCTCTTGTATATAATGTAGTAGGTAGGTACCTATACCTATTGGTATTATCTGAATTTCGGAAACGGCTCCAACGATTTTCATGAAACTTAGTAGGAATGGAGGGGTTTCGGGGGCGATAAATATTTTTTAGAAAGTTGTTTACTTACCCAAAAAAATCCGAGCAAGGCTCTCTACCTAGGTACATATAAAATTAACTAGGTAAATTATCTTACGAGATAAAGAAAATTATTTGAACTTACGAACAATGACGAAACCATTGAGTAGGCCCAGCCGCATGTGATTGCTTGTATATCTATCTAAGTTCGGCGCCGGCGCACGCCTCCCCCACAGACGTGACATGAGTTTACCCACTGTTTACAACGATAACAGATCTTGATAATACCTTTGCAAATGTCTCTCTAAATCCTTTAGTGTCGCGCCTCCGAGCACTGACAGTAGGATTATGTCAGAGATAATCATAGATAGGTACATATCAATTAACTAGAAAGCCGCCCGACTTCGCAGTACGATGTAAATACTTATGTGGCGTATAAACCTTCCTCTTGAATCACTCTATCTATTGATGAAAACCGCATCAAAATCCGTTGTTTAGTTTAGAAGATATAAGCGTAAGTTCATAGAGTGGAAGCGACTTTTATACATTTAGAGATAATTTTAATAAATTACATTACAAATAAGTACCAATCATCATCATCATATACCCACAATTATACGGGTTTATGATAGGCCTTTTGTATACTATATTGTCCTAACTGGAGGCTCCAATAACCTTTAAAACCATAGACAAACAAGCCATAAACCTACATAACAAAACTTAAGATTTCCCAGGGACTTCCCTTTCGAATAGGAGGTTGTAACGAAAAAGTTATTATCGCACCGTGAGAATAGAAGTGACTCAATTAAGAAAACATGATTTTTGGGAAATGCGATTTAAAGATTTTATGATTGTGTGTTTTTTACTAAATTGTGCTATGACATAACCAAATTATGACTTATCTTCATTTTTTTACAAATTATGGGATACTTTAGGGTTTTATCTAAATTTTAAACTTATTACTGATTCAAAATAAATTTAATTAATTACTCTATTTACCATTTCAAAGAAACCTTCCGACATTTAAGTCGGTTTTGTACTATAGCAATAATTTATTAGTATTTACTAATGACTTAAACCTTAAACGGTCATTAAAATAAGCCTTAATATAGTAATAAACTGATTTAACTCGATTTAAGTCACAATAATTTACTCAACTTAATGCAATAAAATGACACAAAACAAACATCGGTCATTTTATTACTCTAAATTTCAACAAAATTTTACCTAATATTTGCATACAAAACTGTAATATTGAGGTTTAGGTCACATTAATACTAAACACGTGACGTCTCACGGCAATCCTGGCTGACGCAATACTGAATATAATCACTTTTTCACGGGGTGACGGACGAGGGATCGCCGAAATGAAAGAGACTCACCTATTATGTTTTGTCGCATTCTAACCAAAAAGCGGCAGTTTTTTAATCACTAGGCGATGCAGTTTTTTTTTCTGAGTCTTTCTACATATTTAACTCATTTTACCTGTTTTTTGAGATGAGTCACTTCTATTCTCATGGTGCGGGTACCACGGGCATTAATGTACTACTAGCTGTAATAGGTAGGTACATCAATAACCACAGTAAATATAGCTCTTTTTTAAACACTCCTATCACGTGTTATTTATAGATTCTACAGTGTTGACTATACAAATACCTACCAATCAATTATCCGCAAAAAAATGATCAAAAAATCTACTTGTAGTTCCATAAATGGCCGTAGGTAGGTACCTAGCATTTGGGGCAACTACGAATATGTATAAGCCCACTCCTGTAATATCCATAGCAGCCGAAGAAAAATAAAAAACGGAAGCCAAGATTTTGGTAAAAAGGAAATAAGAAAAAACAAACGATATTATAGAAAGATGGCCTCTATATGTGTGATCAACCTTTTATCTCTAATAATTATAATAAAAATAATAGTTGTATTTGACAAAGCTTACTCAAAACATGTAATGTGTATAGTAGGGGAAGTACCTGCAGAAAATGTTTGGCCCTTTATTGTGGGCGGTTTGCTTAAGGTTCAAAGTCTCAGCAATTTCAATTAAAATAGTTTTTATTTTATTTTTACAACTTTTTATTCCCGGACGATTCGCCTCTACAGTTTTATCATTATTCTAACTTTGTCATTGTCAGTAACTCCCATTTGTTCTATAGAACTGTGACGTCATAGAACTGTTAAAAGTTTCAAAGTTCCATGGACCAACAATTCTATAGAACTAATGGAAGTTACTAGGTAATGTATTATTAGTTCTATAGAACAATGGGCTAATTTTCATTTCAAAAGTCCTACCATAGAACTAAAGGGATAAAAAAGTTTTAACAGTTCTATGACGTCATAGTCCTATAGAACAAATGGGAGTTGAAATGGTCATTGTTCGCGAAAAAAAATTTTTTTATCTTCGTAAAATACATATTAGTTAATTTTAAATGTAGGTACCCATCGTGAAATAATTTAACTCGTAATAACAACCAATCTTGTATTGCTTCATCATCATGCTAGGTGGTTTAATAATACGTAATTTTACTAGGTGGTTGCCGTGATTTCGTCCACGTTTCATTAATTTTTAAATGATTTTGTTTAATAAAAATACAAATACAAATACAAATACAAAAATCTTTATTAGGAACAAAGTAAAACAATGTAGAATAGGTACAGTTGTGGGCTGACTACTGCAAAAGTTAAAAAAAAACTGTGTAGCAGAGTCAGCGCCCTCCTCCGCTAGAAAATAAAAATACATCTAATCAAAAACCATGAAAGTCGGTGCAGCCGTTCTGGAGTTTTAGTGTTCGATCAAACAATAAATTCAATAAGCTTGAAAGAAAAGCTCTTAAATCTAGGTTATTTTTTTTTAAATAACGACAAAAATAATAAATTTAAAAGAACCACCCTCCCCCTCCAGTACAAAATCCAGGGGCAGACTATTGCCCCCCTGGCCCCCCTGAGTACGCCCATGAATCCTTACCATCTCCTAACTAAATAGATGTTGAGGATATGGGAATACTTCTTTCTTCTCCAAAATATGAACTCCAGAATACAAATGATTAGATTTATTTACTGTAGACTACACTAGAAATTACAAGGACATAACTAGGTAGGTAGATAAAGTATAAAATTAAGATCGGACGTGCGGCGCTGGTTAACTCAACAGCTAAGTGAGTTCCCCTAGGCGCGGGCGCGGGGGGAAGGAGCGCGAAACCGGTTTCTTGGTATTTGTTGGCTTCAACAATCTCCGCCTCCTTGAAAAGTGAATCCTAATCTTCTTCAGGAAGATCCAAAAGTGGACAAATTCTGTTGATGGATCGTCTTATGATTCTCCTGTTGCTGGTCATAACGTCAGCTAGTCGGCAGGCACCGTCGGATCCCTCGTATACAGCAGTGATCCTTCCTAATGGCCACTTCATGGGTGGGCTGCATTCTTCTCTGATGAGAACCAATTGATTCGGCTTTATGTCAGGGTGCCTGTTCTGCCATTTTGTTCGTTGCTGTAGCTCGCAGATGTAATCACGGCTCCATCGATGCCACAAATGTTGCCTCGCTTGTTCTATACGGGCATATCTGTGAAGGCGGGTCGGATTAACGGATTTAAGATCAGGTGCAGGTAGTGATGTGAGCGGTCTTCCTACTAAGAAGTGCCCGGGGGTCAGTGGACAAAGGTCATTTGGATCGGAGGACATAGGAATCAGCGGTCTCGAGTTAAGAATAGCCTCGATTTGGCAAAACAATGTAGTGAGCTCCTCAAATGTGAAATGCGCGTTACCTGCAACCCGTTTTAAATGAAATTTAGCTGACTTCACAGCTGCTTCATAAAGCCCACCAAAATGGGGCGAATATACTGGCGAAAATTTGAATTTAATACCCTCGCTAGCCAATTCCGCCACAGAATCTGAACAATTCTTGACAAGGGCCGCAATTTCTCGATTTGCACCGACGAAATTAGTGCCGTTGTCACAAAATATCTCGCGAGGCTTTCCTCGACGAGACATGAAGCGTCGCAAGGCCAATATAAATGCTTCTGTGGTCAAATCACTGACCACTTCTAGGTGTACAGCTTTGACCTTAAAACAAATAAACACACAAAGATAGCATTTTAGTAGTCTTGCGCCGCGACCTTTCTTATTGATAATCAAAAAAGGACCTGCGTAATCGGTTCCGGTTATTTCAAACGGAAAACCCGGTGATAATCTTACAGAAGGTAAGTTACCCATAATTTGCTTCGCAACTGCTCCTTTCAGACGCTTGCATGTTAAACAATCGTTACATACCCGTCTCGCTAAACATCTGCCTCCAATGGGCCAGTACTGTTCTCTTACAACTGAAAGAAGCAACTGCGGCCCTGCATGCATTAACTTCCTATGAAAATACGTCATAATTAATTTTGTATAATAATGTTTACTGTTTAATAAGATTGGATGCCGTTTATCAAAATTATACTCTGAATTATCTAACCTCCCACCAACGCGAATCAGGCCTGTCTCTTTATCAACAGTGGGAGTTAAATTATGCAATGCAGGTACTGCTTTAAAATCATTCTTGTAAATATAAAAACTTTCTAACTGTGAAAATTGTGCTAGTTTTAACTCACTGTTCTCTAACTCATCAACGGTCAAAGCTCCAATAATTTTTGATCTCTTCCTAGCTATATTAATAAATCTAAAAACATACGCGAGTACACGACGTAATTTTAAAAAACTTGAATATCGCTCAAAATCTATTATCGATTTCGGATTTGTATCAATATTTGAAAAGTGAACCCTCACTTCAGGTAAGTTCATTTGTTTGTCGCAACGCTGCTGCTCAGGCCATCGATCGTGTGCGCACTTCAGGTATGTAGGCCCATCCCACCACAACGACAAGTTCGGTACCTTCTCGGGATAGACGCCGCGTGATGCGAGATCAGCCGGATTCATTGCCGAAGGTACGTACATCCAAAAGCTGTTATCTGCACACAACTCTTTGATCTCAACAACGCGATGTGATACAAACGTGCTCAATTTGTGTGGCTGTGTATTTAACCAGCCCAATACGACATTCGAGTCGCACCAAAAATACTTATTGTCTACTGAACAACGTAGTGAATCCGTTACCTTTTTACATAGACGAGCAGCTAGAACTGCCCCACACAGCTCAAGCCGCGGTATGGTTGACGTTTTCAGAGGGGCTACTTTAGATTTCGCACATAAAAGCCGTACCGTTATCTCCCCTGACGCGTTAGTCGAACGTATATATACGCACGCAGCGTACGCATTCATTGATGCATCTGAAAATGTATGTATATCTATTTTAATAGGATAAGCGCAGACTGCTTGGCGTGGGATTGACAAATCTTCAATGTATTTTAAATCTTTAATAATTGTATGCCACATGTCAGCAATTTCCTGAGGAATTTGTTCATCCCATCCAATTTTCAGCAGCCACAGTTTCTGTAAAATGATCTTACACGTAATAACACACAAACATAATAGCCCTAGTGGATCAAAAATGGTTGAAGACACTGATAAAACTATACGTTTCGTAATAATATGACTTGATTGATCATACCTTTTTAATGACTTTTCTACTGCAATAATAATTGAATCAGAATTAGGATTCCATTCAATGCCTAGCGTATTTGTAGCAGTAGAAATTTTCAAATTTTCTTGCTCATGTTTCATAACATCAACATCATCTATAAACTCTTTAGAAATAAACTTCAATAATGCTTGAGAATTGCTTTTAATCTTTCTTAACCTAAAACATGCCGACGCAAGTTGTGTAGTAATGTTTTTGTAAATACTGGTTAATTCGTTCTCGTCTGAAGTCCCAGTTATGACGTCATCAATATATATATCGTGTTTCATAATATCGCTTATCAACGGCTCTTTGCATTCGCTCGCCAATTGTGCGATACACCTTGTGCTCAAAAACGGAGCAGACGAGGTACCATACGTTACAGTATTTAACTGTAGATACTGAATGGGTTCCCGCTCGTCGTTACGCCATAAAATAGTTTGAAGGTATCTCTGATCCTTTTCTAAATAAATCTGCCTATAAAATTTTTCTATATCTCCCGTAAAGATCAACGCATGCTGTCTCAACCTGATTAAAATCGAAAAAACATCGTCTTGAAGAGTAGGTCCTACCATCATAATATCGTTAAGTGAGAGACCTGACGTTGTCTTACAAGAAGCATCAAACACGACCCGACATTTTGTAGTTTCGCTGTGCTCTTTTAGTACAGGATGATGTGGCAAAAATACTGCTTTCTCAGGTCTTTCAGTTTTCGATAAATGACCGAGAACTTCATACTCATGTATAAAATCAGAATACTGACACTTTATGTCAGGTTGCTTCCGAAAACGTCGCTCTAATGAATCAAAACGCTTACGCGCTATATAATATGAATCTCCTAAGGTTTCTGGCTTTGCTTTCAAGGGCAGCCTGACGCAAAACCTCCCATCCTCAAGCCGCCGAGTGTGCTGAACGAAATGTCGCTCGCACTCCGCCTCCTCCTCAGACATGACGGGCTTTTGAGGAACCTCTTCGAGTTCCCAAAATTTATTGAGCTGACTTTGAATTTCATGACTGAAATTACAAACAATTTTCGTTGGATTATCATTGTTTATACTACACATAACCGGACCGGATATCAACCAGCCAAACATGGAGTTCTGTAAAACTGGTAACTCGCTACCTAATTTTATTTGTTCTGTACATAAAACATCCCAAAACACATCAGCTCCTAACAATATATCAATTTTTGCAGGCAAATGATAGTTTGAATCCGCCAGCTTCACATTTTTTGGTAGCTTGATTTTCGATACATCGACCTCTTGGCTCGGAAGTGAACTAGTAATATCGTTGATAACAAACGCATTGACTGTCGTGCTAAATACATTTGTACGCGACTGTACCTTGATGCTACAGCGCTGTAGTGCTTCGAACGAGATACTGTTTATACCTGTGACACTGACCGAATTCACCCTTTCCGTTTTAATGTTTAGTTTGTTTTTAAGGTCCTGACTAATAAAAGACGACTGGCTTCCGCAATCTAGCAGGCAGCGCGCTTCAATAGAATCATTAACATTATTACATGAAACTTTAACAATAGCTGTTGACAATAAGACCTGATTAGAAATACAAGTCGATAAAGATATCGGACTAGAAACCACTTGTTTGTTTTCTGCCGTTGGTTTGTCAAAATGTAAAAGAGAGTTATGCTTGTGCTTGCATAATTTACACGGAATAGATTTGCATTGTGGGGCTAAATGTCCGCTACGGAGACAGTTGATACAATACCTGTTTTTTACAATGAGATTGAATCTGTCCTCCGGTGACATTGCCAAAAACTGTTTACAATAGTAGATTAAATGTTCACCATTACATACCATACACTTGACGGTATTTTTGTTTGTCTCACAAGTAGTAGCAACGAAAGATTTTTGTTGTTTATTGATGCGCTGAAACTGCGGCTGCTGCTGAGCTTGCTGTTGCTCGGCAGCTGGTTTGCTGCTACTTGCCGACGTGGCTTCGAGAACGTCTGCTCTCATACGCAAAAACGAATAAAATGTTTCTAATGTAGGTACCTCTGGTAAAGTACTTTTATATTCTTCCCATTTTGTACCAGTAACACTATTTAATTTTGTCGAAAATAAATATATAATCAGAGTGTCCCAATTCTCAGTTTTTTCGCCTAATGAATTTAAAGCTCGCAGATGTTTGGCTATGTGGTCGGCTAGAAAACGCAATGAACTTTCTTCACTAGCATTTGTGATATCGAACAATGACTTAAGGTGAGTACACACTAGCTTACGCTTATCATTAAAACGGTCGCACAGGAGCTTCCAGGCGACTTCATAATTACGGCTCGATATTTCTAACGACGCGATCACAGCGGCAGCAGAGCCGGTAAGGGCGCTTTTCAAATATTGATACTTGTTTACGCTTGCAATAGAATCATTATTATGAATCATAGAAGTATACGTATCATGAAACTCCAACCATTTCGATATATCACCGTCAAAATTAGGGATTTTAATCTGAGGTAACCTAATATTCGTATTTTGTATGGTTGTGTTGGCACCTGAACTATGCGCGTCAGACTCAATGCTACAATGATGTTTTTCTATTAATTCTTGAGCCACTGCTATAGCTTTATAAAACCTGTCTTCACTACTATCCCTTTCGGCCTGATTTTCGGAAGTTTCTTGCTTAATTTCTATGCTAGTTTGAATAAGATCATACTCCTCAAAAATACTTTCCAATTTTTTCAATCGTGTTTTTGTTTCGTGACATTTAAGCTTACTGACAGCAGGTGATGATTTTGTTTCCTCCAAGTATTTTTCAAAAGTAGTTAACCTCCCTTTTATAGAAGATCTTTTAGCTTTAAGTTCTTTTAAATCATCTGTGGCAGTCATTGCAACGAAGGTAAAAATTCAAATGTATAAATACCTTTAGGTACTTGAAGCAAACCTCAAACAGCTGTGATGTCGCGCGATAACAAATAGTAGGCTACTGCTCAGGACAGGTCACCGACCGGTAGGTATGAGCTTCAATGTTTTATGTCTAGGCACTGATTGCACTTGCACTCGTATTTATTAACCTGGAATTGATATGAATCGAGATTACTTACACTTTTATTAAAAAGAACCAAATAATCAAATTAACGGTAACTAAATAAATGCTTTTCTATTATGATAACAAATATTTTGTTATAAAATTATAACTAGGGAAGGTGAAGTACGCAAGCTTTGATTACTTGGCCATAAAAATAGCTGATTAACTAACCAGTAGGTAAATAGATATGTAATGCGCTTTGCAAAGCAAAAAAGACAATAGGGCAGAAAAGGAAATAATATTATTGTAAATGCTTGAAAAATAAAGTTAGTTAAAAGTATAAATGTATATTTTTGAATAAATCTGAAAATAGTAACTTATGTAAGTAGGTTCGATAAGCATTTATGCATATATAGGTATTGATAATTTGTTTATATATTGACTTAGCTGGTAAATCACAGCGTAAAGCACATACTTGATGGTAAAAAATGGCCTTTGCGAAAATAAAATGGATTATGTATGGAACACGAGCACGCTAGACGAAAGAATTTTAAGGATAGGGATAAGAAAAGGAACGGGCCAACCTTCTTTTTAGAAGTCAACTTCACTATCACACTGCAAATCCTTTATCCTTTCTTCGAATTCAATATTCGCCGTTGCCGTTCCGAAGGTCGCTTGAAAGTCATTCCATCAAAATGTCCGCCGCCGTAGATCGCAGGATTCGGTTTTTGTAGTCACGGTCGCCAAAACTTGTTGAGGATATGGGAATACTTCTTTCTTCTCCAAAATATGAACTCCAGAATACAAATGATTAGATTTATTTACTGTAGACTACACTAGAAATTACAAGGACATAACTAGGTAGGTAGATAAAGTATAAAATTAAGATCGGACGTGCGGCGCTGGTTAACTCAACAGCTAAGTGAGTTCCCCTAGGCGCGGGCGCGGGGGGAAGGAGCGCGAAACCGGTTTCTTGGTATTTGTTGGCTTCAACATAGACGTACTTACATTGTAAGTACCTAGATAGTAGATACTAAGAAATCCTACTCATAAACGCGAACAAATATTGATATTTACGTGGAACATTACACCTTATTTTATGTTAATTGGCTAAGCAATGCTGATGAGCTCGATTGAATGGTAGTAGGTACTTAAACTTACCCATTTTATATACCTAGGTACTTACCTTACCTAATTAAAAAACCTTAGTTTGATAACTATCCGATTAGTTACCTATATCTTTTCGTGAGTTACCACTATTAATAATTTGCAGCCTCATAATGGCAATAAGTAGGTAGATAAGTAGGTATAGGTCCCTACTTATCTATTCATTGTCAATTTACACATTCTACACTGTGCTAATACTGTCTATCGTACAGTATGTAGGTAGTGTTTCTTTCATATTTGGGACCTTACGCACCGTTTTATTTATACCTTCTTTTTTCATCCCCTCTTTTCTACTGTAGGTGCCTACCTATTCTAAATAGCTCAGAGTAAAGATAGCTTATAAAAAATAAAAAATAAGTAAATATGATCACGACTGTAATCCCCAGGCTCGGTAGATATCTCCTCAGATCTTTGGTTACATAGATCTTTGAGGATATCTAAAGAGGGTAGTCAGAGGCAAGTCCAAACATGAAATTTGGTACATACCCACATTTTGCACAGTAGTTAGTATTCCGTACGTGACAGGTTGCAAGCCCATCGCCGCTTATAAGAATACTAACCTATGACACATACCTTCGAATTTTTGGTTCTAGGGTATGCCGGTTTCCTCACGATGTTTTCCTTCACCGTTTAAGAAGCACTGGCATTGCGCACATAAATTTTTCGAATGGAAAAACTCATTGGTGCACGATCAGGTTTGAACGACCTTCGGATCGTGAGGCAGGGGTGCTACCACTACACACACACCACCAGCGCTCTTACTACACCACCAGCGCTCTTAGAAGATAGCTTATCTAATAACCAAATCTGTTGAGCCTTAAAAAAAAGGACAAACATAGATTCGCATTAATAGTTAACATTTTAGGATGTCTAGACATAACTAGGGTAGGATTATTTTCATTTAATTTAATTTAAAAACTCGATGCATCCCACTCCGAAGATCTCAACCCATTAATAACATACAGAAGTGGGATCAATTTAGTATGGTAGGTAGAAGATCTCAACCCGTTAATAATATACAGAAGTGTGATCAATTTAGTACGGTAGGTTGTCCCTACACTAGCACTAGCGACATCTAGAGTCAGTTTTGGTTTGAATATTCAAATCATCAATTAATTTTGGTATGGCTGGCATCATAGAGATAAATCAGATCACTGGCTGGCATAATCCGTCCGTACGAGTCAAAAGAGTTTACCTAAGTCCACTGCCGCGTACCACTGCAGTGGCACTATATTATCGGTTTTTTAATGAGAAAAATCATTGAACTATATAATTATCATTTATTATTCATTCTATCAAATAAATAGCTTTCTCAGCTTATCTGAAGTTTTTCATACGGCCCATCTGTAAATATCAGCAAAACCGGTGTTATCCGAAAAAACTACCAGAGACTACGGTAACCATAGACAATAAAAGCCCTAATGTCTTTTTATAAACTGCTTGCGTCAACCTGCGTCAAAGACGCAGCACGCAAGGCAAACAGCGAAACGAAACTTATATTATAAACGCATTCCGCCATTTTGATTGTTTCGTGCCTTGAGTTGCGTTTTCTGTGTCCCGTTGATATTAATTTAAGTTTGTTGAGTGTACATACTTATCTGTGATAGTTAATTAAGTAGTTTAATTCTCGTATTTCTCGTGTTACGCGAATCGTGTGGTTATTTCATTTTTAATTTTTAATTAGAGTTTCATCAACAAAATGGGTAGGAAGAAAAAGAAGGCATCGAAACCGTGGTGCTGGTATCCTTTTACAATACTAGCTAAGTGAATTACGAAATGATTGTAGTAGGTAACAGGCGAATGACCTTCGCAAATCAGGTCAATCCTAATTCTATTATGTTTACATACACATGAGCGGTATTTTCCTTAGCCTGTATTCAGGTATTGCAACAGAGAGTTTGACGACGAAAAGATTTTGATCCAACATCAAAAGGCGAAGCATTTCAAATGTCACATTTGTCACAAGAAACTGTACACGGGACCAGGGCTGTCAATACACTGCATGCAGGTGAGGATCGCGTGCGTCAGAACTGTAAAGTTGGCAACGGCCCCACCCGCCCACGGCCATCGCGCATTCTAGCTCGTTTTAACTCCAACCGTACTCTTTTAGTATTTTGGCGCGATTCCTTCACCCAAATCGGCTCTTATTGAGTAGTATATTCCCCATGTTCTTCCCGTTTGCGACATGGGTCAGTAATCTAGAGTAGATTTATCAATATAATGAGATTCATTTCATAAATTTATTGTTATTTTCAGGTGCACAAAGAAGCCATAGACAAAGTACCAAATTCATTACCAAATAGGTCAAATATTGAAATAGAAATCTATGGTATGGAAGGCATACCTCCTGAAGATGTGAGAGAGCATGAGAAGCAGAAATCAGGTATAAAAACTTTTATTTAGCTCCGTCTCACATCGGGTAACTGTATGTACATTTTTTCTATTCTGCTTGGGATAGCCTTAGATGTTTATATGTGTGTAGTTTGTAAATGTAATAGCACCACAATAGCATCTTTTTATTTACTATTTTGCTATGAATATTCAATTGTTTAGGTGGAGTGAAAGGTGATGATGACAGTGACGATGATGAACCATCAGCCAAGAAGAAAGCAATGACTCCAGCTTTGGTAAGGAAAAACCTATCAAATATCTTAAAAAAACTAATCACCCATTTGTTACAGTCTAAAATTGGTTCCGTAAGTTTAGTCACATACCTAGCAGCTTCATATTTCACTGTATTTATAATTTAAATAATGCACTGCTCACATTTCATGCATAATACAAATATCTACATTAACTAATATTTTGTATTTAGCTCGGTGCTGGACCATCTTCAGTGACCCCGGGTATCCTACCTACTCCAATGGGCCCTGTACCACCAGGAATGTACCCAGGACATATGCAAATGAATCACATGATGCCTCCATATATGCAGCATAGGTAAGGTTTTGTCTTAAGAAAATTTGTTTGAAGGTCACATTATGTAGGTATATCCACTTCAAAGCTCCTGCCACTCCAAGCAAGGTCATAGTTAACATCAGACACATTCAATCCTGTAATCACACTTTTAGTTGTGGTAACTTAACTTCATTTAGTCCAAAAGTTACTCGGTTTTATTATTTTTTGGTATATTTCAGAATGATGATGCGGCCATTGTTCCCTGCAGCAAGTGTGCCTTCATCACAACCAAGCAAACCTACGTTCCCGGCGTACAGGTAATTTAATAATCAGCAATTTGATCATTTCACATCATGTCACAGACATTAAATATTCAAAAATTTGATCATGTGTCTTTCTTGTTCATGTTACAAGTGACATGCTGCCAATTTGTTTGGGTATTTTTACACAGCCCCTGCATAAAATCTTATGCCTTTAAATGAGCAATTCTTGCATATATATTATACATATAATCTGAATCTCGGAAACGGCTCTACCGATTTTCATGAAATTTACTATTTAGGGGGTTTCGGGGGCGATAAATCGATCTAGCTAGGTTTAATTTTTAGAAAACGTTGTTTACCAAAAAAAATGAGCAATGATCGGTCACCCAGGTACTGTAAATTAAATTGATGATATGCTTCTAATGTGAATTCTAGGATTGATCGACATTATTAATAATTCCAGCAATGCAACGATAAGCGCGCCACCTACCACAACCAGTTCAGATCTAAAAGAGAACGGTGATGTAAAGCCTCCCGCCGCTAACACGTGTCCACTCGTCACCGCGACCGGCGCCGGCTCTAAGATCGTGCACCCACCTGAGGATGTGTCCTTAGAGGAGATCCGAGCCAGGAGCTCCAAGTACAGAGCTAAGCCGAAGCCAGACGTTCCTGTTGCGCAGCCGACCCCAGCACCTGCCATGATCACTCCGAGCACGAGTCAGGCTGAGGTATAGATACTTTTGATGATGGTGATTAGTATAGTTGGCCCAACAAGTCAAGGCATTCGTGAAGTTAGCCACAAGAGCTGCGCAGTATCGTTTTTCGGGAGCAATTGGTGGTATGGAGAGGGATGGTGGGACTGTACATGCGCAAACTAGCACCTGTGGCTAATTTCACGAATGCCTAGATCCGTTGGATGAACTATACTTGCATTTTTCTATTTCAATGGGTGAGGAAACTTTGTGAAAAAATTGGCATTCATAATGACATGAAGCCCTTTTTAAAGCCATGTTCATGGTGACCAAGAACAACCAACCCAAGGATTTAGTGCTTGCAAGAGGTCCTATGTGTGTAAGGTCTATTTATTTATCAAATGTCTGCTACATACCTATGCAAGTATAATTTCAAATTGAGTCTTGCGCTTTCATTGGCTTTTAAAATTTTGAAATGCATGCGTTATTTATTATTGATAAGCAATATTTACCGCATTTGCTTGGTGGAGATCCACCAAGCAAATGCGGTAAATATTTGTCCTCCAGTTTAGTACACTAGAAAAACGTGGAGTAGACGCAATATTTCCTATATCTTATGTGTTTAGTTATCCAACAGTGTAAATCCCGCAGTTGGATATCATTTTCAGGCGGGAGGAAAACATTGTGCGGAACCTGGGTTTATTTTTGTCTGTTAAGTTCTAACATTGCCAATCCAACTTGCCTTACCTGCTTCGCAATTACGGTGAAGGTTTCTCTTTGTGGGGTCTACTAGCTTTTTTCTCATAACGTGGTATCTTGTGTTTTCAGTTCAGTCTTGTATTATTAATTTAGCAGCAGAATAAGTTTTACCTTTAATCAACTTAGACGCCGATCCGGATGAGATCGATTCTGTTCTGGGTCTTAATCAGAATTACCGGTATAGCTTG
This sequence comes from Cosmorhoe ocellata, assembly GCA_963675405.1. Taxonomy (NCBI): domain Eukaryota; kingdom Metazoa; phylum Arthropoda; class Insecta; order Lepidoptera; family Geometridae; genus Cosmorhoe; species Cosmorhoe ocellata. The sequence continues at coordinate 8,788,016 of OY776256.1, read as the reverse complement.
ATGCATAATGTCACTCGCTCTATGAAAATGCGAGAATAGGTTCCCTTTTGACCTGCCCTCTATTTGAAGACATCCATAATTATATTTTTCTGGAAATACAGACCACGGCAAAGAGTTCATTTAAAAAATTTAAATTCAAATTCAGCTTATTAAACTCAAAATACCTTATCAGATAATCATCCAATGCGTTATAGAGGAACAGATAAAATATAAACATAATTTATGGAGATATGTTAGTACATCTAGGAAAAAAAAACAAATGTAGAGTCAAAGCGCTCAGCTGTCGCGAGAGGCCCGTGTGCGGTGCAGCAGAGAGTAGGGCGGGGCGGGTTGGCTGTGCGGCGGCTTGGCAGGCGCGGAGTGGGGTCGCCACTGAGCGCAGTTCATGTCGCAGGTGGCGGCGCACATGTCGGCGGCCGTGGCGGCGGCGGCGCGCCAGCAGGCGGCGCTGCGCCGGCCCATGATGCCGCAGATGCAGCAGATGCAACAGATGCAGCAGATGGTGGGCGTGCTGCCGCAGCCCATGCGCGTGCCGGTGCCCGTGTCCATGCCGCACCACGTGATGGGCGTGCTGCCCGTCATGCCGCAGTTCAATCTCATGCGGCCCCTCCAGCCCGGTCAGTACACATCTCACTATTACCCCCAGTAGGTGCCGTGCGCCACCCACCGCCCACTATGCGACTTGGAGAATTGTTCCGGATGTGTTTTACGGGGGATTTGCGGAATCGCTTTTAGCGACATACTTACCGCCGGTTTTTATATTCTATCTATCTGTGGTTTTTGGATTTTGGATAGGTATTTGACATCTATACTAATATTATAAGGAGGAAAGTTTTGTATTTTTGTTTGTAACGAATAAACTCAAAAACTACTGGTCCGATTTAAAAAATTCTTTCACCGTTAGAATGCTACATTATTCCTGAGTAACATAGGCTATATTTTATATAGTAGGTACCTCGCGAGCAAAGCCGCGAGAGAAAGCTAGTTATTTCTATAGGATTAATGTTATATACCTATCCAAAATCCAAAAACCGCAGATAGATAGAATATAGAAACCGGATGTTGTATATAACCGGTGTATGTCTCTGATATATTGCATAATATTCGTTATTCATCAGCCATGTCGCGTATTATTGCTGAACTAAGACTCCACTTTTCAATTCAATCTCGGTGCGATTATTTGGACTTTCGTATACCTAGCATAATAAATAAATGTGATATATTATTGTTGAGTTTATCTACTTCTCTAATATAAGCTCAAACATTTATCATCTCACTGTTAATTGTTACTTTGTTATTAGATAATAAGACTGTAATTTTCCTGATTTTTGGGACCAAACTTAAATAATAATAAAAATGAAGAGTGTAGCCAACAACATTATAGCGGGTTAAGTGACAGGCTGAGTAAACTTAGCACGGGTTTTTTTATCATTATATTTGTCATTTCCAAATTGGAATCATTTGCAGTAACATTACCTACAATTCTCCAAGTCGTCGTGTCGTATTAGGGAGCTCAGGATGCAACTAGGGTTTTGTAAAATTTTATATTGCCAAATCAAAATTGTTACAATAATGTAATTTTTCAAATTATATTTAGGTTTTTGATAATCAAGTGCACACACTCGGTGTAGGATGATATTTCTTATTGAGATTGATACTATAATTTATAAACATTTCTGTTGTAGATTAACCAGACAAGGTTAAAAGGTAAAAAGCAGTTTATTGATAAAATGTAAGACTAAATTGTAGGACATATCAAATCGAAATGTAATATCGGCAAAACAACAATGTCGCTCATAGTTAAAAAGTAAGTAAATTATGTAAATCAAATGTATTTTTGATGTTTAGAAAACGGCCTATTTTGTTACCGTAATGTACAATGTAATACTCCGAAGTAAATGTTGCAATGGTTCTAATTAGGCAAATAAGACTGGATTTTCGATGCATTCCGATTTTAGACGTCAATATTTTTGTATTCATTTCTATCAGGTGACTCACTCCAGGCAGCTTCGTAATATTAGCCACATTTGAGACATATTTTTTTGCATTTATTAATTAGAAGTACTTAATAAACATGGGTGGTTTTAGAATTATTTCGGATTAGTGTTTATTGTAAGGTTCAGTATTGACTCGCTCAATCATTTCCCGTGATGTGTCCCACTAGCTTTAGGTTACGATACGTGGAAAATGGATCGATGTTTTATGAATAAATAATGTTTTCCGCATAAGTTTATTTTCTATTTTCCACGACATCATCTCTCGCCATGGAATAGTTTTAGTATGTTTATTTCATTAAGAACATGATCGATTGTGTTTAAGTTCGTCGAGGAGCTTCCAGGCTCCGGTTAGTTGGCATTGGCAATGCGGAGCCGGCTCAGAGCCGGCCGCGAGTCGGCGACGACTCGAACCGACGCCGGACATCGGAGGCGACAACTCTCTCTCACTGTCCTATCTCTTCAACCAACATTAAACACATAACAGCTTGCCCGTACTCGCGAGTCCTAACATCACTAACACGCGGGCGATCGCCTCCCATCCCGGTCGACCCGCCCTAGCCTTACATGCCGACACTTTAATTGTGATTTTGATGTGCCGTTCGCACTATCGGAGGAACGGAATGACGAGCGGTAACTTTATTCACATTCGTTAATGGATTTGCTTACTGTAGTAGCTCTTATCTTATTACTGTCTCGAATTTCTCGTAGTTGTCATTATGATGTGACTTTTTGTCGGTTTACGGGTGGGTACACTAATTATATTTACGTACAGTAGTTTTGTCGCTTTACAATGTGCATGATACGGAGTCACAGGTCGTCGCGGGCGACCCTCGGATCACACGATACATGCATGTCCGGAGATCGATCACTCACTACATCGCCGAGTATTTTGAACGTGTGACTTTATGTGATTATTTATATCCTATACCTGTGTTCCTTCGCTTAGTGCACTCGCGCCTGCGGGCGGCGGTCCGCGACAGGCGACCGCAGCCGGCTGCGGTCACACCGCGGTGTTGGACCGCGTCCCCTGTCGCGCCCCGCGCGCCCGCGCCGCGCTCACGCCCTCTCTGTGCGCAGGTATGCTGCTGCCGGGCGGGGTGATGCCGATGCACATGTTCCCGGGCATGGGCATGCAGGGCGTGCAGGGCGTGCCCGGCCTGCAGATGATGCAGCCGCGCTACCGGTAGCCAGGCGGCGCCGAAGGTACCTCACCTACCCGCATACATACATACTATACGTCCGCTTGAACGGTTGTGTGTCCGCTGCTCCTTGCTAAACGCGCGGTGACGGGGTACTAACGGCTCGCGCAGCCGCAGGTAAGGGGACCGGCGGGACAGGTGACGTCTGCTCGGTCGCCCGGCCGGGCTGGGCCGACAGTTCCCTGCTTGCAGGCGACCCGCAGACCCGACCAGGTCACAACTAGCGTTGTTGGATTGGCGGCCCCCTGTCCCGCGACCGCTCATCATTATTATGACCTCACCCGCGGATAGTTAGTTCACTTCCCGTACCGGTGTTGAGACGTTTGTGTAAGATAATAATAATTATAATGTTTCTGCCTTGATGATTTTTCTTAAGCGTTTCCATAAGAAGTTGTGACGTTTGCCTACTCTTGTAGAATTTTGACTATTTTATCGAATAAATGCTCTGGACATTATATGTTTTGTTTTAGTTATTTTCCTGCTAGTTTTAATGAAACACCGCTGAGTGTTAGTAAAGCCGTTTATTAAATAGTAGTTAAGTCTCGGCTGTACACAACAAGTATAAATACACTGCACACTAGAATGAAGTACATTTACGATACTCTAATTTACAAGTATACAGTATCATTACAAAACATTACAACAGTACAATAAACTTAAATGAATGGTATTTATGTAACAAATATCACCAAAACATCATTCCAATCATAACTTTAGCTAAATTATTTCAACAGGTAATTTTTAAACCAATGTTTTACACATCTGATAACAAACACAATACCGCTATTATGGCAACATCAACATAATACAATTACAAACAGATCGTAAATATTAATACTTGTGATAATAAAATTGTCTAAACTAAGCATAATGCTATATCTACTTGGTCTGATATACCATTCTAGTCATTTCGATAACACTAACAAACTGCATGAGTGCAACTTACTATTGCCTCACAAAGCACATTATCATAACCCTTTGTAAACACTTGTTTATATAACATCACTATATTGAATTGATTTAATGAAATACAAAACTAGAAAATGTTGAGCTTCAAAGATACTATAATCACAGTAAAAATATAACAATTACAAAGGGTTGTGTATACTGCTTAGATTAAAGATCCCTTATCCTATGTCTAGCAAATGCACGAGTTTCTACATAGTATTTGTTTAACACCTTACAAATTAGATTATCTAATGTTACAACCACTTCAAGATATGTCATTGTGACCTGGGGCCTTACCACGAAGTCTTCCAGATTAACCGTAACGATTCCATTATAGAAACGTCACTGCTTCCATACAATTTGCATAGGGCATGGTACGAAATAACAAAGTAATACTTATTCGGTATTATGAATTCGTGGTGAGGCCCCTGGAGCCTTACCACGAAGTCTTCCAGAACGATTCCGTTTTTAGAAACGCCACATTTGAAGCTTGAAGTAACACTACTTCAATACATTTTGCATAGGTCATAGTACGAAATAACAATGTAATATTAATTCGGTAATGTATTATGAATTCGTGGTGAGGCCCCTGAAGCTATCATGGCAATGCGCCCGGGGTATTTGGACATTTTCATTATACTTATGACAAATATACACATCACCGCTTTTTGTGAAGATACTATTTCGAAGATAAGGTGCACTTTAAATTTATTTTGAACCTACAACTTACCAAAGTTACTTCACAACCCTTATCTAGTGTGAACACCAAAGGAATTGGCACTTTTTCGTTGTGGGGACAAGCAAATCGAATACAAGACCTGGTATAGTGTCCATTAATTTTCCGAAAGGGGATACGATATTCTTATCTTTTGGACTATAATTGTGTAAAATAACTACCTGTGGCCGTATAATTGGCTACTTATTAACTATTTGATCTTCTGGATTATCATCTGGATTCGATCTTTTGGATTATATTTGTCAAATAAGTTACCCACGTTTTTTGCTGGACATTTGTGCATTCATACGTATCACCTATCGGTATAATAAGGGCGCTGCCTAACTAGACTCCAGTGAACGGACAATACATGGAAGTATTCCTTGAGCTAAAAAATTACCCCACAAAAATAGAACCCTGATAGGCGTGGCTTGTCAGTTTTGTCAAAGAATCATATCACAAATTTACAGTAGCTTATTTGTTATACGGCAATTTAAACCCAAACGTCGACGGAATTAATCAATTTTTGGCAAATCCACGAGAGTTTCCATTTGTGAAATTTGTTGTTATGATCCGCGTTTTCTAACTTTCCCTTGAAGAAATGCTTCTATATTTTTCGTTCACTCAGACAAACAGTATAGCAAAGTAGTATTAGGCGCCACAGCTGCATTGTTCGTCTAGTTAGACCATGTATACACAAGCTTAGATAACTAGAGAATAAAATAACTTAGCCTAGCCTATCCGGTGACGGAGTTATATTCCTAAAGACGTCCAGAGACGGAGAAGAAGATCGCATGAGGTCGGGACACGGCGTGTTAGCCCGCGTCATGCTCTCGAAACGCTCGCGCATAGCCGCCACGTGTCCCGCTATAACGCACTCTTTCTTATCACCCTTGTCGTCCTTGTCTTGCAACTCCGCGTCGGAGAGTAACGACACCTCAGACGAAGCTGTATAGTACATCTCGCTAGGCTCCTGCGCGACAGCGGAGTCTGTCGCTTCTACGTCGTTCGAGCGACAGTCGCTCCAGAGCTCCCTCGCTTCCCTCGCAGCTGACACGTCGGAACTCGGCGGGGAAGTGAGGGTATCGCTCCATCGCTCCTCGAGGCACTCTCTCGCCTCACGCACCGACACTTCCGAGCTGGCTAGAGATCCCTGCGAGTCTTTCCAGTGCTCCGGTTTCGTTTCGCTTTCGACCGTCGGAGAGACTATGTCTCGCCACGATTCGCGGTGCACAGAGATCTCCGAGCTAGCGAGCGATGCCTGCGAGTCTTTCCAATCCGGTTTCGTTTCATCTTCCGATGGCAATACAGCGTTCAATCTATCAATGCTATCACAGTCGCGAGCGTCACATATGTTATCGTCCTCGCGAACTTCACATCGATCCGTGCGAAGGATCTCCACTTTCGTCACGATCAGTTCGGTGCGCGGGAGTTCCTCACATTCGTATTCCGACTCGCTATAAGCGGAAGTCTTCATCGTATCGCACAATCTGTTGATGGCGTCGAAAACGTCCTTCAGATCGCTAACGTCCTCCGCGGGTAATGTGACCTCCTCGATCGGGAGGATGTCCGGTTTGGTCGCGAGCGTGTTGGCGGGGCAGAGCAGCGCGTGCGCGGCGGAGAGCAGGGCGTGCGCGGGGTGCGCGGCGGGCGGGAGGTGCGCGGTGGAGGCGGCGCGGGGCGTGCGGGGGGCAGCGGGCGCCCCCCGCGCTCGCTAGCAGGCGCTCGACGTGCCCGACCAGCCCTCCAGCGGCAGGCGCAGCGGCGGCGGCGGCGCCTGCGCTTTGCTCCCTGCAACCAGAACCCCTGTTAATATAACTAGCGTTAATTTGACACAAAGCTAACACCGGTATTCACAAAAATTACTCACAGTGCACGCGGATACACTGGATCCCAAAAACCTATTCATCTGTACTATACTAATATTATAAAGAGGAAAGTTTTGTATTTTTGTTTGTAACGAATAAAATCAAAAACTACTGCTCCGATTTCAAAAATTCTTTCAGCGTTAGAATGCTACGTTATCCCTGAGTAACATAGGCTATATTTTATGTAGGTACATCGCGAGCAAAGCCGCGAACGGAAGCTAGTAGATAATACTTGAGTGGCGACTCGAGAAATGCCTTCGCATAGTAATGCTAGTTTACTGAGGCAAGTATTGTGAATACCGGTGTTAGTATACTCACGCGTGCCATCGCAAGTAACGGGCTATGGTAGGTATGTGTATTAATCAAAGATCGACAAATACTTTAAACTAAATCTCCTCAGGTCTGAAGGTCGACACGCAAGCTACACCTTTTTGAGGCGTTGTGTAGACTTTGCAGATTAGTGTTGGTTGTAAGGTTTCCAAAACCAATAAGACGTAATGTTAGATTGCAAGTTAGAAACACAGGAAAGGTGTAAGTAATTACATTGTAGTAACATTAGTATCTAGCCTAGGATTAAGGACAACCTTAGAATCACATGTGACGCAACTTTGACGAAAGATACTTCACAACACAAAAAATAGCTTACACTTCTTCGGTCGTATCTACGAATAGCAAATATTTACGTTATAAAACTTGCCTTATTAATGATTAGTTCATTAATTATTTACTTATAACATATTCGTGCACTTATTTTGTCCATTCACCACACTAATTCGATAGAACAACAAGAATTAGCTAACTACGAACTAAATAAAGGTGCAATATTTTTTGTGACAAGCCCAAAATCATGCTAAATAATATTAGTGAAAAATTGCATGCAAATTATGCGGTGTCATTCAAACGTGCATGAAATAATTAAAATGTAAACTTACCACAGTTACATGCTGTTTGCAGTCACATTACTATAATGCTGAGTGTACCCAGGTACCCAATTTTATTCTAAAACAATTTGAATGGACTAAGGCGGGCGCCAGACCTTTCAATTTATCCATTGTCTAGACGCCACATAACCCAAACTAAACTTCTTTCTGCGGTGAAAAGTACAGTAGCCTAGAATAGATAGAACTGGCTAATAAAAACTATTCTGCTTTTGTTGACTTTATTTTTTTCAAACATTTACTCACTACGACCAACACAGATAGCAACAACATCTACCAACACAATGTTAGGTGTAACAATGAAATACGGAAGAAATTATCATAAACGTTAAGTTTTATTATCCAAATAAAAATATTAATATAAATAATTAAGCATCGTACACAACTATCACAATAGGTACCGATCGCTTTTCGTTACAAAAAAAGCATACAATAATAAATGCCTCCACTAAATTCCTTAACTGCAAAGTACCAATTCCGCATGCCGCAAAAAGCGAGATTTGTCTCCACCTATGCCGGGATACATTTTCATAAAAAAAAGTTTTTAGCCAATGATCCTGGTATTCGATTCTACAAACATACGTACGTGATACCGAAAGCGTATTTGAAACAAGGCAGTTAAGCAACCCAGCGGTAAGCTGATCGAACTAAAAGTAATGAAAATGTGGTCAGAAACGCTACAGGTACTATCATAAACATATTTTTGCAGTAAATGGCACCTCACTATTAAAATAATCACATTAAGAGTATCCATCTACATTTTCAAAATTAAATAAGTACTTAAATGACGTTCGGTAATTTTAAGGTCACTACAACCTGTGCGAAGTGAAGCTCTTGAACAACTTACAAAAGTAATAAAAGTATGAAAATATTCAATAACTACTAGATTTTTTACGAGCTATTTTTTTTCAAAATTTTAAACTAACAAGAACATACTTTAATGACTGGGTAAAAACTACAAACGATAATCTAGATATGATTTGGTTCGAGACTAATAATATAATTTTGAAGAAATACTGCTATCTGGATGGATTTACCCACGTAATACTACAGTACCTTAGTTAGGTATGGTTCTAAAATGTCCAGGACTGTTAATAACCGAAGTATATATAAAATAAACTTATTAACACCCCTCTTTTACGTCGGGGGTTAAAAACAAATCCCTGGAATGAACATTTTAAATGCACTTTTTTTAACAAAGTAACCAATATTAGAACACTTTTTAAACTATCGCGACTTGGAAACATGTTTAAATATATACTCTCGGGACTTAATCGCGTATTGTGAAACATTCTATTTACCTCGACGTTTCGATGATATTACAATCACCGTGGTCACGAGTAGACTGCGTAATATCATCGAAACGTCGAGGTAAATAGAATGTTTCACAATACGCGATTAAGTCCCGAGAGTATATATTTAAACATGTAACCAATATTAGTTACAAAAGGAGGGGACAATAGCCACATTCGTAATACTACAGTGCAAAAAAATAGCATAGAAATAAATCCTAAGCATACGATTGCAAATAAAAACATAAATGTTATTAAACAGTGTAGTTTTTTCATAAATTCAGTCTCGGAGAAATAAACGTACAGTCGTAGTCATAATAACATGCACCATGCTCATAAACAGTTACATAAAATTTAAATAGAAATCGATCTAACATATTTACCAACTATATAACCTACAAAACATCTACCGTAAGGCATGAAAACTACAATTTGGTTTTAAAAATATTCTTGACTAAAAATATGCACTACACAATAACTCTTATAAAATATTATGCCATGTTTATGACTGTTGTACCTATTGCACTTACATAATAAGCTTACAATGTAACATACACATATTATGTTGTATACTTTTTTATGACTACAGAGCATTGTGCGTTCTGCTCGAAACATTCAACAATAATACAAAAATCAACCTATTCATAGATAATAAGGGCACTTTAGATTTTAAGCTATAGTTTTAATTTCCGAAGACACATCAGAAGACTACTCATTACTTATCAAAGTATAGAACAACATCTAAGGCTACTCTAAAAAGCTCAGCGAAACAGCAATCTGTGATATAAATAATATAACCATAGAGTTCAATTTTATATAACTACATTGTTTTAAGGAAGACTAAACAAACCAGCGAATCGTAAGCCTTGCTGCAATCGAGTGTACTTTCTTTCATTCGTTACTTATATAATTATCACAATTTTGCGGCTTCGCTGTGCGAATACAAATTATTGTTCATTTCACTTATTAATCGGTTATTGAAATATACTTTCCGATATTTCAAGAAATAACGTTAATTCTACGACGAATCGGTTATTAAATGCACGTTGAGAGAAGAATACGTGAAATAGCGATAACCATTATTTTTTTAAAATAAACAGACATTTTGAATTACTCTACTACGTTTCGTCCGCTAGACGTGCATTTCAAATATAACCAAAGCTTCAAGCACGAAAAATTATTGCAACAACAATAGTAGGTACAGTTTGTATGAGATTTAGATATTTTATGATGCACTGTGAGAGAACTATTATCGGGCAAATTAACAAAGTAACTAACATTTCTGATTGACTATCAATAAAGAGTCAGTCAGAATCACCAAAGTCTCACTAGAAGCTCTAAGGGCAATATCAAAGTTATAAAACATCCTATTATTTGCCCTTTTTATCCCGGAAAAATGTACGGTTCCCGTGGGATAGATTCGTTTTTGTTTTTCAAGATAACACGCGGGCGAATGCCTATGGTATTACAGTTCGGAATGCTCAAAGTACGAGTCATGCTCGCATAAGTTATAATTTCTTCACTATCTATCTATACTAATATTATAAAGAGGAAAGTTTTGTATTTTTGTATTTTTGTTTGTAACAAATAAACTCAAAAACTACTGGTCCGATTTAAAAAATTCTTTCACCATTAGAATGCTACAATATCCCTGAGTAACATAGGTTATACTTTATGTAGGTACCTCGCGAGCAAAGCCGCGAGCGGAAAATAGTAAGTTACAATTTCTTCACCGTACAAAATAAAGTTCAAATCTCATACAAAGTGCATCCACATTTTCCGTACTCGGCATGTATAAGAGCTAAGAATACTTACCGGCGACGGTCGCGCTGCTGTAGGCCTTGGCGATGCGCAGGAAGGGGTCGGGCTGCGGGAAGCTGCCCGGGTGCCGGAACAGGTCCGCGAAGCGCGCCTCCAGCTCGGCCGGCCGCATGGACGAGCCGCGCGCGGGCGGCGCCGGCGCCGGCGGCTCCGAGCCCGCGCCCTGCGAGCTCACGCTCTGCGGAAGGATATAAAATTGAAATTGAAAATATAATTATTCATTAAAATCACAAAATAAATAAATAATTAATAATGCTGGACAATCCACACAAAATCATCTAGCCGCAAAAGAAGGTACTCAAAGCTTGTGTTATGGGTACTAGATAACTGATATATTTAATACATTATATACATAGCTAGATATTTTTTTATTATACGTAGAAAACACCCAGACCAACGGAACAAATTTCTGCAGATCATACACAAATTTGTTCTACGGCGGGAATCGACCCCGCAACCTCTTGCGTCGCAGGCGGACTCTCGCCCGCTGCGCCACTGAGGCCACAAGGATCACTCTGAAACGTCTTACATGCTAGGTGAATCTATGTGCCAATTCCAACCTAACCCAAGTACGAGAAGAACAGGCAAGAAACTTGTCTCGGTCCTACATCAGTAATTCCCAAAGTGGTCCAAGACCCCCAAGGGTCCACGGGAGACTCGACGGGGGTCTACAATGGACGTGACAAAAAATGGGGGTCTACAATCGTAAGCAGGGGTGCATGAAAATTTATTTGGTTTCGATAGTGAGAACTAAAATGTTGGCTTGTTATAAATAATATGATACATAAATCCCAGATCCTAAATTAAACCTTCTCAATATAACGAAGCCAAAATGGGCGGAAGCTAGTGTTTTATATTTTTTGACTGGCCTCACAGCTCAGTTGGTACTAGCTCTGCCTTCTGCGCTGTAGATTGTGGGTTCGATCCCCAGGACCAATATTTGTGTGTGAACGCAGATGTTTGTTCTATGTCTGGTAATAAGTATAAGAAAAAATAGTATATTATACAACTAGTGAATAAACTAGTGAATAACTAGTGAACTAGGACGGATTTAAAGCGAGGGCCACGAGTCACGAGTAAGTAAAGGATTCCAACGACTGAATCACGACCGTAGGGAGTGATTCATGACGATTGAATCACGAGCGTAGCGAGTGATTGAAGTGTTAGAATCCTGAGCAAAGCGAGTGATTCATGGCCCTCGCTTTAAATCCGTTCTTTATTCACTAGTTGCATAATATACAATTTATTCTTCGAATCGTTCTGGAAGACTTCGTGGTAAGGCCCCAGTTCTTTAGATCGGCTAGGCCCTGAACCTCTCGGCTTAGTCTGACACGGTCAACACTAGCTAGGTTCTGTCGCGATGTTTTCCTTCACCGGGGTACGTACGCTGGGGCGGCAGTGCGGCGGCGGCGGCGGCGCGGCCAGCGAGGCGTGGCGCGCGGGCGGCGGGGGCGGGGGCGCGCCGGGCGGGGGCGGGGGCGCGCCGGGCGGGGGCGGGGGCGCGCCGGGCGGGGGCGGGGGGCACACGCCGGGGTGGCGCAGACCGCGCGGGGCGCGCAGCGTACCTGCAACACCACATATATTTTAACCCCGACGAAAAAGAGGGGTGTTATAAGTTTAACGTGTCTGTGTGTGGATCTGTGTGTCTGTCTGTGGCATCGTAGCTCCCAAACGGATGAACCGATTTTCGATTAGCTTTTTTTTTGTATCATACATAATTTTATCCCGACTGTGCTTAGCCATGTTTCATGAAAACCTGTTCAGCCGTTTGAAGATCATCAGCTCTTTTCTAGTTGATGAGGGGATCTGACTAACTTCCTGTACGATCGATTCGAAATTTGTAACCTTACTTCGATGATATTGAAAGTGTATGGTGATGGTGAGGCAACCATGACTCTAAATATGACATGTTAGGGTAAGGTTTAGAAGGAGGGGGGTTTTAAAAAGTTAAAATTTTGAATTATTACAAGCTTTTTTTAACGTGCAATGTATGTATGTTTGTCCGGATGGAATCTTGCATCTTGAATTTTGAATCGGTTATCTATAACCGAAGCTGAAATTTGGTATAGGTACACGCTTATTTTGGATGACAAAGCATGTGACGTCATTCTAATTGCAATATGGCGTATCATCCAAGATGGCAGACTATGTAGTTATTTTTTCTGCACCATCACAGTATGGGTATCAAATGAAATGGCTTGCTGAGGACAACACGAAAACGAATACGTCACATTTGAAACTTGTTTTTAAAAAATTTTTTTTAAATTATTTCCGTGGTCATTTAACCCTATAGAAATAAAGCAGTTTGTTTCAATTATATTATCAGAAAACTTACGTCATATACTTTACATTTTACAATAATATGTTTACATAAAGTTTTGTCATTATCCTACAAATTCAATTTCCTGTTAATTTTGAAAAATTTCCCATATGCTAAAACTATGTAGGTAAGTGCTTATAGTTTTCAATGGGTTATCCTTTTATGTAATATCTATTTATAATTTACAATATACATACAATAGAATAAAATATAGTGATTACAATAAATTTTATCACAATACTATGTAAGAAACTTCGTGACTGACCAACCTATTGACAGACAACGCGAAGACCAACCTCAAGGTCCTTAAACCTTCAACCTCTAAGGGGATCAGCAGGAGGTTATAGTTTGTATAAAAGTGGCGGTAGTTCCACTAAATAAATGAATAATAAATAAATAGTGCTGGACAATCCACACAGCATCATCTAGCCCCAAAGTAAGCCACTCAAAGCTTGTGTTATGGGTACTAGATAACTGATATATTTAATACAAGATATTTTTTTATTATACATAGAAAACACCCAGACAAACGGTACAAATTTCTGCAGATCGTACACAAATTTGTTCCGCGGCGGGAATCGAACCGTTAAGAGTTAACCGAAAGAGGTTGCGTCTTGCGTCGCAGGCGGACTCTCGCCCGCTGTGCCACTGAGGTCGTCGAACTAAGTATAATGAATTTTACGCGCAGACGATCAAGTTTACTCAATTCAGCGAGATGAAAGATGGCGTTAACGAATAAGTTGAAAGCATTGAGATTGGTTGAAAGATATGGGCTTGCAAACTGTCACGTACGAAATACTAACTATGTACCGATAACAAGATCCCAAGTGACATGCTTGATTTATCAATTGGAAAATTCAAAAATGTAATTAAACAGAAACTGTCTAGAAAAGCTTACTATAAAATATCAGAGTACTTAGATGATAAAAAAGCTTGGGATGAATCAGCTCCAACTCTGCTAGGTATTCCTTACAAAATTAACAAGGATCATACAAAAAAAGCGCTAGGATTTTGAATTTTGATACTGTGCAAAATGTGGATACAGTCTCATCGGTCTCGGCGGACAAAGTCGCGAGCGGGACTACTAGTCTAAAATGTAATCAAAATTCTAAGTAGGCCAAGACCACAGAGTACCTACACCTTTTTCAATAAACATTTCCTGCATTATAATAATATTTACCGCAAGGGAAAAACGAAAATAGCATCTCGTGCAAATACATTTTATCCTTCTGATTCACGAGTATTTAAAGGCATCATCTTGACCTTCCTAATTCTTCAATTCTCAATTCTTCAATTGCAGGTAAAGTATTTTTGTCCCATGCATGTTATTTCAGAGCTTAATTTCCGTCAACTTGCACTTGGTTTTTTTACAAAGCATAAACTTCTTTAAATGCCCAAAAACTTTAATTACCTAGTTTCCTCGCGATGTTTTCCTTCACCATTTAAGAGTACTGTACTGTAGCTGGTGCATGGATTCGAACCCACAATCTTAGAAGGACGATACTACTCAACTGTTTCGTCATTTTTCACAACAAACAATTTTAGTTAACTCGTAAAATATTAGTTAATTTTAAATGTACCTATCGTGAAATAACTAATTATCTTTTATTGCTCCAACTTCATGCTATCAGCTTGAAAGAGGAGCTCTAAAATCAAGGTTGAAAAAAAGTTTTTAAAATAACGATAAGTAAGTACTACGAGTATAAATTACCACCAAAAACTAAATAAAAAAAACTTGAGAGGTGTCAAGGGACACCCGGATGGAATGAAGTTCCTTTCCTTGCTTTCTATGAGAGAGAGAGAGAGACTGACAGAGAAACACGCGCACGCCGCACGGCTTACAACTATAGAAATAAGTGTCGTTACAACTTTTGGTCTTAATTTTATCCGTCTAGCCCCCTTTCGCAAAGCGCGATAAGGAATTTAGTTCCAATAAATTGATACTATAAATTGTTACTTATCCCCTTAGCGTGGGTTAAGGGCAAGAAAATGATGATGATGAAATTACCACCAAAGATCAGAAGGCTACCATTACCACTAGACTACCAAAGCTCTCTTATCATATCAGTTACATTATTTACCGAAGTGTGAGGCCGGGTTTTTAGTGCCAATAGGAGGGTTGACCGGCGCTGGTGGTAAATTGAAGGGCCGCGTCCCCCCGGTCTGCGGTGACGAGGGCGACACAGGAGACCTAGAATAATAAATAAAAAAATAAGTATTGGCTGACATTTCACACAACATGATCTAGGCCTAATTGAAGCAAAGCTTGCATAAGAACCAGATTTTTTTTGTAAAAAATCTCAGTAATACTGTTGTTGACTGGCCTCACAGCTCAGTTGGTAGTAGCTCTGCTCTCTGCGCTGTAGGTTGTGGGTTCGATTCCCACCCAGGACTAACATGTTTGATGAACACGGATGTTTGTTCAGTGTCTGGGTGTTATTATGTATTTACAAAAAAAAAATTATGATTAGTCTCTCTGGTTCCCTTTTTTTTAATTTTTATTAATCTTTTCGCTGAGCGAATATGGGATTAGGTGGAAAGGTATACAACTATATACATATACAGGGTGTCCCAAAAAGTAGTGTCAAGCGAAAGTCCAGACATAGAACACCCCTTGGGGTACCCGAATCACCCCCATGTATGTTCCGCGATTTTTTATAGTTTTCGAGTTATGAATTTTTTTCCGAATTTTTGAAAATTTACGATTTGAACAACTTAAAAAGTTCTTTAAAAAAAAAAAGTAGAAAACTTTCTTGAGATTTTTTTTTTGCTACTGAATTGTTATGAGTTGTCAGCTACGTGACTTTGATGAAAACTATGAAAATGTTGGTGTAAAGTCAAATAATTACATTCGGCGAATTATGACTAAAATTTTCAACTTTAAATTAAAAATCTTAACAAGTGATTTCATGATTCTTAAATAAATCTAAAGAATTTTCCAGACACTAAGCTTTCATAATCATTAAAAAAAAGTAGTACTTATTAGGCTACTTTGGCTAAAATCGGCCTTCAAAGACGGCGAGGTGGAAAATTCTTAAAATTAGCTACCTGATAAAAAAATAGATTTTGGCCATTTTATCCTTCCTAAGCTTAATTCGTTTGTTAACTAACCAAAAATGACTCCAGGAAAGTAAGATTTCATTAAAAATTAAAGCAAAATTAGCTAAATCAGCTAAATTTATGAAATACTAGCTTCTGCACGCGGCGTCGCCCGCGAAGTACCTACATAAATTATAGCCTATGTTCATCCTGAAAGTTCATTCTACACATTGGTGAAAGAATTTTTCAAATCGGTTCAGTAGTTTCGGAGCCTATTCAATTCAAACAAACAAACAAACAAACAAACAAACAAACAATCAAATCTTTCCTCTTTATAATATTAGTATAGAAAACAACAAGTAAAATTTATTAATTTTTTACAAAAAGATTTCAAAATGTCAACCTTCTAGGTCGATACAAATCCTACATCGTCTTAAAAAGGTTTCCTTTAATCGTACAAAGCTATTTTAAGTGCCTTAATTTTTTCTTCGGCCTGTCTTAATTTTGTTCTTAATTCGGCCATATTGCTGATTTCTTTGGCATAAACTAATTCTTTGTAGTCATTTTTGGTTATTATTAGTATTAGACGGGTATTTATCACGTTTAAATTACCGTATATTTTCCCGACGTTTTGACAGGTTTGCACGCTGTCGTGGTCACGGGTGGAGTCTACCCGTGACCACGACAGCGTGCAAACCTGTCGAAACGTCGGGAAAATATAAGGTAATTTAAACGCGATAAATACCCGCCTAATACTAATAATAATGTGTTCAGATCGCGTAAGTTTAAAAGTACATTTTTGGTTAGTTAACTAACAAATTAAGCTTAGGAGTGATAAAATGGCTAAAATCTATTTTTTAATCAAGTAGTTAATTTAAAGAATTTGCCACCTTACCTTCTTTGAAGGCCGATTTTAGCCAAAGTAGCCTTATAAGTACTACTGTTTTTTTAATGATTATGAAAGCTGAGAGTCTGAAGAATTCTTCAGACTTATTTAAGAACCATGAAATCACTTGTTAAGATTTTTAATTTAAAGTTGAAAATTTTAGTCATAATTCACCGAATGTAATTATTTGACTTTACACCAACATGTTCATAGTTTTCATCAAAGTCACGTAGCTGATTATTTTATGCATAAAAGAACAACTCATAACAATTCAGTAGCAAAAAAAAAATCTCAAAAAAGTTTTCAACTTTTTTTTAAAGAACCTTTTAAGTGGTTCAAGTCGTAAATTTTCAAAAATTCGGAAAAAAATTCATAACTCGAAAACTATAAAAAATCGCGGAACATACATGGGGTGATTCGGGTACCCCAAGGGGTGTTCTATATCTGGACTTTCGCTTGACACTACTTTTTGGGACAACCTGTATATATGTAGGTGTGTTTATTGTACTTGATATGTAGGTGTATACATAATTATTATATTATTATTATTTTTTTTGTAACTTGTATTTATTTATTATAATATTTATTTATTACAATTTAGCTTTATTTATAGTTCATACTATCCGAGTAAGTTTGTTTTTCTTTTGTGTATGCCACCGTCCTCTACAAGTATTGTTTTTTCCTATCCATCCAAAGGTTACCTGGAAGAGATCGCTTTTAGCGATAAGGTCGCCCATTGCTACATTAATTTTAAGTTTGTTTCTCTTTTGTATTTCTTTTTAAGGTGTACAATAAAGTGATGTTCTATTCTATATACATCAAAAAACAAATTAAAAAACACTTCACATCTTAAAACTAAAAACAAAAGCTCCTAATGTTATCTACCTACTTATTATTTACGGCACTATGGACTACGGCTAGTATCAATTTGGTCTAGTACAAGCTTTGCTTAGTTTGGGGCTAGATGGCGTTGTGAGTTGTCCACCAATATTTATTTATTTTACTGTACCTTGGTACCCTCATGCTCTGCGTTCTCGCTGCAATCTTCCCGTTCGTGATGAGCTTCTTGGGCGGGGGCGAAGGCCTGTTCTCGTGGGGCGCGGGCCTGGAGTGCTCCGTGGGGGGTTTGGGCGCGAGGTTCGGCTTGCCGTGACTGACGCGCGGCCGCTCCGACAAGTCCGACGTGGAGAGAGACGACGTGGGGGAGGCCATAGACGGAGCTGATGTCAGCGAGGTCATACTGCCTCCTGGAATATTCAAAAGGTATCTATCTATACACCGAGAAATTTTAATGATGGTTTTCCCGCAGTGAAATGGTTTCGTCTTGGTAATACAATCGTTGTATGAACAAACTAAATATTAGAAACAAAAAATACAGATATACCATTGTGAAAATTTAACTCGAAAGCGACCACGAACCAATAGTAATTCATCCCGTTACCTACGTGAAGGCGGCCAGCGCGGCGCGTGCGATTCGAATAGTACCTTACGTCTAATGTTACTATCGTTCCCCACGTTTTTGAGTTGATGAATATTTTTTAAATTATTTTAAAACAAAAGCATCTTTATTTTTTTACTTTTACTCTATGTTTCATAAGTAAAAAGTACTCCTTATGGCAAGTTGTTCTGCCGCGGGAAAACAACCATTAAAATTTCACGGTGTATAAAAGAAAGTCATGTATCAAAAGTCATGTCTGGACGTGCCTGACAACCCCCTTTAGATATCCTCAAACATCTAAGTAACTAGAGATCAGTAGGTCTACCATGAGTTTTCATAATCGACACTCGCTAGCGACTGTAGTTAAAAAATTGTATGAAAACTTAGACAGCGGCTCTAGCTAGATAGTTGGGTACTAAAACGTCACGTAGTTAACTATCCTAAGTCACAGCGACTGTAGTTTGCGCTTCATTAATTTGCTTAGAATTTGGTACCATGAGTAACAATTTTGACAGATGTCATAGTCACGTACTATTACTACTGTAGTAACGTCAGCCGATCTAAATGTGACAAGTCATTGTAGACGTACTGGTAAGACCTGTTAGGCTGATTTTAGTCTCACGCTGAGGGCACGCGCACCGTCAGCGCTGATGGGAACTTGTAGGAAGCGTGCGCGCTGATAGCTACGCGTCATTCAAAAACGCTTCCTACAAGTTCATATATCTCGGGCCATCAGCGCTGACGGTGCGCGTGCCGTCGGCGTAAGACTAAAAGCAGCCTTAGGAATGACTACGCTAAGTCCAGAGCCATTACCCAAGTTGTTCTGGGGGCCGGAGTGCAGCGAGCTCTTGTTCCGCTGCAGGGAGACATGAGACGGCGGCTCCGGACCCTGCTGCTGCAGGCTGTTGATCCGCTCCGATATGGAACCCGTTGTCAGGACAGAGTCGGAGGAACTCTGCAACAAAACGGATTTATATTACGCACTAGCTTCCGGCCACGGCTTCGCTCGCAAAGGTACATTAAAAAACAAATCTGTCTCACGGGAACCTAACATTTTTCCGGGAGAAAAAGCTTATGTGCTATTTCAGACTGTTCAGCCGTTTCAGCGTTAAAGAGTAACAAACATCCATACAAACTTTCGCGTTTATAATATTAAGTAGTATTTGTATTGGTTCGCTTTGTGGCGCCTATGCCACAAAGTACTTAACTTGAGATCTGAGATTTCTACTGTGCATGGGATTACAGTGGAAGTAAAATTTTTTTAGCTATAAAAGTAAATTTGAAAAGCGATTATTTGACCATTAAAATCTGCTTTATCTGTTGATGGCGACCATTTATTGACAGACGTTACCATATGTACTTTTACTTAAAATCTACAACGATGTTCAAGTTAAATATTTACTCAATAATCGATCACAAATTACGTAAGTGAAAACCATAAAAAATAATTAATACGCAAATCACTGTTCGATCACATTGTACAGCTATCGGATACTTTCCATATTTATAATATAAATTTTAGAGAATTCTGGTAATATTAGGTATCACCCGTTAAAAAGATCCCATACTAACTTTGACACTCCATTTTACCCTTTTTAAAGGGTTATTTTGAAAAATCCTGAAACAGGTGTTCATTTACTTTGCATTTACAGTACACAAACAAAGTTTCAGACCAATCGCGCTGCCCATTAAAAAGTTCCCATACAATCATTGACCCCACATTTGACCCCTTTTTGAAGGTTATATTGAAAAATCCTGAAACACGTGTTCATTCATTTTGCATTAACAGTGCACAAACAAAATTTCATGAAAATCGCTCCACGCGTTAAAAAGTTTCATACAAACGTTTTCACCCTTTTTCACCCCCTTAGAGGTGGAATTTCCAAAAATCCCGCCTTAGTGGGTGGTTTTGTTATAAAAGGAAACCACCTTCCAAATTTCAGCTTTCTAGCTTCAGCGGTTTCGGCTGGGCGATGATCAATCAGTCAATCAGTCAGTCAGGTCAAGCTCTTTTATAGATATAGATAAAATGTCAATAAATAAATATGAATTACGATATTATACCTTTTTATGACAAAGGAAAACAGAAGAGTAAAACCAAAAATAAAATCTGCACTTGGTGTTTTAAATGATAGTACCTGGATGACCGAGCTTAGCTCGGTTTACTCGGTGAAAACACGGACAAAACGACGTTTTCCAAAAATGAAACCTAGCTAGATCGATTTATTGCCCCCGAAAACCCCTGTACACTAAATTTCATGAAAATCATTGGAGCCGTTTCCTAGATTCAGATTATGTATATATTTACATACATTGTTTAAAGATATAAGATAATTCTGTACTGTGTTGCCAGCCCAACAAAGCACTATATTTTATCAGCAGGTAGGTAAACTACTTAGATGAGTCAGTAGGGAGCGGCTACAAAATATTTGTAATTTGAGGAAAGAAAGTTAAACCGAATTTAAAAGGTTTACAATATTTCTACAAAAAGTTTAGGTTAGTTAAAAAGCTATATTTTCGACAAACTCACATCTTACAAACCATTTTGTTTCAGAAACGTCAAAGTTTCAAGCTTGAAGCAACACTTCTTTACAATTTTTACCTATATGTCATGGTGCGAAATATTAAAGTTATATTACTTTGGTTTTGCCTAAAGATCTTGTGGTAAGACCCAGGGTCAGGTACGGCCCTCACATTTTTTTTGTGTTATATCTATACTAATATTGTAAAGCTGAAGAGTTTGTTTGTTTGGTTGCTAATCTCAGGAACAACTGTTTTGAATTGAAAAAATATGTTTATGTTGGATAGTTCATTCATCGAGGAAGACCTTATAGGCTTTATAACATCACGGTGTGACCAATAGGAAAGAAGCATCAATGCAAAATGTTGCAAAAACGAGAAAAATTATATCACTCAAAACCCGCAGACAAAATTGCGCGCTGGTCAGCTAGATATACCGAGACGCAATTAATCGTTTGATTTACCGCTAGAATCGAACACACATCAAATTACATAAACATCTACCAAACTACATACAAACAAACAAACAAGACACGGTTTCCCTGTGAATCATCAATGTCATGGCTTGTTTGGGTCAAATGATTCATTGCAATGACTCAAATGATGGCTTATTGAAGGTTTCGAAGGAAAATGAGGTAACTAACTGCGTTAGGTAAGTACTTGCGGTTTGATTCAAACAAACGGTCCTTTATGTGCTAATGCTGATGTATCACTGAATTAATTCGCGAAGGAAACTATTAGAAACTGCGCCAACCTGCAGTGTTATATTGACAGGGTCAAGCAATGTTGCTAAAACCTATGAAGCGGATCTAATTTCTAGTTGCTTGAACACTTATGCTTTTGCCTTGCGCAGTTTCCAAATCTTTTTCAATCAAACAAAACAAATAGAATTAAAAATTCTGATTAGAAGCTTTTTTCTTCTTCTTTTTTTTTCAAAGCAGTGTGGTGAAACGATTAAAATGCGCTTACGGATGCTTCTTTTTAAGTTAAATAAGAGCTTATATGAAACTTGTTTACGATTTCAATTTCAAATTTAAATTTTAGTATACCTCGAAAGGAAAATTATCTCCAAACACTCCATTGAAGTTGCAATAGTGATAAAAGAAAAATAACAACATTACATTCACAAAAGGACCCAAGTTCGGTACAAACGGCGTTTGGGGCTGATCAATTTCTTTTCCAAACTTGGCTGACACACTGCCGTGAGTCATCCTACTAATATAATAAACGCGAAAGTTTGTAAGAATGTATGTCTGGATGTATGTTTGTTACTCTTTCACGCTGAAACGGCTGAACGGTACTGGAAAAAATTTGGCACAAATATAGATTATAGCCTAGAATAACACATAGGCTACTTTTTATCCCGGAAAAATGTATGGTTTCCGTGGGATAGATTTGTTTTTGTTTTTCAAGATACCACGCGGGCGGAAGCCGTGGGCGGAAGCTAGTATAAAATACTATATTAATGCAAACTTTGGATGCGTATGCCGAAGTACCGATCAGGTAACTCAGTCATCGAAGCCTCCAAATGAGCAAGGTGAGCCACCTCACTGCGACATTATGCAACTTTTCGTCCAATCTGTTCCACCAGCAAACAATCATATTACCACACTACACGCTTCAAACGGATGTTACAGTAAAAACATTAAAAATTGCAGGTACATCTAAAAGTTGAAAAAAATTGCGTATACTAAAGAAGTTACCTAGATTAGGATTTTATACTTCAAGTTATTCATCATCATCATGTTTACATCTAATAGAGATGATTTATGTGGCGTCAGGTTATAAGAGATAGCATTTTCGATGTTTGCTGTGAGTTGAGATACGACTCTATCATCATTCTCCTGCCCTTATCCCACGCTAAGTGGGGTCGGCAAATGTTTTCTTCTTCCACTCACTCCTAGTCGTCAACTCTGAATCTACTCCTCTTACATTCACATCATCTTGCACACAATCAAACCAATTTTTCTGCGGCCTTCCTCTACTTGTGCACCCAGCCACACTCATACTCATAACTCTTTTGGTGACATGTTCAGATAAGACTCCATTTTCACATTTTCAATGGAATATTCCAATTTAATATGCTCCAACGCATTTTGTGTGTGCGCTTGTACAATAATCACTAGTTCGAACCTTATCAAAACTAATTCAAAGGACACATAAATTACCCACCAAGTTATTCAATATATCCTCTGTATAATCGTAAATTTTGCAATGCTAAAATCATTGATTGATCTTGAATTTCTGATGAAATTTGATGAAAAACAGCAAAATATAAGCGTGCTACGTAACTTATATGCAAAATCTCTTTTGCAGTTGACTGTACCTACTCTATTGAGACGACACGCGGTGGGTATCAAAATGCCTTGGAATGTACGCTTATGTAATGGAAAGTGTTTAATTTGGTGAAGGTAAGAGGTACCTGCTAGACTATTTACCGCGACACGCAATTAAAATGAACTCAGTATAAAAAAATAAAGATACGAATGCATTATGAAAGATAATGTGGTACCATTAGGTAATTTATTCAATTATCTTCAAAACTTCATCATTTTGACCTTGATTCAGAACTCTCGATTACTGCCCACACTATCTGATGATTGTAGTAGCTCGTAAATATTACAAGTGGCGAAGATCCGAACTGGGGCCTTACCACGAAGTCTTCCAAAACGATTCCGTAACGATTCCATTATAGAAACGTCACTACTTCCATACAATTTACATAGGTCATGGTACGAAATAACAATGTAATACTAATTCGATAATGTATTATGATTTCGTGGTAAGGCTCCTGATCACGTAAGCTTCGGGCGATTACCTGGCAGACTCCACATGCGGGTTTCTCATGATCTATTTTAGCATGATCTTCAAAATATGCTCATTTTAAATTCGGACTGGTTGTAATATTGCGTGATACCAACGACATAGGGTGATGTATGTTACATAAGGAAAATAATATATTTATGACAAAAATTTTTAAGCAAACAGTAGCAAACGTCACTAATAAAGAACTTAGCTACTAGCTAACTACATTATATTACAATTATAGCAAACTTTCTTACCTATTACTATGTTAATATTTGGCTGATTTATCTCTAGCACCTATGGGAAAACTAGACAATAGTTGAAGAGTCGTGATCTTTCCCTTCCTATAGACAAAGAACTTAAAAGTGAATAGGAAATGACAACAATCTTGGAAATGATTCATCTGTTCACGGCCGCGGAATGATAGTACTTCTGGTGTGACTAATCGAGATAACTTGATTTAATATAATTAAAATATCACACAACCATCTGGCGGAGATTGTACGTGTTCATTGCAAGAAATCAAAAGTGGCGCTAGAATTTTTAAGATATGTTTTTATTGGGTAAGTAAACAGGCCTTTGCGTTTATTTTAAACTAGCTGTTGCCCACGACTTTGTCCGCATTTAATTCTTTATCAAATGTTTTTATTGTTTTATTTTTTAAATTCTAAAAGTTCAGTAAGTATCCCTAGTATGAGTTTTTGATAGTTTACGAAAACTTTTTTGAATGGTCTCCTTTCCTACATTTACCTCCATCGGAAATGTTATAGAACTAAAATAAGGTCGATAATATCGAAAATATGTAATCGGCAGTTCCAGCAATGATTTTCAAACCAAGTTTTCAATTAAGTTAAATGTATGAAAGGATACTATTCGAAAAAAGTTTTCGTAAAATATCAAAAACTCATACTAGGGGTACAGAGGTGCACGACAGAACTTTAACCTACCACCTCAGGATGGAAAGAATAACTACTACTACAATTTTATAATAGAAATAATGTAATAATAGGTTTAGAATGTCAATATTTAATAGAAACACTAGAAACACTGCCAGACGTGATGCTACGTAATAAAACAACGAACGTAACATTATTACTAATCATTCAGGACACGATTTTAAAGAAATAAACCATGCTACCTGTTCCCACTTATCCTAAACCACGCACATCACGAGCATAAGCTAGCTAACAATGCGTGTGGGTGGACTTATCCTAAACCAAGCAAAGTCACGAGCATAAGCTAGCTAACAATGCGTGTGGGTGGACTTATCCTAAACCAAGCAAAGTCACGAGCATAAGCTAGCTAACAATGCGTGTGGTGCCGTCCTATTAAAATTTAGGCGATAGTTAGAAACATCTGTCGCAATACTTGGCGACTAATTTAAATTCAAGACTACACTTGGCCAGCGTTGGTGGATCGATTGTGTGTCATGCCATTCGAGTCAAAAAAACTGTGGCCATGTGCATCAACGTTGTAACTAGTCAATGTAACCCGCGGTTAAGATGTATGCTTTGACTGACCTCACAGCTCAGTTGGTAGTAGTTCTACCTTCTACGCTGTAGGTTGTGGGTTCGATCCCCACCCAGAATAAATATTTGTGGGATAAACGCAAATGTTTGTTCTGTGTCTGGGTTTTATTGGGTATTCTATGTATGTATTTACAAAAAAAAGTATACAAATTAATCTTTCAGCTATCTGGTTCCAATAGCGCAAGCTTTGCTTAGGGTTAGATGGTGTTGTGTGAAATGTCCACAATATTTATTTATTTTCTTCCACTCTCTTCTATCAGTCGTCATTTCCACATTCGCTCTTAGTCATAACATAACATTTTGTTCAGTTACAATCTATCCTAAAAGTTCGAAGAGTTCAAGCAAGGAGTCTCTATGGCGTACTTTTATTATTTTACCACTAGTGACACAATAAGAACTAAAATGTATTCCTGCCGTCAAATTGTTGCTATATGCTCATTCTGTGCTCCGGTTCGAAGGGTATGCCGATCGTCGGTGAATTAACAGAAACAGGTACCTACACGAGAATTTATATCCTACTTAACCGTCTCAAGGTGACGGGCATAATACAG
This sequence comes from Cosmorhoe ocellata, assembly GCA_963675405.1. NCBI lineage: Eukaryota > Metazoa > Arthropoda > Insecta > Lepidoptera > Geometridae > Cosmorhoe > Cosmorhoe ocellata. Next base: position 8,762,150 of record OY776256.1, on the reverse strand, counting down.
TGCCAATAGGGCAGATCTTGGTTGATCTTGAATAACGATTGGTTAATTTGTTCTGTTAGTTCTGACCAAAAATATTGAAGCTCGGTCACTGTAACCACTAGTCTAAGAGTTGGTGAACTATCGTCTTTAGGCTATGCTACGATGGCCTATATTTATCTGGTAAATCGATCTCTCTGGGGGAAGAAAGTGGAGAGGCTATTTCCACTAGCACTAGGGTGGTTTGGAAATACTCCAAGCTAATGTTTTAGAAACTTTAATCGTTGCACTCTAGGGTTGAATATCGAATATGCATAGCTAACACTGCAGACGCCATAGAAATGTAGAATTAAAAACAAAATAAAAATCCCACGTTAATACATTTACATGATAAAATCTTATTTATCAAAGATAAAAAAAACCACATTACGTTTCTCAATACGGGCTATCTATTTAATCTGATGCATGACATTGGCGTGCTTTTGCGATTGCGATTTCAATGAACAGAGAACTAGACTATAGTCGTATAAATAACTACATTTTCACATAGTTACCTTCAGAAGGCACCAAGACGGTAAATTTCACATCAACCAGCTTCTAAATGGAGATCACTATAGCCTGTTTTTTGGATGACATACGAATAACCATCAAATTGTTGGTAGCTGTTTGGGCACGCGCCAACAGCTTAATCTTGTTCTCAATCTAAGATCCCCTGCAGTATGCAAGAACAACACACATACCTAATCTATCACTGTGCTTGGTCTGCTTGGAGACGAAAGGGATGAGAGAAACAACTGAATATCTGGAGATGATAGACCCGTTAGATACTAGTGAATATGGGAAGATTTTAAATTAGGAGCCACACAACTAAACCTGATATAGCCATTCAGACATACGTCTTAATTTTCAATCCAAACTCCTATAAATCCCTGCATCATGGGCATCAGGGCCGTAGGACAATAAAAGACAGAAGAGCATGATAATACGTTTTAACTAAGTTAAAAGGTCGTTTTCATACTCCAAAATGTTTCCTTTATCTTTATATACTTAGTACCTTTTAAATATCTTTATCAAGCTATTTTTGCGATGATATTTCACAGTGAACGGAACAAAACAAGCGGGTGTCATGCTCGATGCCCAGGAAATACCTAGTTGTCCCCTTTTGGGGCGTCCCTACAACGGCAGAAATTATGAAATATTCTAATACAAAACATGTTGAAGCGAAGATATAGAGCTAAATATTATTTAAATTACAAAATCAGTAATCAAGCTCTTAATCAAGTGCGATTGATTTCAGTGCTAGTTAGTTTAATAAGCGCCCTCTGTGTACAGCAAAGAAAAGTCTAACATAAAGATAAAACACGAATCTAGGTTAGGTTTAGGTGTACAAACCACTGATAGTGTTTCCAACAGGCTACCTTGAAGTTATAGGACAGCTTGGCATTATATTTAAGAATGAAATTGTCTACGTATATATACCTATGATTATTTTGTCTATTTATGTTAAAGGGTTAATTTTAGGCGGGGACGGTCGATTGTAGTATCGTTATGTCTATGTATTCACTATCTAAGTAGATAAAATTATCTCTTACCCGTGGCCGATACCAAAAAAACTCTTCGTCCGCATTCTCCATTTTTGTACTTCAGCAATTAGATAGATTTATTTTAATTTATTTTCAGTAACGTTCTTTGGTTGGTTGGTATTAAATTACTAAACTGATTATTTTTTGTACTACAATCAGGCATGTTTATGTGGAACTGATAACGTATTTGCTGTAATCTTCTTATATGAATTTATTGCGATTCCTTATTGATATTGATATACCTGTTTTATATTAAAACTTATGTGTGACCAGAAAAAGAGTAAGTAAATAAAACTCACCTATAGGTGTAGTATAGGCAATTATCACTTATTTTCGGAACTATATTCTTTACATATTTCCCTAAATATATCACATCGGTGGTGGAGAGACAAAATTGATGCCTAATGCTTACTACTACGTGGATTGGTCCATGCAGCCTAAAATTGTGATGATTGTAGAGAAGAAAAGTACGTCTTTGCTCGGCAGTGGGACACTACAGACTCTTAATAACAATAATAATCTCTCTAAGCTCTGAACGGTGAAATAATTAATAACTAAATAGTAAAAGGTTTTTATAATTCGGCCATTTTGAAATCCATTCATTAATTATCTGTTCATTCCATTTTGTTCGCCGAGGTAATCGAATCCAGATTGTCCAGTCTCTACCGGCCAATCACCCGTCATGCCACATAGGATAGAATTGTTCTTGCTGTATAATTTTGTCAAAAACTCTTCTTAAAATGATACAGCTCGTATTACTCGTATATCAAGTCTGTCGATTTCATTAAATTATCTTGCGATAGTTCTCAATGATTTCTTTTTTTGATGAGGTACTAAGTAGCTGTACTTGTGGTAATTATGTATTTACTTGTATAATTGAAACGTGTTTTCGTGTCATTATCTCTGAGCCTTGAGATAAAGAAGTAGTTGCATATTTGTATGTTTTCATGGGAACAAGAATCTACTACAAGAAAATGATAGTTGAATAATAAAAAAACGTGCTTTATTTCGTGTAATTTCTAGAATAAATTACACCTACACTACAAAATAAACAGCCTGTCTCGGCGTGTAAATATTGCATACTAGCTGTTACCCGCCACTTTGTCCGCGAAAAGCCATCAATATAACATTATATCTTAGTGTTTTCTCTCATAAGAACCTTTTCCTTGCAATAACGAACACAACAAAAAAATAATTAGCGAAATCGGTCCAGCCATTCACGCGTGATGCCGTGACCAGGGGAAATAGGGATTCATTTTTATATATAAGATTTTAAATTTAAAATATCTTTATTCAATAAAATCACGCGTCATTTTAAATCGTCTTATACATGCTAGATGATTTAGGTGACAATTCCAAGACTAGGGACAAGAAACTCGCTAGACCCTAGAATTATTTGACATTTATTGGTCCTATATTTCATTATTTTATATTGTCCATACAATTTTCGCGCAAGAGTAGTATGACTTTAGCAACGTTAATTTATCTTCTTTATCTTCATACATAATTCAACCCGAATTATCATCGTAAGGGTAGGGTATGGCGTGATGAATAATAAATGCCTACTATATTTAAATACATCGAAAAACTACAGTTCTCTTTTTAATATTCTGTGTTTAGCCAAAGGTAATATTATTATTATTAGTATGATTTATATTTTGTAAGATTTTTAAGACAAAAAATTCGAAGGCTATTGTCATACTCATAGATTAGTATTCTTATAAGCGGCGATGGACTTGAAATCTGAGAGAGAGAGAGAGAGAGAGAGAGAGAGAGAGAGGCAGAGAACATAGAAGACCTTATCGTCATCAGCCCACTTTAGCCCTCAACTGAACATCTCTTCCAACACAATCAATAAGTCTGCATCAATAAATCTCATCCACTTTTTGATCGTAATTTCTCGTTACGCTATTTCTAGCTCATGTTTCATCAGATCCTCATCAAAGAATAATAAGAACCCAGGTAGATAAGACCTATTTTGGATTCTTCAAAGGGGTAAATGTTTACATTGTAAAATAAAAGCTACATTTAGCAGACCAAGTGTGAGCAAGGTCAACATCAAGACTGATTTGGGTACACCTACCCACCCGCTGCGAATCATTTCGGAATAGTGTGACGTAGAACATCCCCGCAAAGGTTATTTTTACCAACACCTCACAATACGTGGGCAATTTTATTACGACCGCAGTAGGTATGTAGGTATATCACCTTCTAAGTTTAGGTAAGAACAAAACTCCGGTTTTAAAGTCAATATTTATTGACGACCAATTTTAATTTTGGATGAAGTGATCGGTTTTATTAGTTTAGTTAGGGTTATAGCATACGAGACAACCACAGGATAAAACCAAGTCAGAATGGGAATAAAAACACGACCGTTCACCACATACCAAACGGGACGTGGTTTGCCCATTAGAAATTATCCCGTACACATCTTGTCCCGTTGTAGACATACCACGATTTAGATGGGTCAACTGCCTTAGGAATCTGATAAAATAACAAAAACTAAGGACCTAAAAAATTTGGATGATGTCAGCTGCAGATATGAAAGCGACAAGTATGAGCAGATAAATAAATTGCACCAGACATGGGAACGCAATTCAAACAATGTCCCAGTGAGGGTCATTGGCTGGACATTAAGGTCACACCACGCGTCAATCAAACGGTAGTATCGATTCCATCAGTCAGAATATAAACAGACACGGAGCATTAACCTGGATACTATGGCACGTTATTGATGACCATAATGCCAATCGGTGTCCCATTTAGGTTGGGTGTTATTTACGAGGGTTTCCGTAGGAGCTGTACAGACTAGTTCAGTTTTTGCTTAAATTCCAGAGAAGCGATGGATGTCATATACACCGTGAAATTTTAATGGTTGTTTTCCCGCGGTAGAACAACTTGCCATAAGGAGTACTTTCGAAAAATAGAGTAAAAGTTAAAATAATTTAAAAAATATTAATCAACTCGAAAATGTGAGGAACAATAGTAACATTAGACGTAACTTGTAGGTACTATTTGAATCGCACGCGCCGCCGCCGGCCGCCTTCGCGTAGGTATCGGGATGAATTACTATTGGTTCGTAGTCGCTTTCGAATTAAATTTTCACAATGGTATATCTGTATTTTTAGTTTCTAATATTTAATTTGTATAACCAAGACCAAACCATTTAGCTGCGGGAAAACAACCATTAAAATTTCACGGTGTATAAGAGTGATGAATAAGATAAGATTGAGGGAGACTAAAGAAAAGATGGATGAAAATGACATGGGTAAGAATGCAGTTAGTACAGAAATGACATAATAATTATGATAGAAGATAAGGATAAATGGTCTTCTCTGGTGGGATAAGGGAAGGGGATATTGATGATTTATTTGTAGTTATGGAATTAAACTTGCAGGATTATCCTGACAAAAGATTCCGAGCAAGAGCTGGCTTAACTACTAGAAGATGTAAGAAGAGAGGTTGAGAACTCAGCTTCAGCTTCGAAGTTCAATGAAAAGTCAATGATGAATGATACTTAAGGACGACGCGGCACTCAAAAAGCACTCTCGTATGCACATCATTCAGAATTGCAATAATGTAAAGTAGGCCGCGCATTATGTTTACGCGGTATTGTATTGCATTCGTCACGTTCAATACGCTGTCGGTTAGTGCTGAGGACTTGAGGAGTATAGGAACAGTCGAGTTTTAGGTCCTTTCAGAAGCACTCAAAGTAAACTCAAGTTATCCAAGCTGGCTTCCAGAGAGAATATTATTTTCAGTTAAGTTTTTGGTGAATCACAACGAAAGTCTGAAAGACAGAGAGGGGTCCCAAACAACCTTTTTATTTACAAATAAATTTTAAACACTAATATTTGGATTCGTGAGCTCGTTCATTTAAGATGAGAAGTGATTCTATCAGTACACCTTCAAAAATCTGCGTGGAGGTTTCTAGTTTCTTCTAAAAAATCTGCAATTTTATCAGATAAAATAAAATTTAAAACTTACCAGAGGCATTTGTTTCTGCGTCGGTGGCTGTGGAGGTGGCCCTCTGACTCTGTTATCGCTCGGCTGCCTCCTCACAGCCGGTCGGCTTGGTGGAGGTTCTCTTATCGGCTCTCTCATTGGTTCCCTCGGTGATTCCCGAGGGGACTCTCTCTCTCTATTGGCTAGTGCTTCAGATAACACAGCGGATAGAGTGCTGACATTGCTGATTGGTGGAGCCGGCATTGATGGCCTGACTCGCTCGGGAGAGGTCTTTGGGAGCATCTGCGGCTGTGGGGGTGGAAACCTCGGGGCATCTGTCCTGATCTGGCCATTAGGTGTTGGACCTGGGAGCAAAATTATTTTTGACCAAAAAGTTATATCAACTAGAGACAACTGTTGTCATGTTGGGTGGGATTACTCAGCTAGAAGCAAGACTTTAGTTCCCACCCACTATATCCACCCATTAAACCCACTTCCCCAATGTAGATAGTTATGTCTGACTTTTATTAATCAACTAAATTACATAATTTAATTTTGTATTTCTTAAAAAGGAGCATGTATTAATATAGTATAAATAAGATAGGTAGGATTAGATAGATAAAGTCAAACAAACCAGGCATGCCTGATACATTTAAACCCCTCGGGATCTCTATTACCAAAACCTTTAAATAAGAGATTCTGAGAGATTCAATTCATTAGTATTTTTCTTCAGTAATGATGTTGATAAACTACCAGAAATCATGTATAATAAAATTATAATGTGACTCAATCCTTATCATTTGCTATCTATAATTATATTCTAAGGATGTAAAGTTTGTAAGTTTATTTGTAATGAGCAATTTTGAACTAAATTGTGAAAATTATTTAACTGATAGTTTTTTTTCCCATCTGCATTAAACTTATAGTCATAGACAGTTTTTGTCTGGGATGTGAAGAAAAGAGGCAATTCCATAAATTACTCCACATACCTATTTTGTTAACATTTTAGATTCTATTACCTATCTGACTGATAGATAGCTATATTATCCTTGAAAGCCTGTTTGTTTTTGCATTCAACCAATTCATTTAAGGCACTATCCTTAGAATAAATTGTATTATGCATTTGACATTCCATTATTCTGGATATACTAACTTGGTCAAATCAAACTTTGGATAAAAATCACATGAGTGAGCCACTGAGCAGGCAGCTAGTTATGTTGAACATTGATTATTTTCATGATAGATAAGTAGCAGCACCAAAGTAATTGTTTTATTTTGGTTGTTGAATCTTATTACACACTTACTAAGGTAACAATTACATCTGTCTGTATGTAAAACCTTCAAAACAACAAATTACCTGCCAACTTTCCAGTAGATCGTAGTTTAGGCATGCCCCCAGCAAACAGCCCACCGAGTCCAGGTGGACCGCCTCCTCCATTCTGAATAGGAGCAGCACCTCTTGTGCTATTTCCACCTGAGGGGGAACTACTGCCTGCACTCGACACCTTCCCAGGTATATAAGGTCCACTTTTGTCCACTGTCACGGTCTTTTTCAACTTTGCACCCTGTCTGATAGAGCTAAGGAGTGCATTTCTGTTATCTCCGGAACCGCTTTTTGACGAGCTCCCGAATACAGGAGGTGGTGGTGGGCCTGGCGGTGGGGGAGGCCCAGGCGGCGGCGGAGGCTTCGGACTCATCGCGACCGATCACTGACACGCACCTTCACTATTATGCCATCGAAAAAAGCCCTTTCCACGAATGTCCTTTCTATAGGTTTCCGTTCGACGAACGATGCTTTCACGGAGAGTCTGCGTGAAATATTCGCTGCAGAATACGTCACTCACGCACGCCTAAGCAAATTAACATGATTTAGAGACCTTGTTGCACCAAATAAATCATTGTAGGAAAACGTAGGTAGGCACTTCGTAAAAATTGTTTATTGGGTTCACCTCATTACATTTCGTTACTTTTTGATCCTAGTTTTTTCGTTTATCATTCGCAACTCTATTGACATGATATTGCTTGCTGCTAACACTATGACAGTTGAAAATTTATCAAATAAATTATTGAAAAACTTGTCTAAACGGCCGCTTTACATGGTAAAATTCAAAGGAATGAATGAATAAATAAATTATTTTTCTTTCGATTGAGAATCCTCAGAATTTACAAATGGCTGATGCAGCGCAGCTGAGCTGTCAAAAAATATTCCACAGACAAACTAAAATAATAAATTGCCAGTAAATTACCAAAACTACTAAAACAGTAAATTTTATAGATGAGGTGGCAAAGCTATTAGGACGACCACGAATAGCTGCGCTTACAAATTACAATTCATTAAAATCATGCAGATTTAAAATAACTGTGATTACCACACAGGTAATCAATGACTTTTAGTTATGAGCTTGCTTAGAATGTTGCTTAGACACTTATTGACGAAAAAAGATAAAAGGCACCTCGCCGTCCTTTTGTCACGATTTCACAAGTATTTTGTAGAAAACCTACGATAAAAGTCATCATGTACCTACTATACCATAGTGGCTTTGTGAGTTGAGCGGCTTATGATTTACTGATGAAAACTGCACTGCTTTATAATAGCTTTAATTATTTATAGATAGCATTAATTACCTAGCTATGGTCAAAAATTAAACATAAATTCACCATTCCAGTGATAATAAGTAACTTAAATTAAAGATGTCCTGACTCAATCAAATAGTTAACAACTCATTAATTAGAAGGCAAAATTGATATCGAACATTCATTTAGTACTAGCCACAGATACATCGTCAGGCTGCATCGAGGTATACTTTATTACATTAGAATCATAGCTTGCTTCGCTTCCACCTTGAGCAAGCAACGCTGCTTCCATTGCAGCTCTCTCTGCAGCAGCGCGTTCCTCAGCTAACACTAATTCTCTTTCAGCGTTTAGTTCTTCTTTTTCAGTTGCTCGTTTCTCTTTTATTTCTATATTTTCTCTATATTTTCTCAAACTAGTTGATAGATATTTTATTGGATCAGCTGGTTGATGTATAATACAATCGGCAATAGAAACACGTAAAGCTGTACCCACAGATAATTTGAGATAATTAAAATCTTCAGTCACGTTAGCATCTTCTGGACAAAGCGTAAATATATCCGGATGGCTACGGATACGTACAAGATTTCCCAAACCATCATTTTCATATTCACTTACAGTATCATCTTCACGATAGATATGCTTTCCATCTTCGTTAATAAAATAGCGACCGTAGCTGTCATAGTAATATGTAACGCCATCTCTTTCTTCCTTGACTTTCAGTAAAACCCCGTTTGTATCCATCATGTATTCGCTAGCAGTTCCATGAGCTTTATAAACACGCTGTCTTGTTTTAGGGTCAATAAAATACCGACCACACTCGTCATAAAAATAAATATGTTCTCCATCATCTGAGAGCGGAACAAGTTCGTTTAACTCATTTAATTGGTAAAGACCAATATCGTTGGGTATCTTATATATTTTTCGGCTGTACTCATCTATATAAAAAGTTCCAAGGTCATCTGTAAACTCTTCTTTAATATCGGCGGCGCTTAGTATAGAAATAATGGATTTACGACTTTGCCGCTCTCCAAATATTGCAAAGTCCCACAAATAGCATAATTCTGTCACAAGTTTTTCACGTTCCTCTAATGGGAGACAGTGATTAAAAATTCTAAACTTATAAAAATCTTCGCAAACACAAAGCTCTTCCTCGTCTACGTTTTCTAGTTCAATGTCTGTAAGTTTGTGCAAACTTTTAAGAGTAATTTTCAAATTTTCTAGTGAAAAAAATCTTTTCTCCAGGTAGTCCTTCTTATGTTTCAAAGCCATAACAGCTGCAGATGTTGGTTCTCCTTCAAGTCTTTCAATACGATCTTCAAGAACATTGATTTTTTCTAATACCTTACTCATTTCAAGGTCATGTGCAGCAGTGCATCGAATCATTGAACTTATTTCTTGACCTTTTTCTTTTAACTCATCGAGCATTTTTATAGCTGATGGTGTTTGTGAAGTGTGTAGTTCATCTACAATCTGCTTCAATGTTTTAGTAAGATCACCACTCAGATGGGGTACATTTAAGCTCACGTATTTACTTACTTGATTAGATAGACTATCACATATTTTATCAAGCCAGTGTAATAATTCATCAGTAGTTTCACTTACTTTTACTCTGAATTCTTGATCACCTACAAAACTTCTAAAGCATTTCAACTTTTCCAATAGTGCATGAGTCACTTCTTTGTGCATATCTTCTACTATTTCTAACTCGGCTAACAAATAAGCTTGATCAGAATTTGAAAGTGCTGGCCGATTTTTTTCCATATACCGTTGAAAATATTTCAAACGGGCAGCCAGTGCATCAATCGTGTAACTAATTGCCTGATAAATTTCTTCTCGTGGAATATCATTGCTGACTTTTTTGAAATTTTCTAATTCATTCACAGCGTGCAGCCATTGCAAATGAACGTCCACAATGGTATCAATAACTTTGTCGTTGGATTTCATCTCTAATGCAGTGCGCAATGAGCACATTGCATTGAAAATATTATCAGCATAATCCTTTTTAGTTAGATAAATAATCGGAGTTTCGTAGAAATGTTTAACTTCTTTAATTATATCAAATAGAAACTCTGTTTGCGTGTCCATAGCGAACGTTTGGCTGTTTCTTTTCAAAAAGTACTCCAAGATACTTTAATATAAAATTACGTATACTTAGGTGAAATTAAAGAAACCTTGGATTTTAAAACAGCGAATGATTTAAAATTTTAATTAAATTCTAAAATGGTTTCACTGTCATTCTGTCAAAACAATAACAAATCCAAAGAGAATATAATCACTAAGTTTAAATCAAATCCAAAACCAATAGGTCATTGTAAAGTTATTGTCCTAAGAGGTTTTAATCAATGTTAGATGTTGTTAGAGTTTTTCTCTCAAAAACGATGCATACCTACATTATAGGCGTAATGAGAATAATATTAAGATAAAATTTAACATTCTAATTGTTGATTATTCTCTTTGAGTATTTTTCTACCAAATTCTACTATCATAGGCATTGTTGGGACAAATTGGTAGTTATTATTCGTTATTTACTGGCAACCCTGTCCGCGTCTACGATTTGTTTCCAAAAAGGTCGTCGATGACTTTGCGAATATCTACAAAATTACAAAGAAAAAGTGTACTCGTTGAAGCAAGATTTCATAGTTTACCTTATACTTTATATTAGTGTAAGCATATAAATAAACGCGTCATGGCCGGAGCGATGTTATTCGAGAGATCACGCGTCTCGTCGACGAACAGAGACGAAGACGTCCGCATGACCGACAAAATGGTTAGCACTGGCGGACAGCCCGATGATGACGAGGAAAACATAAGAGCAAAAGAACAAGGGATCCTGAATCTTGGCGAGAAGTACAAGAAGGAAGGCAAAGCCAAAGAACTGGCAGAACTCATCAACTCGACCAGACCCTTTCTCAGCCTGATAAGCAAAGCGAAGGCAGCCAAGTTGGTGCGATCCCTTGTCGATTTCTTCCTGGATTTGGAGGCGGGAATCGGCATAGAGGTCCAGCTGTGCAAAGAGTGTATAGAATGGGCCAAGGAGGAGCGCCGCACCTTCTTGCGACAGTCTCTGGAAGCGAGACTGATTGCACTATACTACGACACCGGAATGTACACAGAGGCCCTCGAGCTGGCCACGGCGCTTCTCAAAGAACTCAAAAAGTTAGATGACAAGAATTTACTAGTTGAAGTGCTTCTTTTCGAAAGCAAAACATACCATGCACTCAGCAATCTACCGAAAGCCCGCGCCTCCCTGACTTCGGCTCGAACCACCGCCAACGCTATCTATTGCCCGCCTAAAATGCAGGCTGCCCTCGATTTGCAGTCAGGAATTTTGCATGCCGCGGATGAACGTGATTTTAAAACTGCCTACTCATACTTCTACGAAGCTTTCGAAGGTTACGATGGCGCGGACAGCCCAAAGGCCCTCACCGCACTCAAGTATATGTTGTTGTCCAAAATCATGCTCAACCAGGCTGAAGAAGTGGCCACTGTATGCGGCAGCAAGACTGCTCTGAAATATGCTGGTAAGGAACTAGAAGCTATGCGGGCCGTAGCAACTGCATCCCATAAAAGGTCCCTGGCAGATTTTCAGGCTGCACTGAAGACATACAAAAGGGAATTAGAGGAAGATGCAGTTGTTAGGGCTCATCTTGGTGCTCTGTACGACACTATGTTGGAGCAAAATTTATGTCGCATTGTGGAACCATACATGAGAGTTCAAGTGGACCATGTCGCTCGCTCTATCCGTCTCCCTGTAATACAAGTAGAAAAGAAACTGTCTCAAATGATCTTGGACAAGAAACTGAATGGAATCCTGGACCAGGGTGAAGGTGTCCTTATTGTGTTTGACGAATCACCCCTTGAGAAGACTTATGAGACTGTCTTGGAGACCATCCACCATATGAGCAAGGTTGTTGACACTCTCTACCAGAAAGCTAAGAAACTCTCATAGTTCCGTTGTATAAAATTGTAGCAATAATGAAATAATATTGTATATCAAAGTACCCATAAAATTTCAGTTCTAACAAATAAAACTATTTTTTGAATAATTTCCAAATTCCATTATTTGTACCACAATGTTGTAAGTTATAGTGTCTTAATATTTTTAATTTATAGGGGTATTTCTGTAATTTAGTGTAGAAGCTAGCTTGTCACTGTTGGATCCGTTAACTCCATTGCAAATTATGCAGCATTTTTGACTATTGTAACTAATACTTTATTTGATTTTACATTACCTACTTTTGTAACATAAGCTAGTGAAAAATTATAATATCCTGTTTTATTGAGAAAATAAAAGGTGTTCTCCAAATATTTTTGTTTTTCTCAACTGTCCTGTTTGCGCCCACATTTATTTGGCAAGTCATGAAGTTGTAACTGTTGGCAAGAGCTAAGGTGATTCACATCACATTGTATACAAACATATCTACATGAGCAGAGCAGTCTGTAGACTGCTATAAAGGGACAAACTAAATGTGATTTTTGTTAGGTATAGGTAGCCAGAATCCATAAGATAGCAGTGGTACCTATGTAATTCAGACCAATCATCTAGATTACGTTTCCAGACCAACCTATCATCTAATAGTGTAGATTAGTGAAAAGAGTATCTCTTAATGACGATGGTCTAATCTTCTTACGAACTGAGACTTCAATCAGGTAACCAGCGAGCAAAGCTGCGTGCGGGCATAAACTGCTGCGAAAATTAGGTTCATTCATTAACTAGTCCACAATCTTAAAAAACCTAACCTTTGTAACTAGATGTCGTTACTAAATAAATAGCTTTAGGTATAGCTAAGGTCTATGTAGATAGGTACCCTAATACTTAGGGTTACCAACATTATGTTACTACCAGTTTCTTTTGGACAGTTTGTCAAACGTTACTTATAAGCGCTAGGTATCGAGGGACATTTTAACCCCATTTTCCTAATATAGTATGCGTACCAGTGCGTACCTAATGTTGTTTACATTGAACACTACTTCGACGCAATACTACTCGTATAAAGACGTTTAACTTACGAATGACCTTATTTATGTTGCGCAAACATACCATAAGTAGGCAAGGTAGGTAGGACCTACTCATTTTTTATAGTATTTGACAGTCTTTTGCTTTATCTGATCATCATCTTCCTGCCCTTTTCCCACGTTATGAGGGGTCGGCACAACATGTGATCTTCTTCCATTTCCCTCTATCATTCGTCATCTCAGTACTCACTCCTTTCTTACCCATGTCATCTTTCACACAGTCCATCCATCTTTTCTTTTTTTATCTGATATTAATATATAAATGCAAAAGTTCATTGTTTGCTACTAATTACTGAACCGATTTCGATGCAATATTTGAAGCCCTTAGTATACCTAAGCACTACCCCCGAATAAATCGTAATTATCGTAGAGTAAACAGACACTTTACTTGTAGGTATTTGACATTACATTATTCTGAGAACAGTTATTGGGCATTTTT